>CM024754.1:105502044-106102044 GCA_014218235.1 Colocasia esculenta | reverse complement strand
CGCACTAGTACCTTCCTTTGGGACAACTATAGTTATTAACTCCTTACAAATCTCAATAGACCCTCGCTCTGATACCAACTGTAACGACCCGACCTCTCGGACCCCTCGCCGGGGACCCCGAGGGTCGTGCCACCACCTACGGATCCGAAGACCCAGAAGGGTTATATGAAAAAGTCTAGTGAGATATGTACTGAGTTCAAATAACTATAATAATCTATACATTATACAAAAGGGTTGTAAAACGCGTCCCAAGCAAAAGCACAAGTACAAGAAGAAAGGTGCAGTCCTTAAGGGGCATACCCCGAGGACTTGCAAAACATAGCTCTCAGCTCACTCAGGCTACAAGAGCTCACAACGCTCGCTCTCACTGATGTTGACAACACACGGCGCCACAACCGCCTCTGCAACCCGTCCGACACCGAGCTCCCGCGATGACGAGCCCCTAACTGAAAGAAGTAGGGGGTGAGCCTCGCGAACAAGGCCCAGTAGGGATTACCAGTCCCTCACCGGCCAGAGCAGCAGGAACTCCGAAAATAGGAAACTACACTAGAAAGCTGTAAAGCGAGGAACACCTACAACATGGTACTACTAAGCAGCGGAAGAGAACAACGCAACGCCACGACCACCAGCTGGGGTCGGGCCACACACACGACTCCCACAGAAACCAACGGAGTCGGGCACAAAGCGGAAGCAGTGCTCAACACAACTGCCGAGACCACAGAACAACCAAGTGAGAACGACGCCTCACCGCAAGCACGACCACCTCAGACCTCTACAGGGTCGAGGGCGTACAAGCAGAACCACCCCGGACCTCGAACGCACTGCCAGGTCGGGAAGCTATACCCGCCGGTGCCACTACGGACTAGCACCCAAGAACGGAACCACGGAACCGAGGGAACACTGAAGCGGAAACCACCAGAAGCACGGGTCTGCCCAAGGCCAGACCAATGACGCCCACAGGAGCTAGGCACATCCAGGCTAAAACCGCCGTGCAAGCTAGGGCAACGAGGAACACTCGGAAACGTCGTGAGGAAAACGCCGTCACAACAACAGCAACCAAGCCACCGCCACTAGCAGCCAAGAGGGGGACCCGCAGTCCACACGCTCTGATCGCTAGCCTAGCTCCTGCCTCCACCCCCGCGAAGGGCAAGACAGAGCCGCCACAGAAGCACACAACACACGCAACTCCGCAGTCTGGCCAAGCTGCGGCCCCACGCCTAGCACCACTACGTGGCTCCGGAACCAACGTAGAGAGAGGCAGTGAGACAAAGGACTGTCTGGTCTGTGCCAGGAAAACACTCCGAACCCCTCGGCGTCCCAGACCCAGACAAGAGAGCTCTACAAACGACTCAACGCCGCTGCCCAACCTCATTTTCCCCTCAGCTCCAGAGTCCGCTCACGTGGGCTGCCAACTCGAGCACACTCGTAGCCCAGATACCTCCCTCAACGGGCTCCCGAGGATGGGGGTCCCAGGAAATGGAGACAACCTCTAAACAGGACAAGCCCTCAAGTGCCAAGCACCGGGCAAATAGGCGGGGGAGCACAACAAAACCACGTTGAACCGCTGGCTTATAACCACGACAAGCCCAGCAGGTGAGAAGCACGCACAAACCCTCAATAGGGTTGTCGGCCAAGCAAACACGCACGAGCGAGCCAAAACCTCAAAGAACTACCAGAAGTACAGAAAGCCCGTCGCTCTGCTAACAATCGATTGACCGCCAGTCAATCGATTGTTAGACAGACGCGACCCTCTTGGCACCATTTCCAGGACACGGACACGAAGGTGTCACCTTCGGTCACTGAACGCATGGAGGCAACCAGTCGCATTACCTACCAGAAGGTCCTGCGGGCACAGCCTGCCCTGGGCACACGCCGACACATAACCGGGCCACGGAAACACCCGAGGCACCCACAGGCACTGTCACGCCCCCACAAGCCGTCGCGATACTATCGCGACAAGGAAGGGCGCCGCGACACGAACCCTGATGCGACGGGGCAGCGCGTCACGACAGCCACCCTGTCGCGACGGGAAACTAGGTCGCGACAGCGACCCTTCTCGCGACCGCCAAGTGCGCCGCGATAAGGTCGCGACCGGCCGGGGCGACGCCTCTACTGATGTCGCGACGCACCATGCGGTCGCGACACCAGCAGGGAGGCAGACCAACGGGATCCTCAATCCGGGTCGCCCACGAACCACACACATGCACACACGGGGAGGGGAGCATGGGGAAAGCAGTAAAGCTATCTACAAAACCCGAGGGCTCCCGATCCACCCGGATGGGAGAGGGCACAAGAAATCCCTACCTTTCACGAAGAACGAACCCACGAGGGGCCCTTCACGTCGGTTGGCCACCTCCTCCTCGCTCCACGCATGCGCCACGACGCCGCCACGAGCCCGCCGACGCCACCATGCTCCGATCGCTAGAGGGGAACCTCCCCACCGCCGGAGAAGAGGGGAAAGGGAAGAAGAGGAGAGAGAGGGGGAAGGGGTAGCCGGCCTGCGCCTTAAGCCCCCGGCACCAAGAACGCGATGGCCCGCCCCGTCGCGTTACGAACCTTAACGCGATGAGTCAACGGACCGCGACCAGAACGCGCCCACCACGGACGCCGTGACGACCCGACCGCCATACTGACACACTGCCACTCTGACAGGCGTCAGACGACCGACAAGACATAAAGCAGTCGCAACGCGTTGACCGGTCGTGACCAGAACGCGATGGGTAACCAGGGCGCGACCAGAATGCGACGCACCTCCTCGTCGCGACACTAGATGACTGTCGCGTCGGGCACCCACGACGCGACACGAGTCATCCAAGACACCGGAAGGAACGCCGGGAAGCCGGGTCTTATAGGGGGGACTTCTCCTCCTCGGGAAGGAGAAGGAAGGAGAAATGCCAAAAGAGGGGGAAGGGGCGCCGGCCAAGGCTTTTAGCCTTCGGCCCCCAAGACGCGACGGGGCGGGGCATCGCGTTACCAACCGTAAAGCGACGGCCGCCCAGACCGCGACCAGATCGCGCCCATCCTAGGCGCCGCGACAACCAGACATGACAGTCTGCCACGTCTGCCATTCTGACAAGCGGCAGACGACCAAAAAGCATAAAGTAGTCGCGAGCCGTTGACCGGGCGCGACAAGAACGCGACGCCAAAGGCGGTCGCAACAGGGATGACTATCGCGACGGGCACCTCCATCGCAACAAGGCCAGTCATCCCACACACAACAGAAAGCCGGAAAGCCCGAGATGTTACACTATCTATAGTTAGTTTATTTTGAGTGTTAGAACGTGTAGTAGGAAGTGAGGAATAAAATGTACATTTCTTTTTATTGAGTCTTAGTCCTGTAATAGTTCCCATTTGAAATACAATGAGTTGAGATTTGAATAAAAGATTAGTTGAGTTCATTATTTGGGCCCTATGATGATGTATGTTGTTATACATTTAGCCTCAGTTTGGTAATGGGTTGGAGTTTGAGTTAACTCCAACCCATGACTAAAGTTACCCAAGGTTAACTCAAAATTTGGTTTGTTTTTTTCTGAGTTAACTCACTTGTAGTAAAGTGAGTTAACTTATTTTTCTTGTGTGGTTTGGTAAAATCAAGTGAGTTAACTTTTACAGGTGTAGCATAATACCCAACTACCCTTTCATGGTACAAAACCTGAACATATCCAGTTGGCGACGGTTGGCGATTTTGTGAGTGGGGGTTGACGATGGGGCCTCGGGCCTCTGAAGATGTCTCGATCAACTCTGGAAATCGCACAGGGAGGAAGCAGTATCCCTACGCTAGCCAGGACGTCCTTCAAGCTCAGTTCGGTCTGAGCTGTTGCGTCCACTGCCAGAGCGGGGGCGACCATGGGGGGAGATGGGGGAGATGGGGGAGAGAAGAACAGATGGGGGCGACGATAAGGGGAGATGGCGGACAGGAAAACCAAATGGGGGCGACGATGGGGGGAGAGTGTTGCCGGAAAGGTTGATGCCGGACGTCGGAAAGGGTCGGAGCAGAAGCATTCTCGGTCGAAGCTGAAGCAGTCGCCGGTCGGAGCAGAAGCAGTCACCGGTAGGAGCTCTGTGAGTCGCCGGTCGGAGCTGTGTGAGTCGCCGGGTAGGATGATGCCGTAGTCGATTTCGGCGACAGGGGTAGGGGACAAGGCGACCAGGCGCGCACATGGGCTCTGTACGGTAGGGGTAAAGTGGGTGTGTTCCACCAGAGTTAACTCTGATCAGGGGGTGAGGTGGGTTAGAAATCTTTTAGTTAACTCAGAGTTAACTCAAAGTTACCCATGTGTAGATTGAGTTAACTCATTTTACTTACCAAACTACAATTTGAGTTAAGTTTGAGTTAACCATGAGTTAACTTTGAGTTAACCCTCTACCAAACTGAGGCTTAGTGCGTGCTAGCTAGAGGCTTATTTGCCGACTGTTCACGTCTCGGGATATCGACTCAAATTATTCCAAATTAATAATATCCGCTGCGTAATTCTCGACATGTGACAGATCTAGTCAACTTTAGTCCCAAAGTTACACTAGCTCCACTCATATCCTTCATCTCAAAATTTCTACTTAAGAAAGATTTGGTCTTAATTATCATTCCCAAATTGTTGCCAAACAACAAAATGTCATCTACATACAGACATAGGACAACACAATCATACCATCTACCTTGTAGTAGACACACTTATCAGATTCATTGACTTTAAAGCCAAATGACATGATAGTCAAGTCAAATTTTTCATGTCATTGCTTAGGGACTTGTTTCAATCCATATAAGGATTTAACAAGTCTACAAACTTTGTTTCCACTACCAGGTGCTGTAAACCCTTCAGGCTGATCCATATAGATCTCTTTAGCAAGATCACCATTAAGAAAGACAGTCTCAACATCCATTTGATGGATAGTCAGATCATATATGGAAGCCAAAGCAATCAGTACCCTAATTGTGGTAATCCTGGTTACAGGGGAATAAGTATCAAAATAGTCTATCCCCTCCATCTGTTTGAACCCCTTAGCAACTAACCTGGCTTTAAACTTATCAATGGTCCCATCAAGCTTAAGCTTCTTCCTAAAGACCCATTTACATCCAATGGTTTTAGAACAAGTGGAGGATCGACCAACTCCCAAGTGTCATTAGAAAAATAATGGAATCCATTTCGCTCTTTATGGCTTCCTTCCAATGCCGTGCCTCAGGAGAGGCCATGACATCCTTGAAAGTGGGAGGATCACCTTCGATTTGGAAAGCAATAAAATCACTTTTCAAAATCCTTTGTAATCTTCTGTCTTTTACTCCTTCTAGGTTCTACTTTCTCTTCTTGATTATCAAAATCAGGATGAGAGTTGGATGCACTTGCCCCCACATTTGTCATCCTTTCCATATGATCTGGAATGGATGAAGATGTAGAAGGCTCAGTCTCAGAAGACAAAGATTGAGGTAAATCAGTCTTCATAGGAAACACATTTTCAAAGAATGTAGCATCACGAAACTCAACTATGATGTTAACATCTATGCCAGAAATCTCAAATTTAATCACTAGAAACCTGTACGCATAGTTGTTTTCAGCATAGCCTAGAAAGTCCGCGCCAACTATTTTGGGTCCCAGCTTCTTCCTTTTATGTTCAGGGACAAGTACCTTAGCGAGGCAGCCCCACACTTTAAGGTATTTCAAGCTAGATTGTTTATTTCTCCAAAGTTCATATGGGCTACTATCTTTGTGTTTCATAGGAACATAATTTAGAATATGGCTAGCCGTATTCAATGCTTCCCCCCACATATAGTTAGGCAATCCTAAACTCTACAGGAGAGAGTTGACCATGTTTATAAATACACGATTCTTTCGTTTAACTATCCCATTAGACTGTGGTGAATAGGGGGCAGTTGTCTCATGAATGATGCCATTGTCTTGGCAGTATTCACCAAACTGGTTGGAGGTATATTCTCCACCCCTATCAGACCTCAACCTTTTAAGCACTCGACCTGTTTGTATTTTCGCTTCTTTCTTAAAGATGATGAACTTCAGTAAAGCCTCATCCTTAGACTTAAGCAAATACACATAGCAGTATCTACTACAGTCATCTATAAAAGAAATGAAATAGTTTTTATGATCCCTAGTCAATATGCCATTAAATTCACAGATATCAGAATGCACAAGATCCAGAATTTCTGAATCTCTCACCATAGACTTAATTGGCCTTTTGGGCTGTTTAGCCTGTACACAGATATCACACCTTTTAGAATTATCAGTAGCATAATTAGGAATCAGTTTCAGGTTCATCATTCATTTCAAAGAATTTAAATTGATATGTCCTAAACGTCCATGCCATAAATTAGATGAATCAACGACATTATATGCCACAGAAACAGATGTAGAAACAACATCAACATCTAAGCTTTTATTCATCACATGGTTCATGTACACTTTAAATAACCCATCCAATAAATAACCTTTATCAATAAAAGTTTTCTGGCACAGAATCACAACTTTATTACATTTAAAGTTCAACTCATAACCCTCCCTAACCAATGTAGAACCTGATAAAATGTTCCTCCTAACACTAGAAACATGGTGCACACTGTGATGAGACAGTACGTCCTGGAGTAAACTTCAGATCCACGCGTCCAGGTCCCATCACACTTGTAGTGCTGCCATTACCTATCGTCATGGAGCATTCACGGGTGGCCTGATAAGACACAAAGTTAGCCCTATCAGCACATAGATGTACATTGGCTCCAGTGTCTACTAACCACTCATTAGGTTCATAAATAGTAAATAGCTGAGGGTTTAGATAAACATACGTGTCACCATAAGAGTCCCCACCAGTCACTAAATTGACCTGAGATGGATTTTCAGCAGTCTTATGGGTCAATTTTTCTTTCCATTTAGGACAATCCCCACGGAAATGACCCTTTTGACCACATACCCAGCATTGTCCAGACTTCTTTTTCTTCTGTATCTTTCTTTGGGTTCATTTGTGTAGTGGAACTATCTTGGGTTTGCCTTAACATATTTATTCTTATACTTTACCATAAAGTTTGCACTAGCCTCCACATGCATTCTGGTTTCTCCTTTCTATGCTCCTCTTCAAGGCAATGACTCTCATCAAGTCATCAAGAGAAATAGATCCCTTCCTGTGTTTGAGAGCCATTCTAAAGTCTTACCAAGTCATTGGAAATTTCTCAATATACACATGACTTGAAAATTTTCTGAGAGTTTCATATCCCTCTGCCAAGCCGTAGATCATAAGGAGAAACTCATGTGCCTATTCGGTTACAAATCTGTCCTCCATCATGTGAAACTTGAGAAACTTGCCTATGGAATACTTCTCCAGACCTTGGTCCTTGGTATTATATTTCCGGTCAAGTTCATCCCACAGTGCCTTCGAGGTTAGGAATGTAGAAGAGCTATAGACATAAACAGGACATCCGAAAGTGCAGTAAGTATGCACCCATGTCCAAGTCTATCTTTCTCCGTCCATTCCTCAGCCTTAGTTGTAGTTGCAGAATCACCCTCAATCACTTTAGGAGGATCCGACTCTATAACCGTAATCAATCCGATCATTGTGAACCAAATCTTCATCCATTGTTGCCAACGTTTGAAGTGTTGCCCTGCAAATTTGCAGGCATACCCGACATGTCCACCTTCGGGCTAAACAATGAGGATGAAGCCATAATCAATACTTTCTCTAAGACTGTTGTTAAAATAGTGAGTATATGGCATAGAGAATGTATTCCATTAACAAGTCATTCAGTGCAAACCATATTACAATCATAATAAGAAAGAACATGTTTATAAGCATACCCGAAAATAGAGATATAACATAAGTATATTCAACATATAAGCATGGTGATTACATGATAATCAAAAGATGAAATCAAACTGTGGAGGCGTTCCATAAAGGAACTCGCCTTAGAGAGGTATCGCCTCCACTATACGGTGCGATGGGGTTCGGCGACCTTCTCATAGGGTACAACCACTAGCAACGAAATTAGTCTCGCACAAAAGCGAGTTCGTAAGAAGAAAGTTATATGTAAACCTAGGTCCTCTATTACAAAATGAAGGGTGAAGGGGTAGATATGCATGCACTGAACATCGAAGCGCAGTTCCTGGTATGGTCGTATCGCAACAGCACCGCGAGAAAGCCCAACAAGGATGAAGTAGCGTGTCGGAGAAGCACCACGAGGAAGAAAAGCGACGACTGCGAACGATCATCCGTCCGCAGGGGGAAGCTAAGAGAGAGAGAGAGAGAGAGCGTCTGGTCTGCGAGCGGTTCCTCCGAGAGTCAAAACTGTGCCCTAGGATTCTTAATTACTCTCTTTTAGAGCCCACACCCGCGACATTCATCATCACACGCGTGCGCGCGCCCAGCCCTACCTGGTTTGACGACGCGCGTGTATGATATGGTCTAGTATAACTCCATCATTGTCTATAAGACAGTCTCATGGACACTTAAGATTATAAAGCTCTACATCTCTTTAGAGATTTCTCATGTGGGACTAAGACTCTCACATAAGAGACAAAACTTGTACACATTTTTATACATATTTTTACTTTATCAAATATTGGTTTCTTTTCTCTCTTTCTTAATATTACCCTCTCTAAACCCTCTTTTTATCCAACAGACCAGAGGTAGTACTGAGACGGGATTGGATCGAAGCCAGTGGGGTATTCAAAGTATTTGTCCATAACATCTACGAATATATATGTATATGTATATGTATATGTATATGTATTATTAGCAATTAAGCATGTTCCCACAAATGTCTTATAACTTGTTTACTACGATGCAGCCACCGTGCAAGTTTGTTTTGCTGCCGCAGGTCGTAATCTCTTTGGGCAGTGGAATAGGAAGGCGTCACCACCAATGTTGCCATTGTTAGTAGAAATGCACCGCTAGATGCAAAGTACGTACGCATGCAGAAGAGATAAAGTATTGTTTTGAAAAATGTTTAAACAGCCAAATGTTTTTAACAACCGACAATAATGGCCTTACCTCCATGTATTAATATTTGACGATACCCAAAAAATGCAACAATTTCCCTCATTTCCTTTTATTTTCTTTTGAATTCTGCATCGTTTTATTCTACAACAAGAACAATTTTTACCATCGATGTGGAAATCTGTAACTTTCTATAAGAAAACCAGAGTTTTTGTCGGTCCGGTCTAGTCCGGTCTTTTTTTTTTTTTTTAATGTTTCTTCCCGATCCAAAATCGCACGCGACTGTTCCCATTTCCACTTCCGCGGCCAATACGAGTTCCCAGCTGCGTGGAACCCCGTTCGGGTTGATCAGAACGTACTGTTTATCTTTATTTTTAAAAAAGAGGAAGTCTTGGCACACATCATCTTATGATAGGTGTGCATGCGCACATCAAATTGTGATTGGATACCCATCACTTTGATGTGATGGGGCACCCAATCACTTATGGATATATCCACACACCCATGGTCGTATCGCAACAGCACCCAATCACTTAAGACCCAGTAAGGTTCACCCAAGTATCATATGAATAATGGGCCTCCTTTTAGTAGAGCATAGGTCAAGAGATTCACTGTAAAAAAAAAAAAGTCCAGAAATAGGAAAAGATTAATAGGGTGTTTGGTTACAGTTTTTTTTAAAAAACTATTTCTAACTAAAAAATTATAGTGTGTCAAATTTTGACTTAAATTTTGAAATTGAAAAAACTATTATTATTTGTTTAGTAAAATTAGTATAATTTTTAAAATTTGTAAAGACATGTTTGATACATTTTTTTACTATTATTTTTTATAATAAAAATGAGGAGGAGGAGGAGTGGGGGGAGGGGGCAGAGGGTCGCTGACGCGATGGGGTGGGGGGGGGGGGCGCCGGCAGGAGAGGGGCGCGGGGGGGGGGGCACCGGCAGGAGCGGGGCGCGGGGGGGAGAGGAGGAGGAGGGGGGTGCCGGCGGGGAGGAGGAGGGGGGGGTGTAGGGGGGGCACGATGCAGGGGGGAGGGGAGAAGGAGGGGACGCCGGCGAGGAAGGAGGAGGGGGGCGCCGCATGGGGGGGGGGAGAGGAGGGGGGCACGGGGTGGGGGGGGGGGGCGACGCAGGGGGGGAGAGGAGAAGGAGGGGGGGCGCCGGAGGGGGGGGGGGGGGGGGGGGCTGCCAGGGGGAGAAGAAGGGGGGGCGGCGGGGGGGGGGGGGCGCTGGCAGGGGAGGAGAAGGGGGGTGCACGGGGGGGGGGATGCTGTAGGGGGGCAGAGGAGAAGGAGGGGGCGCCGGCGGGGGGTAGAGGAGAAGGAGGGGGCACCGGCGGGGGGGGGGGGGGGGGAGGGTGCTGGCGGGAGAGGAGAAGGAGGGGCGCAAGGGGGGGAGAGGAGAAGGAGGGTGCGCCGGCAGGGGGAGGAGGAGGGGGCGCGGGGGGGGGGGGAGGAGAAGGAGCGTGTGTGTGTTAAAAAAAAACAGGTGAGGACTTTTTTTTTGGAAGAGTTTTAAACGTGGTTAGTTTTCTTCTAAAAAAAAATTACCTTACCAAACGTGTCTGTGTGCATATCTCTTTCCTTTTTTTAATTTGAGAGAAAAAATAGTAAAAAACTGTAACCAACACCCCATAAAGGATAAAAAAAAGGATGATCAGCAGCTCATGAGAGGTAAGTCTGATCAAAAATTTTAAAATTTATATTGATGTTTGGTAGAGAAGAATGAGGGGCTTCCGGCGGGGCGGACGGGGGGGTGGGAGGGCGTAGGGAGGGGGGGTGGGGGGGCTTCCGGCGATGGGGGAGTGCGTAGGGGGGGGGGCTTCGGTGGTGGGGGGGAGGGCGCAGGGTGGGGGGGGGCTTTGTGGTGGGGGGGAGGGCGCAGGGGGGGTTGGGGGAGGGCGCAGGGTGGGGTGGGGCGTTCGCAGAGGGGTTGGGGTTTTGGAGGGGGGGCTTTCGGCGGGGGGCTGCCAGGGGAGAAGAAGGGGGGCGGGGGGGGGGGGGGGGGGCGCTGGCAGGGGAGGAGAAGGGGGGTGCACGGGGGGGTGTTGTAGGGGGGCAGAGGAGAAGGAGGGGGCACCGGCGGGGGGGGGGGGGGGGGGGGAGGTGCTGGCGGGGGAGGAGAAGGGGGGCGTAGGGGGGGAGAGGAGAAGGAGGGGGCGCAGGGGGGAGAGGAGAAAGAGGGTGCGCCGACGAGGGGAGGAGGAGGGGGCGGGGGGGGCGGGGGGGGGGGGGGGAGGAGAAGGAGTCGTGTGTGTGTGTGTGTGTGTGTTAAAAAAAAAAGGTGAGGACTTTTTTTTTGGAAGAGTTTTAAACGTGGTTAGTTTTCTTCTCAAAAAAAAAATTACCTTACCAAACGTGTCTGTGTGCATATCTCTTTCCTTTTTTTAATTTGAGAGAAAAAAATTAGTAAAAAACTGTAACCAAAACACTCCATAAAGAATAAAAAAAAAGGATGATCAGCAGCTCATGAGAGGTAAGTCTTGATGATAATAATTTATCTTGTAGACTTAGGGTGCGTTTGATAATACTTAATAGATGTCTAATATCTAAAATGAAAATATTATATTTTCAAATTGTTTGATAAAACGTCCAAGGTTATGTCTAAATGAACATCTATTCTATTAATTTTTCTCCTAAAAAAGTGAAGGGTTTTTTGACTTGAGGTCCATTTGTTGACCTTCCATTTATTTTTAGGTCCATTGACCAAAAAAGTTAATTTTAAGTCCATCTTAGAAGTTTCTTTTATTTTCCCATCCTTCTGTTACCCCTCTGTTAAGGGTAGCTGGGGCGCAAGTTCCTCCTAGCCACAGTGTGACATGGAGAAGGGGACGACTGCGTCATGATGCAGAGAAGGGGGCGACGGTGATGGAAGGGGCGAGCTTAACTAGTACCACCTCCATGGCCTCCGCTCCCCGCCTCCAACCTCCTCCTTGGGGCCGCCTTCCCCTGCCTTTTGCGTAGTGTCATTGGGAGGTTCCTCTTCTGTGTGGAGAGCCAGCAGGCCGCCTGTTGGGTGGCCCCTGTGGGGGACAATGTCCCTTGAGCTCTCTCAGCCAGACTCCAGGACGAGGACGAGAGGACTACAACCGCTAGTGGGGGAGGCATCTGGGAGGAGGCTACTGCAGTAGAGGGGGCAGGTGGAGTGGGAGACTAGCCACGCATCTATGCACTTGAGATGGAAGGCGTGGCTGCATTGGGAAAGCAGGTAAAGCTTGTCGTCAGCACCGAACTTGTAGAGGCAGGCGACGCTGAAGGGGTCCTTGTAGCCGACAATGAGCACCGTCACATTGTCAAAGTCGTCCGGGTCTCTGCTGGCTGGCCTGAGGAGGAGGTGGACGAGGAGGTGAAGCAGGCCAGAGATGAAGAAGATTATTGAGAGGATGACTATGATGAGCAAGATGCTGGGACTGATGTCACCATAGAGGCCGTCGTGGGAGGAAGCCAATGGCAAAGGAGGTTGCATATATGGGGGACTCTACTGGGTCTGGTAAGCTTCCAGAGTGACCCAGCCCATGCCTTTTGTTCAAACTAGGGAGAGCAGATAGAGAAGAAGACATGTCGGAGAGACAGGGGTAGAGGCGGAGGATTGAAGGAAGAACTCGCTGGAGAGCAGACCCCTGAGGCGGTGCTAACATAGAGCCATCATTTCAAGCTCATCTGATTTTTAAAGGAGGGCATTTAGGACATTTCATCCTACCCACCGTCAATTAACCGACGGTGGATTCATATTTTGGATCTAAAAATAAAGATCCACTTTCAATGGACCGGATGTCAAAAAAATTAGGTCAATGGATTAAAAATAATTAATAGGTCAAGATTTGGACCAACAGTTGATTTCCACAAAAGTGAAAGATATGCCACTTTTTTTTCCAGACATGTAACGCTTTCAGCTCTCGGCGCCCGGCCAAGAGCTGAATGCCAGACCACCAGTTGTCGGGCACCATTGTCGAACCGCCGACCGCCGAGCATCACCGTCAACTGTCAGACCATCTGGCAACGGCCGCCGACTGTCGGGTGCTGATAGCTGATCGCGGGGCATCAGGCGTCGACTGTCAGATACCGACCGTTGACTGCCAAAATGTATCTCATTGTCTTCAGATGTTATTTAAGTTACTTATCAAATAATATATTTAAGTATTTTTTAAATTTCAAATTTAGAGATTAGATGATGTAAATAAGTGTTATCAAACGCCACTTTAGCCTCCATTTGATAATTAATGCCAACTAAGTAATTTTGAGATTGTTTAATCTAAGTTAACCTAGTTTGTGGTTTGAATAGATTTAGGACCTACTTGATAATACTTAATGAACATCTAAAGTCTGAAATACGTAATTTTTAAGATTTCAAAATATTTGATAAAATATCTGAAATAATATCTAAATTAATTACTTAAATATAAAAAACTATTTAATTTTTAAGTCAATAGGAATCACTTTTTTAAGATCGTCAATTGGATGTCGGACGATCGCCGAAATCGGTGCCAAAACCGACGATCGCTGTCGGAATCCGGTGACTTGTCGGCTATCGGCGGTGATTTTTTAACCAACTATGCCACAATTCAAATGTTGTTTAAATTGATTATCAAACATCTCTTAATACATATCTTATATCTATGAAGTTCTTTTTAATGTCAAATTTAAATAATATATAAAAAATAGTATGTATGATGTTTTAAAATGATTAGCTTTATCGATCTTCATCATAATTCCGCCTCCCAATATTTAGATTGTGCATATGGCTATCTATCCTCTTAATCAAGAACAAAGTGTCAGATTGGGAAGGCGACGCCACATCTTCTATTTTTTTTTTTCAAAAGGGCGCAAGGATAAACGACCAGCTAAGTGCACTATCTCCCAGCAGGAGATAATGTTCTCACTCCCCTAGTTGTGTCCCGCACCAAAATTTTATATAGATCAAAAACTCAAGTACAATAATACAGCGAGGCATACCCCTAGAGACGCAAAGATTAGAGTAATCTGACAGAAGGGAGACCAGTTTTATCAAGCAACACCGGTCCTTTACACACAGTAGGGAGAGAAGAAAGGCTATAAAGACTGAAGACCCGCCTCTGTCACACGCGTATGAAGCCAAGGCGTCCGCCACCCTATTGGTCTCCCTGTAGGCATGGACCAGCTGAATGGATGACTTTCATAAAAGGGAACTTGCAACTCAGCACCACCATGTACACTTCGACGATGGGCATCAGTTGGAGATAAATGACTGTACCAGCGCAAGGGAATTGGAGTGGGCAGTAGAAATGGGAATGCCATAATATTCAGCCAACCTTAAACCATCACAAAGAGCCCGAACCTCAGCAATCAAACTGTTGCCATGACCATAGAAGAAGGCAAAACCCAAATAGATATCACCAGATAGAACCACCACCGCCACAGGGGCTGGGATTACCTTTACAGGCGCAATCCACGTTGAGACTGAAACCAAACTGGGGAGGAGTCCACCTGACAAGCTTTGGCACTTTCATCTTGACCTTAGGTTTAAAACCATAATGCAAGAGAATGCTAAGTTGTTGCTGGGTGCATTCCTTCTTAAAAATAATACCCTGAACAGCCATGTTGATGGCGAACTTGATATCAGAGATAATGCTATTCAGAGATTTGGATATGGAGTCGTGGCGTTTGGAAAATCTGAACTTCCAAATTTCCCATAACATAAGAAGAACAGCATAGATAGCTATAAAGTCTGAGGCGGAATGGCGGTTAGAAGCAGAGATAATATTCCATAAGGTAGTAGATATGTGGGAACCCATGACAGTACATTGGATAAGGGGGCTTGCCCAGCACCACAACGAAGTAGCCATCTCCCCCATACGGAAGAGGTGGTCAAGGTCTTCAACCGCTGGATTATTGCAACAAGAGCACAAGGAAGCTAATTGGATTCCACAAGCAGAAATGCGATCATCAGTGGGGATTGCACGGTGCAAAACACGCCAGCCAAAGATAGCCGCCCTGGGGTTAAAGGCGTTGTGTCAAATGTTAAGCAGGGCTGGACGATGGACGCCCCTCGGCCTAATAACCTGGAAGGCAGAGCTAGTAGAGAAAAACCCATTGGCATTAGCTGTCCAAACACACATGTCAGGGGAGTTCGACAGGTTAATATTATCCAGCACCAGGCGAATAGTGTCGAACCTCCTTAAAGGATGGTCATCATTAATGGCCACATCTTTTACTGAATAAAAGGCTGCTGAGAAAGATGGGGAAGAGACTCCATAAGAGGGCCACATCTTCTATTTATATATATATATATATATATGTGTGTGTGTGTGTGGTGTGTGTGCTTTTTTGTATGTGTTAAAGATGAAAATATATAATGGTAAAGCTACATTATTATAAGGATAAACATGGTAGCATGAAACTAATAAAGATACAAAGTAGGATAACAAGAAGGATCCTCGTATATATTGTCCATCTATAGAAAGGTGAACACCACAAACTTGCTTAGTAATGCACTAAAAAGTACTCAAAAGATAGAAATTAAAATAAAAGGTACTAAGTTAACTTTATATTTTATACAACTACAAATAATCTATTTTCCATGTATAATGGTAAAAATTATATTGAATCAGCTCGAAGGTTGAAAGTAAAAGCCTAAACTAAACTTCTAAGACATTGTTACGATAGCTTATGTTTATTATCTTTGTTTTGGATGGATATGCATACGATGTTTATATAATGATGATCAACTTTAAGAGAGTGAACACAAAGTAACAAATTTAAATGAATTTTATTGTTAATATGTACATTTTATGATTGTAAGTATTCATATATCTATGAATCCCTAATTAAGGAGGGGTTTCTATTCTTAAAGTTTTGTGATTTTATTTTCTCAACTGATTTTTACATGTTTTGTAAATACTTGAAAATGAATATTAGAGTTTTGTTTTTCAAGGTCCATTCTTCTCTAACAACTATTTCGTGTTCTCTCCCCGAAGGGAATATGTCTCTAAAAATATTTTCAATTCAGTTGAGGGAAGGAAGAAAAAAAGCTACAAATGTGGTTGCTCCTAATCCATGGTGAAAGCACTTACATAAGCAATCGATGATTTGAAAAGCTAGCTCAAGTTGATAAGTTTTTAGGGCAGTATTCATGGTAATTGGAGAGGGAAAATTTTGGGCCTCTAGCCTAAACCATGAGGCTCAGTTATCAAGTTTGGCCCAACAAGTGATAGCCCAGTTACTAAATAGGGCCCATTTAGCAAAAGTCCAATTACCCAATAGGGCCTACTTGATGAAGCCCAATTATCAAACAAGGCTCATGAAGTGCCAACAAGCACTTAATTGGTTAGCCAAGAGGGGAAGGCTTCTATCTCGACATCGGTGCCAAAAGGATAGCCCAGACGATAGAGGAATCTCAAGTTAAGATATCAACACGCATAATGATTGGAAGCTAGCTCGGCCTGCTCTCCATGCCTACCTCGGCGAATCTTAACTAGACAGATGGCAAGACAACCTACAACCTAGAGGGTTTTTTTCCCATTCAACTCCTACGTCAGTAGAGCTTTAGCTTGGTAGAGAAGCGACAGACACTCTTGACCCGATTAACTAGTTTGTATATCAGAGGGGAGTGGGAACTCTAGAGCCCGACATCGTCTACTTACGTTGAGCACCTCTCCATACATGCGCCAAAGGGGCACAACCCATGTCACTCTTACACCCTCGGGGTCAATGCCAAGGCATGGTATATATATGGGAAGACGACTTAAGGGTGTCCCACTAATGGCCAGCAAGATAGTCTGTGTATGGACGATAACGACCCGCTAAGTCTGACGTATGGAAAGTCTTATCATGGGTGGGATTGAAGTCCAAAACCATGGCCATGCTTGCAACAATATCCCACGAGACCAGTGAGATGGCTCGACGTGCATAAAATCTAGAGAAAATCCTTCGGCTAGGGGCATGGTATTTCAGATCCACCAAAGTATGGGGAACAATCATAAGTCATTCACCCTCTTGCTCTAGTTTTGTCAGGATCTGATTTAGGCAATAGAGGATTTTTCTTGGGACGCCATTTTCTGGACCCCCTATCCTCTGCATGTCCTTACAAGTCCCTCTCTTATAGCCCGTAAATCATCGTCTAGTTTTTTGATCTCTCCTGGCCATGCAACAATCCATCGTGGATCTGAGATAGACTCATCATGAGTGAGATTGAAGTCCAAAACCATGGCCATGCTTTCAACCACATCGCATGAGACCAGTAGGAGGGCTCGACGTGTAGAGAAAACCCTTCAGTTAGGGGTATGGTATTTCAGATCCACCAAAGTATGGGGAACAATCATGAATCATTCACTCTCTTGCTCTAGTTCTTACCAGGATATGATTTAGCCATTAGAGGACTTGGGATGCCATTTCTACAACCCACTATCCTCTGCACATCCTTGCAGGTCCCTCTCTTGTAGTTGTAGATCACTGTCTATTTTTTTATCTCTCTTGGCCATGCAACAATCGGTTGTAGATCCGAGATCGAGCCTCTCCAACAATAATTAAAAATTGAGATTTTTTTGATAGGTAAAAGTTGAGATTTTACTACATAAGGCCAAGGCGTGACAACATCTACAAACATGAAAAAGATGTTACAATGTTCATGACTCGAACAATTAATATATTTAGCTACATTGAAAACTATACTATTAATATTTAGTTTAGGTGATAATTATTTGCATTATGATTAATGATTTATGTAGGCCTTTGAATTGGATTTGTGTCATTTAGTTTGTTGTGTTGAACTTTTAGTTTATCATCTTTAAGAAAGAAGTAGAGGCATGAACTGGTCTTGTACTTAAAAGGTTGAGGTCTAATAGGGATGGAGAATATACCTTCAATAAGTTTATTGAATATTGTCAAGAAAATGGCATTATTCATGAGACAACTACCCCCTATTCTCAGCAGTCTAATGGGATAGAAAAACGAAAGAATCATGTGTTTATAGACATGGTCTACTCTCTCCTACAGAGTTCATGACTGTCTAGCTATATGTGGGGGGGGGGGGGAGCGTTGAATATGGCTTACCGTATTGTAAACTATGTTCTCTTGAAACACAAAGATAATAGTCCATATGAACTTTGGAGAAACATAAAGTCTAGTTTAAAATACCTTAGAGTGTGGGGCTGTCTTGCAAAGGTAATTGTCCCTGAACACAAGAGGGAGAAGCTGAGACCTAAAATTGTTGACACAGTCTTTCTAACTATGCTGAAAAAACTATGCATATAGGTTTCTCGTGATTTAGTCTGTGATTCTTGGCATAGATGTTAATACCATAGTTAAGTTTCGCGATGCTACATTCTTTGAGAATGTGTTTCCTATGAAGACTGGTTTATCTCTGTAACACCCATTTCCTCACAAGCCTTATATTCCAATCATGGAAGGGGTGCTATACAAATACAAATTGTTATGGGATAGACAAATCTATATTGCACTTGTGGCAAATCAAAAGCTTACCCAATAATATAGCAGCGAAAGGGACCAAAATGCAACAGATAGGAATGAGAGAGAGAGAGAGAGAGAGCAACTCACAAGCATTACATATGAGAAATTCATTGATCGGTACAAGTATAGCCTTTCTGGTAATTAATTGAAACACTCATAAGGCAAAATGAAGCAATTTAAGTCCTTGGTCACTAATCAAACCACCAACAACACTAATCGTTATAATATTTATTAATCGGAATAGTAAAAGGGTCAAAGTTTCACTAATCGGAACCCACACACTAATCGGAACCCACACAATGTCAATTGGAACCTTATTCACCAATCGATACTTTTATAATGCCAATCGGTATGTTTGTTAACCAATCGATGTAATAACTTCACCAATCGGAAGGAAATGTTTACTAATCAATAGATTATAACATCAATCGGAAGGCTTATCACTAATCGATAGGTCCTCCTTAAGTTGTTCACCAATCGGCAGGGCCAAATGCTAATCGATTGGAGCCCATACTTGCCAATCGGAAGGACACTTAACACTAATCGATTGGGAGAGTCTTTTGTTCTCTAATTGGAAAACAACTTATCCATCAATCAATAGGGGTTTTATTCATCAATCGATACACAACTCTTTAAGAATCGATTGGCTACTCTATCACCAATTGATGTGGTATTGTTCTATAATCGATATGGACTTAGAAAATTCTGGGGATACTTAAGACTAAAAACTGAAACACTTACTCTTGTACTCACTTCATTTATGAAATATTCAGATTAACCATTATATTGTACTCTTAACTGAATATTTACAAAAGAGAAAGTCTATAAAGTTTTTCTTTTACATAACCAAAAGGACTTCCTCATAACAAAAAGGGCTTCTAACTTCCTTACAAAATAGCCCACAGTCCCAAAAACACACAAAAATAAAACCTAACCCTAAGCTTTTCCTTTCTTCCTGTAGCAAAACAATTAAGTTTATTCACTTAAACTCCTATGACTCCGAATCTGAAAGAAAATGGGGAAAAAGGAGGCATGAGTCAAAAAACTCAGCAGGCAGACATGTTATTGAATCATCTTGCTTGTAACTTAACCATCAATCAATTGAGGCCTCGCGCTCCCCCCGCCCCTTGCGTCCAACTCGCCTAGCGGCGGGGGAAAAGTTTAAGGATAGGTTAGTTGCTAAGGGGTTGAAATAAATGGAGGGATATACTATTTCGATACCTACTCTCCTGTCACCAGGATGACTACTATCAGGGTGCTAATTGCCTTGGCCTCTATATATGATCTAACTATCCATCAAATGGATGTGAAGACCACCTTTCTTATTGGTGAACTTGATGAAGAGATCTATATGAACTAGCCTAAAAGGTTTGTAGCTCCTAGTAGTGAAAAGAAAGTTTGTAGACTTGTGAAATCCTTATATGGATTAAAACAAGCTCCTAAGCAATGTCATGAGAAATTTGACATGACGATCATGTCACGTGGCTTTAAAGTCAATGAGTTTGATAAATGTGTCTGCTAAGTACTTGAGAGGTAATGATTGTGTAGTCCTATGCCTATACGTAGATGATATTTTATTGTTTAGCAACAATTTGGGAATGATAAATGAGACAAAATCAGTCTTGAGTAGGAGTTTTGAAATGAAGGATATGGGTAAAACTAGTGTGATTCTAGAACTGAGACTGACCAGATCAGATGAAGGGATAGCAATTTCTCAATCTCATTATGTAGAGACAATTTTAGAGAAATTTGGCTACCAGAATTGTAAAGCTGTCTATATACCCTATGATCCCTCTAGAATCTTCTACAAGAATAAGAGTGGTGTTCTTGTGTATCAGTTGTGGTATTCCTAGGTTATAGGAGGCTTAATATATCTTGTTAATTGTACTAGATCTGACATTTGATATATAATGACTAGGCTCAGTAGATTCACTAACTGTTCTGACTGTATTCACTGGGAAGGTTTGGATAGGGTGTTAAGGTATCTAAAGGGGGTACCATGACCTTGGGCTTGCATTTTGAGAAATTCCCTGCTGTCCTTGAAGGGTATAGTGGGATAGCTAAAAACTCATAGAGTAATGGTGTCATAGGATATGTCTTTACTCTGATGGGTGGTGCAGACACCTAAGGATCGACTAAACAAACCATCCTATCTTGGTCTACATTTGAGGCTGAGTTGAGTACTTAGTTTGGAGGCTGAATGGATCAGAGATCTTCTATCAAAATTTCCCTTGACGGGCAAGCCTATATCTATAATTTTTTTCCATTGTGATAATATGACTACAATTGTAAAGATCAGAAGTTCGAAGTACAATCAGAAGGAAAAGAGCCACATTCAACTCAGACTAAAATCTGTAAGAGAATTTGTGTCTTAGGGAGCGATAGTTGTGGATTTTGTTAGTACCAAAGACAACACAATTGATCCTCTGGCTAAAGAACATAACAAAAAGTCTTAAATTTTAGAATGGGGATGGAATTAAAGCCCATTTATAGTTCTCCTAAAGTAGCAACTCAATCCATCTGAGTAGAGATGCTACAAAGAAGGTTCAATGTGGTAATAATAAGTTGTTGAGAAAAGTGGAAGGCACTCAAATATTTATATAAATAGTATTTGAGTTCCTCCTCTGCAATCCTTAAACTAGTGCCTGAAAGTGAAAGTTAAAGATGAGTTGTATACTCTTAATGGGTCAAGCCTAGTAAGATGAGATGTAAGTAGTGCAACCTTAGAGAAGCCCACCTAAGTGAGTGTTATGTAGAGCCGTAGTTAAAGGAATTGAGTTATTCTTGAAAGCACTCATGATACAGGAAGAGTGCATGGCTGTAAGGCACCAACCCCGAAGATTGCTATCTAAAACTATATCATGTTGTTTCCAATGACAATCTTTACATAAAAGAATCAAGTTCAAGACCTAGTTCACTATGATTATGTGGGGATAAGATTTGGAATATTT
The DNA here is from genome assembly GCA_014218235.1 of Colocasia esculenta. Taxonomy (NCBI): domain Eukaryota; kingdom Viridiplantae; phylum Streptophyta; class Magnoliopsida; order Alismatales; family Araceae; genus Colocasia; species Colocasia esculenta. The sequence goes on along the minus strand of CM024754.1, from coordinate 106,080,729 downwards.
AGGTAAAAGTTCAAACCCGAAAAGTACTTTTACTGAAAGCATGATATGTGTTTTTCTTGTTGTGTTCCCTCTTTGCAAACCATGAATTTGTGTGGGAATGTTGAATAGATGAAGGGTGGAAGCATAGGCAAATGGATAAACTCAAGGTTTGAAGAGGAAGCTACCTTCTTGTGTGCTTATATGTAGGGATTTATGCCATATTGGAAACCGCAAGAAAGTGGAAGGCCTTATATCTTCTTGTGTTTCTAAAGACTTGTTCCAATGGAATTAGTGGGAGCTATGCCAAAGACTGCACATGTGCGCTCGCCCGCCATGCCGGGCCGCGCTGGGCTAACATGCGCACGCTGAGCCGGGCCTAGCTGGGCTAATATGGGCACGCTAGTCCGGGTCTAGTTGGGCTGGGCGCATGCGTGGGTAATGGTTCTAGGCCTTAATGGGATTCTTTTTCTTTAACATTATCTCTTTTTACCCTTTTTGCTTGAAAAGAATGGGACACATCCATCCCTGAAGAGTCTCTTAGTGGAAGTGGGCGTGTGTGATTATTTTATAGGGCCAAGAAAGAGAGAGAGAGAGATCTAGGCTAACTGTATTTTTCACGCTCAGTCTTCTCATCTTCCTCTTCCTCTCGGTAGAATATAACCATGGTCTATTGTGGGGGAATCGCTCGTCTCCGACTATCTCTTCCTCTCGCCTTCAACAATCGACGCACTCCATCTCTATCGTACAGTGTCCCGTGTGTTTAGTCTTTGACGCAAATCCTCTCATGCGCTTTGCACATATGGTGCACACTTTTCTGCCCTAAATCATGTTTACATCCAGAACAAGTAGAGGTTATATTTTTGTTGAATAACTTTCACTTAATGAGATCAATCTTCTGCGAGATCAATTTTGTTATTTATGGTTGTACTTTCAGAGAAGATCGTAGAACCTCAACCGCACCGCATAGTGTGAGTGATATTTTCTCTAATGTAGGTTCCTATATGGAGTGCCTCCACGTTGTTTTTAGTTTACTATATGTATATAATTATGTTCATGCTCGATATTCTCGTGTATTAATTGGGGCCTATGCAACACCTGAGGTTAAGAGAGAGAGAGAGAGAGTTATCACCAGAGGTCTGTGTACGCCGCAATGCCTAAACTTTTGTGGGATGTGCCTGTCAACATGTTGAATCCATTTATAATTGTCATGCTGTTTGCATTGTATCTATCTATGATAATTAAAATACTATGATCTATGTCTGATACTGACTGTATTCACAACAGGATGGACCACGGAAGCACCGGAAGTCGTGGAGAACAATTTGCATGCCATTTTCTCACGGTGGTGCGGATATTCTATGTGGGCTCAATTTTTCAGGGCAAAGCGTTTAAAGATCCGCCCCCTTGCTGCAGTGGAGTTGAGATCTCTTAAAAGGCCTATGCGCGCGTAACTCGATCCTGGCTAGAGGCAAAAAGAATAATTAGCTAATCCTTCAGCACAGTCGAGTGGGCATCGGTGACGGGCCATCAAATTTTTGGCATGATTTGTGGGTGGGTGACCAGCCTCTTTATTAAACGTGTTCCTATTCATGATATAGCTACTCAATTGCTGAAGAGTTGTGTTAACTGTGAAAAATTATAATGTCACACATCCGATGCCTCAGCAGGAGATCAATATCATATTCATGGCAGCGTTCTAGATACGTACAATCCGCAATGGCATTAGTAATATTGGTTTCTCGGAGCATCCTGACATGCCGGTTTAATTTGGTGCCCAAATTAGACCTGCTGAGTTATGCACCACTTCCTGATCAGTTTATAAAGCTGATCAGCACACTATTCTCCGACGTCGTCCCTATATATATATATGCTCTCCATTTTGGGGAGAAATTAACTATGGACACGTACGGTATCTGCAGGTGAAGTTGTCGTTGCACCTCAGGGAAAATCCTTCATCACTGCATTGCTAGAGTTATCTGGTGGGTATAAATCTTTGTTCTAAATGTGTATGTTGTTGCAATGAATCCACACATTTATTCTTCTACGGCGACTGGGCTGTCCACACACACACTCATGGAGATTTCTGTCGATCGGCTTTTGGCATTCATCGGGCAGATCAGCTCACCAAATTATTTTTCAACCTGCTCAGTGATATAAACACTTGATATATATATATATGTCTGGTTTCTTTGTGTTTAACTGTGTCGTTGAGTTCCACCTTGTGGGAGTTAATGGATGGCAAGAAATCAAATCTGCAGGTAAGTATGAAGGGATTAATATTGCAACCGCTAATGCGTACGTGGTATAAATTTAACGTACGTCTTTCGGGTAAAATCTATCATGCAGGGAGTTGCATGGCTTGACGGAGGACAGAAATAAAAGATTTGCTGCTGTCTTACGCTGCCTGATCGTGTTCAGAATATAATTAGGCCGAACATTAATTGTTAAATGGTCTCCGCTGCCTTTGTATTGTTGTTTGGGATTTATTTTCATTTGTGTGATGGATGTTGTGATTATGTGATGGATGTCTCATGAGTTTGTGTAGATGTTTCTAGTGGTTTGAGTGATGAGCTATTGTGATTTGTGTGATGGATGTATTGTGGTTTGTGTGATTTATTGTCATTTATCAAGTGATTTCTTATATTTTATGTTCATTTATATAAAAAAATATTATGAAGTTAGCGACCGATTATTATCGGTCGCTATATCGGTCTCTAATATCAGTGACCGATTGTAGTTGGTCGCTAATCAGCCTTTGATTTTAGCGACTGATATTGCAACCGATTATGGTCGGTTGCAATATAACGACTAGAGTATTGCGACCGAACTAGTCGGTCACTGATTGGTGGTAATTCGGTTGTTGTGGCTTGTTGAGACTAAATTGCGACCGATTAGAGACCGATATAATCGGTCGCTTTTTTTCGATTTTCCTTGTAATGATATATATATTTATTCTCTATTATAGCCTACGTTAAACCTCGTTACAGTAAATATTATTTCTTGTTATAGTATAAATTAAGTTTTGTTACAGTAAACGTTATTCTCTATTATAGCCTATGTTAAGCCTCGTTATAGTAAATATTATTCCATGTTATAGTATACATTAAGTTCTGTTACAGTAAACATTATCATCCATTATAGTATAACATAATTCTTTATTGTAGTATATGTTTATTTTCTTTTACAACCTATGTTAAGTCTCGTTACAGTAAATATCATTCTCTGTTATAATATACATTAACCTCTGTTACAAAATAACATATGTTAACATAGGTTACAATATACATTAACCTACAGAATAATATACACTAGCCTACATTAATAACATGCATTAACCTATGTTATTCTGTAACAGAGTTTAATGTATATTATAACAAAGAATGATATTTACTGTAACAAGACTTAACATAGGTTGTAATAGAAAATAAACATATATTGTAATAGAGAATTACGTTTACTATAATAGATGATAATGTTTACTGTAACAGAACTTAATGTATACTATAACAGGGAATAATGTTTACTGTAACGAGGCTTAACATAGGCTATAATAGAGAATAAACATATATTGTAATAAAGAATAAACGTTTACTGTAATTGAGTTTAACATATACTATAAATGATGTCAAGACTTACTATAAATGATGTGTATGTTTGCTGTAAGTGATATTAATACTTAGTGAAATATAATAGATGTTATATTGTAACACAAATGTGGTTGTAGCTTAGTGGTAAGGGTATCTCATGTTGAGTTTGTGGAGACTTGAGTTTGAATCTTAGCAGTTACAAACAAATAGAATTTTTTTGTTTTCTAAAAGCTTATAGTTATAGGCTGTAAGTGATACTGAGACTTACCGTAAATGTTGTCAAAGACTTATTGTAAGTGATATGAAGGTTTACTGTAAGCGATATATAGACTAACTATAAGTGATATCAAAGGCTTACTAGAAGTGATATCAAAGGCTTACTGTAAGTGATGTCAAAAAATTACTATAAGTGATATGAAGACTTACTGTAAGTGATATCAAAGACTTCCTATAAATGATATGAAGACTTACTGTAAGTGATATAAAGACTTACTATAAGTGATATATAGACTTACTATAAGTGATATTAAAACTTACTATAAGTGATATGCACACTTACTGTAATGAATGTAAGTCTACATAGGAAAAGACCAGAAGAAGGAAGGGTAAAATAGAAAAAAGTTGATGCTAAAAGTGATGACTCATCTCCCAAGACTCATAAATTCTGAAAAACTAAAAGTATGGACTAGAAATTAAACAACACAAAAAAGAAAGGACTATGTGACTTCTGATCTTCTAACAAGGACTATAAATTAAGCCAAACCCTCTGACAAGGACCTCTAATTAATTTTCCCTTAAAAAAGTTATACAATTTATCTACAATTTCTCATTTGCAACATTAATATTTATTGTAAATGCAAAATCGTTCAGATGCGATTAATGAGACACATTAGTCTAGCTCTTATTATATTCAATAACAATTAAAGTGATGAAATAAAATGGGTTTGTAAGTGATCAGAATGTTTTTGTTGTTGTGAGATAGTAATTAAAAATATATACTTGCCATCTTAGGAAAAAAATTATTGTAGTATGTTAACAAGAAAACTCTTTCTATATATCTATAACCTATATACTAGAGGAGGCACTTCTACTTTTTCGTCTGGTTCAATCCCGATTCACCTAAAAGCCTTTATTTTTTAACTGTTTGTTCATAAAAAACTTAAATACAATCTCTTAAATACAACTTTCCTCCTTCGCAACGGCAAAGGTGCCTACAATCGTTTTGTCTTCATCACGTAACGGACACCGGCCATGTTAACACAGACCTTCTCCTCCTCCGACAGAAATAAAAAGGCCCCTACAATTCTCACGAAGAAGTAGAGAAAGAAGAACGAGGGAGGAGGGGGGAGGTGGGAATTGAAACGGCGGGGAGACATGGTGACCTTGAGGCTGGCGTTCACGTACATCATGGTGTACGTCGAACACGTCGCCAAGTCTGTGGAGTTTTACGCAAACGCCTTCGGCTAACGTCTATCACCTTGACGACTCCCACAGGTCCTCCTCCTCTTCGTCTTTCCTTGTCTATAGTTGAAGTCTTTCTACTTCTCTGCCATAATCCATGGCTGCACCCCCACATCGGCCGACAACCATATTCATATGTTTGTACACATGAAGGTGGGGGGAGTTGGAGACGGGGTAGACGACGATCGCATTCACGTCGGCGCACCAGCACGAGACTGACGCACTCACGACGGTGGTTCGGCACATCGGCAGCGACAGGGAGTGGGCCCCCTGGAGGTTGCCCCCTGGAGGTTTGCTTCGCCTACGCTGACGTCAACGCCGCTTACAAGGTTCTTTGTGTGTTTGGGGCAGAGGCTGCATGCTTCCTATAGTGGTGATGATAGTATATGTACGTAGTAAGTGATATGTTTGTCTCACTGAGGCAATCACGGGGGTGGTCCGGCATGCCGGCAGTGACAGGGAGAGGAGCCCCCTGGAGGTTTGCTTTGCCTATGCCGACGTCGACGCCGCTTACAAGGTTCTCTATGTGTGTGGCAGTTGCATGCTTTCTACAATGGTGATGATAATATACGTATGTAGTAAGTGATATGTTTGTCTTTTTTGTAACTTGGTTCCCCCCCCCCCCCGCGCGCTTTGCCGCTTTGTTCGGGTATTCTCTGAGCAGAGGGCCGTGGAGGATGGGGCTGTCCATGGTCTTCACCACTGTGGATTCTCCCTTTGAATGCATCTCCGAGCAGGTTGTCAACTGCACCTTGAAGGAGAAGCTGCTATTGGAGGTCAACAGGGACGCCAACATCATCGACGTCATGACTGACGACCCCAAGAAGACGAAGACTATCCTCATCAAGAGCGGCAGTAGACGGACGACGCGGGGAACTATGTGAAGGTGTGGGCGGAGATGAACCTGCTCAGCCTCATCTGACACGCAGCTGGTAGAGATTGATTAGTAGAATATTCGATCAATAGGTTGATTGATTAGAGACTTAAAATGTCTCTAATCGGTTAGTAGTGACCAGGTTCAACTACTTCTGCAAAGTAGTGAAAATGATGACATTAGTTTAGAAGTACTTAAAATGTCTCAAAAATGTTTTATAAATATAATACAATGTCTCCCTCCGGCAGTATTTAATTATATAGGGTAGAAGATTCTAAAAAGAAGCAGGTGTGAGCAAGTTCCAAACTTAGCCCCGGGAATGGGCAGGACAGATAAGACATTAAATGCTATGGCTTTGAATGGGATATCTCGGGGCAAGTAAAAAATGTGTGTATACATTAAGAGAAAAAAAAAAAGAGATTCACAATTAACTATAGAATTACCATTTAGCAAGAGATGAGCACAGACAAGCTAGAGGAATTAGTAGGGTTGGGATGCTTAATTAGTCTAACTTGTGATCATCTATTTTTCATGAGCACACGCCCAGTCCCTTAACATTGGATTTCCTATATTTAGCAACACTTATGTTCTATGATATATCTTACATAGGGCTGCAAACGATCCGAGCCGAGCCGAGTATCACTCTGCTCGAGCTCGGCTCGCACACTCCATAATATGTTCAGACTCGGGTTCGATACTCGCGAGCTTCACAACGTCTGTTCGAGCTCGGCTCGTTAAAAAATCTTCACGTTCGAGCTCGGCTCGTTAAGCCGCTCGATTAACCCATTCCAAGCTCGCTCAGAAGGGTGATGGCGTGAGAGATTTGATGTGTGAATGCATTGGGGCTGGGTCGTTTTATAAAGAGTAAAGTGGCATGGGTTAAATCTAATATCCGATATGGGATATATGTGGGATCGTTGCAAGCCATGACAAGCAAATGTTGTCCCGCAGCACCGGTTGAGGGAGGTGACGCGGCCGGAGATCACCACCGGGAACATCAAGAACGCCGCTGGAACCCCCGGAACGGCGGCACTGCAACTTTGAACTGCCACAGGCGTCTGCACTGCCGGCGCGGCCGTGGCACTGCAACTTGGAACCGCCACGGGGCGTTTGCACTGCCGCCGTGGCACTGCTGTGGGAGCCGGCGTCTGCACTGCCGGCGACTCCGACTGGATCTCCAACTGTGGGCGTGACCCCCCCCCCCCCCTCCCCTCCCCCCCCCCCCCCTGTGGCGTTCACCGCCGCTGCGCAGGTAACCGGCGCCGGAAGGGACCGGTGATGTAGGGGAAAAGAACTTTTCCCCAATCGCTACCTAGGGACCCAAAAGACTTTTGGGTTTTTACTTTTAAACCTTCAATTTATCTTCTATGCATATAAAACTAGTTAAGTTACATATAAGATTTATGTATATATCTTATTTATGTACATATCTTATTTATATGATTTGTGTATATATCTTTGTCCTTTCACATTTAGTCTTTAAATCTTTTACATTTAAATCCTCTTAAATATTTATACTTCAACAATAATTTTATAAAAATAAAGAAACATATTTATATTCTCATATTTATTATATTTGAGTATATTAACGAGTATAAATTTGAGTATATTAATGAGTAATTTATCGAGTATTTTAACGAGTATCTTAACGAGCTGCTCGTGAACATAATCGAGTCGAGAATACATCTGTTCAAGCTCTGCTCGTTTATGAACCGAGCTTATTTTTTCTGTTCAAGCTCGGCTCGTTAGTCTAATAAACGAGTAGAATCGAGCTTTCATCGAGCCGAGCTTCGAACTACTCATCGAGTGTATTGGCTCGTTTGCAACCCTAATCTTACATGATAGCATTACCAATTCTCACCTGGAGCGCAGGAGGTGAAAATATATGTTCTTATCTAACATGAACTAAAAATTACTTTCATGTTTATGTCATATTGGTCATGTTATATGGGGTTCAACCCATATTTTTCAATTGTTTTTCATTTGGGTGGACGCGAGTCTTCAGATCTTAACCCTGAAAGCATGTTTGCAAAACACAATTTGGATATTCTTCCACATCTTACTCTCTATTCCCTTATCAAACTTACTCAAGTGTCTTCTCTGCGTTGCATCCTTTTGTCGAGATCCATCTTATAACAAAACAAATGGAGGGCTCAACACAGAAGAGGAATCCACACAGAGATTACAAGGATCTTGAATAGGATCGTAGAGTAGGGGCATAGGCAAATCTACATTAGATCCAGTTAGGTCACATGGTCCTACTGGATTTCTGAAATTTTATTAAAGGATTCAAAATTTTCTATTATATTAGCTTTGGTTAGAATTTTTTTTTAAAGAGGGTGACTCCACTAGAATTTCAAAATAAGTTTATAAGTGCACCTTAATTGTTGGAGTGACCCCACTAAATAAAAATCATGTGTCTGCCACTGAGTAGGGGTAAGCGAAAGTAATGTCCCCAAGAGAATGAAACGTCCTCCACACCTTCTCTGTCGCAGACACATCCACTCCCATCATCACCCCCGTTAGGCTCGTCCTCACATCTGGTGGGCTCTTTGAAACAATTCAGATCCCACAAAAAGAAAAGCATGCACAACCTTAATCTCACGCATCTATTATTGTATGAATCATATATAAATGACATAGGAAGTTAATAACAATTTATGTATATATAATTATATATATATACGAATTATTATACATATTAATCATAAAACCAAAGACTTAGACAAAAAGCAAAGACAAAATGTATATTTTCTTTTTTTTTTTTACAAATATATGAAAATTTATTTTTTAAATTATTTTAGTAAGTATACTACACTCACATATATTACACATGCGTAGCGCATTTCTTTGACTAGTATATATAAGTTGGAGAAGAAGGGAAGGAAGGGAGAGAAGAGATGGAATCTAACAGGCCGAGTCCTCTCAATGACTTTCATTAATAGGAAAATTAGGGGAAAACCCCTCAATAAAGACACAATTACATTATTCCCCTTAAGATGGGGGTGAAGATATCACAAATCCCTCTCTTGCCAACCAATACAAAAATGGTAGAGGGACTCAACCCCTTAGTCAGAATATATGCCACCTGATTCGGTGACTGAAAAAAAAGAATACAAACTTGACCTCTTCTTCTTGATACAATGATGTGTTTGGTGCAATCATGTTGTACTAGATTATTCACAATCTTGATTGCCGTCTTGCTGTCACAATACAAACAAAGATGAGACTTATTCCACAGTTGCAACTCTTGAAGCAACTTTTGTAGCTAGAGAAGTGCACATACACCTAGTGCCATTGTCATTCTGTTGTTGACCGAGCCACCACAAATTGTTTCTTACTTTGCCAAGCAACTAAGTTACCACCAACATACATATAATATCCAGAGATAGAATGACCGTCATCTAGTGATCCAGCCCAATCTACATCAGCAAATCCCTCTAGCTGAAAGGTATTATGCGTGGAGAACAACAAGCCCCAACAAGGCACCCCTTCAAGTAGTGCAACACCTTCTAAGCCTCCTCTAAGTGTGTCTCTTGTGGATCATGCATATATTGACTGATAATATTGAGTGCATATACTATATCAGGTCACTTATGTGACAAACAGATCAACCTGCTGATATCTCCCTCGGTAAATAGACACTCCACCATCTACCATTAATCAATGATTTTGGTCTATTAGGGTAGTAGTAGGCTTGCACCCTAACATCCCAGTTTTTTAGAGCAAGTCTAACACAAACTTGCATTGTGGTAAAAAGAACCCTTTGGATGACCTTGCAACTTCTACACCCAAATCTTTCATCTCAGACACTTGCTTTAGCTTCGACTTCAATTGGTTGACCTTCATGTGATCATCTCATGTAATAACAATATCATCAACATAACACAGGAGAATGGTACTCTTCTCCTTGCAATGCCTATAGAACAAAGTGTGATCTACATTATGCTGTCTATATCCCATATCTTTTACAGCTCGGCTAAATCTATCAAACCAAGCATGAGGAGACTATTTAAGGCCATACAATGAGCATTTTAATTTGTAGACTTTTCCCAAAAGTTGCTTCATTGCCAAAATGAGGTGGTATATGCATATAAACCTCCTCTTGAAGATCACCATGTAGAAATGCATTCTTAATGTCTAGTTGATGCAAATCCCAAACAAGTTAGCTGCACATGAAATCAAGATACGAACAAAATTCATTTTTGCTATAAGAGAAAATGTCTCATCATAGTCCACTTCATATGTGTAAGTGTAGCCTTTTGCAACTAGCCAAGCATTGTACCTCTCCATTTTGCCTTTTGGTGTTTGTTTCAGAGTAAACACCCATCCGCACCCAACATGACACTTACAAGTTCGTAGAGAGACTAGCTCCGACATCTGATTTGTGGTTTGGATAAAACATTCATCTCCTCTGATCTGGCCTCCCTCCACTTAGAAACTTCCATAGCCAATTGCTAGGAATTGGGAATACAAATAAAGTCTAATGCAATGACAAAACACCGATAGTATGGGAAACAAACTTATATGAAACATAATTAGCTATATCATAATGATAACAAGTAGGAGGAACAATTGAACGAGTTCCACTTCACTATGAAATAGAAATATCAAGGTCAGAAACAATGGAGTAGTGAGAATATTGTTACCATCATGACTGAACATAGAGACCTCAAAAGAAGAAGTGGATGGAGCTTTATTTGGGAAGGCATTTGGATAGTAGTAGGATGTAGATGCACATAGAATTGGCCTTCTTCCTCAATAGCTCTATTTCTTTGCTCCCTTTGAATGCAATCACCATGATAATGATACTGCCCCTGGACACGAGAACTAGTAGGGGTGAAAAGAAACTCTTCTGAAAGAAGTAAGGCCGGTGTCCCACCATCAGAAGAACGAGTCTCATAGTAAGCTTCACCCTCCCAAAAGGTAACATCTATGGTGACAAAAAAATAATGTTCAAGAGGATAATAACATGTATATCCTTTATGAGTAGCAGAGTATCTAACAAGCACACACTTCAACACTCGAGGGTCCAATTTACTAATAGATGGCTTGTGATCTCGAGCAAAGCAAACACTTCCAAACAGTTTAGGAGGAACCACATATAGGAAGTTGATCCCTTAAGGCACTGAAGGGGGGAAACAAAGACAGGGTCCAGAGAGGCATCCAATTAATTAAATAGGCAACAATCAATAATGTCTCTCCCCACAAACACTTTGGAATCGTCATGGTAAACGAGAGTGAACGAGTCACCTCCAGAAAATGTTTATTCTTCCTCTTAGTTACCCCATTTTGGGCAGCAGTATCAACACAAGTTGTCTGGTGGGGAATACCATAAGCTTAAAGGTACTCAGAGAATTCCCTATTAGTATATTCAATCCTAATATCAAAATGTATAATCTTAATCTTGTCACTGAACTGTGTGTCCACCAACCTATGAAATTTTTCAACAAGTAGACCAAAGTTGCTCAGCTGAAGCAATCAATAAAAGTAACAAACCACTGATGACCTATAACAGCAATGTTACTATAAGGACCCCCACACATCAGAGTGCACAATGTCAAAAGGTGTAGAACTTCCATTCCCATAAACAGAATAAACTCCTCTAATATATTTAGCCAATTCTCAATGGCCACAAACTAGTAGATGTGTATTACACTTAATTAATAAAGAAGGAAATAAATGACCAAGAACTGGAAAAGGAACATGTCCTAGCCTACGATGGTGTAACATAATTAATGAGGCAGTGCTACCAGTAGAAAGAGCAGAACTCCCACAACATGCTCCAAGCTATGCTCTCCATCCTTCAAGTAGTAGAGTTCATTATGTAGTTTACCATGTCCAAGTGTCTTCCTTGTTTTCAACTCTTGAAAAATACAATAGGATTGCCAAAAAGTGATAGAACAGTTCATCTCAAGCAATAGAATTGATGGAAAGTAGATTTGGAGGAAATGAGGAACATGTGAAATAAAAGTTAATCTCAAGAAAGGTGTACAGTCCACAGATCCCTTGCCTAAGATAGAGGTAAAGGATTCATTAGCAACACCGACTTAATTATCCCTACCCTCGCATGAATTATATGACTAGAATACCTGTCATGTGACTGGAGACTCTTGAGTCTATTACCCAGGAGTTGGATTCCCTACCTACACAACTGAGTGCATGTTCTATACTCGATGTAATACTTGATTGGGCAAAGTGAGATGAATTTAAATACCCCACGAGTTGGCTAGGTGTCTCCATCGCAGAGGAGGTAGTACCAGAGGATACTTCATACTTTTCCATCAAACATAGTAGAGTTTGACACTCCTCTGTAGACATGCTAGGTATATTGTCCTCAGTCTCCTTAGAAAGATAAGCCTACCCAAATTGATGACCACGGCCATAGCCTCCAGCTCAACTACCACCACGATGGCCACCACCGTCACCACAACTATGACCACCACAACCAATTTGAGGAGGGTGACCATGAAGCTCCAAACAATAGGCCTTGATATGCCTAGGCTTCCTGCAATGGTGGCACACCCTCTCTCCCGATAGTTGCATCTAAGGCTGCATGATAAGGCTGATCACACTAGAACACTAGATGTAGAGGTGACTCGCTGTTGAGTTTCATTGCTTAGGATAGTAGAGAATGCTTGTCCCAATCTACGAAGAACATCTCGAGCCAATAGCTGAACACAAATGAACCCAAACTCCAAATTCAAACCATAAAGGAAGTTCTGAACGCGTTCATGATCAAGGTATTTTTGGAAGCCATCAACATCAATAGAATAAGTGAAAACAAGGTTCTATAATGCTCAGCCCCATACCAAAGATGGTTCAGCTCTGTAGTGTACTCTGTCACAGATAAAGCTCCCTGATGAAGTTCCTATAACTAGGACCAAATTTCAAAAACCTATGCAGAATTAAGCTTTTGTGAAAACATTTGGGCCATTGCCTCCCATACCTCATGTATGGTCTCTAGTAATTGCACACTCCTGGCAACATTGGGTGCCATGGTATTCAGAAGAAACGCCAAGATAGCGGAGTTCTCCATCTTCCACTAGGCCATGTCGGGCCCGTCACTAGTAGGCTTCTTTACCACACTAGTCAGATATCCCACCTGCAAGGTATTAAGGGACGTAGTTTCTATTGGAAATCGAATTGGGGCATCACATACGTAGCGGAGATAAAACAAAAACAAAAACAAAAATCGATTTCCATCCATGTACTTGATCGGGCTATGATGTACGGTGCATGTAAACATACATACAAATAAGGCATGAGACAATCTCACCTAGGGGAGATCGTATATCTCCTGAAGTGCAGAACTAGTCCTTGTTTGAAGGAGCTCTCACGAGACTCCTGTAGACACGCGAATTCGGCTCCACCGCGGACAAATTTCATATTGCGCCATAACGCCACAATGGCCCTCTTTTTGCCTTGTAAGAGTATTTTTTCAATATTTCTGGGTCTCACCCCTTGATTAAGGCACAGTTTCATTGATTCGCGTCCACTACAGTGGACGCCTTTTAAACGCGACGGTCATAGTGGATGCAAATAGGCCCCTTGATGCGGCGGTTAACACCGACATGTTTAAGGGCCTTTTTTCGTCACATGTTCGAATTAGAAAGGCGTCCGCTAAGGACGACGCGATTAAAATGTCAAAAAGCCTATGGACGCGCACGTCTTAGAATCATGACCAAATGTCTTAATTGCGTCCACCAAGGATGTCGCGATTAAGAAGTCAAAAGATCTGCTGACAGTGCATTTAAGAGCCCACGCCTGGGATTATGACGAATCTCAGAATCGCATCCAGAAAGGACGACGCGTTTTAAAAACTGTCAAATCAAGATCAATTTCGTCAAAGATACGATTTTATTTTGGAAAACGCGGCGGCCTTGCCGGACGCAATTCAAGGTATGGCCGCACGCCATGGTCGCCATGCGCCCGTCCCATCAAGTTGACTTCTTAAATAGCGGCGTCCTTCCCGAACGCGATTCAGGTCTAATAGGCGTCCACTGCATTGGACTCGATTCAAGAATATGTTGCCTATAAATAGACCCCCGAGGGTATTGTTTTAGGGGGGGGGGGGGGGGGGGGGGGGGGGCAAAAAGAGCAGCGAAGCCCTGCCGGATTTCCGTCTCGCCATCGACCCGCGGGACCCTCTACTCCGAGCAATCCACGCCTTCCTCCCGCGGTGTTCAGAGCCGGCGTCCTCTCCATCGTCCACGTACCCCGAAGTGTGGCGGGCGACGTCTTCCTCCTCCTCTTCATCCATTCCGTCCGTACCGGCAACGCCGTCATACCGTCCATTCGGGGAAGTACCCCCCTCCCCTTTCTCTTCTCTCTTCACTTTCGTCTCCTTCGGGCCCCACGTGGCCTTTGTACTCCTTTTTTAACACACACACACACACACATGCATGCATTTTACACACACCCACATTCTTTAGGGGTTTAAAAGCCACCACCTGGTAAGTACACCTCCATGTTCTTTTATTTCATTTATTCTTTATTATTTTTAGGATTTGGTACTACACGTGGCTAATCCCCTTTCTTTACTTTTATTTGTCTCTTTTGTCAGGGTAATCAACAAGGAAACACCCTCTACCGCGGCCGGCCGTGTTCGTAGAGGAAGAGAGGACCCACACCATCCCCCGCGCAATCTCCCCGCTAAAAAGGTACGCTCGCGATCACTCCTCCATCTCGCACCCTCCGCGTGCATCTCCATTCGGCACCCTCGCGTTCCTGGTGATCACGATCTTTTTATTTTTATTGTCTTTTCCGTTTTTCCACTCCATCTCCACACACCACGCATATAACCCCCCCTTCCCCCCATTTCTCTTTGTAGAGGACCGCGTCCCTTAAAAAAAAAAGGACGAGATCCGTGTCTACAAATTGGAGATCACGGTGGGACTTCTTTTGCGTTTCCCTTTTGATTATCCTCCTCCCTCCGTGCCCCACGTGGCACTCTTCTTTCTTTTTTATTTTAAAAAGCATGCGGTGTGTTTAAACTTTTTTTCCTTCCTTTTTATTGTGCATATTTCCTACTTGTTCCTGCTTTGTTTCTTGCTTTCTTTTTTCTTCTCGGGTTGTCTTTGTAATCGCGTCCACTACAGAAAACGCGATTCAGTGAAAACGCGGTCGGCTATCTGGACACCTTTCTGTTTTGTGTCGCGGCGGTTTTTGCCAGCAGACCGTCCACAGGGACCAGGCGCGGCGTTGACAGCCTTTTGTGGGCTCTCAGTTCCGCATCCAGATGACTGGGCGCGATTCTGAATAGCGGCCGCTGTACTGGACGCGATTCAGAGTGCTGACAGAAATGCGCCCCTTCTGCCATTTTTTATATAAACTGCTACATACAAGGCATATTGCATCGGTCGGGGGACCTCCTTCCCTCATATCCTAGGATCCACACACCTTCTCGGTGAGGGCTATCTCCCCATTGGGCATTTCGTCTCATTGGGCAAGAGAATCCTCATTGGGACCTCCGTAAGTCTCCGTACCCCGTGGATTCCCTCACGGCGGACCGAGCTGGTTGTACCACTCCGTTGACCCGGGTTAGATATCCATTGCGTGGTGAGAGGTGATTCTAGTTGTACCCCGAAATACTCATCATCTACCCAACTAAGAACTCACCTAGAGTGACACAATATTTTTCAATCCAATTAATTAATTGTGAAACTCCTTAAAAACACGCGTTAAGCATTACAACTTGTTTGGACCGCATATTGATTGGTTAATCTTTGTTCAAACCTTGTTTGCTTATTGCTTTGTTAAAAATGGATCCATATTACCATGCCGATTTTTATTATGAGGACTATGAGGATAATGTCAAATCTCCATCTTTCCAATCCCATGTTCGTCCATCTCACCACCGTGAGGGACAAACATCCACTTCCTATGGTTATGTGTGCACGCCACGCACCAACCACTCTGATGTTCCTCCATACCTCACTCCAATTAAAACCCGGCAAGAGCCTGTCCCCCACCATAATTCCACTGTCCAAACTGTCCTGAATGCACTCGATCAGCTCACCCCTCAACAACTCAATCTGATACAATCTTTGGTTGAGGGTGTGACTCCTGCTGCGACTCCTCCTCCCTCTCCTTCTAAATTCCGACGACTTCGCCACATACCCTGCATATTCTTCATCACCTCGGCCCCCTGGCCATTTGCACTCCTGTGTTCCGGTCCGTACAGACCGTCCCTTAGGAAGGCCCATCAATTCAAGGCCACCTCCATGTACTCCCTCACATGCCCAGCGGCAACCCACTCCACTCGAAAATGCTCTTCTCCAGAAATTGAACAATCTGGAGGAACAAATCAACAAGCTTTCAAATTCCAAGGGTGACCCCGTCGCCGCCATGCCGGCTCTCCCTCAAATTTATATTCATCCTTCGGAGATGCCAACGTACCGACTGTACAATGACACGGGTAATCCCTACCTCCATGTCAAGGAATTCCTTTATGAGTCTTCTCGCTGGCAACAAGACCCTATAACTCTGGCATATTTATTTAAAAAATCTCTTGACGGCCCTGCGCTCGAATGGTTCTACTTCTTAGAACCAAGTGAGGTAGGAGACTTCCGCTCTTTGCACAAAAAATTCCTTCAAAGATACAAAGATCGCGTCATCCCTTATCTCTCTATCACGGACCTAACGTCCGAGAAGATGGGGGCCAACGAGGTCTTTGTACAATTTGCTGACCGTTGGAGGTCAATGGCCACCAGAATGCAGCATGTGCCCTCGGAGTCAGAGCAAATCAAAATAATCATTTTTAACTCTACTCCGAGGTTCAGGCACATCTTGGCCATGAACCAAATCGAAACGATGGAAGAGCTCTATGAGCGGGGACGTTACATACAAGCCCATCTAATGGACTCCCCGATCGTAGATCTTTTTGATCAAATTAAATCGAGAGAGAACGGATCAGTGGACGCCATCCACCATCCACCTCGCCATTATACAACATCCACATCATATGCACCTCCACCAACTCCCATCTACTACAACATGCCGCCACCCATGCATCCACTGATTCGCCCTCCTCGGACTCAACAACCTCCAACTGGGCCGTACGATGCCCCTATTTTTTATGATGAAGCTCCTGCGCCCTACATTGTGCCTGCTCTAGCTCCCATGCCAGCTCCCATGCCTCCACCACAACAACCACTACCACCACAACAGCCTCCACTTCCGCCATAGCCTGTTGCTCGGGCTGAAGTTGCTAGCATCCAACCCCTCCAGGAAACCACTTGGTGTTACGACGATGAACCTTCCCAGGTCATGTTCGTACGCCACTTACCTACACCTCCTACAATACCATCCACTATCATCAAACCCTCCATCATTAAACCAACCATTACACCCACCATTAAGCCAGTCATTACACCTCCCATACCGCCAGCACCATTGGCAACCGAACCCGAGCAACCCCTAGCTATTATACCCATTACGCCTCCACAGGCCATACAACCTTCCACTCCATCCATATCTACCCCCATCCAACGGAGCAGGCGCAAGTTTTTGAGGAGTAACAAGCAAGCACAACAGAAGAAAGAATCCCCAGGACCGGGCATGCTTCTTAAAATCTAAGATTGTATTCCTCGCATGCCGGTCATTGTTTCTATATCGGGCACATTCACTGAGCGGGAGTCCTCCCCTCCAATCATGGCCGTCAAGAGGCCTTCCAAACCAATGCCAATCATTCCAGTTGCCAGCCGGCGTCATTTCTGAATACTCATAGGGAATCTCTCCCTCCAAGCTCTCATGACCCCTCACACCGTTATTGTGAACCTCCCCACTCTAGTGAAGGGGTCAGCTTCTCAGATTGTGCTCACGCATGCCAAGGCCAAATCTTTGGCACAATCTATTATTCAAGGGGTTGTGCCCCCTTCCATATCACACATTATACAATCCTTGGGCACGGTCCCCTCGTTGTTGCTTCCAATTCTACCGATGGAACTCCCCACCCTTTCATACAACTACATTCCAAGGGAGTTGCCACTGCCGTTTGAAACTCTGACGGAAGTCAACAATCCAATCATTGAGAGCTGCTCAATCCCTCGGAGAAGAGCAAGACCTTCTGCCCGCTGGGCACATTTCATGAGGAAGTACCTGAGGGTCAGAACGCCGAATCCCAAGCGAGAACCCAAATTCCGGGCAAGGCAAGAGACCAGGGGATCTCCTCCATCCTTTTTCCCTTTCATTTCAATCATCTTTTGTGCTTCTCAGCACCTCTCCGCGGGTTCTCCACGTTCCCTCCCCACAGGAGGCATTTTATTTTCATCTTTTGTACAATCCATCATCTTGCACCAGGCGTCACGCCCCTTTTTGTACTCCCCTCCGTGTCCCACTTGGCACATCTCCACTCCGTGCCCCACGTGGCACATTTCCTTCCATTGCCCCACGCGGTACGTCTCCACCATGCCCCACTGGCGCATCTCCTTCACGTGGCGCATCTCCTTCTTGTGCCCCACGCGGCACCTCTCCATTCTGCGCCCATCGCTGCGCACCTCCCTTCTTGGCCGCTCGTGGCCCGCTTTTTCCTTTCTCTTCTCCGGCCCCTCCGGATTCTTTTCTTCTTTAACGGCATCGCGCCTCCTTCTCCTCCAAACCCCTCCTACCCCGCCGAAGTCTCCAAAGTTTTTCCTCCGCTTTCTCCTCTCCATCTTCAATCGGGTCCTCTGACCCTTCTCGCATTGTTTTCGGGGTTTTAGCCCCCACTCGTCATTTTAATTCCAAATAAAAAATGTAAATTCTTGTAGACCTCCGAGTTTCGCCCCAACGCAGGACATTCGTCCTCCTTTACCCTCCTAAGTCTTACTATATTTTAGCAGTGTCAAAAATTGAAAAATCCACAAAAAATGAATATTTCAGCATTGCCATGCTATCGCAACATTTTGCTATGAGAACTCCGCGCCAGGAGTCTGAAATTCCCTCCCGGGTCATTAAAGGTTTGCCCTTAGCACAGGCACTTGCACACACATCACGGCGCCCCAAGCCGATTGCTTCCAGTAGACACCGTCACCATCACAGCCACGCCTGAATGGCACAAACGTCTGCTTCTCCCCACTCTCGGCCAAAGTATGGGTAGTAGAGGTAGTCTCGGTAAGGCAACCAACCCAAAGCACATCCATCATAAGAGGACGTCCCTAAATGGGCAAAAATCAAATGACCAATCAAAAATCAAGTAAAATGCATGTCAAGAGTGGCAAAGTCCCCGTGGAGATCCAAATGGACCTGGTCGTATGCATTCAAAAATCAAAATCAAATCAAGTCAATAGGGCATGCAAAGAGTGGCAAAGTCCCCGCGGAGATCCAAATGGACCCGGTTGTACGCATGTCCCTACGATCAAATGGTCATCACTCAAGATTCCAAAATAATCCAAAAGCCCCAGTGCTTAAATAAGACGGAACCTTCTGACTGTTGTGCCAAGGAAGGGAATCAAACTCGACTCTTCAAATACTCATACCAATCTTGTCCCCCAAATTTTCCTCTCTTCTCTCCATCAGACTTAGTTGCCTCTTCAGGAATGGCTTTGATAGTGACACTATTAATCAAATGCAATCAGCCCCCGGGCGCCACTTTAAATGTACGCCCTACTCTGGGCATCCTTTAATGAAGCAAGAGGTAACAAGGACCCATCGCCAGTCAGTTCTCATAACCTTAATACCATCATGGCATGACAATGTTTTAAAATCAACAAAAAAGATGAATATAAAGCCAAAAAAAAAAAAAGATGAATACTTTCAAAATCAACAAAAAAAGATGAATTGCCAAAATCACAAAAAAAAATCCAGATATTTTCCAAAACCAAAAATATTCAAATATTTTCAAAACCACAAAAAATCCAAATATTCTAAAAAAAACACCATAAAATTCAAATATTTTCAAACTCCATAAAAATTCAAATACTTTTAAAATTCCAAAAAAATCCCCAATGGTATTGCACATGGTAAGCAGATCCTGGCTATGCCACGCATAAATCCTTCCGATCATGGCTCCTCATCTCTTGCACTCACAACTCCCTTATCCAAGAACACTTATCCTCATGGCAAAACAAACAAACTAAATGAGCTGTTTATTTAATGCTTTATTAATGCTCCAAGTCATAAGTGTTGTTTGTCCCATGATGTTTTGTTTTCTTGGCTAACGAAGTTTTGAGTGCAGTGTACGAGTTGCCACATCCGGTGCTACGTTAGGATGCTGCTGCCTCCGCCATCAAGTTATCTATATGTTATGCTACTAGAGCACACCAAGGACTGTATGGCTTTGAGGAATCTGGGATTTGAGTTCCCCTTCATCAAAAATAATGATTATCCCAGAGGATTTTTAGCCGCATGGATAGGCCGTTACGCTTGGCATGTGAGGACGACGGACCCATGCATACCCCCCCCCCCCCCCGGTCCTGACTCACCGGCGTGACAATATTATCCTTGGTTATTTTCTACTCCTCTCTTAATCTTTATTTTTCTTTTAGCCCAAATACATGCATATTGAAATCTCAGTGGAAAACCACTCTTCCAATGCAATTCAAGGGTCATTCGCGCCTCAAATCCAGCAATTTGAAATATTCCATTCCGGGTCGAATTCCCAACTCCCATTGTTTTCGCCTCCGGGCAGATTTCCTTGAGATTCCTTTGTTTGGACTTATCCTTTTTTCCTTTGCTCCCAGAGATCCACCTGAGGCAGTGGCAAACGCCCCCGATGGTGCAACCTAACGGATTGTGTCCTTAGGTACTTCCCCTTCGTTGGAAGTTGATCTCTCCTTCTCCTCCCAAGACCCACTTGCGGCTATGGCAGACGCCCCCAATGGTGAAAGCTAACGGATTGTGTCCTTAGGTACTTCCCCGACGTTGGAAGTTGGTCTTTTCCTTTCCTTTTCCTTTTCTTTTCCTTTCCTCTGTCCAAACAGTTGCTTCTTTAGGTCTTCTTCCTGGTGGTGACTTCCTTGGGTGTTGGTGAAAGACTCTTATCAGGTGGCAGTCCCCAATGATTACGCGTGTCTATTTTTCACCTTGGCGTCTAATTTTCAGTCCGCTCCCGCTACACTCCACTTCGCTACACTACACTTCTCTCATTTCACTTCATTCCATTCCGTTCCATCCACTCCGTTACACTTCACTTCCTGTCCCTTCGCTTCGCTCCCCTGCAAAGCAGATGCCAAGGCGTGGCAGCTGTAGACACACGAATTCGGCTCCACTGCGGGCAAATTTCATATTGCGCCATAACGCCACAATGGCCCTCTTTTTGCCTTGTAAGAGTGTTTTTTTCAATATTTCTGGGTCTCACCCCTTGATTAAGGCACGGTTTCATTGATTCGCGTCCACTACAGTGGACGCCTTTTAAACGCGACGGTCATAGTGGACGCAAATAGGCCCCTTGACGCGGCGGTCAACACCGACACGTTTAAGGGCCTTTTTCCGTCACATGTTCGAATTAGAAAGGCGTTTGCTAAGGACGACATGATTAAAATGTCAAAAAGCCTATGGCCGAGCACGTCTTCGAATCATGACCAAATGTCTTAATTGCGTCCACCAAGGACGCCGCAATTAAGAAGTCAAAAGATCTGCTGACAGTGCATTTAAGAGCCCATGCCTGGGATTATGACGAATCTCAGAATCGCGTCTGGAAAGGACGACGCATTTTAAAAACTGTCAAATCAAGATCAATTTCGTCAAAGATACGATTTTATATTGGAAAACGCGACGGCCTTTCCAAACGCAATTCAAGGTATGGCAGCACGCCATGGTCGCCATGCGCCCGTCCCATCAAGTTGACTTCTTAAATAGCGGCGTCCTTCTAGGATGCGATTCAGGTCTAATAGGCGTCCGCTGCATTGGACGCGATTCAAGAATCTGTTGCTTATAAATAGACCCACGAGGGTATTGTTTTAGGGGGGGGGGGGGGGGGCAACAAGAGCGGCGAAGCCCTTCCGGATTTCTGTCTCGCCACCGACCCGCGGGGACCCTCTACTCCGAGCAATCCACGCCTTCCTCCCGCAATGTTCGGAGCCGACATCCTCTCCATCGTCCACGTACCCCGGAGCGAGGCGGGTGACGTCTTCCTCCTCCTCTTCATCCATTCCGTCCATACCGGCAATGCCGTCATACCGTCCATTTGGGAAGTACCCCCCTCCCCTTTCTCTTCTCTCTTCACTTTCGTCTCCTTCGGGCCCCAAGTGGCCTTTGTACTCCTTTTTTAACACACACACACACATGCATGCATTTTACACACACCCACATTCTTTAGGGGTTTAAAAGCCACCACCTGGTAAGTACACCTCCATGTTCTTTTATTTCATTTATTCTTTATTATTTTTAGGATTTGGTACTACACATGGTTAATCCCCTTTCTTTACTTTTCTTTGTCTCTTTTGTCAGGGTAATCAACAAGGAAACACCCTCTACCGCGGCCGGCCGTGTTCGCAGAGGAAGAGAGGACCCACACCATCCCCCGCACAATCTCCCCGCTAAAAAGGTATGCTCGCGATCACTCCTCCATCTCGCACCCTCCGCGTGCATCTCCATTCGTGTAAGGCCCTTGATTTTCTTCTTTGGGTGATTTCTTATGTATATATGTATATATAATGTATATTTGTATTGTGCTCATTATTTATTTAATTACATTGCATGAATAAGTATTAATTAAGGTATGCAATGTAAATTACATGTATAGTTGTATGGTATATGTATATGTATAAGGTTTTCTGTACTTTAAGTTCGGTCTTGACGACCTGTTGGCGTCAACATGAGTTGACGTCGATGATGAGTCAGCGGCCACATCGATGGACGCCAACTCAGAATTGGCGGCCTATGATGTTGACGTTAACCTCCCAAATCTGTTCCATCTTCAGATCCGGAAACGCCGCCGAAATCTTCGCCCCTTGTTATGGTAACCGTTCTCCAATGGTAAGCCAGCCTTACCCAATTAGGTCTCCGACCCTAGCTCTATAAAACACCCCATCTCCGACTAGATCTAACCCTTTTTAACTCTTTTGTCAAAAAAACCCTATTTTCTGTGCGAAACCTGATTTTGGAACCCCTTGATCCGGCGACTGGAGGCTTCATCTGGCATTCTACAACGACTAGAGAGGGCTCTGAACATCTGGGAACGACTTCCCCACACTGGAGTGCAGAGGAGATCAACACAAAACTCAGATCGAGGGAGTTTTTAGGACTCTTTGGCTCAGGCCGAGGAGGGCTTCTCCGGCTTAAATCATTGCTTGTGGATTTTCCAAGAGGCAAGTAACCCTTCTACATCATTCCTACATACATCTAGTAAGGCCTAGGTAATTTTCTAGATTTTTATTCGTGTCCTAGAACCCCAATTTCACCAAGTTCTTGCGAGCAGTCTGTGTTTTGCACAGACAGGAACTTAACGGCAAGATCCCTTGCCGTTAAGATCTTCAGTTGGCGACACACTTTGTTGCCGTTAACCTTATAAACGGCCACCTGCATGCCGTCTTTGCCAGACTGCAACAGTGTGCATATTTGACCTATATGATCTAAATTTTGGGATTTTTCGCAAAAGGATATATGGTAAATTTTATATGATATGTAAATATCTATGTTGGAGTGTGTTGTGAGATTTTATGAATTTTGGTGGAATGCTTCAATTACTAGAATTTCTAAAATGTCTGGCTCACAGGTTTTAATCTTGTAAAATTTCGTTTGTGCAATCTGAGTGGAATCCAAGTGTCATAAAATTTATGTGCAATGTTTATGGGATTCATTTCATGTTGTAGAAATTTGGGAAATTTCTGATATCTATGTAAATTAGTACACTTTCTGAATGGTAAAATAGTAAGCATGTTTTATTAGTATAGAAATTCAGATAAATAGTGTAAAAACAGTAAATTTCCTGGAAATTAGTATATGTTTAGGACTGTCAGAATACATGTGTAGACTGAACTATGGGTCTGAATAATGAAAACCATGCTAATTTGACCATTTTTATCTTGAATAATACCACTGTTAGAATTTTCATAATTAGTGTGTAATTCAGAAGAATGTGAAATTTGGTATGCATGATGGTTAACCTGTGATAGGTCTTTGCTTAAAATTGTGTACTGAAATGATGACAGTAGCTATATATGTTGATTTTATGTGAAATATTGATAAATTAATGCATGCTATTATGATTAGTATTAAAATCTGCTAATTTCAGCATGATTAGACTTGTTTTGAATCTGTTTAATACTGAGAACAGTAGTACCATGCTAGGTAATACTGAAGTATGTAAATGTGTGAGCATGAAATGGATGTGTTAAAATTTACATTAAGTGTGTGTTAAAAATTTTGACAAATGTGTAAATGTGCCAAGGGGTGACACTGCTACCTTAGAGGGCTGTGGAACTGTACTGTGATAAAGTCCCCACGGGAAGGTTCATAGTGTGTTATATCCCATGGGCATTGGGATTAAATCCTGGAGGCGGACAAGTACCGCTAGTTAGGGTGGAGAGTGCTTCTCCCGGTTCTGCGCAGTAACTAAGATTTATCACTGTAATGCCTAGGTGATAGATGTGTGTGATGTGATTAGTGTGTGTCCTTCTAAAGGTGGTTTGGGCTATGCGTCACGGCATTTATTAAAATGTGAACTTGTGTTTATGTGAAAAGTGAATGTGTAAATTGTGTAATTGTGTAAATGATCATGTGAGATTATAAATCAATGGAATAGCGTGCAAAATGATAATTCCTTATATGAATGTGATATATCTATATCAAAACAATAAGCTATTCATGTATATAGATGTGTTATCCATGTGAAAATGATCTTAGAATCCATGCTAGGACTGTCTTTTGAAAAACGTGTAAACTCCATATTTAAAATGGTTATAGTCTTAGAATATAAATGTGATTAAATGAGACTTAGTTTAGTATATTGAAAAATATGTCGAAAGCATATGGTAGGTTTTAAATCATTGAAAAAAAAATGTTATGGGTCATTTATCATGTGTGGCATGTGTAGAAATCATGTTTAGGTTCTTCTTGAAACTTTTATCAAGTCCATGCTTATGTGATATCCGTGTAGCATGAGAATGTGAAAAGTCATGTGATGTATGTATGTTTAGTGTGGTTGGAGTTACTTGTTGAGTTCTTTTGGACTCACTCTTGCTTCGGCGTACAGGTGCAGACATTTCTACTTCTTATGAGGAGATCGTTAGGAGCGACTCGGAGCAGGAGTAGGAGACTTTGGTCTTGGATTCGTCATTGTACTTTCTTTCTTTCATAGTATGTAATAAAAGACTATGTGAAGTCTCATGTGGACAATATAATAGTTGAAATTATCTCAGTTATGAAGTAATTGCTTTTCCATATCTATATAGACTGTGTATAAATGATGATGATGGAATAAGAGTTACTACCCGGTTATTTCATTCCGTTGTCATATGTTATATATATTTGTGTATGTTTCAGCCTATTGTACAATTATTGGGTAAATGTCCCACTGTAGTGGCGTTCGTTATACCGATGTGGGTTGGCGTAACCGTACCGTATAAGGAGGGTCGTTACAGAGATTGGTATCAGAGCCACAGGCTGAAATTGTACATAAATATGCATATACCATCATCCTTATTATATGCTAAGTCTGTGTAGATTGTCCACATATAAATAGTTAGAAATTAGACAGTCTAGTTCTAAATTGTGATTAAATTATTTTGCAGGGTATGGCTTTACGTGGTAGGCATGGTGTTCCTGCTCGTGAGGGTGAGCAGAGGAGAGACGAGCCACGGCGTGAGGATTAGGGTGAGCAGTAGGCCTGAGCACCCCAGGGTCCTGTGCTTCCCCCACCGCCACCAGTAGACTATGGAGTGTTCATGCAGGGTTTAGTGCAGGCCATGCAGACGCAGGCCCACACCCAGGCTGCACTCCAGGCTCAGCTGGAGGCTCAGCAGGCTCAGGTTAGAATGATAGACATAGTAGTCTGTTTACTTGATTATATGCTATGCTATATGTGTTGCTTATGTTGATTGCTGTAGCAGGCTAGGTGCCAGTTCCTCAAGCTCAGAACCATGGTGGACCCTCCATCATGGAACGGTTCAAGAGGGTGTCACCACCCTCTTTTAAGGGGGAGAGCGATCCATTGTTAGCTGAGAGCTGGTTGAGGGAGATCGAGAAGATCTTCCGAGCTATTAGGTGTGTCGACGATGACAGAGTCACCCTAGCCACCTATATGCTACAGGTATGTGTTGTTTAATTATGCATTTAGTTTCTCTGAGTTTAGAGTATTTAGATTAGTCCTTATGGGTGGTTTTGGCAGAAGCGAGCCGACGTGTGGTGGTCCTCGTTGCTACATACCAGGTTCGAGGATGGTGCTGTGGAGATTGGTTGGGACGAGTTCGTGAGACTCTTCCGAGCCAAGTTTGTTCCGGAGCACATCCAGGACAAGATGGAGGAGGAGTTCCTCTCGTTG
Organism: Colocasia esculenta; assembly: GCA_014218235.1. NCBI lineage: Eukaryota > Viridiplantae > Streptophyta > Magnoliopsida > Alismatales > Araceae > Colocasia > Colocasia esculenta. The sequence goes on along the minus strand of CM024754.1, from coordinate 106,054,424 downwards.
ACTCAGGGCTCCATGACTGTGCTGGAGTACGAGGCCAGATTTGCCGAGCTATCAAAGTATGCCCCTCATATTGTAGCTAATGAGCGCAGGAAGGCGAAGAAGTTTGTGATGGGACTGAGGCCAGTACTGAGGACGAGGTTGGTAGCTTTCGACCATCGTACCCTCGACGAGGCGCTCAGCGCAGCGTGTCGACAGGAGGGAGAGATGGAGCAGTACCTGGAGGAGAAGAAGGCTTCTCAGAAGAGGCCTGCGGCTCCATTTCAGAGGCAGGAGAAGACGAAGGCAGCTTTCCAGTCACCGCAGCGTCCCGTGGCATCGGGAAGTAGTCAGGTATCCTCTCAGCGTTTCCCCAGTAGCAAGAAGGAGTGTTCTCATTATGGGAGGGCACATGGTGGTACAGAATGTTGGAAGTTGGCGGGGAAGTGCTTGAAGTGCGGGAGCAGCGAGCACAAGATCAAGGATTTCCCCAGACTTCAACAAGGAGTTCAGCGTGGAGCGGCTCCAGCAGCAGCAGCTGCAGCGGTGCCAGCGACAGGACGACTAGGGAGACCTCGAGCCCCAGCTCGAGTGTTTGCGTTAGCTCGTGAGGACGTCGAGCAAGAGGAGCATGTTACCGAAGGTACTGTTTTGTTCTTAGGTGTGTATGCTCGGGTTTTATTTGATACGGGTGCTACTCACTCGTTCATTTCCGAGCATTTTGCTAGGAAGTTAGCCTTAGAGTCAGGGATAGAGTCTGAGGAATTAGAGGTCCCTTTGTCTGTGCACACACCCGCGGGTACAATATTGACTAGGAAGTGTATTCCGTCTTTACCGGTGTGCATTGAAGATAGAGTCCTGGAAGGGTGTTTCTTCTTGCTAAAGATGAAGGACTACGATGCTATTCTTGGTCTGGATTGGCTAGAGGAGCACTATGCGCTAGTGGATTGTCGTGGGAAGAAGATTGTTTTCCGTATTCCTGGTGAGGATGAATTTTCTCATCCTTTGCCGAGGAACTTAACGGGGAAGTTTGTCATCTCTGCCATGAGGGCAATAAGAATGGTGAACAAGGGTTGTGACATTTTTCTTGCCAGCGTGGTATTAGTACCCAAGGCTGATGAGTCACCCACTCTTGCAGAGATTGATGTAGTGCGGGAGTTTTCAGATGTTTTTCCTGATGATTTATCTGGATTGCCACCAACTAGAGAGATAGAGTTCACTCTAGAGTTGCTTCTAGGCACCTCTCCTATCTCGAAGGCCCCTTATCGGATGGCACCTGCAGAATTAGCTGAGCTAAGGAAGCAATTGCAGGATTTGATAGATAAGGGATTCATTCGCCCTAGTGTTTCCCCTTGGGGCGCACCTATCTTATTCGTGAAGAAGAAGGATGGGTCACTTAGGTTATGAATTGATTATAGAAAGCTAAACCAAGTGACGGTGAAGAACAGGTATCCCTTACCTCAGATTGATGATTTGTTTGACCAGCTGCAAGATGCATCAGTCTTTTCTAAGATTGATTTGCGGTCTAGTTATCATCAGTTGAGGATTAGGAGTGAGGATGTGTCCAAGACGGCTTTTAGAACCCGTTATGAGCATTATGAGTTTTTGGTTCTTCCTTTTGGTTTGACCAACGCCCCGACAGCGTTCATGGATCTCATGAACAGGGTGTTTAGACCATACCTAGATAGTTTCATCATAGTTTTTATTGATGACAGGTTGGTCTACTCTCCGGATGAGGCCACACATCGTCAGCATTTGAGGGTAGTGTTATAGGTTCTTCGTGGGCACAAGCTGTATGCAAAATTCAGCAAGTGCGATTTTTGGTTGCGCGAGGATCATTTCCTTTGGCATGTTATCTCCGGTGCTGGTGTAGCAGTTGATCCCGCAAAGGTCCAGGCTGTTATGGATTGGGAGATTCCCAAGACTCCTTCGGAGATTAGGAGTTTTCTTGGTCTGGCGGGTTATTATTGGCGATTCATTGAGGGATTTTCATCCATCGCCGCACCATTGACTCAGCTAACCAGAAAGGGAGTAAAGTTTGTCTGGTCTGAGGAGTGTGAGAGTAGTTTTCAATTATTGAAGACTAAGCTCACATCGGCTCTTGTATTAGTTTTGCCGAGCGGTGTAGAGGGTTTTGCTACCTACACGGATGCATCTCGGATTGGCCTTGGCTGTGTATTAATGCAACAAGGAAGGGTAGTAGCATATGCTTCTCGCCAATTGAAGGAGCATGAGCGAAACTATCCGACTCATGATTTGGAGCTTGCGGCAGTAGTGCATGCACTGAAGATCTGGAGACACTATCTTTATGGTGTCAGATTTGAGGTGTTCACTGACCACGAGAGTCTAAAGTATCTTTTCTCTCAAAAAGAATTAAACCTTAGGCAGAGAAGGTGGATTGAGTTCCTGAAGGACTATGACTTCGACCTCCAGTATCATCCTGGAAAGGCGAATGTTGTAGCAGATGCCCTTAGTAGGAAGAGGTCATCGCTCCAGCAGGATTGGAAGATGTTGGAGGATGCGGCATGTGCAATGACTGAGTTAGAGTCATCTTTGTGCCAGGCTTTTGTAGCTCAGTTGTCCATTAGGTCTTCGGTGTTGGATGAGGTGATAGAGCAGCAAAAAGCCGACCCCAGACTCCAACAGTTAATGGGCAAGGCAGGCATTGCTCGTGATGAGGATGGTGTGATTAGATTCCATCACCGTGTTTGTGTTCCAGACATCGTGGATGTCCGTGAGCATGTTTTAGCGGAGGCTCATAGGTCTAGATTCTCTATTCATCTGGGTAATACTAAGATGTACAGGATTTGAAGAGATCTTTTTGGTGGTCTGGCATGAAGAAGGATGTAGCGGAGTATGTGTCTAGATGTCTTGTATGCCAACAAGTAAAGGAAGAGCGGCAGCGACCATCTGGGCTTATGCAGAAGATGGAGATTCCAGTATGGAAGTGGGAAGCTATCACTATGGATTTTGTTACGGGTTTGCCTCGATCTAGACGGGATAATGACTCGATTTGGGTAGTGGTAGATAGATTCTCGAAGACTGCGCATTTCTTGCCCATGAAGAAGAAGCAGTCAGTAGAGAGTTTAGCTAGATTGTATATTAGTAGCATTATTAGATTGCATGGTGTCCCGAAGTCGATCATTTCGGATCGAGATCTGAGATTTACTTCGAGATTATGGAAGGGTCTTCAAAATGCGTTAGGTTCTGAATTGAAGCTCAGTTCGGCGTTTCATCCCCAGACAGATGGACAGTCTGAAAGGACTATCCAGACGCTCGAGGATATGTTGAGAGCGTGTATTCTGGATTGGAAGGATGATTGGGAGTGCCATTTACCTCTAGTGGAGTTTGCATATAACAACAGTTTCCATGCGAGCATTGGTATGGCTCCATTTGAGGCGTTGTATGGCAGGCCTTGTAGATCTTCTTTATGTTGGGAGGAGACCGGAGATAGGCAGTTGATTGGTCCAGAGTTAGTTCAGGAGACTTCGGATAAGGTCCAACTGATTAGGAAGAGGCTTGTCGCGGCGCAGGATAGGCAGAAGAGTTATGCCGACAACAAAAGGAAGAATTTGGAGTTCGAGGTAGGTGATTATGTCTTTTTAAAGATTTTGCCTACTCGTGGTGTAGTTAGATTTGGCAGGCATGGTAAGTTAAGTCCTAGATTCATTGGCCAGTATGAGATTCTCAGACGATTGGGCAACGTGGCATATGAACTAGCTTTACCCCCGGCGTTAGCTAGTGTTCATCCTGTTTTCCACGTATCTATGCTCAGAAGGTATGCTAGAGATCCATCTCATGTTATTAGCCACGAGCCAGTGGAGATCCAGCCAGATCTTTCTTATGTGGAGCAACCAGTAGCTATTCTTGACCGGAAGGTTCAGCATCTCCGGAACAAGAGTATTGCGTCAGTGAAAGTCTTATGGCGTAACTTCTCGCGAGAGGAGGCTACTTGGGAGCTTGAGGATGCAATGAAAAAGAAATATCCTCAATTATTTGAATAGCGTAGGTCTAACTTCAAGGACGAAGTTTCTTTAAGGGGGAGAGGGTGTAAGGCCCTTGATTTTCATCTTTGGGTGATTGCTTATGTATATATGTATATATAATGTATATTTGTATTGTGCACATTATTTATTTAATTACATTGCATGAATAAGTATTAATTAAGGTATGCATTGTAAATTACATGTATAGTTGTATGGTATATGTATATGTATAAGGTTTTCTGTACTTTAAGTTCGGTCTTGACGACCTATTGGAGTCAACATGAGTTGACGTCGATGATGAGTCAGCGGCCACATCGATGGACGCCAACTCAGAATTGGCGGCCTGTGATGTTGACGTTAACCTCCCAGATCTATTGCATCTTCAGATCCGGAAACGCCCCCGAAATCTTCGCCCCTTGTTATGGTAACCGTTCTCCAACGGTAAGCCAACGTTACCCAATTACATCTCCGACCCTAGCTCTATAAAACACCCCATCTCCGGCCAGATCTAACCCTTTTTGACTCTTTTGTCAAAAAAACCCTATTTTCTATGCGAAACCTGATTTTAGAACCCCTTGATCCGGCGACTGGAGGCTTCATCCGGCGTTCTACAACGACTGGAGAGGGCTCTGAACATCTGGGAATGACTTCCCCACACTGGAGTGCAGAGGAGATCAACACAGAACTCAGATCGAGGGCGTTTTTAGGACTCTTTGGCTCAGGCCGAGGAGGGCTTCTCTGGCTTAAATCGTTGCTTGTGGATTTTCCAAGAGGCAAGTAACCCTTCTACATCATTCCTACATACGTCTAGTAGGTCCTAGGTAATTTTCTAGATTTTTATTCGTGTCCTGGAACCCCAATTTCATCAAGTTCTTGCGAGCAGTCTGTGTTTTGCACAGACAGGAACTTAACAGTAGGATCCCATGCCGTTAAGATCTTCAGTTGGCGGCACACTTTGTTGCCGTTAACCTTATAAACGGCCACCTGCATGCCGTCAAGTTCGCCAGACGGTAACAGTGTGCATGTTTGACCTATATGATCTAAATTTTGGGATTTGTCGCATAAGGATATATGGTAAATTTTATATGATATGTAAATATCTATGTTGGAGTGTGTTGTGAGATTTTATGAATTTTGGTGGAATGCTTCAATTACTAGAATTTCTAAAATGTCTGGCTCACAGGTTTTAATCTTGTAAAATTTTGTTTGTGCAATCTGTGTGGAATCCAAGTGTCATAAAATTTATGTACAGTGTTTTTGGGTTTCATTTCATGTTGTAGAAATTTGGGAAATTTCTGATATCTGTGTAAATTAGTACACTTTCTGAATGGTAAAATAGTAAGCATGTTTTATTAGTATAGAAATTCAGATAAATAGTGTAAAAACAGTAAATTTCCTAGAAATTGGTATATGTTTAGGACTGTCAGAATACATGTGTAGACTGAACTATGGGTCTGAATAATGAAAACCATGCTAATTTGACTATTTTTATCTTGAATAATACCACTGTTAGAATTTTCATAATTAGTGTGCAATTCAGAAGAATGTGAAATTTGGTATGCATGATGGTTAACATGTGATAGGTTTTTGGTTAAAAGTTTGTACTGAAATGATGACAGTAGCTATATATGTCGATTTTATGTGAAATATTGATAAATTAATGCATGTTAATATGATTAGTATTAAAATCTGCTAATTTCAGCATGATTAGACTTGTTTTGAATCTGTTTAATACTGATAACAGTAGTACCATGCTAGGTAATACTGAAGTATGTAAATGTGTGAGCATGAAATGGATGTGTTAAAAATTTACATTAAGTGTGTGTTAAAAATTTAGACAAATATGTAAATGTGCCAATGGGTGACACTGCTACCTTAGAGGGCTGTGGAACTGTACTGTGGTAAAGTCTCCACGGGAAGGTTCATAGTGTGTGATATCCCATGGGCATTGGGATTAAATCTTGGAGGCGGACAAGTACCGCTGGTTAGGGTGGAGAGTGCTTCACCCAGTTCTGCGCAGTAACTAAGATTTATCACTGTAATGCCTAGGTGATAGATGTGTGTGATGTGATTAGTGTATGTCCTTCTAAAGGTGGTTTGGGCTATGTATCACGACATTTATTAAAATGTGAACTTGTGTTTATGTGAAAAGTGAATGTGTAAATTGTGTAAATTGTGTAATTGTGTAAATGATCATGTGAGATTATAAATCAATGGAATAGCATGCAAAATGATAATTCCTTATATGAATGTGATATATCTATATCAAAATAGCAAGCTATTCATGTATATAGATGTGTTATCCATGTGAAAATGATCTTAGAATCCATGCTAGGACTGTCTTTTGAAAAACGTGTAAACTTCATGTTTAAAATGATTATAGTCTTATAATATAAATGTGATTAAATGAGACTTAGTTTAGTATATTGAAAAATATGTCGAAAGCATATGGTAGGTTTTAAATCATTGAAAAAAAAATGTTATGAGTCATTTATCATGTGTAGAAATCATGTTTAGGTTCTTCTTGAAACTTTTGTCAAATCCATGCTTATGTGATATCCGTATAGAATGAGAATGTGAAAAGTCATGTGATGTATGTATGTTTAGTGTGGTTGGAGTTACTTGATGAGTTCTTTTGGACTCACTCTTGCTTCGGCGTACATGTGCAGATATTTCTACTTCTTCCGAGGAGATCGTTAGGAGCGACTCAGAGCGGGAGTAGGAGACTTTGGTCTTGGATTCAGCATTGTACTTTCTTTCTTTCATAGTATGTAATAAAAGACTCTGTGAAGTCTCATGTGGACATATAATAGTTGAAATTATCTCAGTTATGAAGTAATTGCTTTTCCATTTCTATATAGACTCTGTATAAATGATGATGATGGAATAAGAGTTACTACCCGATTATTTCATTCCATTGTCATATGTTATATATATTTGTGTATGTTTCAGCCTATTGTACAATTGTTAGGTAAATGTCCCACTGTAGCGGCGTTCGTTATACCAATGTGGGTTGGCGTAACCATACTGGTATTGTAGACACGCGAATTTTCCCACCGCGGGCAAATTTTCGAGTTGCGCTGTAAAGCCCAAAATGACCCACCTTTTGCCTTAAAACAGTGTTTTCCCATTCTTTCTAGATATCGCCCTTCTTTCTTGGTGCTTCCCAGAGTGTTTTCCCATTTCTTTAAATTCGCGTCCACTATAGTGGACGCGTTTCTTTAAACCGCCTTTCAATTCACGTCCAACATCCCTGCCGCGATTCATAACCGCATTCCAAATCGTGTCCGGCATCCCCGCCGCGATTCAGAGTCTGACAGCGGCCCAGAAAGTCGTCGCGCGCAGGCCTGCAATCATGACAAAATCCCTGAATCGCTTCTGTCTGGGACGATGTGATTCAGAGATGTCAAATCCGAGTGTCGCGTCGGCTGACAGCGCGCAGGTGAGTCGGTACGCCAAGTCTTAATCGCGTCCGGGCATCCCGCTGCGATTCAATTCGCAGCGGCCTTACCCGACGTGATTCAAAGAGGCGGTGCAGCGATTTCCGCGCCAACCGACCTTCTTAATCGCGGCCAGCCGAGTCGACGCGATTTACAGCTTTAATTGCGGCGGCTGTCCTGGACGCAATTTTGCCCCAGAGCCTAAAAACTCAACCAGCAGCCTTCTTTCCAAAAGGGGGGCTTTCATTCGGTTTTGGCTGGGGGGTTTTAGAGAGAGAGAGAGAGGGTTTTTAGAGAGAGAGAGAGAGGGTTTTTAGAGAGAGAGAGAGAGTGAGGTTTTGAGAGAGAGAGAGAGGGGATCCTCCTACGGCGGAGCCTTGCTCGCGTCCCGTCTGCATCCTTGTCATCCCCGTCTCGTCTCCGGCCCGACGTCGCCGTCATCCACGTCACTCACGCATCTCGGAGGCGGCTCGTCGTCCTCCTCCTCTCGTTGTCCTCTCCGGCTATGCCGTTACGCCGTCCGGCCACCTCGGGGAAGCACCCCAGCTTTTCCTCCCTCCGGACCCCACGTGGTCCTTTCTATTTTCGTTTGGGCTCTACGTTGCACCTTTTCCATTTTACACATTGCATGCATGCACACCACACACCTACAGTTTTTTTAGGGGTTTAAAAGCCACCACAAAAAGGTGTGTTCGTCCCCTTTTATTTATGTCCATTTCATTTATTGTATTTGATACTACACATCGGGCTAATCTCGTTGTCCTTTTTTGTTGTCTTTCTGTCGCAGGTACCCCGAGCTGAATCTCCTTTGCCGGCCGGCCGGTGGAAGGAGGAGGGTGAACCCACGCCCACATCCCGCTTCTTTTCTACGGGTAAAAAGGTACACATCACCTCCTTTCCTACCCGTCCCTACTTTTGGTGCTTTTTAGGAAAAGTACCTGGCGATCGCGGTCTTTATTTTCTTGTTATTTGTTTTGATCGTTTGGGCCCGTTTCTCCTTTCTATCGTCGATTCTCCGTCCTCCCCTAAAAAGGGAGCGGAGCGGTGTGGCCCGTTGTTTTTTTCGTCTATCTCGCGGCCCCTCCCTAAAAGGCGGGCGTGGGAAAGCGAGGAAAATAACCGCGTCTACAACTTGGCGATCGCGATGGGACGCTCTTTATTTCAGTTCGGGTACCTCTTTTACGCCCCTCGTGGCATTACATTTTGGCACCCACGTGTGTCGCTTTTTCGCCCCACGTGGCGTTTTTGTTTTATTGTGTTTTACCATTTTATTTACTTGTTAAACCCATGTTTAGTTAGCTTATTAGAAGAGTCATTAGTGTTTAGAGTTTATATTTTTTTCCTTTCATTTGAGTGTGTGCATGCTACATCCCATTCTGTGAAAATTTTTTGTGTTCTGGATTGCTGTTGTGAATCGCGGCGAGGACAGCCGACACGATTTGTTGGGGTTATTTTCTGATTTTTTGTCGGAAAGGTTTTCTCTCGTGATTCGCGTCAACTCAGATCGACGCGTTTATGTGCATGCTTGATTGGCGGCGGTTGTATTGGACGCCATTTTGAGACAGAGTTCGGAGGGGGTCGCCTCGGCTCTTACAGCTTTTGCGAGCTGTCAGATCCGCGGCAGACAGAACGGATGCGATTTTTGAATCCGCGCCCACTTCGTTGGACGCGATTTTCATCCTGTTTCAGAAGGCTCATTCATCTGCCTTTCTTTATATTTGCGGGCATTTTGCATCGGTCGGGGGACCTCCTTCCCTCATATTCTTAGGCTCCACACACCCCTTCCGGTGAGGGCGAACTCTCCATTGGGCATTCCGTCCCTTTGGACCAGTGAACCTTCTCCCGGAACCCCGTAAGACTTCGTACCCCGTGGATTCCCTCACGGCGGACCGAGTTGGCGGTACCCTTTCGTTGACCCCGGTTTAGACATCCCAATGCGTGGTGAGAGGTGATTCTAGTTGTATCCCGAAGTACTCATCTTCTACCCAACTAGGAGCTCACTGGAGTGACACAATATCTTTCAATCCATTTAATTAATTGTGTAACTCTTAAAACAAGCGCTAAGCATTACAACTTGTTTGAACTGCATATTGATTGGCTAATCCTTGTTCAACTTGTTTGCTTATTGCTTTGTTAAAAATGGACCCGTATTATCATGCTAATCTTAACATGGACTATGAGGATAATTCAAGTGTCCAGTCTTTTCGATCCCATGTCCGTCCATCTCACCACCGTGAGGGGCAACCTTCCACTTCCTATGGTTATGTGCGCACACCGCGCACTAATCTATCTGATGTCCCCTCACATTTACCACCAATCAGAACCCGGCAAGAGCCTATTCCCCACCATGATTCCACTGTCCAGCATGTCCTGCATGCACTGGATCAGCTCACCCCTCAACAACTTAATATAATCCAATCTTTAGTTGAGGTGTGACTCCAGCTGCGACTCCTTCTCCCTCTCCTTCCCTAGGATTCCGCCTATGTATATTCGGTGACTTCACCACGTACCCCTGTACATTCTTCATCACCTCGGCCCCCTGGCCATTTGCACTCCCGTGCTCCGGTCCGTACAGACCGTCCCTTGGGAAGGCCTACTCATTCACGGCCACCCCCATGTATTTCCTCACAGGCCCAGCAGCCTCCCACTCCACTCCAAAATGCTCTTCTCCACAAATTGAATAATCTGGAGAGTCAAATCAATGAATTTTCAAATTCCAAGGGTAACCCCGTTGCCGCCATGCCGGCTCTCCCAAAAATTTACGTTCCTCCTTCGGAGATGTCATCGTACCGACTGTACAATGGCACGGGTAATCCCTACATTCACGTCAAAGAATTCCTTTATGAGTCATCGCATTGGCAACGTGACCCCATCACGTTGGCATATTTATTTAGAAAATCTCTTGATGGCCCTGCGCTCGAATGGTTCTACTCTCTAGAACCAAGTGAGGCAGGAGACTTCTGCTCCCTACACAAGAAATTCCTTCAGAGGTATAAAGACCGTGTCAGCCCCTATCTCTCTATCACGGATCTGGCATCCGAGAAGATGGAGGCCAACGAGGTCTTTGTACAGTTTGCTGACCGTTGGAGGTCGATGGCCATGCGCTTGCAGCGTGAGCTCTCGGAGTCAGAGCAAATTAAAATAATCATTTCAAACTCTACTCCGAGGTTCAGGCACATCCTGGCCATGAATCAAATCACCTCCATGGAGGAGCTCTACGAGCGGGGACGTTACATTCAAGCCCATTTAATGGACTCCCCGATCGCGGAACTTTTTGATCAAATTCATCCGAGTCAGAACGAATCAGTGGACGTCATCCACTACCCCCCTCACCACTATACCCCATCCACATCACAGGCGCCTCTGCATAATCCACCCATTTACCACAACATGCCGCCACCCAGGCGTCCACTGATTTGTCCTCCTCGGACAACCCTTCAACCTCCAACAGGGCCCTACGGTGCCCCTATCTTTACGAAGAAGCTCCTGCACCCTATGTTGCACCTGCTCCGGCACCCATGCCAGCTCCCATACCTCCACCACAACAACCACCACCCCCACAGCCATCTCCTCCACTACCATCACAGCCTGTTGCTCGGGTTGAAGTTGCTAGCCACCAACCACCTCGCAAAACCACTTGGCGCTACGATAATGAACCTTCCCAGGTCATCTCCGTACGCCATTTACCTACACCACCCACCATCATCAAACCTACACCCATCAAACCCACTCCCATTACACCCACCATCACACCGATCACTACACCTCCCACACCGCCAACACCCTTGGCAACCACACCCGAGCAACCTCTTGTTGTTATATCCATCACGCCTCCACAGTCCATACAGCTTTCCACTACACCTATCATATCCCCTCTTGTCCGCCGGAGCAGGCGTAAATTTTCAAGGAGCAAAAAGTTGAGTCAGCAGAAGGAAGTCCCGGGACCGGGCATGCTTTTTAAAATCCTAGAATTTATTCCACGCATGCCGGTCATTGTCAATATGCCGGGCACATTTTTCGAGCCGGTTATTCCAGTCCCGGAACCAGGCATGCTTTTCAAATTTCATGATCAGATCCCCCGCATACCGGTCATCGTTCACATACCGGGCATACTTTCCAAGCCGCAGTCCTCTCTGCCAATCATTTCAGTCCCGGGACCGGGCATGCTTTTCCAACATCATGATTTTATCCACCGCATGCCGGTCATCGTTCATACACCGGGCACATTTCCCGAGTAGAAGTCTTCCCCTCCAATCATGGCCGTCAAGAGGCCTTCTAAAAATATGCCAATCATACCCGCTGCCAACCGGGTTCATTTCAGAATACTCATAGGGAATCTCTCCCTCCAAGCTCTCATGGCCCCTCACACTGTTGTTGTGAACCTTCTCACTCCAGTGAAGGGGTTAACTATTCAGATTGTGCTATCGCACTCCAAAGTCAAATTCTTGGCACAATCGATTTCCCAAGGGGTTGTGCCCCTTTCCATATCACATATCATACAATCACTGGGCACGAGCCCCTTATTGTTGCCTTTAACTCAGCCAGTGGAACTCTCCACCTGTCCATTTAATCATATTTCAAGGGAGTTACCACTGTTGCACCTTTCCGCTCCAGCGAGGGCAACAACCATGCAGATTGTGCACACGTACTTCGAAGCCAAACCATTGGCACAATCTACCACCCAAAGGGCATGCCCCCTCTTATGTCACACGATGCATTCCTTGGGCACAGTCCCTTTATTGTTGCTTCTGACATTGCCGGTGGAACTCCCCACCCTTTCACTGAATTTTATTCCACGGGAGTTGTCACTCTTCATCGAAACTTCAACAGAAGTCAACAATTTTCTTTTAATTTTCGAGAGCCGTTCAATTCAAAGGAGAAGAGCACGACCATCTGCCCGCTGGGCAATATTTGTGAGGAGATACTTGAGGGTCCCAACGCCGACCCCCAAGTCCAAATCCGATCGCTGGGCACGGCATCAGGCCAGGGGACCTTCACCCCCCTCTTTTTTTGAATATGCTTTTATATTGCTTAGTACAGACCTGTGGGTTCTCCACATTCCCTCCCCACGGGAGGCTTTTTATTTTCATTTATTTTATGATCCCTCAGCGTACACTGGGCATCGCGCCCAATTTTGTCCAATCAGTGCCCCACGTGGCACATCTTTTTGCGCCCTACGCTGCACACCTTCCATGTTGGCCCCTCGCGGCCCTTTTGTTTCTTCATGTTATTCGGGTCACCCGGATTTTGTTTCCTACTCAGGGCATCGCGCCCTCCTCTCCCGCCAAACCCCTCCGGGCCCTCCGGAGTTTCCACAGTCTTTTCCTCGTGTTTGCCTCTCCATTTTCAATCGGGTCCTTCGACCCTTCTCGCACTGCTTTCGGGGCTTTAGTCCCCACTCGTCATTTTAATTTCGAATAAAAAATGTACATTCTTCTAGACCTCCGAGTCTCGCCCCTAGTGCAGGGCATTCGTCCTTTCCGCATTTCTTTTCTCTCCATTTTAATCGGGTCCTTCGACCCTTCTCGCACTGCTTTAGGGGATTTAGTCCCCACTTATGTTTTTAAATTCGAATAAAAAAAATGTAAATTCGTGTAGACCCTCGAGTCTCGCCCCCAGCAGGGCATTCATTTTTGTTTTATTGTCACCTCCATTTTTCAATCGGGTCCTTCGGCCCTTCTCGCACGTGTCTTTTTAATTTTGAATAAATAATTTTGTCAATTTCCTTAGACCTCCCGAGTCTCGCCCCCAACGCAGGGCACATCCGCCCCAGCGCAGGGCATGGGCATTCGTCTTCTTTTAATCCTCCAAGTTCTTACTTTGAAAATTTTTATCTACCAAGTGTCGAGAAAATCCCTTAAAAAAAAAAGATGAATATTTATTTAGCATTGCCATGCTGTCCCAGCATTTTTTTCGTTATGATAACTCCGCGCCAGGAGTCCCGCACTCTCTCCCGGGCCATTAAGGTTTGCCCTTAGCATGGGCACCTGCACACACTTCACGGCGCCCTAAGCCGAATTCTCCCAGTAGACACCGTCACCGTCACAGCCATGCCTGAATGGCACAAAGTTTGTTTCTCCTCCTATTCGGCCAAAGTATGGGTAGTAGAGGCGGTTTGGGCAAGGCAACCAACCCAAAACACCTCCGTCATAAGAAAACGTTCTCCAAATGGGCAAATCAAATGACCAATCAAAAAAATCTAAAGTCCAAAATGCATGTCAAGAGTGGCAAAGTCCCCGCGGAGATCCAAATGAACCCGGTCGTATGCATGCAAAAATTTAAAATCAAATCAATGACAATAGGGCATGACAAAGAGTGGCAAAGTCCCCGCGGAGATCCAAATGGACCCGGGCGTACGCATGTCCCTACAATCAAGTGGTCATCACTCAAGATTCTAAAATAATTGGAAAAGCCCAAGTGCTTAATGAGACAGAACCTTCTGACGGTTGTGCCAAGGAAGGAAGCCAAACCCAACTCCTCGAATACCCATACCAAGCTTATCTTCAAATGTTCTTCCATTCTCCCTAGTAAGACTTAGTCGCCTTTTCAGGCGTAGCTTTGGTAGTGGCACTGTTAGCCAAGTGCAATTAGTCCGTGGGCGCCACGTTAAAATGCACACCCTACTCTGGGCTTTCTTTTAATGAAACGGGAGTCAACAAGGACCCCTTCGTCGGTCAATCTTCATAATTTTAATGCTGCCGCGGCATGACAATGTTTCTAAATTCCACAAAAAATTCAAATATCTCAAAAAAATCTCACAAAAATCCAAATATTTTCCAATACTCCAAACAAATTCAAATATTCCAAAAAATCCACAAAAAATCAAATATTTTCCAAACTCCAAACAAATTCAAATATTCCAAAAATTCTAAAAAAATTAAATACTTTTCAAAATCACAAACAAATCAAATATTTCTAAACAAATCCACAAAAATCCAAATATTTTCCAAAACTCCAAACAAATTCGAATATTTTTAAAATCACAAACAAATTCAAATATTTCCAAAACCAACAAAAAATTTCAAATATTTCCAAAACCTACAAAAATTTGAATATCTTCCAAAAAAAAAAAAAAACTCCAAAAAAGAACAATCCTTGATGGCATGGCAAGCACATTGCCTCCTGCTTGCGTCAGATTGCATCAATCCTTCCAATCATGGGTTCCTCCCACCTTGCACTCCAAAATCTTTGGCCAAGTCCACTTATCCTCATGGTTAAAACAAACCAATTGAATGAGCCATGCTTGTTGTTTGAACGCTTTATCCATGCTCCATGCTAAATAATGCTATTTTCCATGATGTTTGTTTTTTCTTGGCTAACGAGTTTTGAGTGCAGGATTCGAGTTACCTCATCCGGCGCAATCAGGCTGCTGCTGTCTTCACCATCCCTATCTGCATCTACTATATATTATACTACTAGAGCACACCAAGGACCTTGTGGCTCTGAGGAATCTGGGATTCGAGTTCCCCTTCATAAAAAACCATGAAAATCTTAGAGGATTTTTAGCCATACGGATAGGCCGTTACGCTTGGCTTGTGGGGACGACGGACCCATGCATAAACCCCGGTCCTGACTCACCGACGTAACAATAATATCCTTGGTTATATTTTACTCCCCTTTTAATCTTTTTCCCTTTAGCCCAGCATACATGCATATTGAAATCACTGTGGAAAAAGCTCTTCCAAGGCAATTTAAGAGCCATCCGCGCTCAAATTCCAAAGCAACCCGAATATTCCACTCAGAGTCCAGTACTCAGTTTATCATAAAGTTGTTTGAAGATCTTATTTTCGGAGAGAAACTCATCCATCATGGATCCTTGTCATTTCCTTTACTTTACTTTTCGATCCACCTCCGGCCGTGGCAGCCGCACACAGAGTTGAAACCTAACGGATTACGTCCTTAGGAACTTCCCGACGACGGAAGTTGATCATTGCATTGTCTTTACTTTCCTTAGCTTAGTTGTCTTTGATTGATGAGTTTCCTCTCCAAAAGAGTTTCCGAAGAGCAGCTTTATTATGCATTGACGAACAGCTCCAGTCATTCGCCACTTCAGCGCGTGTCTCTTTTTAACCTTGACGTCTACTTTTCAGTCCACTCCGCTTCGCTACACTGCGCTACGCTACATTTCTTTTCATTACACTGCACTCCATTTCACTCCATTGCATTCCATTGCGCTTCACTTCGTGTACCTCCGCTCGCTCCATGCAAAGCAGACGTCAAGGTTGGGCATCTGTAGACACGCGAATTTTCCCACCGCGGGCAAATTTTCGAGTTGCGCTGTAAAGCCCAAAATGACCCACCTTTTGCCTTAAAATAGTGTTTTCCCAATCTTTCTAGATATCGCCCTTCTTTCTTGGTGCTCCCCAGAGTGTTTTCCCATTTCTTTAAATTCGCGTCCACTATAGTGGAGGTGTTTCTTTAAACCGCCTTTCAATTCGCGTCCAACATCCCCGCCGTGATTCATAACTGCCTTCCAAATCGCGTCCGGCATCCCCGCCGCGATTCAGAGTCTGACAGCGGCCCGGAAAGTCGTCGCACGCAGGCCCGCAATCATGACAAAATCCCTGAATCGCGTCCGTCTCGGACGACGCGATTCAGAGATGTCAAATCCGAGTGTCGCGTCGGCTGACAGCGAGCAGGTGAGTCGGTACGCCAAGTCTTAATCGCGTCCAGGCATCCCGCCGCGATTCAATTCGCGGCGGCCTTACCCGACGTGATTCAATGAGGCGGTGCAGCGATTTCCGCGCCAACCGACTTTCTTAATCGCGGCCAGCCGAGTCGACGCGATTTACAGCTTTAATTGCGGCGGTTGTCCTGGACGCGATTTTGCCCCAGAGCCTAAAAACTCAACCAGCAGCCTTCTTTCCAAAAGGGGGACTTTCATTCTGTTTTGGCCGGGGGGTTTTAGAGAGAGAGAGAGGGTTTTTAGAGAGAGAGAGAGAGTGATGTTTTAGAGAGAGAGAGAGGGGATCCTCCTATGGAGGAGCCCTGCTCGCGTCCCGTCTGCATCCTTGTCATCCCCGTCTCGTCTCCGGCCCGACGTCGCCGTCATCCACGTCACTCGCGCATCTCGGAGGTGGCTCGCCGTCCTCCTCCTCTCGTTGTCCTCTCCGGCTATGCTGTTACGCCGTCCGGCCACCTCGGGGAAGCACCCCAGCTTTTCCTCTCTCCGGACCCCACGTGGTCCTTTCTATTTTCGTTTGGGCCCTACGTTGCCCCTTTTCCATTTTACACATTGCATGCATGCACACCACACACCTACAATTTTTTTAGGGGTTTAAAAGCCACCACAAAAAGGTTTGTTCGTCCCCTTTTATTTATGTCCATTTCATTTATTGTATTTGATACTACACATCGGGCTAATCTCGTTGTCCTTTTTTGTTGTCTTTCTGTCGTAGGTACCCCGAGCTGAATCTCCTTTGCCGGCCGGCCGGTGGAAGGAGGAGGGTGAACCCACGCCCACATCCCGCTTCTTTTCTTCGGGTAAAAAGGTACACATCACCTCCTTTCCTACCCGTCCCTACTTTTGGTGCTTTTTAGGAAAAGTACCTGGCGATCGCGGTCTTTATTTTCTTGTTATTTGTTTTGATCGTTTGGGCTCGTTTCTCCTTTCTATAGTCGATTCTCCGTCCTCCCCTAAAAAGGGAGCGGAGCGGTGTGGCCCGTTGTTTTTTTCGTCTCTCTCGCGGCCCCTCCCTAAAAGGCGGGCGTGGGAAAGCGAGGAAAATAACCGCGTCTACAGGTATAAGGAGGGTCGTTACAATTTGGCACCCTCACGTGCCTGGCGATCACGATCTTTTTATTTTTATTGTCTTTTCCACTTTTCCACTCCATCTCCACACACCACGCATATAACCCCCCCTTCCCCCCATTTCTCTTTGTAGAGGACCGCGTTCCTTAAAAAAAAAATGGACGAGATCCTTGTCTACAACTCCCTCTAGTGGTATCCACACAGTGGATGATTGGAGACGACAATGACCCCTCCTTCGCTGGTGGTGCCACTCATCCACGTCGTACAACGCCACACAGCGGCCAACAACAGCAAGTAGCAACAACAACAAGAGGGCTCGGTCCTCCTAGTTCTCCTCTTGCCTAGGGAGAGCACAATAGGGAGAGATGGGAAGGGGGATGAAGAAGGTGGTTTCTCCTCTCAAACTCTATCCCATGAACTTCAAAGAGAACCCCTTCTATTTATAGAGAGCCTAAAGGACACCTCATCAGGGACACTTCATCATGTCATGATGACAAGAGACACCTCGCAGGGACACCTTGTCTTATCATGATGACAAGAGGGACACCTCGTCATGTAATCATGACAAGGGACACCTCACAGAGACACCTCGTCATGTCATGATGACAAGAGGGACACCTTGCAGGGACACCTCGTTATGTAATCATGACGAGGGACACCTCACATGGACACCTCGTCATGTCATGATGACAAGAGGGACACCTCGCAGTGTTATCATGGCTAATGATGATGAGGTGTCCTCCTTCTAGAAGGGGTGAGGTGGCATGATCCTGCTATGCTCCCTTAATGGATCCTTATCAAGGCTTATTGGGTCTTACCCAATAGGTTCATAATGGGTTAAACAAGGCTTATTGAATAACTTTTATCCAATCCTCTATTCATCGAGTTATCCAGTTTATGTGTGTGACCCTCTAAGCCCAATATCGAGCTAGCCGTGAGTTGCACTCATCAGAACTCTTTCTGACTTAGTGAATTATTATCTCCATAGTAATTCACTCAACTCATCGATTATGAACATACTAGGCCACTATGCCATAATCCCCAGACGATACGAGTGATCAAATCCATTAGACCTGTTTGCCCACAGTTACCGTGTACCTGTAGTCCCTCATCCATGTATTATCCCAGAGACCGTATATTAGGCATGGTGTTGTCAGGCCTATACAGAATCTGTTAAAGTCAAACTCTTATCGGATTCTCCCGGAGAACTCCTTCTCTCTAAATCTGAT
This sequence comes from Colocasia esculenta, assembly GCA_014218235.1. Classification (NCBI taxonomy): domain Eukaryota; kingdom Viridiplantae; phylum Streptophyta; class Magnoliopsida; order Alismatales; family Araceae; genus Colocasia; species Colocasia esculenta. The sequence continues at coordinate 106,036,042 of CM024754.1, read as the reverse complement.
TGACCCTGGCCATGGATTTGCCTGAGTAAGACAATATGGGATATTCCTCTCACGATATCGAGAGCGGATGATCCTCTATTGACACATAATTGCCTTCGTAAGGTTGGCTACCATTCCCAATGACTGGTAATACTAGACTTGGAACATCCAGACCTATAAATCTAGTATCAAAGAATGGAGTACTCAAACAAGACATCTTTGGTGTCTCAAGTCTAAGGATCAGTTACACAATTGAGACTACGGAATCTCTATCTAACAATTAGGTATCATTAACCATACAACATTCTGAGAATGGATCATTCAGTGAACTCATTCTCGAATAAGCACTTGCACCATATCCCTAGTGTCTCCACACAAGTAGCTATGAGACTAGCTACTTCCATCACATGGACAGGTATATGGCACACCGGTCTTTACGGTCATCCCAATGTCCTTCTTGAGTAACCTATGACTAGGAATATTTAGGATCAGTGTTTAAAGAGGATCGGCCTTATTATCATGATCTCATCATGATCCAATTCCCATTGCACAGACCCATGGACATCATAGTATACATATGCATGGAATATACAGTGAGAAAATACCATTATAATATTACCAAAAGAGATTGTACATATTTACAAGTGTCATCACTCACGTGAATTAGCTTGCAGGGCATCTATAACTAGCAATCTCCCACTTGACCTAAAACCAATCACCTACATGTCTAATTCCCATCAGACCTCGGTGTCGCTCAAAAACAATTTGAGTCAGTGGCTTTGTCAGTGGATCCGCAATGTTATCATCATATGAAATTCTTTCTACTGCTACATCGCCCCGGGCCATGATCTCTCTGATCAAGTGGAACCTTCTTAGAACGTGCTTAGACTTCTGATGAGACCTAGGTTCCTTTGCTTGAGCAATCGCCCCATTGTTGTCGCAGAACAATGAAATTGGCTCTTCATGGCCAGATACCACTCCTAAATCTGTGATGAACATTTTCATCCAGACAGCTTTTTTTGCTACTTCTGAAGCAGTAATATACTCTACCTCGGTAGTCGAGTCAGCAGTAGTCTCTTGCTTGGAACTCTTCCAGCTTACTGCTACTCCATTCAGGGTAAAAACATACCCTGAGTTAGAATTACTATCATCGATATCAGACTGGAAACTTGAGTCCGTATAGCCTTCAACCTTGAGGCTACCTCCTCCGTATACTAGTAAAAGATCCTTAGTCCTTTTTAAGTACTTAAGGATACACTTTACTGCCTTCCAGTGTTCCAAACCTGGATCTTCCTAATACCTGAGAGCATGTGCTATATTAGGTATAGTACATAACATTGCATACATGATAGATCTTATAGCAGATGCGTAGGGTATTATATCCATGTATGCCCTTTCTTCTAGAGTCTTTGGGGACAAACTCTTAGAAAGAGAAATTCCATGTCTCAGTGGTATGAGACCTCTTTTGGAATTTTTCATGCCAAATCTTTTGACTATGGTATCTATGTACATGGATTGGGACAAGCCAAGCATCCTCTTAGATCTATCTCTATAGATCCGAATCCCTAAAATGTAGGATGCTTCCCCTAAGTCCTTTATGGAGAAGTTCTTTGATAACCAAGTCTTGACTTTGGATAGCATTCCAATATCATTTCCAATGATGAGGATGTCATCTACAGACAACACCAAGAAAATGATAACACTCCCACTTACCCTCCTGTATACACAAGGCTCATCTTCATTCTTAACGAAGTCATAAGATCTGATTACCTCATTAAACCTTATGTTCCAACTTTGGGAAGCTTGCTTTAGTCCATAAATGGACTTAAGCAACATGCACACCTTATATGGACTTTTCTTGGAAACGAATCCATCAGGTTGTATCATATACACCTCTTCCTTGAGGTTGCCATTGAGGAATGCAGTTTTTACATCCATCTTCCAGATCTCATAGTCATGGTATACTGCAATGGCCAATAAAATTCTGATAGATTTTAGCATGGCAACGGGCGAGAAGGTTTCATCATAGTCAATACCTTGCCTTTGACGATATCCTTTTGCCACAAGCCTTGCCTTAAAAGTCTCTACCTTTCCATCTACTCCAATCTTCTTCTTGAAGATCCATTTGCACCCAATGGGTACAATACCCTCAGGTGCGTCAACTAGGTTCCAAACCCGGTTAGAGTACATGGAATCCATCTCAGAATTCATGGCCTCTTGCCGTTTCCTAGAGTCTATGCTCATAATAGCCTCCTCGTAGGTTTGAGTATCAATATCCTCGGAGTCTTGTCCCTTGATATGTCCCACATATCTTTCAGGAGGGATAGGAACTCTACTTGACCTACGTAAATTTGGAATTTGTGTGATAAGTACCTGAACAGACTCTTCTTGTAGAATGGTGCTTGAGTTAGGTTCCCCAACCTCACTCAATTCTATCACGCTCCTACTGTTTCCACCAAGAATGTGTTCCTTCTCAAGAAACACTGCTCTCTTAGCAATAAAGACCTTTTGGTCCTCGGGGTGACAGAAGTAATACCCACAAGTTTCTTTGGGGTATCCCACGAATATGCACCGTTCTGACCTTGATTCAAATTTATCGGGATTGTGTCTCTTAACGTGGGTAGGGCAGCCCCAAGTCTTAATAACTTTAAGATCGGGCTTCTTCCCTTTCCATATCTCATATGGAGTAGACACTACCGTCTTAGTTGGAACTTTGGCTAGAAGGTAAGCTGCACTTTGTAGGGCATATCCCCAGAATGACATGAGTAGGTTGGCAAAACTCATCATGGATCGCACCATATCCAACAGTGTGTGATTCCTCCTTTCCGATACACCATTGAGCTGAGGTCTATGAGGAGGAGTCCATTGGGATAGAATCCCATGGTCCTTTAGAAATTGGGTGAACCATGTACTCAAGTACTCGCCTCCTCGATCTGAATGAAGAATCTTGATACTCTTTCCAGTCTAATTTTCTACTTCATTCTTATATTCTTTGAAATTTTCAAAGGCCTCAGACTTGTACTTCATTAAGTACACATGTCCGTATCTTGAGAAGTCATCAGTGAATGTAATGAAGTAAGAATATCCACCTCTGGCTTGTATGGACATAGGTCCACATACATCAGTATGTATGAGTTCTAGTAACTCAGAAGCTCTCTCTCCAGTTCCACTAAATGAAGAGTTGGTCAATTTTCCTTGAAGGCAAGATTCACAGGCTGCATATGATTCATAATCAAATGGGTCAAAATATCCATCCTTTAACAACCTTTGAATTCTACCCTCATAGATATGACCTAGCCTACAATGCCATAGGTAAGCCTCATTCACCTCATCTCTCTTTCTTTTAGACGTACTAACATTCATGACATGTGAAGCAACATCTAATGTAATAAAACTATTGAACAATGTTCCTTTACTAATGATCTCATCATCCAAAATCAGTGAACAACTATTGTTCCAAAAAACAAACTTATATTCATTTTTAGTCAAACATGAAATGGAAATGATGTTTTTGATGATAGTAGGAACAAATTAACATTTATCCAACACAAGTGTAGCTCCACGAGGTAGTAGTAGGTTGACTTCACCAACAGCAACAACAACAACTTTTGCGCCATTCCCCATTCTTAAGTCAACCTCACCCTTTGCCAGTCTCCTACACTTTGTCAGAACCTGCAACGAATTGCAAATATGAGATGCACATGTGGTATCTAATACCCATGCATTATCATAATTTTCTGACAAATGGAGATCAATCATGAATATACCTGAAGCTTCTCCAAGCTTCTGCTTTGCCTTTTCTACAAGGTATTCTTTGCAGTTTCTCTTCCAATGCCCATCCTTGCCACAGTGGAAGCACTTTCCTTTGTCCTTGGCCGGGTCTTTCTTGACAACCTTTGCCTTGCCCGCAACAGCCTTTGCTTTTGTCCTTTTTAAGGGTCTTCCGTGCTTTCCTCTTCTTGTTGATCTCATCAACATGGAAAACTGGCTTCTCCTTCTTAATGGAACCCTCAGCTTCCCTCAACATATTAAGGAGCTCAAGCAGGGTTGCCACTATCTTGTTCATATTGAAATTCATAATGAACTGTGAAAAGGAATCTGGAAGGAATTGAAGTATTAGATCCACGCACAGGTCATCCTTAAGGACAAGTCCTAGACCTGTGAGCTTCTCGATCCACTCAATCATCTTCAGGACATGGTTCTGAACTGATGCCCCTTCTGACATCCTCATCCTGAACAGACTCTTTGATATCTCGTATCTTTGAGTCCGTCCTTGCTCCTCAAATAAGGTGCGAAGATGCAACATGATGGATTAAGCATCCATCTTTTCATGATGTCTTTGCAGCTGGGGAGTCATAAAGGCTAACATATAACATTGAGCAAGAACCAAGTCCTCCTTATACTTCTTATAGTGAGAAATAACTTCCTCACTAGTCCCTTCCACTGGCTCGGACACGGTCTCATCGAGGACATACGCAATTTTCTCCGATGTAAGAACAATTCTTAGGTTCTAAAGCCAATCAACGTAGTTAGGACTAGTGAGACGATTGGGGTCTAATATGCTACAGAGTGGGTTTGCAAGCGACATTTTTCTGAAAATAAAGATGTAGCAGAACTAAACAACATGCAGACTTTTGGATTCGTAGAAAAATAAGACATGGACTTTTATCTCAATTTTATCCCACTATTTTCTCGCAAGACACATGACACCCTCTAGCATGTGAATTGGAAGTTTCTGGCAAACTCCTAGTGGGGATCGGGATCCAATTTGGCATCTTGGCATGACCTCGAGGGACTCAACCAATCATACCAAGCCCAAATGGTAGGAAACTCTTGTCAATCACAACTCTTGTGATTCCCGTCATCATTTGGCCTCCAAATCACCATGGCTCGGAGAGACTCCACCAACTATGATGTTTGGTTAAGTCAACACCATCATTACTAGATGAGTTTGATTCGGTGATATGCTCCCGAGAGACTCGGCCAAGCATACCCTGTCCTCAAGTCACCGGTGACATATCCATGTCGTAAGCTAGATATCAAATCCCAATATAGGTGAGCCCAGAGTGACCTTGCCAACCCATTCTATATCAAGAAAAGATGTCTGCCCTATAATGATGGAAGGCCACGTGAGTAAATCTTATTGCCTCACGCTTACCAACTTAATATATTAAAAGTAGAGGGGTTTTTATTTTATTTGAGTGGTCTCGTAGCTAAATAATACACGTCCCACACATATATTTAGCATATACTTACATTGCATGCAAATATGTACCTAGTAGGTGCGGAAATGAATATAAATCATATATATAAATAGCCACACCGTATGATCATGGACCAAATTCTAACGTGATCAAGCCTGAGCCAAAAGAGTTGATCACTAAACCCTATGTGTGTTCCCAACGCATCCCATGCACGGTGTTCATCCTCCTCTTCGTCATCAGCTCTGTCGGTAATTCCATGCTTCCGCCGTGCCTCCGAGAGTGATTTCAAATAATTACAATAATTACAAATGACTATAGGCACGTAGGCCCAAAAAATGTACATTTAATCAATTAAGAAACCTTGATCATATCAAGGGAATTACACCATTGGGTGAGGTAGAAATACACAACAATTTTAATGAGAAGAGAAGGGGGCTCGCAAACCCCAATGAATCACCATATAAGCATCACACATAGGTCCATGATCATCCGCCCACAACATAGACATCACATGCATATATATAAGCTACTGGAAATTAATTAAACACTTTAACTAGAATAACTCTTAATCTAATGCATGGATTAACTCTTAATCGATCTGAATTGATCAAAATATCAAAACCCAAACTTCATAGCCAAACCTTGGCTCTGATACCACTGTTGGAAATCGACTTGGGGCATCACATGCGCAACGGAAGTAAAACAAAAATAAAAATCGATTTCCATCCATGTACTTGATCGGGCTATGATGTACGGTGCATGTAAACATATATACAAATAAGGCATGAGACAATCTCACATAGGGGAGATTGTATATCCCCTGAAGTGAGGAACTAGTCCTTGTTTGAAGGAGCTCTCGCGAGACTCCCTCTAGCGGTATCCACATAGTGAATGATCGGCGATGACGATGACCCCTCCTTCGATGGTGGTGCCACTCCTCCACGTCGTGCAACGCCACACAGCGGCCAACATCAGCAAGTAGCAGCAACAACAAGAGGGCACGGCCTTCCTACTTCTCCTCTTGCCTAGGGAGAGCACAGGAGGGAGAGATGGGAATGGGGATGAAGAAGGTGGTTTATCCTCTCAAGCTCCAGCCCATGAACTTCAAAGAGAACCCCTTCTATTTATAGAGAGCCTAAAGGACACTTCATCAGGGACACCTCATCATGTCATGATGACAAGGGACACCTCGCAGGGACACCTCGTCTTCTCATGATGACAAGAGGGACACCTCGCAGGGACACCTCGTCATGTAATCATGACAAGGAACACCTCACAGAGACACCTCGTCATGTCGTGATGACAAGAGGGACACCTCGTCATGTAATCATGACAAGGGACACCTCACATGGACACCTCGTCATGTCATGATGATAAGAGGGACACCTCGCAGTGTTATCATGGCTAATAATGATGAGGTGTCCTCCTTCTAGAAGGGGTGAGGTGGCATGATCATGGTATGCTCCCTTAATGGATCCTTATCAAGGCTTATTGGGTCTTACCCAATAGGTCCATAATGGGTTAAATAAGGCTTATTGGATAACTTTTATCCAATCCTCTATTCATCGCATTATCCACTTTATGTGTGTGACTCTCTAGGCCCAATATCGAGCTAGCCGTGAGTTGCACTCGTCAGAACTCCTTCTGACTTAGTGAATTATTATCTCCATAATAATTCACTCAACTCATCGATTATGAACATACTAGGCCACTATGCCATAATCCCCAGACGATACAAGTGATCCAATCCATTGGACATGTCTGCCCACAGTTACCGTGTACCTGTAGTCCCTCATCTATCTATTATCCTAGAGACCGTATATTAGGCATGGTGTTGTCAGGCCTATACGGAATCTGTTAAAGTCAAACTCTTATCGGATTCTCCCAGAGAACTCCTTCTCTCTAAATCCGATTGACCTTGGCTAGGGATTTGCCTGAGTAAGACTATGGGATATTCCTCTCATGATATCGAGAGTTAATGATCCTCTATTGACACATAATTGCCTTCGTAAGGTTGGCTATCATTCCCAATGACTGGCTATACTAGACCTGGAACATCCAGACATATAAATCTAGTATCAAAGAATGGAGTACTCAAACAAGATATCTTTGGTGTCTCAAGTCTAAGGACCAGTTACACAACTGAGACTACGGAATCTCTATCTGACAATCAGGTATCATTAACCATACAACATTATGAGAATGGATCATTCAGTGAACTCATTCTCCAATAAGCACTTGCACCATATCCATAGTGTCTCCACACAAGAAGCTATGAGACCAACTGCTTCCATCACATGGACAGGTATATGGCACACCGGTCTTTACGGTCATCTCAATGTCCTTCTTGAATAACTTATGACTAGGAATATTTAGGATATGTGTTTAAAGAGGGTCGGCCTCATTATCATGTTCTCATCATGATCCAATTCCCATTGCACAGACCCATGGACATCACAGTATACATACACATGGAATATACAGTGAGAAAATACCATTATAATATTACCAAAAGAGATTGTACATAATTACAAGTGCCATCACTCACGTGAATTGGCTTGCAGGGCACCTGTAACTAGCAGTTTCTCAAGTTGAATTTCCTGTAGTAGTGATAGATTGTATAATAGACATATGTGTTGAAATAAGGTGCCCAATCAAACCTTCAAGATCCTACATAGTAACTAGGTCAGCCATCCCTGCTCGACCCATAGAGCACAACCACAAAAAAGTGCACCACACAACTATACCTTAAACATCAACAAACAAACATCTCAAACAAACCACCCATAAACATCCACACACATTCACATCATCCATGAATGTTCATACACATCACCTCTACAATAAACACGACAAGTTGGATACTATTATGCATGATGGGCACGACGGCATAGGGGTGTTGGCCCTTTTGGTACGGTGGCAAGTTAACCTAAAGGGGGGGGGGTGAATAGGTTTTCTGAAATCTGAAACAGAAACTTAAACATAGAAAATTATCACTTGAAAGTTTGGTTAGTTGAGTGTAATAGAGAGTAGTAGTGCGGAAACAAATGAACAATCACGCAAAGAACACAAGGAATTTATCCTGGTTCGGCCCTTCCCATATGGAAGTCCTACGTCCAGTCCCCAAGCAATCTCTTGGGATTTTACTAACCAAGGGTACAGTCCCCCTCAAGGACAATACAACACCCAGCACCCCAGCTGGTCTTCTTCTCTTTTCCGGGCAAGAAGGCAGCCCACTTCTCTTACAGGTCAAGAAGCCATCCTCCTAGTACAAACCCCAGTGCGGTTCTGCTAGATTTAAACCCCCAGCTAGGTTCTACACTGAGTACAGTCCCTCAACTGGACAGAAAACGCCAGCAACTACACTGGCCAACTCTTCACACAGGAAGAGACTCACTGTATATAGTCCTACAGCTGGACTGAAATCTTTCTTAGAAAAGAAAGAACAAAGTTGAGAGTTTTACAAGAATGGACTCTAACCCAGAAACTCTCAGCAAAGGAATCTCCCCAGGAATTACAATGACGATAGAGAGAGTGAAGAGAAGAAGGCTTGAAAGCTTCGAAAACTTCTGCTATGAAAAGCTTCTCTTGATTGGGCTTGAGCTCTTATCTCTTTCTTTGAGTGTATGTAGAGTTGAGGTTCCTCACAGGATATAAACTCCTTTAAAGATCTTCAGGAAAAGCTCTCTTCTTGTTCTTCAGTCTTGCTTCATCTTTTATATAAGTAGCTTTGAATAGATCCGTTGAAGAGATCCGTTGGAACTTTTCTAGCTGTTGCTGATTTTTCTATTCTTCTTCTTCTGACTGTCAGCCACTTGGTGGTCTTCGAGGTCTGCAAGCATCTGTGTTTAGATCAACGAGTGTTTCTGTCAAAAAAAGGCTCATACTTCTGTGTTTCCTACTGTCACCCAGAAGTGGTAGGTAAGCCCTTTTTGTCTGACAGGAGAGAAGAGATCTAGAGAGATAGAAAAGATCTTCTGTCAGAAGATAGAAGATTACACAAATGAAATATATTTGACTTTTCACTAGATGCCAAAAACATTTTGAAATATAAAAGAAATCAATGTTTAAGTTGAAATCTATGTTTGAACAGAATCCATGTTCTAATGAAATCTATGTTTCAACAGAGTTGATGTTTAAGTGAAATCTTTGTTTGAATTGAATCCATGTTTAAGTGAAATCCATGTTTGAACTGAATCCATGTTTAAGTGAAATCCATGTTTGAATGAAATCGATGTTTGAGTGAAATCGATGTTTAAGTGAAATCGATGTTTAAGTGAAATCGATGTTTGAGTGAAATCGATGTTTGAGCAGAATCCATGTTTTCAAGGGAATCGATGTTCGAGTGAAATCCATGTTTTCTAGGGAATCGATGTGGCACTTTGTGAACTGAAATCGATGTATATTGAATAGACATCGATTTAGCTTTTTAGTGTAAATCACACAGCAATAATGCCATAATTTATATTTATTAGAAAAATATGATATTAAATTTATTTAATAATATTTAATTAATTATAAGTTTTATTATCACCAAAATACCATAAATTTATATTTATTAGGAAAACATGATATTAAATATATTTAATAATATTTAATTAATCATATGTTTTGTTATCACCAAAATATAAGGGTAAAATATAGGAGTGGTTCAACAAGGAGCACACAGGAGCATGTTGTCATGTGCAGGGGCGCAACGGCCAGCGTGCAGGGGTGACAACATGAACGATGGTCACCAATGTGCAAATGGTCAATGGCGATGTTGTTGGTGATGGCGGCTTTGGTACCACATTGGAGAAGAAGGGAAGGAAGGGATAGAAGAGATCGAACCTAATCGGTCCTCTCTCTCTCTCTCTAGTCACTTTTATTAATAGGAATAAGGGAAAACCCCTCAATAATTGCATCAATATATATATAATGCTACACCACCAATAAACACATTAGATTGATCTCTCTTCATCTGAGTCTACCTCTTTGTTTTTCTTATTGAAACTAATAGAGTTTTAACTCATGGAGTGATGGGGATGGATGCTAGATGGTGGCGATCGTCTGATTTGAAACAAGTGTTTTTTTTTTTTTGGTGGGGGGGAGGGGGGGGGTGGTAGAAATCTCACTCGAAACAAGTTGATAGTCCTAAATGAATTTCTCACATCATGTGGTTAAAGATTTGAGATGATAAAAATACATATTTATATTGGATTCAAATATATCCCCTCCATCTCATAAACTCCTTTTCAACTTACTAATGAATTAAACCACTTTCAATGTAAAAAAGCAAGATTCTATTTACATAAAAAGTTCCTAGAAAACTTGTGAATATATAATTTTACTTCCTTGGCAATAATTTTTCATAAATCTTTATTTTTTGAAGAAGTTCTCATTTTCTTATTTCTCATAGAATTGTGAGATACCTCACTAAATAATGTTTTCCCATATAAGTCATTCTCATATGAAAAGTGACAAATGTGCCATCATTGCTAAAATATTGTGAAAAATACTATTGTAATACCCAATCATTGCAAAAATATCATTGTAGACTTCATTAAAAAATAAATATATTTATTCTATTATAACATTAATTTAATATTTTCTGATATCTCTCACAAACTCTTCCCATTCACCTCTCTCTCTCTCTCTCTCTCTCTCTCTCTCTCTCTCTCTCTCTCTCTCTCTTTCCAACAAACTTGTCCTAATATTTACATACATATATAATACATATAGATAATACTATAGAGGTCAAAAAATGATTGACGAGCTCTCATTATATGACCTCCACGAGGTCTTGAATTCATTTGATAGGAAACATCGAATTGCACTAGCAAGAGTAGAAAGGTTATAGGGTCCCCAAGAGTGGTTTCGAGGGAGAACCCTTCGACGCTCAAGTTAAGGATCTAGCCAAATGTAGGGGAGCCAAGAAAGGAAGAGAGGAAGGTGCAAGAGTTGGGGAGTCCTAGGAGGAGAGGGGGATTCCCTTCTTTGAATGGGCCTTCTACTTGCCCCTAATCGATTGTCCCTCTTCTTCCTTATTACTGATGTGTCCCTCTTAAGTGTATGTCAAAGATTCTTTAGGAGTGTCGCTCCTTATCGACCATATAGTCGAGCTTTAGGGGAGTGTTGGAGTGTGCTATGTTCCAGAGTGGCCACTGGAATGGGCTAATGAGGGGGTGCACATTGGTTTTGCAACATGTGCAGGACTAGGAGGACCTTATTGACTATTATAAAATAGAGAGTGGCATATTAGGAAAGAGACTCCTCCTATAGCTGTAGGTGCACGTCATGTGACCAATGGGTCATGCCCTTACGTGATAGAAATGGGCCATCTAGTGAAAGTGGAGCACTTTGTGCCTTAGAGAGGGAGGCCTTATTGTGGCTTAAGAGGGTGGAGGATGATGTCCCAAGTATAATGGTAAATCAAAATGGGGTGAATTGATTTCTCCAACTTAAAATTCGATTCACACTTAATTTGATCTACTATGATGCAATGTGAGCTAAGCATAATGAAATCAATAAGTATAGGGTAGATCTGCAAATCTAGGTGCACTTTAATGTGAATGGGGGAGGGAAACAAGGAGTAACCACAAAACACAAAGGATTTTTAGGTGGTTTGACAACACCGTTATGCAGTTTATATCCACCCCCCACAATATGTGAGGCCAAACACACTAATCTTGTAAACAACTTACAAGACTAGCACACATACACATAAATGCACATAGAGAAACAGATCTCCACTATGATGCCACAACACCACTCACACACACAAACTAGTCAAGCACGTGCAACATACATCTTCTTCAGTTCTAACATAGTTGAGCTTAGATAGATCTAAATAAACTCAAATTCTTTAGTTTATACGCCTCTATTGATGTAGAAGGCCAATCTGACTTCTTCTCTGCAAATTGAGATCACACTAGTTGGAACTTGATGTAGAATCCCTTATGGATCACCAAAAGATGTAGCATGATCATCACATCACCATCTCCTTCATGAAAAATTGCTGGATTGTCCAATTTTTCCTTGATTCACACAGGTTCCACACTAGATGTTGAACTGCATGAAGGCTATGAAACAGAGTTCTTGGTCACAAATCACTGCCTCTAAGCCTCGGGTTCTCTTCCAAGGTTCCAAAACCTTTATCCTTTATATCCAAAGGCATTTCCATGTTAGACCTAGGTCAAAACTGCTCCACATCTCAAGCACACGCTAGATTCCAAGGAACATTCTAGGCCTATAACTATTTTCGGTCGACCAATACTCAAGAGTCGATCGACCAGACTGATCCTGCATAGAAACACACATTAGTTGAGAAATAGCAATTTTACTTGTTCATTTTTGAGTTTCAAGAAGCACTATTTAGTAATAGTTCAATTGTCTAGAATAAAATCGGCCGACCAATCTAGATTCAGTTGACTAGTATTTTCAATCAGTCGATCAGTCTAGACTTATCCTTTAAAACTTATTTTTGCCCACTCCTCTAGGTGCCATAGGTCAACCCATGCACAGGGTTCTGTTGACCAAACTGAACTTGCAATAGAGAGCATGTAGCACCCCCGAATTTCAATAAGTGGGAAATAGGAGATAAATTGAAAAATGACCATTTAAAACTAGTTAAAAACATACGCACCGTTATCACATGTACAATAACGTATCTAAAAATTTCGTAAAAATCATGATTAGACTTTAAATAATATTCCTTAATGACCTATAAAGACTTTTGGGTCATGCTTATGACAAGACATGACTTATTATCTTAAATGAGAAATAAGTCGAAAACTCATTATCACCTGTGGCCAATCATCCCGGAATGGGCGAACTTGGTACACATAAACTAAATAATATAATATGACTAACTATAAGGATATTTGGGCTAAACACGTGGGCGATCTTGTGGAAATCTGAAAGCCGATTTAAGCCGATATCGCATACGATTATTATCTCATGTGAGTAACTTGAAAGCCCATCAAGTAAAGAGTGTTAGTGGGACCCAATAATGGTTCTTGAGGGCTCAATAAAGAGCAGGAACGAGAAATTAAGGTAGGAAATTCGTGGTTCCACAATACCCATTAAATAATGGGTCAATTAAGCCCAAATCCCCACTAATTGGGCCATGATTCATGCCTAAAACCCCATCCCAATCATGAGATACGGATTTGGCTGACTTTCCCATCTCTAATTGGATTCCAAAGCTGGCCATTGCTATGGGAAGCAACTCAAATTCAGAATTTATAGAAACCAATTAGGAAACTCTTAAATTGCGCCCCCTCTTGCCATAGAATTATAAATACCACCCATTGGCCTCCTTTGCACAACCCTAGCTAGTGATCATAGGTTGGGGCAGCCAAGAGGTGGGAGATCATGGGAAAACGTCAAGAGCTTCACCTTCTTCCCCAAAACTCGTCCTTGCAACCCTAGAAGACTCTTGCACATCAAAAGGTAGGTATTCTCAGGCCAAATCTTTATTAAATGCATGTGTGCATGGTTCTTAACATTAGATCATTGTAGAAGTGTTTCCCCAATTTATATTGACCCCTATGATCATATTTTGTAAGAAAACAAATGAGGATTTCCATTCTTATGAGTTTTCATATGTTCCATGTATCTCTCAAACCCCTTGAGGATTCTCTAATTCCTTTTAATTGTAAACTCTTCATGATGTCCAGAGTGAGTTTAACCCAAAAGCCCTAATTTGTATTGCATGGATTAGACATATTTATTCCAAAAAGTTGCATGTATTCATTTTCTTGTCTAAGTCACAAACTTCCTTAAAACCCTAGTTAGACTTGATTAGATCTTGATTCCTCATTATAGTAGATTCCTATATGAGCCTAGAACACAACCATAAAGTTTTCTCCAATTTTTATATAGTAGTTTCAATGAATTTAATGAGTCTTTGGTATTGTGTCATGTCCTCGCAGTAGTGATTTGCTTGCACGAAAATCATGTGTGCAAGTGATAAGAGTCTGATTGCTTGATGCTGTAGTTACATGTTCCTGTCTAGTTTGTAACCCCACCTTTCTTTCCAATTTTCATGCTTGGATCAGGAAGGTATCAGTGTTTTTAGACCCCTGTGTCGAGATTAGTCCCATTGGGTTGGAATCCGTACATGCTCATGGTCAGATCTAGGCTCATACTGGCCTGAAAAGTCATGACAAGTTAACATGTCGCCTTCTGACTGAGAAGGTGACAGTCTCCTGGTCGCCTTCTAAAGGTGACATAGTATGTGTCGCAAGAAGGCGACAAGCTTAGGGTCGCGTTTTGACTGTGTCAATTGTGACTGTCTATTTTTAGTGTTTAGTGGTATGGGTAAATTCTACTTGAATCTTATTTAAAAGTTTTAGAAAAAGATTTATGACTTGAAAAAGACTCTAATTACCATCCATAACTTGATCTTTCTCAATTTCTTGAAATGTCGAATTTGCCAAAATGATAACTTGCTAAATATGCACATGCTAACTCTGGACATGCATCTAAGATTATTGCATTTAAAAGGATTATAAATGATTTGGAAAACTTAATACACACTTACACTTGCCACACATGGCACCTGCACATGTATAGAATATGAATACTCCCCCATGACTGACAGACTCTCCACCAGATATTCCTCCTGACCACAGGTTCCCATGTGGCTGACGAGTTGATTGTACTGTTAAAACCCTGAACCCATTGTCATGAAGCATGTCAGACTTTACGACGTATTTCACTTGGCCTGTACTTGTGTGTGATCTAATTATAAACGCGTCGTACCTTTAGTGCGCAATGGTAAACGTATTGCCTGACAAGCATATGTTTTACCAAAACTCTACCAGTGAACCGATCTGATTGCACATGCGACGACCCTCCTTATACCGGTATGATTATACCAATCCAGTCGGTATAGTGAGTCTCGTCACAGTGGGACATTGACCCAAGCACTAACACACATGATTGAGATGTACACAAATATAAATACAGAGTAGCAGAAGAAAAGAACTGCTATCTTTCATTTCATCATCCACATTAAACATGCATGCTTCGTATAACAATTAAAGATCTAAAGTTCACATAATAAAAATACAAATTCCAAAACACATAGCCTGTCCACAATTACATAAGTTCCAAATACATAAATTTCAATTACATACTAAAAAAGTAAGATACAATGATGATGACTCCACAACACTTACTCTCCTCGCTCGGAGTCGCTCTCAATGGTCTCCTTCAAGGAGTAGGGTCACCTGCTAAACCTGTACGCCGAAGCAAGGAATGAGTCTAAAGACTCAGCAAGTAAACTCCATTCACATCATATATGCATACTTCACAAGTAAGTCCTATTTCAATTCATTACATCAAAAACATATATCATGTTGAAACAATGATAAGAAACAACTGTCATGATATTTCTACATAATCACAACAATGATACGTGGTTTATGTCATTCCAAAATAAAATATCTACCACATGCTTTCACTTATCTATCCACATGAGAGCTACATTCACAATTTAAGCTACAACATGATAGCAATTTAGCACGGGATTTTCGCACACATAAAAGGAAATGCTCCTAACATGGATTCTACATATTGTGTACATGTAAAACATTGTTAAACACAGTAAGGTTGCTGTTTTGACATGAATCTAACATTTCCTATCATAATCACAATTTCACATCCTAACACATTGGGTTCACCATGTTTACACATTTACACATTCACATTGTTTACTTTTACACATTTCACACATACACATGTTCACACTACACAATTGCACATATGCACATTCACCTTTTTCACATTTAGATGCCGTGAAACATAGTCCAAAACCACCATTAGAAGGACACATCAATACAATAACACATAGACGCCACCTAGGCAACACAGTGACGACTCTTGGACTGCGAAGACCGGGAGAAGAATCTCCACCTAACCAGTGTACTGGTCCACCTCCAGGATTTCATCCTATGCCCATAGGATTCTAAACACATTGAACTTTCCGTGGAGACTTTTCCACGGTACGGTTCCACGGCCCTCTATGGAAGCAATGTCACACACGGCACATTTTAACATTTTCCGATTTATATACACATAGTTCTCACACAATTAGATACTTAACTTACATTTCACCATTTGCATGTGGTTCAGTTTTCCCTAACATGATGTTACTATTAACAGAGTTTAAACACTCAGGAATCTACACTAATCATGTTGGAAACTCATTAACAATCCATAACCATAAGAAGCATGTTTTAATCAATCACTTTACATGGAAATTTCACAACCTCATCTACTGTTGCCCAAATCACACAAAATTTTAACACATGTTGTTGCAGGTTTCAGATCACACATACACATTCTCATATTTTTCTGAGCTACATTGATTTTACAGAAATTAAAATACTCATCACATGCCATTCAGAATCAGTTATCATAGAAGCACAGTGTCAAGGTCGGATTTAACAGTTCAAAACCTGCATCTAACATTCACCTTATCACAGGAATTTTCTCGAATTTATCAAGCATCATACAATTTACTGAAATTAAAAAACAACCTACACATGCTCCCTATTTCCAATACAGAAATTATAAAAAATTCATAATCATGGGAAAATTTCCAAATTTTCAGGACAAGGACTGACATACATACACATCGTCGGGGATTTTATAGAAATCCAATTACACATGGATCATGTGAATAGTAAGCTACCATATCCAAGATCTTTATCTCACATGCATTTCACATAATTCTAGCAATTTATACAAATTACAAAAATGCATAGAAGTCTCACAACACATTCCTTTATCTATTTTACATAACATATAACATTTACAGTATATCCTCATGCGCAAAACTTCAAAAATTAGGTATATAAGGTAGAACAGTTTCCTGTTTTGTCCTGAAGAACTTAACGGCAATGTCGGGCCGTTTAGAGGTGTTAACGGCAGCATCGTCTGCCGCCAACTGAGGATCTGGATGGCAAGGGATCTGAACGTCAAGCTCCTGTCTGTGCAAAAACACAGACCGAGCTCTGAAGAACGGGTGAATGTGAGGATCCAGGACACGAGGAAAATCTCATAAAATCCTTAAAACTACTGGACGCATATGGCTACGTGGATGGGTTACTTGCCTTTCTAAAAACCTCCAAAGGGATCAATCTGTTGTTGAAGCTCTCCTTGGGCAGTGCCAAGAAGTCTCCTCCACAGCCTTCCCTCGGGCTCTAGGTCGAAGTAGCTACCAAACCGAGGTTGGGGAAGCCTTCTCCTTCGTCCACACTATCCTCCAGTTGCAATAGCTTGCAAGGAGAAGCTTCAAACCGCCGGATCAAAGCTTGCAAAGGTCAGTTCTTCTCCAGTTCAGCTAGGGTTTCCTTCTCCCTTTGCAAAGAGTTAAGAGAGAGTCTTTCAAGTTGCAAGGAGAGGAAGGTTTATAGGAAAATGGCTTGGGATATCCTGTAGGGCCTGATGTGAAGGCTGAGAGCCATTGGGGACATCTCCCCAACCGGTGAGCTTGCTTGTCCGGAATTTCGGGGTCTGCTGCGCACAGAAAATCAGAGAAGTAGACGTCCATATAGATAGCCGTCTACTTTAGTGTTGGCGTCCATCGACATGAACGTTGGCTCATCATGGACGTCCATCCATGTTGACGCCAATTTACTCTTCGGCCAGAGCTTAAAAACATGCAGAAAACCATGCTTACACTATATACTTACATGCCATATATGTAATATGATGTACACACTACTACAACATGTAATCAATCAATATTTACAACTAATATACGCATGCATACTTAAGTATACCAATATAACATCGTACATAAGTATCTACATGCACATACATAATATATATATACAACATGACTCAACACACAATAAGATAAAATGACAACTAATTCGAGGGCCTTACAGCACAGACAAGTGTCTTACCCTTGATAGTGTCACGCTGATTACATGTGTCAATATCCGGTCATCTTCTCTATATCATCCGTGTCATCTACTCTATTTCTTGAATAATCTCAAAGTCATTATACAATAAGCTTGTTATTGGAAATCATATGGCCATAAACTGAACACGAAATTACCAGAAATTACATGGAACTATGGTTCATAACCAATGCATGTACATATAGGGCCCTATCTGGTCATGGGAGGAGCACCTAAAGTATTTATAACTATGGAAAGTATGAATCTCTTGAGGTGTATGACGTAACTCATAACTGACATGCAAGATTGGTCTAGTTAATTCCAACTGTTATTGAATAATTGTTTGAATGATTGACTGACATGATTGAATCATTACATGTAATGGCCATTCCTACTGTACATGTCATTGTCCACTGGGATCTAGTGGAATTCTACTAGTACTATTCGTTGTATATGCCATTGGCACTGTAGCTGTTGACTCGTTCTTTCATGAATAAGTAATTGCAAACCATAGGTAACATCTCTTGTCACTTGTTATATGTCACCCAACATTGTCTGTTAAATTGTTCACCTGTCAAATACTTGTCATGACTCTAAAACTGATTTACCATGATATTAAGAGCATCTTTGTTTATAAGTATTGATTGTTGCATGATAAAATGTTAAATTACTTAAAGCATGCCCGCACCATGAGATATAAATCCTACTGGACATTAGCTTATACTATCTTTATCCATTTTTAGGCGATGACGAATTGGAACTCGAAACTAAAGGGGACAAGCTCGAGTGAAGAGAGTACCCAAGAGTCTGTCTTAGAATGAGCTTAGATTAATGGAGTCTGTAATAGTTTAGTTCATATTGATGGCGTCAAATGTAATTTTTACTTTCAATAATGGGCCTTATGTTTTGGCTCTAAATATTAGAGGTTCTAACTTGGCATTGGGAATTTAATGAAATAAAGAGTTGTTGTTTCGATTAGTACAATTGTTGTCTCATCCTTCTACTTCACTTAGTTCCGCTCTGAATTACTCGACTGCGTGATCGCATGAAATCCTCACGCACCCGATTTATTTCGTTATAAATTGGGGGAGTGACAATGTGGTATCAGAGCTTAAGCTTTCCTTAAGTCCTAGGAAAATATGAAATTTTTAGGAATAGTCAAGACTAAATTCCCTATGTGTCAAATTGCTTGTTGATGCACCCTCATGGCCGCCATGTCCCGAGATAAAGATTCTGCAATCATATTAATTTGTCAGACTTCCCCTCTTAAGGAATCTAACTATGAATCAATCCTCGTGAACCTCTCACGAAAGCCTCTCGTTGTGCCATGTTCTACTTGAGATCTTGATGACTCTCCAAACTGAAATCCTCCTTGCTCCTCTGTGTGCATAGGGTCTTCAAAAGTATCACAACCATGGGCTTCATCATGTTTCTACCTATGAGAATCATGATGATGTTCTTCATCATCATCTGTAGAAACCTCATTGTCACTTTCATCAGTATTGTCATGATCCAAGTGGCAATGTACAACATCATCAATAAATATATAACCCAGAATCTCTCAATGTTGACTCTGTTATATATATAGATCAGTGTATTCCTTCATGCACTTCATTTGATAAATCTATCTCTTTTGTGCTAAAATATTACAGTGAGAGCAGCTGCATAAGGTAGTGACCTCCCACTTTGCCTTTTGCACAAAACAATCAAACCCACAATCAAATGCGGTAAGTCCACATATTTTCCTTTGAACAGGTAGTAGAACAAGAACTTGTGGACAATTGTTACTTGGTCTCTGCTACCCCCTTTTCAATACATGATCATGGTGATCATATGAGGGATGAGACGCTGCAAGGGGGGAAAGGTGTTGGCATTCAACACAACATGAACATCTATGAAAAATTCTTCATCTTTCCCTCTGCATTATCAAATTGATAACTTCCAAATTCCTTGACCCTTTAAGGAATATGTAGTGCCTTGAGATGGTTACCTTCTTCACAGCGATTTCAGCACCCTTAACAGAAGTGTAAAGTCTATCATTCCTTCTGAATAGATTCCCAAAAATTCTTGAACTAAGACTAGATAAACTTGTTGCCCTACAACTTTCCTCATCTTGTGTGGTTTTAAGTGATTAACAAAATATTTACTTTGAATTAAATAATCATTGTCTTTTATATGTTCAATCTTGTTGTTTTGAAATATTTTAAATAAGAGACATCACAATTTCTCATTGTTAACTAATATGTGTTTTGCAGACAATATTTTCCTTGTTTACAAGCAATGATAAATCTATGAACATATGGCAAAATTCTTAGTCTCAAGAACATTAATATCATTGTTTCTTATTGACTCAGTATCCTTGAAGACAAGTATTTTTCTAAGTACCAGACATATGCGTTATCGATTAAATGTCCCCATAAAAGTCGATTGTGTATACCACTATGTGATGGTCATAGAAAATTCTAACTCCTCAATAGTAGATACTACTATTTCACTACAAATGAAATAACCAATTATGTGCATTCCCTACTAGCTTCAATAATCGATTAAGTCAATGTGTAGGAAGTTTGCAACCTACATTGAAGTCATTGATTATGTTGGCCTAAGAATCGATTAAGTGTTTATATTGTCTCACGTAGTAATCGATCAAGTTTTTGTGTACCTATTCAGTAATAGATTATATCATCTAAGCAACTGTAATGACCCTGATCTTTTTAATCCCAAATAAATGGGGATAAATTAGTGGGCAAGATGGAGCAAAGTCTCAATCAGGATAATTAAAGACAAGAACCCGATGAAGGAAGCCTTGGGATGAGTGAGAAAATTCATGAATGAGGAACATTGGTACCCCCTTGCTAGTTACAACTCACCAGCCCTTCGACTAACCAAAATATAACACTGTCAGTCGAAGCAGGACTTCGGATATGATGAAGTACCATTCAATTGCCTTCTATGTAATCGATGTTTTCCTTTAGCAATCGATGTTCTACATGAGTAATCAATGTTTGTTCTTCAGCAATCGATGTTCAAGTGAACAATCGATGTTTTCCTTCAGCAATCGATGTTCAAGTGAGCAATCGATGTTATTTCTTTAGTAATCGTTGTTCTAAATGAAGAATCGATGTCTTTCTTTAGTAATAGATATTCCAAGTGAGCAATCGATGTTTTCTTTCGGTAATCGATCTTCCAAATGAGCAATCTATGTTCTTTCTTCAGTAATTGATCTTCTAAGTAAGCAATTGATGTTTTCTTTAGTAATTGATATTTAAAAGAGCAAAATCGAGGTTTTTCTTCAGTAATCGATGTTCTAAATGAATAATCAATGTGTAACATCGCGATATTTTGGATCCTTGCTTAGTGGGTTTGGTGGCCCGTGTGTGGCCCAAATTGGTATATATGAGATGTATTTGGCAGGTTGTGTATAGGTTGTGTGGGTTGGAGGCCTAGAACCCAGGCCATACCAGTCTTTGGTGTGGTTATTTGAAATGCGACCAACCAAGGTCTGGCGATTTTGAATCGCGACTTCCCTAGTCGTCGCGTTTCGATTGCCGTTTTCCCGAGGTGCACGTCTGCATGCACGCCGCGTGGCGCATGCAGAGGCGTCGTGTTTAATTGTGATGGCTTTACCCGTCGCAATTAAATCACGACGTTGCGACCCGACGTGATTCTGTTTGTGTATCGTGCCTAGCCGACCTAGGCCAAGCAGTGCAGAAACACACTGCTCGTCCATGGGGGAGGTGTGCGTGGGGATTTTTCGGCGTTTTGGAGATTCTGGCGTGCGAGTTGGCGGGTTTCCGGCATGAGGACAACGTGTGGAGCGCGGGAAACACCAAGGCAGCGTCGTTTTACACGTTCTTCGTGTTCTTCGTGTGGTAGGGGAATTCTTCTCCTTTTTTATTAAGAGGATCCATGTGTAAGGATTTAAATGGGTTTAATGGGGTAAGGAAGGTAGAAGGCATGTGTAGGAGTTTATTTTATTGCAAATTAGCATGCAAATGGGCTGTATAGGGTGGTTTGAGCTTTTCCCAGAGGGGATTTCGGGTAGGGTTTCTGTAGCTGAAATGCGACGGAATCAGACGTCGCGTTTCAGTCTGTAACGCGACTGTTTGGTTCGTTGCGTTTCAGTCATTGAATTGAGACCTCTGTGTCGGACGCAATTCAAATGACTACTACCCAAGCCCTGGTTTGCCTTCATGGTATTATGAATTGTTTGCATATATAGGTTAGTATGAATGTTGGTTTGTGTGCAGTGGTTGTTAAGCGATACATTGGCACTTGTGGTAAGTGGCATTTCCGAGTTTGTGTGGTTGTGCGTGTGAGGCAAGTTGGGTATACGACGCCACCCGTGGTTACCTCTCGAGTCGGGTACCCCAAGTTCACTGTGAGCCGGGCACGTTGTGCTCAGGGTCTTGTCCCGGTACTTATGTACGCTAGGGTCTATGTCGTCTTCCCGGACACCCTCACTCCGTAGTTTGAGTAGTACATCCGGCTAAAGGAAAGACAACAATGGGACAGTGGCTTGTGTGTTGTGGGTGTACTTAGTCGCTTGTAGCGCACTCTTGGTTGGGGGACAAACACCGGTAGACGTACTGGTCCTCAACTAGTCCTTGTTTCCAGTGCCTCACTTTAGGGTGCTCGGGCCAGAGACCTTAAAGGTGCCAGGCATGGAGCTTTAGCCGTGTGAGCTGCAGTGTGGTGAGAGTTGGTCTCCATAGCTTGTTGGTTCTGTGTGGTGGAGCGGTAGCTGGACCTTTCGTCCTTGGCTATGAGGCTGAGAGGTAGACCTATGTTATTTGTCTAGGTCTATAGTTGGTGTCGCGAACCAGTCTTCATGACTCGTGTTTGGCGTTACCCTTCTTTAACTCGTACTTCTGAGCATGGTTTGTTGTTTATTTATGGAAGTTGAAACATGTTATTAGCTTAATTTTATTTAAGCATTATGGTTATAATTCCATGCTCAGGTTGTGTTGTAGTTATATATAGCTATTTTTTACTCCTGCTGCTCTTGTGTTTTGTGGTTTGCGGCTTTTAAGGGAATTTCCCTACTGAGCCAATGACTCGTGAGGCTCACCCCTTATTGCTTTCAGGTGAGGGAGAGCAGGAGGTTTCACACCCATCTTCTAATCCGGAGCCGCATCGTAGCGGTGTTGGGTTCACACCTCTAGCAGTGTAATTTTCTTTTGTTATGCCTCGGGGTATGCCCAGGCTTTTGTACTTGAGTTTGACTTTTGTTGAAATTTGACTATGTAAATCTATTGTAAATATGTGTGGGATGTTGAATCTTTATATATATATATATATATATGTATATATATATCAGAGTGTTCCTTTATGTTTTCACAGACTTGTGTATGATATCCCTGGCGAGGTTTCGGCTTGTTCGCGGGAGGCGGAGTCGGATCAATCTCATTATTGGATTAACGGGTTTAAAAGACAGGATCCGTCACAGTTGGTAACAGAGCAAGGTCCGTGTAAATATGAAGGAACGGGAGATTACATAGCCTGACTTCTACATTAGTCTACTGTTGGTAGTTGACTCAGGTTTCGTATTGATTTTATAGCATATATGTTGTTGGAATGTTGTTTGTGCATGAATTTGAGATGGCTGGTAGGAGAGATTGGGGAGGTGGGGGAGATGATCCGGAGGAAACCACACATCAATTGATTGAGCGGCTATGGGAGAATATAACTTAGATAAGAACAAGATTGGATCAACATGGTCCAGTACAGCCAGCAGTTGCATGGCCTTCAGTTGTTGAGGAGGCAGGACCAGTACCCATTATACCACCCCCACCACCATCAGGAGTGGAGGTACCTCTTGTGGTACCTGTGCCACCAGCACCACCAGTAAGGGTAGCAGAAGAACCAACTATGCAGATTGAAAGATTTCTGAGATTGCAGCCACCTACATATACAGGGGGACCCAATTCAGATATAGCTGAGCATTGTCCATGAAATAGAAAGGTTTTTTGTGATTATGAGGTGTCCACCAGCAGATAGAGTAGTTCTGGCTACCTATCAGTTATGGGGTTTTGCGCAGGAATGGTGGAGGTTGAAGATGCAAACTACCTTTGCAGGTAGAGCAGAAGACACCATTTCATGGTCGAAGTTTCTAGAAACGTTTAATGATACATTTTTCCCAGTACAGGTTCAGCAAGCCAAGAGAGAACAATTCTAGACTTTGCAACAAGGAAATTCTTCTATTTTAGAATATCAGATGAGATTTATGGCACTTAGTAGATATGCACCGTATGTTGTAACAAATAATGCAATGATGGTTGAATATTTCATTCGTGGATTGAGAATAGAGTTGCAGAATGTGGTGATACCACTTATGTGCAGGACTGTGGAGGAGGTGGCACATAGAGCAGCTACTTTAGAGAGGTCCGTTCGGACTCGTCAGTCAGGAGAATCTGGTAGTTTTTGGCTACCACAGCAATCCTCGGGAATCAGTAAAGAAAAGGCACCAGTACGGTCATCTTCCTCGAGTTTTAGCAAGTGGGGTTCGAATTGAAGAAGATATTTAGAGGACGAGGAGGAGGTCATCAGCAGAGTTTTCAACAAGGGCGAGGTTATAGGTCGGAGGTGGAAGAGTCGCAGCAAAGTACAGCAAGGTAGCCTATAATTCCACCGGGCTACCGGTGTTATAATTGTGATTAGCCGAGACATTTGATTCGTAATTGTCCCTATCCAAGAGAGTATGGATATGGAAGAGGAGTGCAGCAGTAGCAGCAACAGTAGCCGTCAGCAGCACGAGGTAGAGGAGTACCACACCAGCATGGTAGAGGCCGGGTTATGGCTATCACCCGGGCACAGGCTTCTAATCTGATTGAAGGTATATTGCCTATTTATGACTTTTTAGCAAGAGTTTTAATTGATCCAGGTGCTTCACACTCTTTTATTTCCGAGGAATTTATGGATAATATGGTGCACCCATTAGAAGAAAGGTTGTGCGAGTTAGTTGTAGAGGTTCCTTCGAGTGAATTCATGCTTACTTCTTGCTATATAGATGAGGTTTCTATTGTGATTCAAGAAAATCAGTTGTCTGCTAGATTATATGCTTTACAGTTAAGAGATTATGATATTATATTGGGTATGGATTGGCTGGAATCCTATGGAGCAATGGTTGATTATAGAAAAAAGAGGGTCAGATTTTGTCACCCCAATGGAGCTGTATTTGAATTCTAAGGTATGCCATTTTACACTCCCAAGTTTATAATTTCAGCACTTAGAGCTAGGAAGTTGTTGAATGCGGGTTGTGAAGCTTACCTAGCTTCAGTGAGTTTGGTAGAGTCTGGTAAATCAGTTGAAGTAGTTCCAGTGGTTAGGGAATTTGCAGATGTATTTCCAGATGATTTGCCATGTTTAGCTCTATACAAGGGAGGTGGATTTTACAATGGAATTGCAGCTAAGATCTATGCCAATTTCCAAAGCACCATACAGAATGGCATCGGAAGAGCTCAAAGAGTTGAAGAAGCAATCACAGGAATTTCTAGAAAAAGGTTTTATTAGACCAAGTCATTCACCATGGGGAGCTCCAGTGTTATTTGTAAGAAAGAAAGATGGAAGTTTTAGAATGTGCATTGATTATCGAAGCTGAATGAAGTGACTATAAAGAATAAGTATCCATTGCCAAGAATTGATGATTTGTTCGATCAGCTTCAATCAGCTAAAGTGTTTTCCAAGATTGATTTAAGGTTCGGGTATCATCAGTTAAGGATTAGAGAGGAAGATATCAACAAAACAACATTCAGAACTAGGTATGGACACTACGAGTTTGTGGTTATGCCATTTGGGCTAACCAATGCACCAGCAGCGTTCATGAGTTTAATGACATAATTTTTCATCCATATCTAGATCAGTTCATTGTGGTTTTCGTTGTGATATACTAGTATACTCAGCATCAGAAGAGGAGCATGTAGCGCATTTGAGAATCACTTTGCAGACATTGTGGGAAAATTAGTTGTATGCTAAGTTTAGTAAATGTGAGTTTTGGTTGAAAGAGATTCAGTTTCTGGGTCATGTCATCTCAGCAGAGGGAGTTGCAGTTGATCCAGCCAAGGTTGAGGCAATCATGAGATGGGAAGTGCCGAAGACAATTATAGAGATCAGAAGTTTTCTAGGTTTTGTAGGTTATTACAGGCGTTTCATACAGGATTTTTCTAAGACCGCAGCACCAATGACCAAATTAACCAGGAAAGATGTACCTTTTGTATGACCAAGTGATTGCCAGAAGAGTTTTATGGAGTTGAAGAGAAGGCTTACAGAAGCACCGATATTGACATTACCAACAGGCAGTGGAGATTTTGTGGTATACACAGATGCATCCAAAGAGGGCTTGGAGCAGTATTAATGCAACATGGTAAGGTTATAGCTTATGCATCCAGGAAGTTGAAGCCAGTAGAAGGGAATTACCCAACACATGATCTAGAGCTAGTACCAGTTGTTTTTGCTTTGAAGGGCATTATCTTTATGGTGAGAGGTTTGAAATTTTTACAGATCACAAAAGTTTGAAATATATCTTCTCTCAGAAAGATTTGAATCTTCGTCAACGCAGGTGGGTAGAATATTGAAGGATTATGATTTCAGTTTGGCTTATCACCAGGGTAAAGAAAATGTTGTTGTAGATGCATTAAGCAGAAAAGCATATTTGAGTCACATGATGATTAAAGAGTTGAAATTGTATGAAGAAATAGAAGAAAATTCATTATATGTTCTAAGTAGTCAGCGGCGAGTAGTGCTAGCCAGTAGTGCTATTGAGCCATCCTTGTATTGGCAAATTGTTGAAGCTCAGAGGACAGATGGAAATTTAGCAGAGATTGTCAAAATGGAAGGTATCACAATTGATGATAACTGTGTCGTCAGGCTCAGAGGCAGGTTGTATGTACCAACAGAAGTGGAGGTAAAGCAGAGAGTTCTAGAGGAAGCACATAAATCCAGGTATACCATTCACCCAGGTAGTAATAAAATGTATCAAGATTTGAGAAAGCATTTCTGGTGGCTATATATGAAGAAAGAAATAGTAGAATTCATTGCAATATGTTCAGTATGTCAACAGATAAAGGCAGAGCATCAGAAACCTGGAGGACTACTACAGACATTATTAGGGCTGCCAACGGGTTGGAGTCGGAATCGGAAATGGCACTTTCCGCATCCATTTCCTATAAGAAAATCGGAAACGGGTCAGAAACGGAAAGTAATCGGAAACATTGGGTACGATCAAATGGTAGATATATGTACTATTATGAGTAATGGTAAAAGAGATGTCTTTGATAATAATAGGCATAATAAATGCTATGGGAGAGACAAGTTAATTAGATTCAATTTAAAAATTAAGGAGAAGCTAAAAACTTAGTCTAAAGTTTTTAATATGAAGAAATAAGATTTTAAGAGTATATATTTTGTAAAAAAAAAATGAAAATTATATCTTATCGCAAATGGAAATGAAAAAATGGAAAATAATAAAAAATGGAAAAATAGATATGGAAAGGTCGGAAACTGGTTGGAAAGTCAGAAAGCAGAAATCCATTGGCAGCCCTAGTCATTACCAATTCCATAGTGGAAGTGGGATGATATTGCTATGGATTTTGTGGCAGGACTACCGAAGACAGCTGCAGGGCACAATGGCATATGGGTGTTTGTTGACAGATTGACCAAGGTATGTAGGTTGCTAGCAGTGAGTATGTCTTGAACTGTGGATAGATTAGCAATAATTTATGTTGATAAAATTGTATCATTGCATGGTATTCCGAAGACACTTGTTTCTGACAGGGATCCAAGATTTACTTTTGGTTTTTGGAGGAGTCTGTAGAGAGTTGTTGGCACAGAATTGAGGTATAGTTCAGCCTATCACCCACAAACTGATGGTTAGACAGAAAGAACTATTCAGACAATCGAAGACATGTTACGAGCTTGCTGTTTAGTGTGGGGAGGCAGTTGGGAGCACCATCTGGGAATGGTAGAATTTGCTTATAATAAAAGTTATCACACCAGTATAGGGATGGCACCTTATGAGGACCTATATGGCAGGCCATGCAGAACACCATTGAACTGGCATGAAGTCAGAGAGAGGCAAGTTATGGGTTTTGAATTGATTCAACAAACTACAAAGATGGTCAGATTTATTAAAGAGAAATTGCAAACAGCCCAAAGCCGGCAGAAGAGTTATGCAGACACCCGACACAGGCCACTTCAATTTAAGGTTGGAGATTATGTTTTTCTGAGGGTTTCTCCTACCAAAGGTGTGTTGAGATTTAGAAAAAGAGGTAAGTTAAGTCCCAGATATGTGGACCCCTTCCAAGTGATTGAATGAATTGGAGAGACAACATACATAATAGATCTTCCGGCAGATTTTACAGATGCACATGATGTCTTTCATGTCTCTATGTTAAGGAAGTACATTAAAGATCCATCATAGGTAGTTAGCTATCAATGAGACGATTTGAAACCCGACATGTCTCTGCCAGAATATCCAGTGCAAATCACAGGCCCAAGAACACAGAAATTGAGAAATAAAGAAATTGAATTAGTGAAGGTCAGGTGGGAGGACATGCAAGGAGGAGAAGACACATGGGAGTTGGCAGAGGAAATGTTTAAAGCGTATCCTTAACTGTTGAGTAAGCTTTTAATTCTTTTTAGATGATAGTAGATGATGTTGTGATTAATGCATGCATGTTTAAATTCTTCCTAGATTTCGAGGTCGAAATTTCTTTAGATGATAGTAATGTAACATCACGATTTTTTCAGATCCTTGCTTAGGGGTTTGGTGGGCCGTGTGTGGCCCAATGGTATATATGAGATGTATTTGGCAGGTTGTGTACAGGTTGTCTGGGTTGGAGGCATGGAACCCAGGCCCAACCAGTCTCTGGTGGGGTTATTTGAAATGCGACCAAACCAGGCATCGCGATTTTGAATCGTGACTTCCCTAGTCGTCGCATTTCGATTGCCATTTTCCCGGGGTGCGCGTTTGCATACGCACCGCATGGCGCATGCAGAGGCGTCACGTTTAATTGTGATGGCTTTACCCTTCGTGATTAAATCGCGACGTCGCGACCCGACACGATTCTGTTTGTGTATTGTGCCTGGCCGACCCAGGCCAAGCAGTGCAGAAACACACTGCTCGGCCGTGAGGGAGGTGTGAGTGGGGATTTTTCGACGTTTTGGAGATTCCGGCATGCGGGTTGGAGGGTTTTCGGCGTGAGGACGACATGTGGAGCGCGGGAAATCCCAAGGCAGCACCGTTTTACACGTTCTTCATGTTCTTCGTGTGGTAGGGGAATTCTTCTCCTTTTTGATTAAGAGGATCCATGTGTAAGGATGTAAATGGGTTTAATGGGGTAAGGAAGGTAGAAGGCATGTGTAGGAGTTTATTTTATTGCAAATTAGCATGCAAATGGGCTGTATAGGGTGGTTTGAGCTTTTCCCGGAGGGGATTTCAAGTAGGGTTTCTGCAGCTCAAATGCGACGAAACCAGACGTCGCGTTTCAGTTTGTAACGCGTTGTTTGGTCCGTCACGTTTCAATCATTGAATTGCGACCTCTGTGTCAGACGCAATTCAAATGACTGCCACCCGAGCCCTAGTTACCTTCATGGTATTATGAACTGTTTGCATATATAGGTCCGTATGAATGTTGGTTTGTGTGCAGTGGTTGTCAAGCGGTGCATTGGCACTTGTGGTTAGTGGCATTCCGAGTTTGCGTGGTTGTGCGTGTGAGGGCAAGTTGGGGATACGACGCCACCCGTGGTTACCTCTCGAGTCGGGTACCCCAGGTTCTCTGTGAGCTAGGCACGTGTGCGAGGGTCTTTGTCCCAGTACTTGTGTACCGCTAGGGGTCTGTGTCATCCTTCTGGACACCCTCACTGGTACTTGAGTAGTACGTCCGGTTGGAAGGAAAGACGACAATGGGACATCGGCTTTGTGTTGTGGGGGTACTAGTCACTTGTAGCGCGCTCTTGTTGGGTGACGGACACCGGTAGACGTACTGGTCCCTAGCTAGTCCTTGTTTCCAGTGCCTCACTTTAGGGTGCTCAGGCCAGAGACCTTAAAGGTGCCAGGAATGGAGTTGTAGCCGTGTGAGCTGCAGTGTGGTGAGAGTTGGTCTCCACTGCTTGTTGGTTCTGTGTGGTGGAGCGGTAGCTAGACCTTTCATTCTTGGCTACGAGGCTGAGAGGTAGACCTGTGTTGTTTGTCCGGGTCTGTAGCTGGTGTCGCGAACCAGTCTTCGTGACTCGTGTTTGGCGTTACCCTTCTTTAACTCGTACTTCTGAGCATGGTTTGCCGTTTATTTATGGAAGTTGAAACCTGTTATTAGCTTAATTTTATTTAAGCATTATGGTTTAATTCCATGCTCAGGTTGTGTTGTGGTTATAAATAGCTGTGTTTTACTCTACTACTCTTGTGTTTTGTGGTTTGCGGCTTTTGAGAGAATTCCCTACTGAGCTAGTGACTCGTGAGGCTAAAACCTTATTGCTTCAGGTGAGGAGAGAGCAGGAGGTTTCACGCAGTCTTCTAGTCCGGAGCCGCATCGTAGCGGTGTTGGGTTCACACCTCCAGCAATGTAATTTTTTCTGTTATGCCCCGAGGTATTGCCCAGGCTTTTGTACTTGAGTTTGACTTTTGTTGAAATTTGGCTATGTAAATCCTTGTAAATATGAGACCATATAACAAATATTAAGTGATCTAAAAAATAGAAAAAAAATCTATAAAATTTTAAAAATATATATAAATATATATATCACAAATAATCTCTAAACATTCATACAAATAATATAGAATGAAAAATGAATTACAATTAAGGAACCACCAACAAAATACATAAATATTCATAAATTATATGTCCCACATTCCAATTACATGTCCCATTTATTAGGCAAACACAAGTGCCCATATCTAGAGAAACTTGAACGGTTTGCCAAAAATTAAATGAAAGAAAAACAATACAACAAGGATCGGTACATGTGAGTAGAGGGGTGAACATAAATGAAATTACATAAGCATATAACTTGGATGGCAATCTTTCACTCAAAAAATAAAGAACAATTAGTACATCAAGACATATGAAATAAAAATAAAAGGAAGGGTCAATGGAACACCACTACTCTGTGTTCTTTTCTTTCGGATCAAGCACTCTCTCACTTTTGAGAAGAAGACAAATGGCAAGAGCAGTGCTGCAGCGGTGAGGAGCTCTAAAGCTAGCCCTCACTCCCTCCTCACGATGAGCAAAAGTTGGGCAACGCAACAACCATAGAGTGCTACCACAATAGAAGCAATAGGAGCAAGGGGAGCAGATCGCAGCAGTAGTAGGACTTTTCCCTCCCTTTCTTGGCCCCTTTCTCTCTCCTCTCGGTGTTGCAGCAGACTCTCCTCGTCCTCTTCCTTTTTTTGCTTGTAATGGACGAAGTGTGCCTCTATTTATAATATAGGCACAGCATTAGAGAGAGAGAGAGAGAGAGAGAGAGGAGACCAGGTAGAGAGGGGAGGGGTGATGTCGTGCTGGAGCGAGGGGGGGGGGAAGGACTGAGGGGGAATGCCACAGGGGGGGGAGGGCTGTTAAAGCCTCCTCCGGCCCCAGTGTGGAGAGAGAGATCCAGGGAGAGACAGATGGAGGGAGCGAGGGACTGAGGAGGAGGGGTGCTTGCAGAATATTAACCGTTCGGATCGTCGTATAATAGTTGTGGAGGCCATTGTGCGGCCAATGACATGTACAACAGGTGTTTACGCAGGTTTCCGGGGCACTGTGGGCAGGCAGGTTGGGCCCAAAATGCATGTTTGTTCTCTGTCTGTGAACACGATAGAGGGGTGCGTCACGTTTTGAATGCAATGGCCCAGGTCGTCGCGTTCACATTGTTGCTGCTGGGCGATTGGCGTCTGCATGCGCGCCGTGTGTCGCACGCTCGGCGGCTTGCTGGCGTCAGGAGTGGGAAGGCAACGGCCAGAACCGTCGCGTTCAGGTCGCGACAGTTGTGTACGTCGCGTTCCCAACCGAGCTGTGTTTTTAAACAGGTTTGGCTGAACAGAGCTTTTGCAAGCTCTGCTCGGTCAGGGGAGGTGCTGTGCGATGGTTTCTGGGCGATTTCGCATTCTGAAGGTGTTTTCGGCATGTTCTCATCGTGAGGACGTTGCGTGGAGCGGGGGAAATGTCGTGTGGGTCTCGTGTCTTCGCGTTCTTCACGAAGGTAGGGAGATCCCACCCTGTTTTATGTGGATTGTGTGTGTGTCGGGTCAAGGGTTATTAGCTTTACCAACAGTAGAACCATGCTAGGGCACACATAAAGCATGTAAAATGGATGGAAACACCAGTTTACAAGATTTGTGGGGGTAATCCGGTGAGGGTTCTCGTGATTAGAGTTCCCGCCTGTGAAGGCGACGGACCCTCCTGTCACGTTCGAATGCAATAGGCCGACCGTCGTGTTCATCTTATGAACGCGACATATCGGGTGTTCGTGTTCAGATGGCGACATGGGGCCCTATCACGTTCACAGCCGAGGAGCTTTTATGTATGTGCATGTGAACATGTTTATCCAATTATCGTGAATTGTGTTGCAAGGCAATAGGTAGTGGTGCGTTGGCACCTATAGTGCTCCGGGGAGAGTGTTGTGTGTGTGGTTAGCGTGGTGTTCATGGGGTAGACGTAGGGTTTCACGTTGCTTGTGCGGTGTGCACGTAGTTTGTGTGTTTGTGGCAAGTAGTACGACGCCTACCGTGGATACCTCTTCAGTTGGGATCCCGGGTTTTGTGTGAACCAGGCACGTGTGTGTGCTCGGGGCTTCTCCCGGTATTGGGTACCGTCGAGGTCTGTGTCGTCTTCCTGGACACCCTCACTCTTGTGTAGAGTTGTACGTTCGGCTGAGGGAAAGACAGCAGTGGGACAGTGACTTGTGAGAGCTTATGTTTTGTCGCTTGTAGCACGCTCTGGGTTGGGGGTTACAGACACCAGTAGACGTACTGGGCCTCAGCTAGTCCTGTTTTCCAGTGCTTCACTTTAGGGAGCTCGGGCAAGAGTCCCTAAAGGTGCCAAGCATGGGCCTGCAGCTGTGTGGACTGCAGGAGTGGTGTTAGTTGGTCTCCACAGTTTCCTTGACTTGTTTTAGTGGAGCAGCAGCTGGACCTTTCGTTCGTGGCAGCGAGACTGAGAGGTAGTCCTGTGTGGTTTGTTTGAGTCAGTAGCTGGTGTCGCGAACCAATCTTCGTGACTCGAGTGCGGCGTTTTCCTATTTCAGCACGTACACCTGGTTGTGGTTTGCCATTTATTTATTAATGTTGCTTTATGCTAGGCGGCAAGCGGTAAGTGATATTTACAGCTTTAGTATCCTGCTAGCTAGCCCTATAACTTGTTAGCGTAGCTTCCTGCTTTACTACTTGTGTTGGTTTGCTCGGTCTCTAGGGAAGTTTCCCTACTGAGCCAGTGACTCGTGAGGCTCACCCCTACCCCTTTCAGGTGAGGGAGAGCAGGAGGCTTCACATCCTTCGTCTAGTCCGAGCCGCACCGTAGCGGAGCAGGGTCTGCACCTCCAGTAGTGTATTTCCTTTCGTTGTACACCTCGGGTATGCCCCAGGTTGTTGTTGTAATTGGTTTGGTTACAAGTGGAGGAATGGCTATGTATACTTCAAGTAAATATTTAGAGTTTGGTAATCTTATATATATTTGAACAATTTTCTTTATATTTCTACGGACTTGTGAATGGTATCCCTTGCGAGGTCGGCCGATCGTGGGAGGCAGAGACGGTTCAGGCACGTTATTAGGTTAACGGGTCTGAACGACGAGGACGCTACAGTTGGTATCAGAGCAAAGGTCCGTGTGGATATAAAGGAATCAGAAATTGCATAGCCTATCCTCCACTTTAGCCTACTGCTAGAAGTAGGACCCTAGTTTTTGTATTGATTAGTGTACTCTGTGTTGGAATATTGTTTGAATAGGATTAGAAAGGCAGACAGAAGAGATTTGGGAGGAGGTGGAGATGAGTCGGGAGGGGGCTACGCAGCGAATGATAGAAGAATATGGGAAAACCTTACAGACATACAAATGAGGATGGATCAATAGGCACCGGTACAACCTGCGACAGCAGTACCACCGGTTGTAGAGGAGGCAGTACCAGTGGCGCCAGTTCCACCACCTGGAGTTGGGGTACCACCCTTTGCACCCATACCCCCAACAGCACCAGTACGGCCAGTTAGTGTAGAGGAGCCTATGACGCTTGTGGAGAGGTTTTTGAGGTTGCAGCCCCCTACGTTTTTAGGAGGCCCGAATCCCGACACAGCGTAGCACTGGGTACATGAGATAGAGAGGGTGTTCGTGACAATGAGGTGTTCGCAGACAGATAGGGTGATTCTTGCCACCTATTAGTTGTGAGGTTTTGCACAGGAATGGTGGAGATTAAAAATGCAGACAGTGTTCGCAGGAAGGCCAGAGGATACTATTACCTGGCATGAGTTTTTGACAATCTTCAACGACACTTTCTTTCCAGTTCAAATTCAGCAGGCAAAGAGAGAGCAGTTTCGGAATTTACAGCAGGGGAACATGTCGGTGTTAGAATATCAGATGAGATTTATGACATTAAGCAGATATGCTCCATACGTGGTGACAGATAATACCATGATGGTGGAATATTTCATTAGAGGTTTGAGAGCAGAGTTGCAGGATGCGGTCATTCCCCTTATGTGTAGGACGGTGGAGGAGGCGGCGTAGAGAGCAGCAATATTAGAAAGGACTGTTCGGGCCAGACAGGGACAGTCACAGACAAGTGGATCAGGCAGTTTCCGGCTTCCCCAGCAGTCTACTGGCATCAGTAAGGGTAAGGCACCCTTAGGAGCTTCATCATCGTCAGGATTTGCAAAATGGGGTAAGCAGATAAAGAAGTTCTTTCGAGGAGGAGGTCGAGGTGGAGGCAGACAACATGGTTTCTAGCAGGGTGGTTTTCAGCAGGGTCGTGGTTACAGGCCACTGGCTCCAGAGGAGTCACAGCAGAGCACGGCAGGGCAGCCCGCGGCTTTTCCAAGCTTCAGGTATTATAATTGTGGGCAACCAGGGCATCTAGCAAGAAATTGTCCACTTCCTCGGGAATATAGTTACGGCAGAGGGACTCAGCAGCAGCAGCAGCCTTACCAGCAGCCAACAGAGTGAGGTAGAGGTACAGCGTACCAGAGAGGTGGTCGAGGTCGAGTGATGGCAGTTACCAGAGCTCAGGCGGAGGCATCCAATCTCATTGAAGGTATATTACCGCTTTTTGATTTTTCTGCTAGAGTGTGTTGGCCTCTTTTTGTACGGCAGCAAGCTAACCTAGAGGGGGGGTGAATAGGTTTTTCTGAAATCTGAAATAGAAACTTAAAGTTTGGCTAGTTTAGTGTGATAGAGAGTAGCAGTGCGGAAGGAAGCAAATAAACAATCACACAAAGGACACAAGGAATTTATTCTAGTTTGGCCCTTCCCACATAGAAGTCCTAGTCCAGTCCCCAAGCAACTCTTGGGATTTTACTAACCAAGGGTATAGTCCCCCTCAAGGACAATACAACACCAGCACCACAGCTGGTCTTCTTCTCTTTCTTGGTCTAGAAGGCAGCCCACTTCTTTTACAGGTCAAGAAGCCAACCTCCTGGTACAAACCCCAGTGCGGTTCTGCTAGACACAAACCCCTAGCTAGGTTATACACTGTATACAGTCCTACAGCTGGACAGAAGTCTTTCTTATAAAAGAAAGAACAAAGCTAAGAGTTGGAACAGATGAAAACCAACTAAAAGAACTCTCAGCGAAAAGATTCTCTCCCCCAAATTACAAAGTTGCACACAGAGAGAGTGAAGAGAGGAGAAGGAGCTTTAAGCTTGGAGGCTTCAGACGCTTGAGTGCTTCTTCATAGGCTTGGGCTCTTTCTCTCTTTCCTTTGAGTGTATGTGGCGTTTTGGTTCCTCACGGGATGTACACTCCTTCAAAGATATTCAGGAAAGCTCTCTACCTTCTTCTTCAGCCTTGCTTCATCTTTTATATGAGAGGCTTTGAATAGATCCGTTGAAGTTCTAGTCGTTGCTCATCTTCTCTTTCTTCTGATATTTTGTGGTCTACGAGGTCTGCAAGCATAGAAGAAGATGTTTATATAAAAGAGTGTTTCTGTCAAAAAGGTCCATACCTCTATGTTTCCTATTGTTTCCCAGAAGTGGTAGGTAAGCCCTTTTTGACTGACAGAAGAGAAGAGATCCTATGAGATAAAAAGATCTTCTGTCAGAGAAGATAGAAGATTTACATAAACGAAATATTTTGACTTTTCATTTAGGCGCCAAAGCATTGGAAACATCAGAGTATAAAGGAAATCGATGTTTAAGTTGAAATCGTTGCTGAGCTCAAATCGATCTTTAAGTAGAGGTAAATCATTCTTGATCCAAGTCGTTGTTTGAAAGCAATCGTTGTTTGACTAAGGCAAATCGTTGTTTAAGAGTAAATCGTTGTTTTCACTTAAAAAACCGATATGAGTCCGAAATTATTATGCTCACTTATCAAATCGTTATAAGATGAAGTCGTTGAGCGATCAAATCGTTGTTTCACTTAACGAATCGTTATGCGATCAAATCGTTGTTTGAGGTGAATGCAAATCGATATACAAATATAGGCAAATCGATGTATGAGCAAATCGTTGTTTGCCTTATGAAATCATTACAGCGATCAAATTGTTATTTAACTTACCAAATCGTTGCAGCGATCAATTGTTGTTTGATAAGGCAAGTCGTCGTTTAAGAGAAAATCGTTGTTTTCCTTACGAAAATGCAGCGATCAAATGGATGTTTCACTTAAACGAATCGTTACACGATCAAATCGTTGTGTAACTTATCGAATCGTTGTTAGTGTGAAATCGATGTGGCACTGTGAACAGAAATCGATGTATATTGAATAGACATCGATTTATCTTTTTAGTGCAACACACATAGCGATAGAACAATAAATTTATATTTATTAGGAAAACATGATATTAAATATATTTAATACTATTTAATTAATCATAAATTTTGTTATCACCAAAATATAAGGGTGAAATATAAGAGTGGTTCAACAATCTCCCCCTTTTTGGTGAAGATAAAATTTATGAGAATTTTCTGACAAAACAAAACTTTAAGGCATAGAAAATATAGAAAATTCATAGACAAACCATACTCTCCTCCTTTTTGTCACTAACCAAAAAGGAAGGATCGTACCATGCATTCTCTCCCTTTTGAGAAAAAAAGTTCTTACCATCGAGGGGTTCAACAATGATAGACGTTAAAGAATTACTCCCCCTTAGTGTATGCTCCCCCTGAGCATAAGGCTCCCCCTGACAAAGAGGGTCCTCTTGCGGTTTCTTCACTTGTCTGTCGACAGGTGTTTCTTGGTGTGTCGACCTGTTGATCTCTTGAGTCGTCTTGTTGACTGGTTGTTTGTCAAGTCTTTCAAATTTTTATCTGCATAGATCTTAAGAAAAGCTTGCAAACATTGTTAGTAGCAATATAAAATTCAGTATTTGTGACTACTCCCTCTTCAGATAAGAGATGGATGAAGAGTTGGCAGTCACCCTTGCCTTGAGCATCCTAGATGCTCCAAGGCTATCCTGCAAACAACTATTCAGAAGTAGGTACCCACCCTTTGGGGTCCTTGATGGTTAGATGCATAAAAATATTCTTTCGGGATCCAAAACTAAGTGCCTTGTTGTGCAGGTATTTACTATGTGTCCTAACTTATTGCAATGAGAGCAGCAAGAATATAATTTGATTTATAGTTCTTATTTTCTTGTAATGTCTGTTGGAACACAATTTTTGGAGGCATTTTCTTATAGGTGCCTTTTCTGAGGCAACTTGGTTTCTTTACAAATTTTGGTAATGGATATTTTTCTGGAATTATGGCTTGTTTCCTTTTTCCGGAGGTATGTAACCAAGCCCTTGTTTATTATTTCCAGATTTTGATCCTTTTAAGCATAGAGCTAGAGATGTTTCCTTGAGTTAACTTTCTAACTGAATCTTTTAAATAGAGATTTGCTTCAGTTAGAGTTCTAACTTTTCTTCTAACTATAGTTTTTCATTTTCTTATTTTAAATCTTCATTCAAAAGATAAATGTTATCTTTACTGTCCTTTAAATATTTTTCTAGTTGCTCCAATTCTGATCTAAGATCAGAATTAGTGTTTTCCAAACAAGTAAGGTTGTTCTTGATATTTTTCAATTCTTTTACAACAACCTTGTGTTTATCATAAAGTTCATTAAAAACTTGTTCTAAATCTTTAGATTCTGATCCTGAATCTATGCAAGAATCAAAAGATGAGTAGAATGTACCTCATCTAGTCCTACCAAAGGGGCTAGACTTACCTACTCTTCTCTTATTCTGAGCTTGATGATTCTGAGCTTGTGACCTCTTCATTTTCCCAAGCAGCCGCCATGGCTTTTCTTTGAATTCTTGTGCTACTTCTTGGACTTTTCGGTTGACTAGTCTTCTTGAGTCTTGGACAATCTAGTCCGATGTCCGGTTTTCTGCATTCATAGCAGACTGGTTCTTTCTCCTTTTTCTCTTCTTTTGAATCCTTCTTGATCCATTTTTTTTCTTCTTTAAAATCTTCTGAAGCTTGGACAGTACATCATCTACGTCACTGTCTTCAGAATCTGCATTTTAGAACTAGAAGAAGAAGAAGTGGAAGGAGCAGCTACAGCTTAAGAGCATTAGAATTTTCTTGGATGAGCTTCCAGATAATCGATCCATATTAATTCATGTGCCATGAGGGAACCAATAGCTAATCAATAAAAAATTTGGTTAGATATGGGCTTCTTCAATAGCGGTGACCTTAGGGGTCCATGAAAGAGTTAAAGATCTAAGTATCTTTCTGACATTTTTCATCAGAAAAAAATTACCAAGGGAGCTCAGACTATACTATGCTTGACAAATCTATTATACATTTGAGTAATATTTTCATTAGGAAGCATTTTAAACTGCATATGTGAGACAAGAATATATATCCTAGTTTGTTTCACTTATATGTTCCTTCATAAGTTATCTGCAGTTTATCCCAAATTTCTTTAGCAGATTACATGCAGATACTCTACTGAATTCTCTTTTAGATAAAGCGCAACATAGATAGTTTTTAGCCTAAAGTTTAAAGATAATTTAATTTTATCTGCTGATGTAATAGCAGTAGTACCTTCAGCAGGAATAATAACAAAGTCCCTACCTCAATTACCTGCCACAGATCAAAGTCTGTGCCTTGAATGAAACATTCCATTCTCATTTTCCAGTATTGTAATCCTCTCCATCGAATAATGGAGGTGGGTGACTGATTGTCCTTCAGCAAATCCTTGAGCTGCCATGGATCTTCTCTAAGATCGTTGGATCTTCTTGATTGATCAGAGAACCTCGCTTGATACCACTGTTGCCTCTTTTGGTACGGCAGCAAGCTAACCTAGAGGGGGGGGGGGGGGGGGAATAGGTTTTCTGAAATCTGAAATAGAAACTTACATAGAAAATTATCACTCAAAAGTTTGGTTAGTTAGTGTGATAGAGAGTGGCATTGCGGAAGCAAATAAACAATCACACAAAGGGACAAGGAATTTATCCTGGTTCGGCCCTTCCCACATGGAAGTCCTACGTCCAGTCCCCAAGCAACCTCTTGAGATTTTACTAACCAAGGGTACAGTCCCCCTCAAGGACAATACAACACTAGCACCCCAGCTGGTCTTCTTCTCTTTCCCGGGCAAGAAGGCAGCCCACTTCTTTATAGGTCAAGAAGCCAAACTCCTGGTACAAACCCCAGTGCAGTCTGCTAGACACAAACCCCTACCTAGGTTCTACACTGTATACAGTCCTACAGCTGGACAGAAGTCTTCTCTTATTAAAAGAAAGAACAAAGCTAAGAGTTGGAACAGATGAAAACCAACTAAAAGAACTCTCAGCGAAAAGATTCTTTCCCCAGATTACAAAGTTGCACACAGAGAGAGTGAAGAGAGGAGAAGGAGCGAACAGGGAGATTACAATTTCTCGTGCCATCTGCCATCCCTGCTCTGCTACTCTCAGCGGATTCTTTCCCCCAGATTACAAAGTTGCACACCGAGAGAGTGAAGAGAGGAGAAGGAGCGACAGGGAGATTACAATTTCTCGTGCCATCTGCCATCCCGCTCCGGCGCCGCCGACGGTCTTCCGACATTGACCTCCGCCGTCCATGGGGTCGCCGAGGGAGATCCCGGTCTGCCCCCTTCCTCGGCCCGCCTGGGGAGTTCCTCCTGTTCGCTCCTTGGTGGATGCGAGCGGTTCATCAGATTGCCATGCAGACTTCACCGCTACAGGGCATGTCGCGGGTACGTGCATGCCCCCCATCAATGCAGCTGCAGCGGTGTCCAGTCCTACCCATGATGCAGTGCCTCCGCTTCAAAGATCCTTTGCCCAGATTCTTATGGCGTCCGTACTTCCTCCTCCTTTGCCCATCAAGGTTCATAGCCCTACTTGCACTGATTCTGGAGACCAGCGGCCTTCTTCTCTCTGGAAGAGGTACGTTTATCTTGTGCCCTCTCAAGCATGCTATTATCGCCTGTACTCCTGTGGGTAGGCCTTCTTTCCAGGAAATTCGAATGCACCTTGCCCAACGATTTGGTTTTGTTAAGGAATTCATAATTATTGCCCTGGATGGGCGTCATCTCTATCTTCGATTCCAAACAAAGAGGACTATCTCAAGGTTCTTCTGAAGGACACGCTATTTGTCAAGGTTATCTATTTCGGTTCTTCCAATGGTCGATGGATTTCTCCCCCGGATGAAGATTCCTCTATTGTTCCTGTGTGGGTGGAGATGCCAGGTCTTCCAGCTAATTTCTACAATGAACCCATGTTGAATCTATTGCTGGTAGCATTGGTCAAGTTCTGCAGGTTGACAGAGATACGGCTACGTTAGCCCGTACTCATGTAGCGCGCATATGCATTCAAATGGATATCGCTAAAGACCTCCCTGAGAGGGTGTGGATAGGCATCAGTTCTAATGGTATCTGGCAACCTCTTTACTATCCAAATCCCCCAGTTTTCTGCAAGACCTGTAAGAGGTTAGGGCATATTGACTCAAAGTGTAAGAAAAGTACCCCTGGTGATGAGCCACATGCTCGTAATGATCTGCATGCAAAGCGAATCTGGCGTCCTGTCACGACGCCTCGTCCTCTGGAGAATCGTGGAAAGGCTCCTATGGTGGTTTCCAATAATGTTACAAGTTCTTTTCCGTTGCCGTCCGACAAGATTGTGATGAGATCTGACCAGGATGACATTTGTCCTCCTTTTGAGACTCTTATTGCGCCCTCCCTGGGTGCAGACGGTGGTCTGGGAGGTAATAGTCTGCAAAATGATGGTTGTGTGAACATCTGTGTTGGTAACCCGGACACTGGACGAGGTATTGATGATGCTAATGAGTCTGATAATAATCTTACATCAGATCCTGAGAACTTTAGCACTCTTCATGTCCTACCTGTGGAGAGTAGTCCAGCCGTCATGGGGAATGTCGAAAATAATACTTTGGATAACGTTAGTTCTGATATCCATCTTGTTCCACCTCTGGAATCAATTGCTAATCAAGACATTTGCCAGCCAATGCATCGGGTCATATCCCTTCCTAGTTCAGGTTCATCAATGGATACTCCAGATTTTACAGCTATTCACGCTAATTTTGTTGGTGCGGATAATGTGGTCGAAAGGATGGCTGATGGTGTCAAGACCAGGTCTTCCCTGCGCAGGAGTGCCTCTGTTAACACAACCTCAAAATAGTTCTCTATGAAGGCCATGATCTGGAACATTAGAGGTATTGGTAATGTCTCTTCTATCCATCGTCTCAAATTTCTTATTCGTCAGCATGGTCTTACGTTTTTGGCTATTATTGAGCCCAAGTTAGTTCATGATAAAATTGAAAGTTATAGACAGAAGCTGGGCATGGACTGCTCTCTAGTGAACTATACTGATAAAGGGCGCATCTGGTTCTTTTGGAAGCATGACATCTCTGCTCACTTTCTCTTCTTCGGATCAGTTCATCACTGTGCGCCTTTGCTCTTCCTTGCGTCAGGATGTCATTATCACTATTGTTCATGCTAGCTGCTTGTTAGCTGAGAGGAGAGCTCTTTGGGATCATATTGTTGACTTTTCTGTTTCTTGCGTTTCTCCGTGGCTTATTGGAGATGACTTTAATAGTATCCTTGATGCTGAGGAAAAAAGAGGTGGTAGGAATGCTTTTGAGCGATCCATGATTGACTTTCAAGCTTGTGTAGCTGCTGCAGGTCTAGAGGATGTTGGCTTTTCAGGCAGCCGCTTTACTTGGTACAATGGGCAAGCATCGAATAGCATCTGGGCCAGGCTTGATAGAGTGCTTTTAAATGGTGACTGGTTAGTTGCTTACCCGGATATTCGGGTCCAACATTTGTCTCGTGCATGCAGTGACCACAGTCTGCTGATTGTGTCTAGCTCCCCATCTATGCAACGTCAGCCTTCTAGATTTTGCTTTCAAAAAATGTGGACTACTCATGACAGATTTATGGGGGACGCTCAACAGAGCTGGATGGCTGCGCCTCAATCTTCAAACCCCTTGATCAATCTGGCGATGAAGCTTAAGTTTATGAAATCCTTTTTTCGGGATTGGAATAAAAATGTCTTTAAAAACCTTATTGGAGAAGGAGCTTTAAGCTTGGAGGCTTCAGATGCTTGAGTGCTTCTTCTTAGGCTTGGGCTCTTTCTCTCTTTCCTTTGAGTGTATGTGGCGTTTTGGTTCCTCACGGGATGTACACTCCTTCAAAGATATTTAGGAAAGCTCTCTACCTTCTTCTTCAGCCTTGCTTCATCTTTTATATGA
Organism: Colocasia esculenta; assembly: GCA_014218235.1. NCBI lineage: Eukaryota > Viridiplantae > Streptophyta > Magnoliopsida > Alismatales > Araceae > Colocasia > Colocasia esculenta. The sequence continues at coordinate 105,993,160 of CM024754.1, read as the reverse complement.
GAGGCTTTGAATAGATCTGTTAAAGTTCTAGCCATTTCTCATCTTCTCTTTCTTCTGATATTTTGTGGTCTACGAGGTCTGCAAGCATAGAAGAAGGTGTTTATATAAAAGAGTGTTTCTGTCAAAAAGGTTCATACCTTTGTGTTTCCTGTTGTTTCCCAGAAGTGGTAGGTAATCCCTTTTTGACTGACAGGAGAGAAGAGATCCTATGAGATAAAAAGATCTTCTGTCAGAAAGATAGAAGATTTACGTAAACGAAATATGTTTGACTTTTCATTTAGGCGCCAAAGCATTCGAAACATCAGAGTATAAAGGAAATCGATGTTTAAGTTGAAATCGTTGTTGGGCTCAAATCGATCTTTAAGTAGAGGCAAATCATTGTTTGATCAAGTCATTGTTTGAAAGCAAATCGTTGTTTGACTAAGGCAAATCGTTGTTTAAGAGAAAATCGTTGTTTTCACTTATGAAATCGATATGAGTCCGAAATTGTTATGCTCACTTATCAAATCGTTAGAAGATGAAGTCGTTGAGCGATCAAATCGTTGTTTCACTTAACGAATCGTTATGTGATCAAATCGTTGTTTGAGTGAATGCAAATCGATATACAAATATAGGCAAATCGATGTATGAGCAAATCGTTGTTTGCCTTATGAAATCGTTACAGCGATCAAATCGTTGTTTAACTTACCAAATCGTTGCAGCGAACAAATCGTTGTTTGACTAAGGCAAGTCGTTGTTTAAGAGCAAATCGTTGTTTTCCTTACCGAATCATTGCAGCGATCAAATCTATGTTTCACTTAACGAATCGTTACACGATCAAATCGTTGTGTAACTTATTGAATCGTTGTTAGTGTGAAATCGATGTGGCACTGTGAACTAAATCTATGTATATTGAATAGACATCGATTTATCTTTTTAGTGTAAAACAACACACACAGCGATAGAAATAATAAATTTATATTTATTAGGAAAACATGATATTAATATATTTAATACTATTTAATTCATCAATTTTTGTTTATCACCAAATATAAGGGTGAAATATAAGAGTTCAACATAGTGTTGATAGATCCGGGTGCTTCCCATTCGTTTATTTCCGAAGATTTTCTGGATAGTATGAATACATCCATTAGAAGAGCGACAGTGTGAGTTGGTTGTAGAGATTCCCTCAGGAGGTTACATGCTCACCTCATGTTTTTTAGATGAGGTTCCAATAGTAATTCAAGAAAATCAGTTGCCAGCAAGGTTGTATGCTTTGACGTTGAAGGATTATGATATGATTTTGGGAATGGATTGGTTGGAAGCCTATGGTTCGATGGAGATTGTAGGAAGAAGAGAGTGAAGTTTTGCAGGCCAGGCGAGCAGTATTTGTGTTCCAGGTATGCCTTTTTTACACACCTAAGCTTATTATTCTGCGCTAGAGCTAGGAGTTGATTAATGTTGGGTGTGTAGCATACCTTGCCTCAGTTAGTTTAATTGAATATAGTAAGTCTGTGATTCAGTGCCAGTGGTTAGAGAGTTTTTGTAGATTATTCCCAGAAGGTTTGCCATGGTTAGCTCCACATAGAGAGGGTGGACTTTACAGTTGAGTTGCAGCCAAGTAGTATGCCGATATCAAAGCACCATACAGAATGGCAACGGAAGAGTTGAAGAATTGAAGAACAATTGCAGGAACTATTAGAGAAAGGTTTATATCACCTCGTCATTCGCCATGGGGAGCGCCAGTATTATTTGTTAGAAAAAGATGGCAGTCTGAGAATGTGCATTGATTACAGCAGCTAAACACGGTCACAGTCAAGATAAGTATCCACTCCCCAAAATAGATGATCTATTTGATCAGCTTTTCAGCTAAGGTGTTTCCAAGATAGATTTGAGGTCAGGATATCATCAGTTGCGGATAAAGGAGGAAGACATTGATAAGACAGCTTTCAGGACCCAGATATGGACATTATGAGTTTGTTGTTATGCCATTTGGCTTGACAAATGCGCTTGCAGCCTTCATGAATTTGATGAATAGGATACTTCACCCATATCTGGATCAATTTATTATGGTTTTCATTGATGATATTCTAGTGTATTCGGTGTCAGAGGAGGAATATGCAACACACCTAAGAATCACATTGCAGACATTAAGAGATAATCAGTTGTATGGTAAGTTCAGCAAATGCAAATTTTGGTTAAAAGAAATTCAGTTTTTGGGTCATATAATATCAGGTGAAGGTGTTGTAGTTGATCTAGCCAAGGTTGAAGCAGTAATGAAATGGGAAGAACCGAGGTCACTGTCAGAGATTAGAAGCTTTTTGGGCCTTGCAGGATATTACAGACGGTTCATTCAAGATTTTTCGAAGTTAGCAGCTCCGATGACAAGGTTGACAAGGAAGGATTGCCTTTTGTATGGTCTGCATTGTCGACGTAGTTTTACAGAATTGAAGAAAAGGCTTACTACAACACCGATATTAGAGATTTCGTCTGGCAGTGGCGGGTTTGTTTTGTACACAGATGCGTCCAGAAGAGGTTTGGGAGCAGTATTGATGCAGCATGGCAAGGTGGTAGCTTATGCCTCCAGGCAGTTAAAGAAGCATGAAGAAAATTATCCAACACATGATTTAGAGTTAGCAGCAATTGTTTTTGCATTAAAGATATGGCGGCACTATTTATACGGTGAGAGGTTTGAGATATTCACTGATCATAAGAGCTTAAAGTATATCTTTTCTCAGAAAGATCTGAATTTGAGCAACGCAGGTGGATGGAATATTTGAAGATGAAAAGTATATGACTTCAGTTTGACATACCATCCAGTAAAGCTAATGTGGTGGCAGATGCACTGAGCATAAGGCAGTTAGAATCAACTTATGATCAGAGAATTGAAATTGTATGAAACAATGTGGCAGAAAATTCATTATAATGCCTAATAGCCACGCCGAGCAATATTAGCAAGCATTGCATGGAACCTTCCCTATATTGGCAGATAGTGGAAGCGCAGAGGACAGATGATAGTTTTAGCAGATATTGTAAGGATGGAAGAAGTGACTCTTTGAGATGACAGTGTGGTCAGACTTAAGGGTCGATTATATGTGCCAGCAGATGCTGAAGTCAGGCAGAAGTGCTGGAGGAGGCTCACATGGTCAAGATACACCATTCATCCAGGCAGTACCAAAATGTAATCAGATATGAAGAAACATTTCTAGTGCCCAATATGAAGAAAGAAATTGCAAAATTTATAGTAAATGTGCAGTTTGTCAGCAGGTAAAGCAGAGTACCAGAGGCCAGGAGGAACTATTACCACCATTTACCCATTCCACAGTGGAATGGGATGATATTGCTATGGATTTTTCGTTTGGTTTGCCCAGGTCATCAACAGGTCAATGGTATTTGGGTTTTTTGTGGACAGATTGACCATAGTTTGCAGGTTATTACCAGTAAGTATGTCATGGTCAGTGGATAGGTTAGCCAAGTTATATGTGAAAGAGATAGTACCTTTGCAATGGGATTCCAGTTCCCATTGTTTCAGATCGGGATCCCAGGTTTTACATCAGTCTTCTAGAGGGTTTGCAGAGAGTAGTTGGCACAGAATTGAAAGTATAGTTCGGCTTATCATCCACAGACAGATGGGCAGACAGAAAGATCAATTCAAACAATAGAAGATATGTTGAGGGATTGCTACTTAGTTTGGGAAGTATATGTGAGCACCACTTGGGCATGTTAGGTTTTGCCTATAATAACAGTCATCATGCAAGTATGGAATGCACATTATGAGCATTATATGGCAGACTGTGCAGGACACCATTAAATTGGCATGAGGTAGGTGAGAGACAGGTTATGGTCCAGAGTTGATCCAACAATGTGTTAGTTATGGGTGTCCTCAAGCCAATCATAACTTGTACAATCTTGTTCTTTATAATAAGGCTTTTATATTCATTATGTGTTTCGTTTATCGTTTCATTATGAAGTCCATGATATGTGTGCAATGGATATTAATTATGATGAGATCATAACATGGGATTAATGTCCTTTTAAACACATATTCTTAATTGTTCCTAGTCGGAGGATATCGAGAAGGACATCGAATATCCGGTTAGACTAGTACAGGTTGCACCTGCTCATATGATAGGGTGACTGGTCCTCATAGTCACTTGTGTGGAGACACTACGGTGAATCTGTAGGTGCTCATTGGAGAATGATTCACTGAACTGATCCGTTATGAATCGCTGGATGGTAATGTTACCTAACTGTCAACCAGCTAGATTCATTGTCCACAGTGGCGTGATTGGTCCTTAGACCTGAGACACCAAGGACACCTTGTTTGGTGGACTTCTAGGTTTTGACCTTGACTTATAGATCTCTAGCCATGGGGTCTTAATCAGTTTAAGTGTTCGTATCTAGCGGAATACCTTCGAAGGTGATTGTGTGGTCAATATGGGATCGCTCGCTCTCGGTAATAAGAGAGTGAATACTCTAGGGAAAGATGCCTGATAGTCCCTGGCCAGGGCAAGACTACTTATCAGAAAAGGAGTTTTCTGATAATGCTATGCGGCATCTAAACCAAGTGAGTGCGTACATTAGGGTTTGACAGTTGACCATACCCTAAGTGCACTCGAGAGCATTGTACGAGCGAAGGATTATAGTCACGTGGTAACTGATGACAGAAAAAGGTTCCTTGATTGGGTTGCTGAACCCCAATGCTTTCCAGGATCAAGTGGTGTTGCTTGGCACCCAACTTGATTGGAAGCCTGGTCAATTATCGTGAGACGATAATTGATTGTGTAATTAATAATATGAGATATTATTAATTACAGTAAGTCAATAAAGAGTTATTGGGCTTAATGGGCTGAAAATTGGACTAGCACTTGGGCCTAGAGGGTCACACGCAATAGAGTTCCGAGCAGACTGGGCAAGATGGTCGTTATAGACAATAACTGGGTTTTTGTGAAAAACCATAGTGTCTATAAATATTAGCGGAGAGTCAAACCCTGGGCCAAGCTCCAGGCTCTCTCCCTGGCCGCCACCTCCTCTCTCTCTCCCTACATGGTGGAGTTGAGATCCGGGAGACGTGTGGAGACCGAGGAGAACCTGTCTGCGTCCGGAGCTCGCGTGGATACGTCGAGGCCGACACCTGAACGGCTTGAAGCACCAGCGCCTCCAGCGCCACTTCCTCCTCGGATTCGGGAGTTTCGCAACCCCGCAAAGGTAAAGATAAGATCTTCCTGCTCGCGAGTTTACGTTTTTGTGTTCGATCCAACCACCGGCAACGATATCTACCTGAGGGAATCGCGTTTCCGCTGCGCTCTGTACGAAACCTTTCAGTGGTATCAGAGCCAGGTTGCTGGTTCGGTCGGTATCGACGTCATATGAACGTCATTTCATGTGTTTCTGTCGATTCGCGTTCTGCATGAATCCCTAATCTTTACCTCGTTCTTGGGTCGCACATGGGATGTGCACTTCCCGTTTGGTACATGGAAGTTGTTCCGGTACCAAGGGCTTTGAGAAGAACCCATCGTGGCGTCGTTTGGCTCTCTGTGGAGGCCACACGAACCCCTGCAAGATGCCACCGCCATGTTTCTTGGACAGTCCAAGAAAGGGGTGTTTTCTGCAATTTTGGGTTATTCCGGGGCTTTTCTGGGCGTTTGGGGGCGGTGGGAAGGGGAGGTTTTCCCCAGCCGCCGCGGGCTCTGTCGGGCGGGAGGGGAGACCCTCGCGGGTCGCCCCGCGGGCCTGCCCCGTCCGGGTCGACTTACCCGGACGCAGGCGGGGCCCGGGCCACCCGCGCGGGTGCCCGTGCCGGTCCGCCCTGGGCGGACCGGCTATTGGATCCGGCCCGCCCGGATCCGGTCCGGCCCTTCCCCTTTCCCATTTTTAAAAGTTTTTAAATTGTTTTAAAATCCCAGAAAATTCTGAAATTAATTTTAAGAGTTTTTTAAAATTGTTTTAGCTCTCTGTAATTAATTTTCAGATATTTGACCCAATGTTTAATTAGTTTAAGGAATTCTAAAATTGTTTTAGTTATTTCCTACCATCTAATTAATGCATGTTAATTAATTAAAGAATGTGATTCTTGTTAAATTAATTAACAGTAAATTTTGGCGGATTCATGCAGCAACGGTGAATGGCGTTTATCTAACGTTGATTAGATGTTATCCATGTTAGCTAAATTATTTAGTTAATTGATTTTTAAAATATAATTATTATATTTTGAAATAAAGTTATTTCAGAAGTAATTATGTGATGAGTGCTTATTGATGCATGTGATGTGTTGATGTGTGGATGGATGATCATGGACTTAGATGTCATGTGATGATGTTTATGGTTAATGGCATGTGATGTAATTTATGAGGACTGCGTGCCCCCTCTCTCCCTCTATTAAATCCGGGTTGTACATTCTATCTCCCTCCTGTTATGTACTCCCCTTGACTTGTTCAAGGTTTCTTATTATTATCTGATGTACATTTATAGGCCTGCGAGCCCAATTTAAATATTACTTATAATTATAAGAAGCGGATTGATGGAGATGGAGGAGAGTACCATGCAGGACCTTCATGGAGATAGAGTTACATCAAGAAAATGCATACGATGCGGGGCTGCCATATGTTTGCCGTGTTTGTGGATTACCAACTGGCTCTGGTAATGCCACTCTAGGTTAAAGTCCATGATCATCCATCGTTTTTCTTCATATATATGATATATGTGGAATGTGCTATGATATATATAATTAAATATATGATATTCCAAATATAATTATAAGAAACGGCCAAGTGTTGTTGCACTTACTGTGGGGATAGTGAAGCTCAAGTTACCCTCAGGAGATTTACTTTCATTAGATGATTGCTACTTTGTGCCTAGCATTATTAAGAACATTGTTTTCTGTTTCTTGTTTAGACAGAGTTGGATACAAGTTTACCATTGAGAACAATAGTTGTTCAGTTTATTTGAGAAATAAACTAGTTGCTTTAGCAAATTTGGTAAATGGTTTGTATCTCTTGATGTTTCTTATGAAAATCTCCATGTTGATGTTTCTCCTAAGCGAAATAAGAATAGTGTGAACACTGCCTACTTGTGGCATTGTAGGCTTGGTCACATTGGCGAGAATAGGCTTCAAAAGTTGCATAAGAATATATACTTGGATCCATTTGATTATGAATCATATGCAACTTGCGAATCCTGTTTAATGGGTAAGTTGACCAAATCTCCATTTAGTGGACATGGAGATAGGGCCAAGGACATATTGGAACTAATACACTCGGATGTATATGGTCCAATGTCTACCCAAGCCAAGGGTGGCTACTCATACTTCATTACATTCACGGATGACTACTCAAGATTCGGATTTGTTTACTTAATGAAGTACAAATCTGAAGCTTTTGGGAAGTTCCAAGAATTTAAGAATGAATTGAGAAGCAAACTGGAAAAACATTAAATCCTACGGTCAGACCGAGGAGGTGAATACTTGAGTACAGAGTTCACACAATTCTTAAAGGATAATGGTATCCTTTCTCAATGGACTCCTCCCTATACACCACAGATGAATGGTGTATCGGAAAGGAGGAATCGCACCTTGTTGGACATGGTACGATCCATGATGAGCCATTCGCAGTTACCAGTTTCCCTATGGGGATATGCGCTAGAGTCAGCGGCATATCTACTGAACAGGGTTCCCAGTAAATCTGTGTCTTCTACTCCATATGAGATATGGAAGGGTAGAAAGCCTGATTTTAAACATGTTAAAATCTGGGGCTGTCCTGCCCACGTGAAGAGACACAACCCAGATAAACTAGAATCCAGAACCGATAAGTGCAGGTTTGTTGGATACCCAAAAGAAACGCTTGGGTACTACTTTTACCATCCTGGTGAACAAAGAGTGTTTGTCGCTAGGAGAGTTGTCTTCTTGGAAGAGGAGTTCCTTACCCAAGAGGACAGTGGGAGTAAGGTAGATCTAGAAGAGGTTCTAGATCCACAAACTGTGCAAAGTCCACCAGTTGAAACATCGGTTCCAAAACCTGTTCAGAAATATACACACATTCAGCGTAGGTCTGGTAGAGTACCTAGACAGTCTGAAAGATATGTTGGACATATCAGTGAAGGCATGTCTTATAATGAGGATGATGATCCAAAGACCTACCAAGAGGCTGTTGATAGTCCTCAGTCAGAGAAATGGCGAGATGCCATGAATTCTGAGATGCAGTCCATGTACACCAACCAAGTTTGGAACTTGGAGACTTGCCTGAAGGTATTGTACCTATTGGGTGCAAGTGGATCTTTAAGAGAAAGATCGGTGCAGATGGACAGATCGACACTTATAAGGCAAGGTTGGTGGCAAAGGGGTATCGTCAAAGGCAGGAATTGACTATGACGAAACTTTCTCACCAGTTGCCATGATAAAGTCGATCAGAATTCTTCTCGCCATTGCTGCATACTTTGATTACGAGATCTGGCATATGGATGTAAAGACTGCTTTCCTCAATGGAAACATTGAGGAAGAAGTGTATATGATACATCCTGAGGGTTTTACATCCAAAGAGTGTCCAGATAAGTATGCAGGCTTCAAAGGTCCATCTATGGATTGAAGCAAGCTTCTCGTAGTTGGAACATAAGGTTTGATGAGGCTATCAAATCTTATGACTTCATTAAGAATAAGATGACCATGTGTGTATAAGAAAATCAGTGGGAGTGTTATCACTTTTCTCATACTTTACGTTGATGACATCTTACTCATTGGGAATGATGTAGGGATGTTATCATCAGTAAATGTTTGGTTGTCAAAGACTTCTCCATGAAGGATTTGGGAGAAGCATCCTACGTATTGGGAATACGTATCTATAGAGATGGATCCAAGAGATGCTTGGCTTGACCCAATCAATGTACATAGATACCATTGTCAAAAGGTTTGGCATGGAAATTCCAAGAGAGGTCTCATACCAATGAGACATGGGATTAATCTCTCTAAGGAGCAGTCTCCTAAGACTCCTGAAGAGAGGGCAGTCATGGATAGAGTCCCCTATGCTTCGGCTATAGGGTCTATCATGTATGCCATGCTATGTACAAGGCCTGATGTGGCATTTGCTCTAAGTGTACGAGCAGATATCAGGCAAATCCAAGTGAAACACACTGGATGGCAGTGAAATGTATCCTTAAGTACTTGAGAAGGACTAAGGATATATTTCTGGTTTATGGAGGAGGGGACTTGAAACTTCGAGCATACACTGACTCGAGTTTCCAGTCAGATCCAGATGATAGCAAGTCTACATCTGGGTTTGTGTTCACCTTAAACGGAGGTGCAGTGAGCTGGAAGAGTTCTAAGCAAGAAACCACTGCAGACTTGACGACAGAAGCTGAGTACATTGCTGCAGCTGAAGCCGCCAAGGAGGCAGTGTGGATGAAGAAATTCATCACCGACCTTGGTGTGGTGTCGGGTGACTCTGATCCGATCCCATTGTTGTGTGACAACAATGGGGCCATCGTGCAAGCGAAAGAGCCGCGGTCTCATCAGAAGTCGAAGCACATTCTGAGGCGATTTCACTTGATCAGGGAGATTATCACTAGAGGAGATGTATTGGTGGAAAGAGTTCCTTCAGTTGACAACATTGCAGATCCACTGACGAAGCCTCTGACTCAAATTGTGTTTGAGCACCACCTAGAGTCTATGGGCTTAAGACAAAGGTGATTGGCTTTAGTCCAAGTGGGAGATTGGTTAGTTATGGTGTCCTCAAGCCAATCATAACTTGTACAATCTTGTTCTTTATAATAAGGCTTTTATATTCATTATGTGTAATTCGTTTATCGTTTCATTATGAAATCCATGAATATGCACGATGGATATTAATTATGATGAGATCATAACAATGTGATTAATGTCCTTTAAACGCATATTCTTAATTGTTCCTAGTCGGAGGATATTCGAGAAGGACATCAAATATCCAGTTAGACTAGTACAGGTTGCACCTGCTCATATGATGAGGGTGACTGGTCTCATAGTCACTTGTGTGGAGACACTAAGGTGAATCTGTAGGTGCTCATTGGAGAATGAGTTCACTGAACTGATCCGTTATGAATCGCTGGATGGTAATGTTACCTAACTGTCAACCAGCTAGATTCATTGTCACAGTGGCGTGATTGGTCCTTAAACCTGAGACACCAAGGACACCTTGTTGGTGGACTTCTAGGTTTTGACCTTGACTTATAGATCTCTAGCCATGGGGTCTTAATCAGTTAAGTGTTCGGATCTAGCGGAATACCTTCGAAGGTGATTGTGTGGTCAATATGGGATCGCTCACTCTCGGTAATAAGAGAGTGAATACTCTAGGGAAAGATGCCTGATAGTCCCTGGCCAGGGCAAGACTACTTATCAGAAAAGGAGTTTTCTGATAATGCTATGCGGCATCTAAACCAAGTGAGTGCGTACATTAGGGTTTGACAGTTGACCATACCTAAGTGCACTCGAGAGCATTGTACGAGCGAAGGATTATAGTCACGTGGTAACTGATGACAGAAAAAGGTTCCTTGATTGGGTTGCTGAACCCCAATGCTTTCCAGGATCAAGTGGTGTTGCTTGGCACCCAACTTGATTGGAAGCCTGGTCAATTATCGTGAGACGATAATTGATTGTATTAATAATATGAGATATTATTAATTACAGTAAGTCAATAAAGAGTTATTGGGCTTAATGGGCTGAAAACTGGACTAGCACTTGGGCCTAGAGGGTCACACGCAATAGAGTTCCGAGCAGACTGGGCAGGATGGTCGTTATAGACAATAACTGGGTTTTTGTGAAAAACCGCAGTGTCTATAAATATTAGCGGAGAGTCAAACCCTGGGCCAAGCTCCAGGCTCTCTCCCTGGCCGCCACCTCCTCTCTCTCTCCCTACATGGTGGAGTTGAGATCCGGGAGACGTGTGGAGACCGAGGAGAACCTGTCTGCGTCTGGAGCTCGCGTGGATACGTCTAGAGGCCGGACACCTGAACGGATTGAAGCACCAGCACCTCCAGCGCCACTTCCTCCCCGGATTCGGGAGTTTCGCAACCCCGCAAAGGTAAAGATAAGATCTTCCTGCTCACGGGTTTACATTTTTTGTGTTCGATCCGACTGCCGGCAATGATATCTACCTGAGGGAATCGTGTTTCCGCTGCGCTATGTACGAAACCTTTCACAATGTGTAGAGACAGTAAAATTTATCAAAGAAAAGCTTCAGACAGTGTAGAGTCGCCAGAAACGTTATGCAGATATCAGGCGCAGGCCTTTGCAATTTGAGGTTGGAGATTATGTCTTTTTAAAAGTTTCTCCTACTAAAGGTGTGCTCAGGTTCAGAAAAAGAGGCAAATTGAGTCTAAGGTATGTTGGTCCATTTCAAATAAAAGAGAGAGTTGGTGAGACAGCCTACAGATTGGATTTGCCAGCAGATTTCACAGATGCACATGATGTGTTTCACGTCTCAATGCTCAGAAGGTATATCAGAGATCCTACCCAAATGGTTAGTTATCAAAGAGATGATCTGAAGCCAGACATGACAATGCCGGAGTATCCAGTGCAGATCACTGGCCGCAGAACTCAAAAGCTCAGAAATAAAGAGATTGAATTAGTGAAAGTCAGGTGGGAAAATAGACAGGGCGGAGAGGATACATGGGAATTAGCAGATAAGATGATGAAAGCGTATCCATACTTGTTTAAGTAAGCTTTTAATTTTTTTAGGTGATAGTACCATGTTAGTTTTATTAAAAGTTTTTGGTATTACATTTCCGTCTTAAATTTTGAGGACGAAAGTTCTTTTAGGTGATAGTAATGTAGCGTATTGACTGTTCGGATCGTCATATAATAGTTGTGGAGGCCATTGTGCGGCCAATGACATGTGCAGCAGGTGTTTACGTAGGTTTCCGGGGCATTGTGGGCCGGAAATTGGGCCCAAAACGCATGTTTGTTCTCTGTCTGTGAACGCGACAGAGGGGTGCGTCGCGTTTTGAACGCAACGGCCCAGGTCATCGCGTTCATATTGCCGCTGCTAGGCGGTTGGCGTCTGCATGCACACCGCCTGTCACACGCTGTGCGGCTTGCTGGCGTTAGGAGTGGGAAGGCGACGGCCAGAACCGTCGCGTTCAGGTCGCGATAGTTGTGTACGTCGCGTTCCCAACCGAGCTGTGTTTTTAAATAGGTTTGGTTGAACAAAGCTTTTGCAAGCTCCACTCGGCCAGGGGAGGGGCTGTGCGATGGTTTCTAAGTGATTTCGCATTCTGAAGGTGTTTTCGGCGTGTTCTCGTCGTGAGGATGTTGCGTGGAGTGGGGGAAACGTCGTGTGGGTCTCGTTCTTCACGTTCTTCGTGAAGGTAGGGAGATCCCACCATGTTTTAATGTGTGGATTGTGTGTGTGTCGTGTTCAATGGGTTTATTAGCTTTACCAACAGTAGATACCATGCTAGGGCACACATTAAAGCATGTAAAATGGATGGAAACACCGTTTACAAGGTTTGTGGGGGTAATCCGGCGAGGGGTTCCCAGATTAGGGTTCCCGCCTGTGAAGGCGACGGACCCTCCTGTCGCGTTCAGAACGTGACAGGCCGACCCGTCGCGTTCATCTTATGAACGCGACATATCGGGGTGTCGTGTTCAGATGGCGACATGGGGCCCTGTCACGTTCACAGCCGAGGAACTTTTGTGTATGTGCATGTGAGCTTGTTTATCCGATTATCGTGAATTGTGTTGCATGGCAATAGGTAGTGGTGCGTTGGCACCTGTAGCGCTCTGGGGAGCATGTTGTGTGTGTGGTTAGCGTGGTGTTCACGCGGTAGACGTAGGGTTTCACGTGGCTTGTGCGGTGTGCACGTGGTTTGTGTGTGCATGGCGAGTAGTACGACGCCTACTGTGGATACCTCTTCAGTTGGGAGCCCCAGGTTTTGTGTGAGCCAGGCACGTGTATGTGCTCAGAGCTTGTCCCAGTACTCGGTACCATCGAGGTCTATGTCGTCTTCCTTGACACCCTCACTCTTGTGTAGAGTTGTACATCCGGCTGAGGGAAAGATGGCAGTGGGACTGACTTGTGAGAGCTTGTGTTTTGTCGCTTGTAGCGCGCTCGTGGTTGGGGGTTACAGACACCAGTAGACGTGCTGGGGCCCAGCTAGTCCCGTTTTCCAGTGCCTCACTTTAGGGAACTCGGGCCAGAGTCCCTAAAGGTGCCAGGCATGGGCTTGCGGCTGTGTGGACTGCAGGAGTGGTGTTGGTTGGTCTCTACAGTTTCCTTGACATGTTTTAGTGGAGCAGCAGCTAGACCTTTTGTCCGTGGCTGCGAGACTGAGAGGTAGTCCTGTGTGGTTTGTCCGTGTCAGTAGCTGGTATCGCGAACCAGTCTTCGTGACTCGAGTGTGGCGTTTTCCTACTTTAGCACATACACCTGGTTGTGGTTTACCATTTATTTATTAATGTTGCGTTATGCTAGGTGGCAAGCGGTAAGTGATATTTACAGCTTTAGTATCCTGCTAGCTAGCCCTATAAATTGTTAGCGTAGCTTCCTATTTTACTACTTGTTTTGGTTTGCTCAGTCTCTAGGGGAGTTTCCCTACTGAGCCAGTGACTCGTGAGGCTCACCCCTACCCCTTTCAAGTGAGGGAGAGCAGGAGGCTTCACATCCTTCGTCTAGTTCCGAGCCGCACCGTAGCGGAGCAGGGTCTGCACCTCCAGCAGTGTAATTTCCTTTTCGTTGTACACCTCGGGGTATGCCCCAGGTTGTTGTTGTAATTGTGTTTTGGTTACAGTTGAGGAATGGCTATGTATACTTTTGTAAATATTTATGAGGTTGGCAATCTTATATATATTTGAACAATTTCCTTTATATTTCTATGGACTTGTGAATGGTATCCCTTGCGAGGCTTCGGCTCGATCGCGAGAGGCGGAGACGGTTCAGGCACGTTATTAGGTTAACGGGTCTGAACGACGAGGATGCTACAGTGCTGTAGTGCCAGAGCGAGAGATCTAGAGAGAGACAGACAGAGGGAGGGGGAAGGCCAGGGGAGGGGATACCAGAGGGGGGGGGGTCAGACCTCCGACGACATAGGCAAGAACTGGGGAGGGGGATACCGGTGGGGAGACAGAGAGAGATCCAGAGAGGAAGGATACCCAGAGGGGGTCGGATCTTCGCGAGCGGGGCAGCGCCGCTCGCCGGCCGACCGACGATGCTTGCAGTCGAAGGAGGGCCTATAGTTCACGGCGCCGCCATCGCGTCCATCTATGGAGACCGTGCTTGTGATGCCGATGGAGGGTGATGATGTTGGCGGCGACGAGGGTCCCGCCAATAGGAGTGGGAGATTGAGCAGTGAGTGGGTAGCGAAGGTAGGGTTTTTTTTAAAAATATTTATATATTATATAGACCATTAGATCTAAGATCTAACGGCCATGATTCATTCAGTTTCGGAGCAGATCTTAAATGGAGTGGATCACCCATTTCCATTTCCTCTCCGTTTATTATTCGGATATTATCTGTATCTGAAATCTAATCCGTCGGATATGTGTTAACGGATAATATCCGCTTAATCAGATATGAATCCGAATCGAATCCGGATATTATTCGGGTCCATTTACAACCCTAGCACTTTGTCATCGGTTTTATTGTGCTTATGATTTAGCTTGTTACTCGTGCTTGCCTAGTTCTTAAAGCGTTAATCACTTATATCATTGTCCGTACATCGAGATGTAAATCCTACTGGCTAGCTAGTTTGCTCATACATGCTTCTTAACATTTCAGGTAGTGAAGATGAGGAGTACGTTTGATGATGCGACTTGTGAGCCAAGCATGACATACATCCTAGAGAGTCATGATTTAGTTAGTTAGTGAGAGATTGGTCATCATTGTAATCTTGTCTTTCTTTGAGAGATAGACGAGACTAGTAGTAGAGAGTTGTTCTTATTTGACATTGGAGACTGTAATAATCACTTATGATGAATAAAAGTGTTTGATTATTGAATTATAGGCTCTATTGATATTAGTCATTTACTTATAGCTTCTGAATGCTTGCTTGTTCGTCATGCTCCCGATTAATTCGGCAGCTAAAATCGGGGTCGCGACAAGCATGAACTAAATTAGATTCACCAATCAGATTCCATCGAACCGATGGAACATAATGCACCTCATGTAGTGATTTCTTGAATTAAACCTTAGGTCAACACATCATATTCCAAAGAACCTGACTGCAGTGTAGTTCCCCATGGCCATGGAAGCACCTTTTGCTACCTGAGAAGTAAGGAAGGAAGAATGATTAGCACAGAATGCACATTGGCTCTTGTATCAACTAACCATTCATTGGGTTGATAAATCAGATTTAGTTCAGGGTTAAAAGAGACAAACGTATCACTCGTGCCAACACTAGTAGTCACAATATTGACATGTACCTTGGTGTTGGATACATTGCCTTGGTTCTTCTTCTTGTCCTTCCTATCGGGACACAACTTGGCAAAATGCCCAACTTGTCCACATTGGCCTTTGGAGTAAAATCCACAGGCAACACCTTATCATCATCCTTATGTTCTTCTTTAATATTTAGAGCAATCATCAAATTATCTAGAGAGATTTTACCTCTCCTATGTTGGAGTGTCATGCCAAAATCTTCCTAACATGAAGGCAATTTCTCGATGATAGATAAAACCAAAAAAATTTCGGTCAACAACATATCTCCCTCAACAAGACCATGAAGAAGAATTTGGAATTCATGGGTCTGCTCAACTACAGATTATCCCTCAACCATCTTAAAATTCAAGAACTTACCAACAGTGTACTTCTCTAAACTAGAATCCTCATAATTGTATTTTTTATCTAAAGATTTCCATAACTTTTTGGCCGAAGTTGTTGAGCAATACACATCAAATAGTGCATCTGAGGCACTTGAGGAGTAGCCCAGTTGGTAGGGCACTCAGGAGTGCACCAAGAGGTTATGGGTTCAATACCCAATAGGCGCAGATTTTAAGAGGATTTTTACAAAGGAATTTTCAAGGTTAGGGCAAGGGTACCAGTGGGAGGGGCCCCTCGGTTTCGAACCCAGTGAAGAGAAATGTACGTACGATGATCAACCAAGAGGGGAGGGGTGAATTAGTTATCATTAAGTAAATCAAGATGTACAACGGAATATAACACTATGAACAGTGAAACCAACTATCCTAACGTGCGTAGAACAAAGGTAGAAAAGATGGATTAAACCACAAAGTGCATGCAGGATTTTAGAGTGGTTCGGCTAACACACCACATGTGCGCCTTCATCTACTACCTCACACCCTCGTGAGGATTTCTCACTAACTTGTTTCTAGATACAAGCTGATAAACCTCACACTGTTGTTTCAAGGGACAACACCAACCCCACCTCGTTTCTGGGGACGAGACAACCCAATTTGTAGCACACCGCATGCACCACACAACTGACCCACACACTGATGTTCTTAGGTCAAAAAAGAACAAATAAAAATGCAGACAGGAGAATAACAACTAAACACATAGAGTATGAATTACCCCTATCACAAAGATGAAGAGCCGGTGTAGAACGATGAACGCCGATGTATAGCATGACTCGAACTCTTGATCGAAGCTTTCTAGACATTGCTTGGATGTAGCACGATCCTATGGTGCTTGGTAGCAACTCCACACAGCAGCTTTGGCGTCTCTTACGCTTGAATTCGAACTCACTGCAGGCTTCTCCCAAAAAATGCCCAAAACCCTAGCTTCAATGATTAGAAACTCTCTTGCACGATTGGGCTCCCTTCTAGGGCTTGGAATAGGTGGTATATATATGTACCAACCTAAAAGTTCCCATCTTGAATGCTTCCTTGGGTAGAGACCTAATGGAGGAAAGAGTCTATCCAAAATACGAAACTGTGTTTTCGTAATCAGTCGACCTAAAATCTCAAATCAGTTGTCTGATTCGTTATTGTCCCCAAACCAATGTTTCTAGGAAAATCGGTCATCCGCTATTTAGGAATCGGTCGTCTGATTTTTAGTTTGGTCACTAATCGAAAGCTTCTTCTCCTCTTCACCAATCGAAAGGAGTTCTCTTCAACAATAGATTGGCCCGTCATTTTCGATCGACCGATTCTTAGAATTCGGTCGTCTAATTTCTCGACAGTGCCTAGGCAAATGTTCCTGGGAAAATTGGTTGTTCGGTTCCCTTGGATCAATCGTCTGATTTCCTGCAAAGTGCAGAAACCTTTGACTCTATTCAGTCCAATGCTTTGGTCTTTGTAATGCCCACATCAAATGTGACTTCCAATTTTGCTGCACACTTAACACACAAATTAGACCCTCAAATTAAATATAAATAAATCAAATGGTTGGGTCATCAACATGAATATAAACTGATGCTTTGTGATGTTTTCACTATGAATTAGAATTAGATATTTTGTGATCATCAAAATCTACAAAGTACAACAATCTCTCCCTTTTTGATGATGACAAACACTTGTAGATTTTTCACACAAAACACAACATTTGATTTCTGATACCAATTTGTGATGCAAATTGTTGTTCCAATTTTTTGTTTTTACATAACACATGTGTATGCATGCAAGCATTTAGTCATGCAGAATCACTCCCCCTCTCAAAAATACTTCTAACTCCCCTTTTCTGAACACAATCTCTCCCCCAAATCGGAATACAAAATCTACATATTATTTACCCCTTCTTGACAACATCAAAAAGTGGGTGGTAATAAGGATAAGAAAAGCAATTGGCTCAAGTACAAAGTATGAATGTGAAGTACTCACTGATGTTCTTGGGTCAAAAAAGAATAAATAAAAATGTGGACAAGAGAATAACAACTAAACATATAGAGTATGAATTCCCCCTATCACAAAGATGAAGAGTTGGAGTAGAACAATGAACGTTGATGAATAGCACGACTCAAACTCTTCACTGAAGCCTTCTAGATGTTGCTTGGATGTAGCACGATCCTCTAGTGTTTGGTAGCAACTTCACATAGTAGCTATGGCGTCTCTCATGCTTGAATTAGAGCTCGTTGTAGGCATCTTCCAGAAAATGCCCAAAACCCTAGCTTCAATGATTAGAAACATTCTTGCACAATTAGGCTCCCTTCTGGGGCTTGGAATATGTGGTATATTTATGTATCAACCCAAAAGATCTCATCTTGGATGCTTCCTTGGGTAAAGATCTAATGGAGGAAAGAGTCCATCCAAAATAAGAAACTGCATTTCGATAATCAGTCAACCTAAAATCTCAAATCGGTCATCTGATTCATTCACTATCCCCAAACCCAATATTTCTGGAAAATCGATCATCCTCTTTTCAGGAATCGATCGTCCGATTTTCAGTTTAGTCACCAATCGGAAGCTTCTTCTCCTCTTTACCAATCGGAAGGAGTTCTCTTCAACAATCGATTGGCCTATCATTTTCTGTCGACAGATTCTTGGAATTCGATCGTCTGATTTCTCGACTGTGCGTAGAAAAATGTTCCTGAGAAAATCGGTCATCTGATTCCCTTGGATCGGTCATCTGATTTCTTGCAAAGTGTAGAAACCTCTAACTCTGTTCAGTCTGATCAGTCCAATGCTTTGGTCTTTGTAATGTCCACATCAAATGCGACTTTTGGCCAATTTTGCTACACACTTAACACATAAATTAGAATCTCAAATTAAATATAAATAAATCAAATGTTTGGGTCATCAACATGAATATAAACTAGTACTTTGTGATGTTTTCAATATGAATTAGAATTAGATATTTTGTAATCATCAAAATCTGTCACACCCCGATGTTATGGCAGTGGAAGAAGCCGAGATGCAACAGACAAGAAGGTAAAAGAGAAACTCACTTGTGTCACTTGGGGTTCAGTCACTCAGCACACTTCCTGTCCACATTATTTTATACTTAAAATTTTCCTGAAAAATGTTAAACAATTTAATGAGCATAAAATGCCCAGTAGGTTAACTCTAATCAGTCTAAATCATTAGCTAGTAGTTAATAAGTTTAACTTTCATTAATAGAGGTCAAAAGATATTGAGAGAAACACATCTAGGATGCACTAGTCACTAAATAAGATCGGTAATTGATCAGGAGTTCACGATGACAGGGAATATCTACTTGAACATTGTATCGATATGGAAACGAGTTATCATGATGGATTAAAAAATGAGAAGCACTTGAACTTATTAACTAGTTTTCTTGAAAATAACAAGACCTCTAATTAATTAATTTGAATTAGATAATATGAGAATCCGGCATGAAATCTAATCATAATAGGGATCACTAGGACATTAAGCACTAAAATTCATTGGTCATAACAGAAGTATCAAATATTGGAATATTCAGTGTAAAACTGTATGCTGGCTCATGAAAAATGATCACTAAAACATTCGGAATGTTCTCTGAATCATTATGAAAATCGATCACGGAAATAAGGAAGAAGAGATCACTAGAACAAATGGAAGGTCATTATCAGGATTGTATTGTGAACATTTAAGCTGAACTGGATATCTCAAGAATCTGACCACTCAACAATTTCATTAAGCATTTTCACCGAATACTTTACTAGGCTCTTTCATTAAACATATTTAATAAACATTTTATCAGGGTGGATTGTCAGGCGAGTTAATCAATAGCTTACTCTTTTGTGGTGTATGCCACACCTGATCATCACTCTCCATATAGTACCACTGGGAACTAAGAGCATTCAAAATCTTTTGAGGACTAGACCGAGCCCTCTAACCTGGCATAAAGATCATCTCTTAGGGTCCGCAATCCCTTAAATGTACTTGCTGACAATCGAGCAATAGAAATCGGCTAGACATAGAAAGGACTTTTGGATTAACTCTTATCAAAACACTGGATGGTACTCTCTAGTAAATTAACAAGAGATTATTCAAGGAATTAATAGATTTCTAGCATGAGCACTGAACTAAAATTCTGGTAGAGTTTCATTCAAAAATGAATTTAAAGTAACAAACTGGCAGTATCTCGACTTAAGAAGGGGTTCGACAGAAACTTAAATCAACACTAAATATGATACTAAATGATGCTCTCTAACTTATTAACACAAGATGAATAAGAAATCCGGAAGACAACTAGCAGAAACTCATGATTAGGTAAGAGATCAGATTTTATTTCAGTAGAGACTCAGGTTAAAATAGGGTTCAGCTAGATAGACCGATAGGATTCCGAGTTAAAATAAGGATCAACTAAACAATTAGAGTTTCACTTTACAATGGGATTAAGTAAATAAACTAGCAGCAATTCAGCTTAAAGAGGGGTTTAGAGGAACAACTTGGTAGCATTTCGACATAGAGCGAGAATTCAGAATATTATTTCGGCAGCATTCCGCCATAGAAGAAAATACAAAATTGAGAATACAATTCGACAAAACCTCAGTATGATATAGGATATGACTCAATAATCCGACAACATTTCGGCATGAGAGAGGAGTTCAAATAATCAATTTTGTAGCATTTCGACATGGAAAAGGAATTCGAGAAAACACACATGTAGAATCACGGTATAGAGAAAAAACTTATAACTTACTAACTAAAGACTTAGATATAATCAGAGAAAACCTACCAATTAGTTGATAAACTATATCCTTGATCTCCTCCTCTTCTGACAGAACCCCGATATGAATTAGAGATTAATGCAACATTCCGACATAGTCCTGGGATAGATTGGTGATGAAACTAAACAAATGGCCAGCGTCACAGTAAGAAATTGATTTAGAATAAACCTAACTAATGACTCTGAAGCTCTCAGAGTAACCTAAATGATGGCTAGAAGGGCAAACCCCTACTAGCTCTCTCTCTCTCGTTTCTCACTTATATAGAAAGCCCATCATGATCTCTCTTGGTCTCTCCTTAGCATGGTGGGAGAATGGAGGGAGTGGGGTATTTATAGGCCAAGGAGAGGGAGGGGGGCACCCCTTGGGGAGGATAGTGGAAGAGGGAGATGATGACACCTCACCCGGTAAGGTGTCATCATCCAGGGCCATCTCCCCCAGGATGAGGACATGTGTCCCTAGAGATGAGGATGAGGGGACATGTGTCTCTTGGAGATGAGGATAGATGGGGGAGAGACAAGTGTCCAAGTATCTTTCATAAAAGCCCCTCCACACCTTTAATACCATTCTAGCTCCAAATGGCATTCGACCGGGATTCTAACTGTGTCTACGGAGGTCTATAGATCTTTCGTTGGGATCCCCGCAAAAAATAACAATTGCAATATAACCCTATTGTAATCACGGGATTTGCTCCCCAAATAATGATGATGAAAAATAAGGAAAAGGATCGTGATCGCCACCAAAGTAGTTGCAAAGAGATGAACAATGAAGAACAACGCTAACTACCTTGGAAAAGGAAGAAAGTGCAAAAGAAGAACCTGGTCCTATGAACGCAACAAGCAAGCCGTCGCCTTAGCGTGAACGCGACAAGGATGATGCCGCCTTCTGGATCTTAGAACGCGACTTGCTGACTGTCGCCTTCAAGAGATCACGACCAGATTAACGTCGCCTTCTGCAACAGAAGATGAAGACTGTGGATTCTCTTCTTCCTGCTCCTCAACCGGGCAAGGGGCAAGAGACTCGTGCTGCTACTGTCTTCTATAACCCTACCAAGAACGTCAAAACAACAAAACACCCATTAGACAAACGTTTGATGTAGAATCTATCCCAAAATAATGAGTAAACATGAAATAATTGGGGAGAACTCACGTGGGGTGGGGTTTTAACCCCTTTGGGTGATTAAAAGTGGTGTGTGTGGAGTGATCTAATGCAAATCTATGAAAGAAACAGATCTAACATGCAAGTATGAAGAGAAAAAATCAAGACAAATAGGAGAGAGAAAGCGTAGATGGGAAGAAATCACCCTGGGGGCACTTCCTGGTCGTCTAGAGGTTGAGAGGTCTTCTGGGAATTCGCAGCTCTCTGGGAGAGGAAGAAGCAGACGCCGGCCTTGCCTTAAACCGTGCCCTATGAAGAGATTTATATGTGATTATTCCTGAACGGGCTAGGAGAAGAATAATGAGCTGGAGTCTGACTTTGGGCAAGTATGCTTGTGCAAGGGGAGTCAGAACGTGGCAATGAATGCCTAAGAAAGGTCTCCTCCGAGTTTGGAAGGATTTGGAGATCTCTAGACCCACCAAAAGACAGATCATTCATGAATAGCAAGGGTTCAAGTGGGAATAGGAAAGGCCACGTTGCATGGTTTTGTGAAGGAAACTAGAACGCGACAGGCCCTTTGTCGCTATCAGGTAGCGACGCCTCGATACGTCGTCTTCCATAGAGGGAAGTCTTAAAGCATTTTCTGGCAAATTTTCAGGGAATTAAAAGGCCAAATGAGAACGCGACGTATCGAGGCATCGCCTTCTGAAGAAGATCGATTCAGGCTTAGAGGCGAATCGAAATGGGTATGAACGCGACATGAAGGGCGTCGCCTTCTAAACATGAACGTGACAGGGACATTGTCGCCTTCATAATCCTTCAGCATATGACTCATTCAAAGTATCTAATCTCCTTGCATGGGTATCAGATTGGCACACAGTTTTAGGCATTGGATTCTCAACTCAGAGAGCTACAAAACGTTGAAGACTAATTGATTTGATCAGGAAGAACCCACCATGGTGATGATCTAATGAGAGAGATGCCATGATCGGATAAAGCCAGCTAGGCGATGATGAGCCAACATGGGGCTTCAATGATATGACAAGAAATTTGGCTCGACTTATGGGTCAGAAATGTGTGTCTATAGATTGCCCCTCCTTGATGCCTGCTTTGCAAGGGAGTGGAGCGATAGTGGAACGGAGATGGCATGAAATGACGATGTAGTGGAATGAAGCGGAATGAGATGAAAAGCGGACATCAAGGTAAAGAGACCCATTCTGAACAAATAAGCAGCGAGAATTATCCGGAGATCTTTGAACATGGCTGGAACAGAGTGCACGGATGGTTCAAATCTGGGACGAAAAAGATCAAAAGAAAAGAAATGATCAACCTCTTGATGAAGAGGTACCGTGGCCATCTTAGGCTTGCAGGTTTTGTTCATTAGGGGATAGGTGTTGTCCTGGCGGGTCGATTCGACTCTGGCCTTCGAGCGATTCATGGCTAATGAGCGGATCAGTGGGGAAGGGATGACTGATGAATGGGGATGAGAGGAATCCTGAATAGGAACCATAGTGGCAAACTGGACCGAGCAACTAGCTCGAAGAAGACTTTCAAATTCAGAATGGAATGAGTTCCTTGTTTGGGAAATGAAGTTCTATGTAACACCCTGGAAATTTCAATTATATAAAAACTCAATTAAATGGAAATAAATAATTTCCATAATATCAAGTATTTAAAACATACGTATCATTATCGTATGTGCTAAAACACATCGAAAAATTCCGTAAAAATTATAAATCAACCCCAAGCATTATTACTAAATGTTTCACAAAGAAATTTGTGCCAAGAAAAATTGGATTAGCTAAGTTTAAAGTGTTTCGCGACTTATTATCGTAATTCATGAATAAGTCAAAAAATCATTATCACACGTACTTGGACGAGTCAAAAAATTAAATAAAAATCATAAATGAACTTCAAATAATATCCTCTAAAGACCCATCAAGAAATTTGGGTCAATAAAAATCATTTAGGCTAGGTTTAAGAGTTATGGTGACCAATTATCCGAATTAGGAAACAAGTCGGAAAACCGGTAACGCGGAAATACGACGCAATCATAAATTAATAAAAATGTTAGAAATGCTTCTAAATATATAATAATGACCCAATATCATAAGTGGGCCAATGGACCACATATGGCCCAAAAATCAAATGAAGCAAGAAAATACATAGAAATTCGTAACCATAAATAAGCTGAAATTAAAAAGAGGCAATTAGAGTTGAATTGGGATACAAACATGCATTCATGGCAACCCAAATTCGTGCCTACCCATCCATGGAAGTTCTTGGTGGCCAAGACTCTCTAATGGAGGAAGAAATCATCAAAAATAGGAAACCAACATGCCAATCCCGAAACCCTTCTTTCCTAGTTATAATAGGACTCCTAAACACCATGGATGCTTAAATACTCTTCACCCAAACCCTAGGGACGAGTTTAGAACTTGCTGGGGTCGTGTGGAGGAGCTCTTGGTGGCTGGAGAGTAGGAGATCAAGCATACCAAGCTCATCTTCTTCCCCCGTTCATCTGTTACGACCTGCACAAACCACCTTCTTGAAGCCGATCAAAGGTAGGCCAAACCTAAATCCCATCGTGCAAGGCTTATACCCCTGGAAAGAGGGTCGAGTCTACTTCCTAACCCAAGAGGAATGCCCAAATTTCATGTAGTATACACGGAGTATTAGGCGTTCTACAAACAGTGGTCTGAACACGGGATTTCTGAAGAACGAGACTTCTTCAACCCATAAGGTAGGTTTTCTTGGGCCAAATCTTAATATCTCCTATACCAAATGTGTAGAGCATCAAGTTAGCTTTCATTGCCCTCTGGTTTCATCGAATTTCAGTGAGTAGATTTTGAACTACAAGCGTTTTCCCAAAGTCGTGCATTGTTAGGGCTTTTTCCCGTTCTTTATATATTGCACTTGATTCAAGACCGAATTAGAGTAACCCAAAATATAAAAGTTGTTCTAATAGTTATCCTCTTCAAGTTTGGTGTTGAACGTTTTGTCTAAATATCATTGGTTAGAGAGTTATAAGCGTGGTAATAGGGTGGTTGCCAGAAACCCCGGTTTCAGGTTACACTTGGTCTGACTTGTGTTCAACTTGATCAAAACCTATCGAAACCATCCTTATTGTCCAATTCTGATTTACTGGAAGTACCCTTGTATGTCTAGGTTGTTTTAAAACTGGTTTCGTTATTTTTCATGCACTGTACAATTTATTCTCTATTTTAGAACAACCCTGTGTCAAAAGAAGGAAAGACTGGTCCGCAATCCAAAGCACTGTCCTTGCTCTGTCAGGGTCAGGCACGGATCCTGTGAACGCGACAGCCCGATAGGTCGCGTTCAGAAGTTTTATTGCGACATACCTCTTGTCGCTTTCTCAAGGCGACATGCGCTCCGTCACGATCATGCTGCCTGATCTGACAGCCCAGTCGCGTTCTTCACAACCCCCTGTCGCCTTCTTGTCCCGACCCGTCGCCTTCCTTACATGACCCTGTCGCGATCTGACCCCGGGCCTGACAACACTCTGTCGCCTTCCTTACACACCCCTGTCGCGACCTGACTTCGAGCCTGACACCCCTGTCGCCTTCCTTATATGCCCATGTCGCGATCTCAGGATTTTTACCGAAACCATGTGTTTTCTTACAAATTTTATCGTATATACCCAAGGTCTATTTAAACGTGGTATTTACTGTGTAAGTTGCATGTCTTGAGTCTGATCATTACATGATTATTATTTAATGGCTTAAAAGTGATTAACCCATTTAAAAGCTTTAATTACATGAATGCTATTCTAAGTACTCCTTAAATGTTATGATCCATTCATGCTTCTTGTGATTTAATCTTCCTACTGTTCTTCCACGTTTAAACGATAATGGTTATCATAAAATCTTGCAATCCATGATTAGTTAAAGTGCATAGTTTTGTTCCATGTTATATTGTCAAGTGTTTCCTGCGAGTTGAGACCGATGGTTTGTGAATTGAGACACGCGTACCGCACTACACACTAGCACTATTAGGCAGCCTTCTTGGGAAATTGGAAACTCTCTACCGGTCATTCCGAATCGGTAGACTAGCGACCTTTTCACCAAGGCCTCCGTAAATCTCCTCTGACCATGGATTCCCACATGGCCGACGAGTTGGTTGTACCATGGAAGTTCCTTGAAGATAGCATGCACCTCCCTTCTCCTCTTGTTCTCGTGAGCGTGATTGACAATCTAGACTAAAGCCATTAATGTAAAGATTTAACCAAAGTACAAATCGTACCGTTATTCTGCCGAATTTACCTCTTGACCATTGTTATCATGAAATCATGTTCAATTACTTATTACTTGTTCCCATCTTCATCATGAACATGACATTACACATGCTTACTTATTGAAACTCTCATTGGCCATTATTAATGACTGTGGGTATCTACATTTATAAATTTACATGAGATGCTGACAGGGCACGGCGTGTGTCTAAGGACTCCAATCTAGCCCCAATGACGGCGAGTCATAGATATACTGTTAACCATGGGGTATAATGATTACTGGCGTTGCATCTGCGCTGGGAGTACTTTCTTGCTTGTTGAATGATAGATACAATACCACATACATGTGTCCTAGTGTGCATTCTTGGTGGATCTTTCCTTGGTGTACATTAGAGTCTACATGCCTGATTAGTGTTACATGATCGTGCTCGTGCGTTCTTGCTTGCTTGCTTGCGTGATATGGCCATTCTGCATTTAATGCAATTAGTGATATCCTGCGTTCTTGACATCAAGTGAAATCTCGCGTGCTTGTACAAAGTGATCTATTGCTAGTTCTATCTTGCCATATTGTTCCTCAATCTTATTCACTCTCTCTAGCTTGTTTTATATACCATGTTTTAACGAGTTTTATTCGTACTTGCATATCACTCATCATACTTGCCTAGTTCTAAAATGTTAATCACTTATATCATTGCCCACACATTGAGATATAAATCCTACTGGGCTAGTTTGCTCATTCCCTACTTTTACCCAATCTAGGTGACTATGATGTTCAAGAGGAAGAGCAAGTCGAGAATGGGAATGCGTCCGAGTGAAGAGCGTTCCAACTATGAGTCTAGTTATAGTAGTTTGCTTTGAGTGTTAGATTCATGTAGTAGGAGGTGAGGATTAAATGTACCTTTCCTTTTATTGAGTCTTAGTCCTGTACTAGTTTCCATTTGAATACAAAGAGTTGAGATTTGAATACAATTTGTAATTGAGTTTACATTTGGGCTCTATTATGATGTTGTGTTGATACACATTTAGTGCGCGCTAGCTAGAGGCTTATTTTCCGACTGTCCACGTCTCGAATTATCGACTCGATTTAATTAACAATATCCGCTGCGTAATTCTCAGGACGTGACATTCTAGTTGAAACATCATAGCGAAGCTGGCTTTGACTAATCATGAAGCGTGAAGCTCAAAGATCCTAAATGATGCATGTTGGGCTAAAAGAAAAGAAATCATAAAACAAGATACAAAGAAAAGGAAAAAATAACAAATACTCAAGGATAATATTGTTGCCCAGCTAGCAAGCCCAGAGGGGGGGTGAATGGGATTCTTAAAATTATTGAGAACCTAAATTCTGTTCAGAAAACAGTCACACAAAACACACTTCGATAGATGTTAGTGTTAGTAAAGATAAACAACAAACACACAAAGGCAATCACACTACACAATGATTTATCCTGGTTCGGATCTCCTCTCCTTAGGAGTCCTACGTCCAGTCCCTGAGCAATATCTCAGGATTTCACTACCCAAGGGTACAGTCCCCCTTATGGACCCTTACACACCCAGCCGCAGCTGGTCTTCTCTCCACAATCTGAAGAGGAATTGCAACACCCTGGATACCACCAGGTCTTCCTTCTACGTGAAGGGAACACACACCGTGGAACCCCCAGGTCTTCCTTCAACATGAAGGGAAAGATCACAGGAATGAGGAAATGAAAGCAAGCCCCTAGATCAAGCTTATACAATGCTAGATCTGAAGCTAAGACTAAGAAAGAAAGGATCTACAGAATTGATCTCTCTCAGTACAAGAGGCTCTCTCAAGGATCTTCACTAATTTCACAGAGCAAGAGCTAGAACAGATGTGAGTGAAAAACTTGGCTCTTCAATTTTCTCATAGAAGACTTGAAAATTTGTTGTAAGCGTTGTCTCTCTATTCCAGGTATCTTCTTCTATAGCTTCAGTCTTCTTTATATATCTTCTATTTGAAATTTGAACGTTGAAGTGCCTGTTGTCTCTAAGCTTTTGTTTATGTTAGACTGCATGTCACTGTAGAACAGTCTTTAGCTTTCCATGCATGCAACAGGATCTTCTCTGATAGTTGTTATCTTTCATGTTGTCCAACGTTGTATTGAGGTGCGCTGTCAGAGACCTGCACGCATTAAATGCTAAAATAATAGACAGCTAGGCTGTCTCTTGTTGTCAGTCAACATTAGATTGATTTTATATCAAAAAGGAAGTTCCATTCTGTTCTTCTAAAAAGATGTTTACAGTGTAAGCATGGAAATAGAAGATATCGTTTTGCATGTACTGCAGTGATACGTTCAGTCATAATAAATGCATGGTTGTCAGAAATATATACGTGAAGACTTTGACTTTTCAACGAACTCAGAAATGAGTTCAAGTATCAAATCATTATAATTAATGGAATCGTTACATGCATGACTTATGAAATCGTTTTGCAACGGAGTCGTTATCCATGTAAATCGTTGTGCACTTATAAGCAAACCAATGCACATACAAATCGATATATTGACAAATCGTTATGACTCCATAAGCAAATCGTTATGAGCAAGTTGTCAGAGACAAAACGATGTGAGCAAATCGTTGTTTGCTGTATCGAATCGTTACGGTGACTAAGTCGTTATGTAACTAAGTGAATCGTTACAGTGATAAAGTTGTTGTGTAACTTATCGAATTGTTACAAGGATCAAATCATTATGACGGTATAGGCAAATCGTTGTTTCACTTAAGAAATCGATGTGAGAGCGAATCGTTGTTCTTACTTAAGAAATCGTTGTGAGAGCAAATCGTTGTTCTCACTTAAGAAATCGATGTGAGAGCAAATCGTTGTTCTCACTTAAGAAATCGATGTGAAGACCAAATCGTTGTGAGAGCAAATCGTTGTTCTCACTTAAGAAATCGTTGTGAGAGTAAATCGTTGTTCTCACTTAAGAAATCGTTGTGAGAGCAAATCGTTGTTCTCACTTAAGAAATCGATGCGAAGACCAAATTGTTGTGAGAGCAAATCGTTGTTCTCACTTAAGAAATCGTTGTGAGAGCAAATCGTTGTTCTCACTTAAGAAATCGATGCGAAGACCAAATCGTTATGATGGAGGAGGAAGTCGTTACAGCATACAGAAAATCGATGTGCACTCAGAGAAATTTCATGCTTTGAACTTACGTTGCTACAGAGTAAATAATACTTACCCATTTAGCTTGATATTTCTTGTTTCATTTCCTATACTCAAATCTCATAGAAAATATGTTAGATTAAACTTTATTATAATTTTGTTAATCACCAAAATAAATATGTAATTAATTTAAATTACATGGGGATAAACTGATCATCAATCTCCCCCTTTTTAGTGATGACAAAACTTAACAATAAGCATAGATGATCTAAAATGAATCTAAACGAAATTGCGGAAATATAAGAGATATATTTCAGAAGTACTATATTTCTCCCCCTTTTTGTCATTAAGCAAAAGGATACCACAAGGTGATAAAGACAAAGAGAAAAGATAGTGAGAAAAACAAGAGAGAGATATTTAGTTGCCCTGAGGAGGTACATCAATGTAGAAAGTAGGAGACAAGAGAGAGGCGTGCCGATGAATAATTGGCAAGGCCTGTCGTTCCAGAAGATATGGAGTAAGATGGTCCCATGTCAGGTAACATCCTTTGAATATGAAGTTGCCGCTGAGTACGCAGAAAACTGCCATATTCATCGGTGCCAAGAGAAAGTTTGTAGGTACTGAATGAACCAAAGCTGGCGAACCGAAGAAATTGATTGATCTTGATAGGATAGTATAACTTACATAAGATCTTTCTTCAAGTCCAAGAACAGCTTGTACCGCTCGACCCACTGAAGATAAGGGTCCTGAACTAAATTGATAGAATTCAGGTCCAAGAAGGCTTCAGCTGTGAGAGTAGGCTTGCCGGCCTGAAATAGGGAGCTATTCAAGGCTTCCAATTGAAGAGCTGACTGGTTGTAGTGCTTTTCCCAGTCCGTGGGAGAAAGCCTTTCACATTCTGATAGCAGAGGAGCAAGGACTTCAGAGGAAATATGGCCTAGGTGAAATTCTCTGAAGACAAACCTTTGGAAGGAGGGAAGTCGACCGTGTTGAGCAGATATCCTTCCCATGACTCGAGCAAATCTCTCAAAAATGACAAGACCAACTGAGGAGTCCATGACCAAGGAGTGCAGCTTAGGAAGAAACACAGAGTCTGGAATTTTCAGGGTGGAGAAATCCACTTTGAAAGAGCAGTTGACTGGATTTTCAGTTTTTAATGAAGCAACGGCTCCCTGGAACTGTCCCAACTGAATTTCAGGTAACTTGTGAAGATACCGATAATCATTGAATAATTGGAAGTACCTGATGAGATTCACTTCCTTTTGAATAAAAGGTGCCCAGAGGGATTTATGATGAACGACAAACCACTCAGAGAGAGTGAGTGGAGAGTCCCTGGGTGGAAACCTATCTGACTTTGCAAGAAGATATTTCCTGTAGAGAGCCGAGTGCCCTTTAGCCCATTGATCTTCAGATTTGCATTCAGCCATTTTGAAGATTTTGGATTGATCAGCTTTTGAGAAGTGGTTGTAGGGAAGGACAACATTGAGGTGATCGGTGAGATTTAGAAAAGGAACACCAAAAATGGTGGCAAGAATACATTTTTGGAGATATTCTCGATAGAGTGGTTTCCTTCAATTTTCAATAGTGAGGGAAAACCAAAGAGGAGGAAATTTAGGTTAGGTGGGGAGAGCAAGAGTAGTGGAGAGTTTCCTCTTTTTAGAGACGGGACTAGAAGAGTCAGTCCTGTGGACATGAGAGGCAACTTCAAGAACTGAACGGATGGTGGTGATTTCCAACTCATCCTCAAATTTTTCTAGAAATGGACTTTCGAGTTGAGCACCTTCAGGAATAAAGGTGACAAAGGAAGGAGGAGTAGGAGGATGGAAAAATGATTGATGGGTAGAAGAAGGTGTGATGGACATCTAAAGAAGGACCAGAGGAAGATGAGGCTCCAGCTGATGATGAGGCTGGAGGGACTTCAGGAACAGGAGGAGGTGGTGGAATGGATGTAGAGGTGGCAGGAGAAGGAGAGGATTGAGATTGAAAAGGAGTTGGGGAAGAGATGGTGCGAGGCATAGGTTGTTTGAAGGTGAGGGGTGCTGGAGGTGTTGTGGATGAAGAAGGTGGTGAAGGAGGGGCTGGTGTTGCAAGAGATGAAGACTTAGGGGCTTCGGGAGCAGCTGCAGGCTCTTCTACTCTTGAATTCACACCCTCGGAGATCATTGGCCCTGGTGGCTCAACCACAACCTCAGATGGCTCGGCTTCAGCAACAGGTGCTTCCTTCTCAACAGATTGTTGCTCAGCTGGTTCTACCTCAATTTTCCCTGATGGCCCTGCATTTTCTTCTGCTGGCCTTGGCCCTGATGGCCCTGCATTTTCTTCTGCTGGCCTTGGCCCTGAACTACTCACCAGTTCAGCAGGAGAGTGAGCTGGAGGGGCAGAGGTGGATTGCACCCTGGAAGAGATAAGCTTCTTGACACTGTCAAACTCACCTTTCATCCATCTGCATAATTGCTTGAACATTTTAAAATCATCACTCAAGTTATGTACCTCAGTGGACAAGGCTCCAATCTCGTTTGCTGCTGAAGTCTGGCTGATAAGGATAGACTGAATATCAGACTACAAAGATGAGAGAGTCTTGCCTTGTTCATTCAGCCTTTTAATAATGGGCTTCAACTGAATCTTCAGCTGCTTCTCCTTGGGCTTCCTATGAGCTACTCTTTTCCTTTTGTTATGTGCCCTTGCAATGGGCTCCTCGAATTCAACATGCTCTTCATTATTCATAGGGACACTTTCAGTGTGCTCCCCCTGAGGAGCTGCCTCCTCATCAATAGATTCCTCCCCCTCAATAGGAGCATCTTCCACTGTGACTCTTTCATGAGCAACTACTTGCTCCCCCTAACTGGGAGCTTCCTCCATCTCTATTTCTGCAGTGTGGCCTGATGCCACTGCTTCTGCTACTTGATCATCACTAATTACTGGCTCCCCTAGAGTGCTTTGGATGGAGTCCAGTACATCCCTGAGTACTGAGGCTACTCGGGAAGAAGGAGGAACAACTTATGAACATTGCCCAACGGGCTCAATCTCCTCAGGCAAGAGATCCTCAATTTTGCTGGCTGCTGCATTGACCTGAACATCTACTGTTGCTGCTTCTAGTTCCTCCGGAACTGATGGAATCTGTTCCTGCTATTCTGGAATACTTGGTACTGCTACTCTAGCTTCCTCTGCTGGTACTGTTGTTGGTGCTGCTGCTGCTGATTCCTCTTGAATCAATGGGACTGTTGCTGCTACAGCTGCTTCTCCTACTTCTTCCTGAACTTCTTGGGCTTCGCCAATAATGGCCTCACCCTCAGCCATAGAAGTCTTTATCCATACACCATTTACAACTGATTTGACAAACAATAAAATGCAATAAGCGATTGAACGCATTCATCTGGTTAATATCCAACTTTCCATCCTTCAGCTTGAACTCGGGACCAATAATACCTAGCCCCTTTGTCTGGGTGTCGACAGTGTGAACCCCACTGTGACCGGTGGTGCAAACTCCAAATAAGGACTTCAAAAGATCGTAAGTGATTCTTATTGGGATTCCTTTGACAGACGAACTCAAGGATCCATCCTCCTCAGTCCTCAAACACACGAAGAAAGCCTTCACCAAATCTGGATAGCTTACCTCAGAGAGTTGCGATTTCTGTCCATTTCATCCTATCCATGGCTGCCACAATGCTGTGCATCCCATATTTCTCCAAATCTGCAATATCCACAGCTTTATTTCCATAGAGCTTCGTCTTCACGGAGGTAAATCTTTCTTGCTGCTCTACTGATAGGAACTCAGTTTCGTAGCCCCCGACGCTCCCGGAAACACCAGAAGAGGCCATGAAGTTGAACGGGAAAGGTTTCTGGAGGATTGGGAAGAGGATTGGAATAGAAACCCTCAAGAAATTTCTGGCGGGAAGCAGTTGAAAGCTTGAAA
This sequence comes from Colocasia esculenta, assembly GCA_014218235.1. NCBI lineage: Eukaryota > Viridiplantae > Streptophyta > Magnoliopsida > Alismatales > Araceae > Colocasia > Colocasia esculenta. The sequence goes on along the minus strand of CM024754.1, from coordinate 105,960,270 downwards.
TCTCAGGAAGTCGATGTCGGAGTCGATAGGGTATCGCCTCAGGCAGGTAGAAGGAGATGAAGGCGGGATGTGAATCGTTGCCACACAGATTTCGGGATATATAAATTAAAGATAAAGAGACTTTTCGAAAACGGAGGCGACATGATGGCAGAAAATGACAAACTAACTAGTTCGAGACAAATAAGTCCTTTTAAAAATTCGAACCGTCAAGGATATTTAAACAAGCAGGCAACATTTGGAATTTTACTTAAATTCAAGGAAAAAATAATTGATATTCTGAATATTAATATCTCAGTTTTATACAGATGATTCTTTCACAATTTACACATGTCTAATTCCCTTCTAAGAGAAGTAAATCTCTCTTCAGGTAAGGCCTTTGTGAAGATATCTGCTAACTAATTATTAGTATCAATGAAAGAAATATCTATGTTACCATTAGCTACATGATCACAAATAAAATGATACGTAACCTCAATGTGCTTAGTCCTTGAATGCTGTACTGGATTCTTGGTTAGATTTATTGCACTGGTATTGTCGCATATTAGGGGAATTGTCTTGATCTGGAGTCCATAATCCTCAAGTTGTTGCTTAATCCATAGGAGTTGTGTACAGCAACTTCCAGCAACTATGTACTCAGCTTCTGCTGTAGATAATGCCACTAAATTTTGTTTCTTTGAGGACCACGAGATCAGACATCCTGTAAAAAATTGACAACAGCCACTAGTGCTTTTTCTATCTATTTTGCATCCAGCGTAGTCAGCATCAGAGTATCCTACTAAATTGATTTCACATGATTTTGGATACCATAAACCTAAATCATGGGTTTTAGCTAAATATCTAAAAATTCTTTTGACACTAATTAAATGAGATTCTTTATGGTCTGCCTGATACCTAGCACACATGCATACACTAAACAATATGTCAGGTCTACTGGCAGTTAAATATAGTAGTGAACCTATCATACCTCTGTAGATTTTTTGGTCTACTTTCTTACCATCCTTATCACTGTCCATTCTTGTTGATGTGCTCATAGGCGTTGACAGTGGCTTGCTATTTTCGAATCCAAATTTCTTTAGCAACTCTTTGGTGTACTTGGCTTGACAGATGTGAGTTCCTTCCTTTCCTTGTTTGATTTGCAATCTAAGGAAGTAGTTGAACTCCCCCATCATGCTCATCTCGAATTCTCCCTACATGAGCTTTTCAAAATACTTGCAAAGGGATTCATCAGTAGAACCAAATATTATATCATCAACATATACTTGAACAAGCAGAATATGTTTGACTTTAGACTTAACAAATAATGTACTATCTACTTGACCTCTAATGAAACCATGGTTTAATAGAAATGCACTTAAACGTTCATACCATGCTCTTGGTGCTTGTTTTAATCCATATAATATTTTGTGCAACTTAAATACATGATTCGGAAAATCAATGTCATCAAAACCTGGAGGTTGTTCTACATAAACTTCCTCCTTAATAAAACCATTTAGAAAGGCTGATTTAACATCCATTTGAAATAGTTTCAAGTTTAATGTGGATGCATATGCAAGTAGAATCCTAATAGCCTCAAGTCTAGCTACAGGTGCATAGGTTTCATCAAAATCTATGCATTCCTCTTGGGAATAGCCTTGAGCTACCAATCTGGCCTTGTTTCTTATGATCACACCAGCTTCATCCAATTTATTTCTGAACACCCATTTGGTGCCAATCACTGTATGATCTGATGGTCTAGGAACAAGTGACCATACATGGTTTCTCTTGAACTGATTCAGTTCATCTTGCATGGCCAAAATCCAAGATTCATCAGTGAGAGCTTCATTGACTGTCCTAGGCTCTATTTGCAAGACAAAAGCTAAATAATCACATGGAATTACATTACCTTTTGTCCTTACCCCTACAGATGGATCACCAATGATGTTTTCTGGTGGGTGATCTTTCTTATATTTCCATTCCTTTGGAAGATTTTCATGTAAAATATCATTTTGTTGCAGGTCTTCCAGAGGTGGATCTTCCTTGTCCTCGATAGATGTATTCTTTAATTTCTTGGACAATTCTTCTGCATCATCAATATCACTATCTTCTTCCTCTCTCAAGGAAGGGTTAGTTTCATCAAAAATGATGTGTACTGATTGTTCAATTAATAAAGTACACTTATTAAATACTCTATAGCCTTTAGGTTTAGAAGCATACCCCATGAATATACCTTCATCTGATTTTGCATCTAACTTACCAATGTCTCTTTTGCCGTTGTTGTGGATGAAACATGGACATCTGAATGTCTTGAAGTGACTGATCTTCGGCTTCTTTCCCTTGTACAGTTCATATGTTGTTTTCTTCAAGATAGGCCTGATCATCACTCTGTTGATAATGTAACATGTCGTGTTGACTGCTTCAGCCCAAAAATACCTTGGCAAATCATATTCTGATAGCATTGTCCTTGCCATATCTAACAGGGTTCTATTCTTCCTCTCAGCAACTCCATTTTGTTGTGGTGTCCTTGGTGCTGAGAAATTGTGTTCTATTCCTTGGTCATCACAGAATTTGGCAAATTTTTCATTTTGGAATTATCCTCCATGATCTGACCGGATCCCAACAATGCTGAACTTTTTGTCTTTCTGTACCTTCTTGTTGAAGCTTACAAAACTGTCAAATGTATCATCTTTGTGCTCCAAGAAGGATACCCAAGTGAATCTGGAGTAATCATCTACTATAACAAATCCAAAATTCTTTCCTCCAAGACTGGTGGTCCTCATTGGCCCAAATAAATCCATATGTAAAAGTTCTAAGGGTTTAGAGGTTGTTACCACAGTTTTCGACTTGAAGGATGACTTGGTGTGCTTTCCTTTTGCACATGGTCCGCAGATACTATTCAATTTTGTACTTACTTTGGGTAGGCCTTCCACCAAGCTTCTCTTGATCAATTTTCTCATGCCATCAAGACTGCAGTGACCTAGTCTTCGGTTCCACAGTTCTGTTGACTGCTCTTTATTTGCTGCCAAATAAATGTCCTGATCTTTTAGTTCCTCTAGATAGAGCACGTACAGGTTCTTTTCTCTGTTGGCTTCAAAGATGATTGTACCATCCTTCATAATGCTGCACTTTGACTCTTGAAATCTGATTTGATGTCCTTTGTCGCACAGCTGGCTGATACTGATGAGGTTGTGCTTCAGTCCCTTGACGCATAGAACTTCTTCAATGACTGTCTTGCCTTTGCTGCCTACTGAACCACTGCCTATTACAGTCCCTTTTCCATTATCTCCATAGGTGAATGTACCTTCTTCAGCTTTTAAATGGGAAAATAGCTTCCTGTTCCCTAACATGTGCCTTGAGCAACCGCTGTCTAAATACCATTTGGATGCTCAAAGGTTTCCCTGCATTGAAAACATTAAGCTTTAGGTACCCAAGTTCTTTTGGGTCCTGGTTGGTTAGTGTCATCATTTTTCTTTTTGATTATCCATATTTTATGTTTAGTAGGACATGATACTTTAATATGACCTAGCTTATTGCAATGACTGCAGCAAGACATCTTAGTTACTTTTTTAGTTGGTGTGTATTTAAGATTTGCCTTGTATGTTGTGTCTTGTTCAGGTACAAATTTAGGTGTAGGATATATTTTAGGATAAACTTTAGTTTCTTCGTTATCGGGGGGTGTATAACCTAATCCATGTTTCTTTTTACCTGACCGTCTAGCACCTTTCAATATTAATCTAGTTTTACCGTTTGTAAATTTTTCTAGAGTGCTTGATAATTTTCATTTTCTGTGATTAACGTGTTGACTTCTTGTTTTAAATTATTTACTGTTTCTTGATTTTTCAAATTTGCTAATTGTTTATTTTTATTTTTCAAGTCATCACACAGTAATTCATTTCTCCTTTTTAGTTCATTAATTTGTTTTTCCATTTGCTCATTTTAAGATTTTAAATCTGAATTAGTATTTTCTAGACATGCAATGTTTTTCTTGCTTGCTTTTAGTAATTTAGATACTTCTCTATATTTACAATATAGTTCATTGAAGGCTTCTTCTAAGTTATCTGAATCAGAATCATTACAAGAAGAAAAGGATGAGTCTGAAGTTACCTTGTCTTCTGTGTTGGCCATGAAAGCCAAGTTGGCTTCTTCTTTTTCTTCATTGCTTGAGCTCGACTCACTGTCTGAGTCACTGTTGTTGTCCCAAGCCGCTGCCATAGCTTTCTTCTTGAATCTTCTTGGTTTTCTTGAACTTTCCTTCTTTCTGTATTCAGATTTCTTGAGCTTTGGACACTCTGCCTTGATATGTCCGGGCTTCTTACATTCATAGCAAATTGGCTCACCTTTCTTGATGTCCTTTGCTTCAGTTTTCTTGAAATCTTTGCCCTTTTTGAAGTAACGTCTTCCAGATTGATACTTTTTCTTCTTGGCTAAGATGCGTTGTAGTCTTCTTGATAACAATGCTTCTTCATCTTCACTGTTTTCACTACTGTCTTCATTCTCAGATTCTTCCTCAGAGCTATCTTCTGCTACTTTGAGGGCATTCGTGTGCTTCTTTCTACTTGATGATTCTCCCAATCTTTCCATGTTTATCTCATGGGCCATGAGGGACCCAATGAGTTTCTCCAATGACATCCTTTTCAAGTCATTGGCTTCTTCTATAGCTATTACCTTGGGAGTCCAAGAAGATGGTAGAGATCTAAGGATTTTCCTTACCATGTCTCCCATCTCATAGCTTTTTCCTAATCCTGCTAACCCGTTGGTGATGTCTGTAAATCTGCTGAACATCTGTGTAACGGTTTCTCCTGACTGCATCTGGAACCTCTCGTACTGTGTCACCAGAATGTCTATTCTGGTTTCCTTTACTTTGTCAGTACCTTCGTATGTGATTATTAGCTTCTCCCACATCTCCATTGCTGATTTGCAGGCTGAAACTCGGTTAAATTCTTTCTTGCTAAGTGCACAGCATAATATGCTCTTAGCTTTGCAGTTGAGAGAAATATTCTTTCTATCATCTTTTGTCCATTTGTCCTTCTCGTTAGTGACTAGAAGGTCTCCTTCTTCTACAATTGACCAGATTTGAAAGTCGAAACCTTGTAGGAAGTACTCCATTCTTGTTTTCCAATAGGTGTAATCTTCTCCATCGAACAGCGGTGGCCTGTTGACTGACTGACCTTCGGAGTGACCTTGGGCTGCCATTTGATCTTTTCTCTTCAGATAGTTGGATCTTCTTCTTTGTCGAAGAGACTAGCTTTGATACCACTTGTTGCCCAGCTAGCAAGCCCAGAGGGGGGGTGAATGGGATTCTTAAAATTATTGAGAACCTAAAATCTGTTCAGAAAACAGTCACACAAAACACACTTCGATAGATGTTAGTGTTAGTAAAGATAAACAGCAAACACACAAAGGCAATCACACTACACAAGGATTTATCCTGGTTCGGATCTCCTCTCCTTAGGAGTCCTACGTCCAGTCCCTGAGCAATATCTCAGGATTTCACTACCCAAGCGTACAGTCCCCCATATGGACCCTTACACACCCAGCTGCAGCTGGTCTTCTCTCCACAATCTGAAGAGGAATTGCAACACCCTGGATACCACCAGGTCTTCCTTCTACGTGAAGGGAACATACACCGTGGAACCCCCAGGTCTTCCTTCAACACGAAGGGAAAGATCACAGGAATGAGGAAATGAAATCAAGCCCCTAGATCAAGCTTATACAATGCTAGATCTGAAGCTAAGACTGAGAAAGAAAAGATCTGCAGAATTGATCTCTCTCAGTACAAGAGGCTCTCTCAAGGATCTTCACTAATTTCAGAGAGCAAGAGCTAGAACATATGTGAGTGAAAAACTTGGCTCTTCAGTTTTCTCACAGAAGACTTGAAAATTTGTTGTAAGCGTTGTCTCTCTATTCCAGGTATTTTCTTCTGTAGCTTCAGTCTTCTTTATATATCTTCTATTTGAAATTTGAACGTTGAAGTGCTCGTTGTCTCTAAGCTTTTGTTTACGTTAGACTGCATGTCACTGTAGAACAGTCTTTAGCTTTCCATGCACGCAACAGGATCTTCTCTGATATCTGTTATCTTCCATGTTGTCCAACGTTGTATTGAGGTGCACTGTCAGAGACCTGCACGCATTAAATGCTAAAACAATAGACAGCTAGGCTGTCTCTTGTTGTCAGTCAACGTTAGATTGATTTTATATCAAAAAGGAAGTTCCATTCTGTTCTTCTAAAAAGATGTTTACAGTGTAAGCATGGAAATAGAAGATATCGTTTTTCATGTACTGCAGTGATACGTTCAGTCATAATAAATGCATGGTTGTCAGAAATATATACGTGAAGACTTTGACTTTTCAACAAACTCAGAAATGAGTTCAAGTATCAAATCGTTATAATTAATGGAATCGTTACATGCATGACTTATGAAATCGTTATGCAACAGAGTCGTTATCCATGTAAATCGTTGTGCACTTATAAGCAAACCGATGCACATACAAATCGATATATTGACAAATCGTTATGACTCCATAAGCAAATCGTTATGAGCGAGTTGTCAGAGACAAAACGATGTGAGCAAATCATTGTTTGCTGTATCGAATCGTTACGGTGACTAAGCCGTTATGTAACTAAGCGAATCGTTACAGTGACAAAGTCGTTGTCTAACTTATCGAATTGTTACAATGATCAAATCATTATGACGGTATAGACAAATCGTTGTTTCACTTAAGAAATCGATGTGAGAGCGAATCGTTGTTTTTACTTAAGAAATCGTTGTGAGAGCAAATCGTTGTTCTCACTTAAGAAATCGATGTGAGAGCAAATCGTTGTTCTCACTTAAGAAATTGATGTGAAGACCAAATCGTTGTGAGAGCAAATCGTTGTTCTCACTTAAGAAATCGTTGTGAGAGCAAATCGTTGTTCTCACTTAAGAAATCAATGCGAAGGCCAAATCGTTGTGAGAGCAAATCGTTGTTCTCACTTAAGAAATCGTTGTGAGAGCAAATCGTTGTTCTCACTTAAGAAATCGATGCGAAGACCAAATCGTTATGATGGAGGAGGAAGTCGTTACAGCATACAGAAAATTGATGTGTACTTAGAGAAATTTCATGCTTTGAACTTACATTGCTACAGAGTAAATAATACTTACCCATTTAGCTTGATATTTCTTGTTTCATTTCCTATACTCAAATCTCATAGAAAATATGTTAGATTAAACTTTATTATAGTTTTGTTAATCACCAAAATAAATATGTAATTAATTTAAATTACATGGGGATAAACTGATCATCAAATATTGCTAGACAAAATGAGCAAGGGTCAAGACACTTCGCATCCCTGACGTGCGATAGAATCCATCGTCCCCAAGCCATACCATCTAACGGCCTATCCAACGATTAACAGTGCGCACTTAGATCATCCTCGTTTTTGTTGAAGGGGAACTCAGATCTTGAAATGCACTGAGAACCAGCCGGTCTTTGAGATGATATAGTAGAGTAGATACCATATACTAATGCAGAGATAAGGTAAGAAATACTTACCTGAACTTACTTGACGAGCCGTCTTTTGAATTTTCTAGATTTTTTTTATTTTTGTGGATTTTTCTGAATTTTCTGATTTTTATGGATTTTTGCAATATAAAGAAGCAAAAAACAAGACACAAGCTCAATATGCACCAAAGTAATTGAAGAATTTAAAGCATAAGTGCAAACGCATCTTGAATTGGCAATAAGAATCATGACAATGCAAAGAAATCAGCCAACACTTGTTCCAACAGAACGCGACAATCTGGCTGTCGCCACCAGAACATGAACGCGACGATGAGCCTGTCGCAACCAGGTGGCGATGTGTCGATACGTCGTGACCTCAATTTTTGTGCCCATAGCGCAATTGGCAACCCGAGGGCTCCATGTTTGCTCCCCACTTGGACTCCTAGAGTTCCCTAGTCCTGTTCTAACTCCCACAAGTCCTTCTAAACTCTCTCCCACCTTGAATAGGAGTTCTCAATGCCTATAAGTAAGGGGAAGAGGCCAAATTCGGAGTTCACACCCTCCCTTCTTCACTTCAAGCTCCCAAGTCTCCCATGGCCATGAAGAGAGCTCCAAGTGCTCCCATGGGTGAAGAGGCTTCCTATGGAGGTCTCAAGCACACCCGGACGTCCTATAGCGAGCTCCTGAGGCCGACGGATGTTCCAAACCATCTTAGTAGCAATGCCAATATGAGAGAGGTATGTAAAATAGTCTTTTCAATTTTTTGTGATTTTTAACTCTAAATTTCCCTATTAATGCATCTTCTTCTTCTTCTCCTCTCTTTTTCTTTTCTTCTTCTCCTCTAGCTCTTCTTCGGCTCACGCCGATACTCTAAGCTCAATTGGATAGCACCCATGATCAAAGTTCTACCCATGCATGTGATCTATGCCTTGAGAGAGTGGGGTTTGGGGGGTATCTTGATAGCTGCCCACAATTACCATAAGATTTCATTTGATTGGCATAACATCACCGCCTTGATAGAGCTATGGCACCCACAAACCCATACTTTCCTTTTCCCGAACTTTGAGGCCACCGTCTTACTTGAGGAGGTGGAAGCGTTCATGGCTTTACCCAAGACCACATGGGCAGATGGCAGAGGAGGCTTCTACGGCGACGAGGGAGGAAGCTCCGGCCCTCCCCATGGAGGTAGACCCCTCAAAGGTGCTGGGCGAGAAAGAAGGGGCTGGCCCCAAAAAGGTAGGTGACTTAAACCCTAGATCCCAGTGTGATTGGATTTGTGGGATGGGGTGGAACAAGGTGCTAGGCACCTATGTAGGGCTTTGGCCCAAGGTGGAATGATCGGGGAACGGCTACTGGCCGCCCTCGGTCACCCTGTGAACGTGACAAGTTGCATGTTGCATTACCAGGGTGAACGCGACACACTGGGTGTCCCGTTTAGAAGGCGACGGGTCGACCCGTCACCTTCAGAAACCTGAATGCGATGCTCATTGTGTCGCGTTCAGAAGGCGACAGAGGCATTGTTGCGAGTTTAACATACTACTTATTTTGGGGGATTCAGACTGACCTTTGTGTTTTGCTGGCTATTTTGCAAAATGAGCTACGGTCCAGGCTGGGGTGGGCCATTGTCCGGGCAGTCTACCGGGGACTGCCAGACTTCTAGAGGACGAGACTGGAGGAGATGGGGTTCGGACCATTTCTCAGGTTAGAGGAGCTCACGCCCGATGTGGCGCTGATTCAGGCGCTGAAGGAGCGCTGGGACCCCGAGTGCCACGCCTTCCTCCTCCCGTTGGGTCACATGATCCCCACATTGGAGGACGTGGCACGAATCACCGGCTTGAGAGTGGATGGCCAAGCAGTGACAGGGGTGACCTATACTTGCTATCAGGAGATGCTAGAGAGGCTTCTGGGATTGGAGGTGACGAGGGAGAGGTCATCCCTGGTGCCGAGGACGAGGCTGCAGGCGAGCCTGGGAGTGGCAGACGCTCGCCACCAGACTGGAGAGGGCCAGGCAGAGTACATGGCCCGGTTGACGGAGGATGCCAGAGTGGCGCTGGCGGAGGAGGAGGGAGCGGCAGCTGACCGAGACTTGTGGCGCTTCCTGATCCTCGTGATCGGGAAGCTGATCCGGGGGACCCGAGGGGACCCAGTGAGCTGCAGGTGCCTGCCCCTGCTGGAGGATCTGACCCAGGTAGGTAGTTATGCATGAGGTGCGGCCCTCCTGGCCCACCTCTTCAACAGCCTGGGTACCTCTGGCAGGGAGACGGGGGTGGCCGGCTTCTTTCCGTTTCTACAGGCACCCTTCTCACCTTTTCCCTTTTTGCTTTTCCTACTTATTATAGTTGATTGTGGTACTGACCATGTTGTTTTGCAGGTGTGGGCATACTACTACCTCCCTTCCCTAGGCCGAGGAGTACCGAGGCGGCCGAGCGTTGTACCGCTCTTACAGCGCTGGCGGTTCCGCCGCGACGAGCGATCCTTGCACCTACAGGTGACCCTCATCCAGGACGCGCTGGACGCCATCCCCTTCGGACATGTAAGTACTTATACCTTTGCAACCCCTCCTTTTCTTTATTACTAACAATCGACTAACAAATTTCTATGTTTGGTGTGCAGGTCGAGTGGACTCCCTACGCTGGGGATGACGACAGCGACCAGCCATAGGTGGAGCAGAGCCGCCCCTACTTCGGTAGGGAGATCTGGCTTCACGCTTTCAACACGGTGGTACCACTCCACCTACGGTTGGTCACGCAGACACTGGGGCTCCATCAGGCGGTGGTGGAGTTCCCGACCTGGCAGAGGCTGTGGTAGAGGCCGGGTCGCAGCTTCCAAGGCATCCAGCAGACCACAGACTAGAGGGAACGAGCCCGAGAGCAGCTTAAGGACTGGCGGCAGTGGGGTCGAGTGGTGACCTCTGAGGCCACCAGTGACGAGGACTACTTCTGTGCTTACGCACGGAGGTACGGGGCCCAGGTCTACAGGGGGACCCGACGACCGGTGAGTGCTACTAACTTAGCCTTTTCTAAATATTTTAATTGTTAATTCCTTGGCTAACCTGACCTGTGTTTGCAGCTCGACCACGAGGGTCGGATCACCTCCCTTGAGGGTGTCCTCCACTCCACGATCCAGCAGAGGGATGACCTCCAGCGGACCGTGACGGAGCTGGTGGGTGCTTTACTTCTTGCATCTTCTAGTCTTCACTTCAGTGGACATACGACTTCCCCTTGGGCGCGGACTAGACCTACAGCTTGTGGGGAACATGGCGATGGTTCTTTACAACCCACATAGGTGATATCTTCAGATTGGGAAGCCTAGGATGAAGCTTCTTCAGCCATCACATTTGCCTCCTATGAAAGCGAGGCGCTTGGGAGATCCGAAGGACGAGCAGGCCGTGCGGAGCGCGCTGGCAATATGGTGTGTGTGTGCCACTCACGCTCTACCACCCACGGTGCACGAGGAGCATGAGGCATACCAAGCGTACCTCAAAGAGTACAGGGAGATCCGGCCACGTGGGGACTAGGAACTTGAGAGAGAGACATGATTGCACTTTTTTGGAGATTTTGAGAGATTTGAGGCGTTGGAAGGATGAGAGTGATGTATCACATACTTTATGATAATTTTCAGCCCTTATATGATGTATGCATTTGAGATTTGCAATGAAAATGTGGATTTTTAGAGGTTTCTGTGCACAGACTGAGAAGGCGACAACATATGCGTCACGACCATGAACACGACAAGTCAACGGTCGCGACCATGTTTGAGAATGCGACAGGGTGTATAACGCGACCTAATCAGAACGCGACAGCCACCTTGTCGCGACCACAGGCCTGAGGCGGTTTTGAAATCCGGCCCCATGCATCTTCCCTCTTTCCCTCTTCTCTCTCTTCTTTCACCCTCTTTCTCCGGCGACAGAGACCCCCTCCCCCTCTTCTATAGCGATCTCCGGCTGGCGGCGGCGGCGGCTTTCCCCCCTTCTCTCTCCTTCTTCCATCCTTCTTCCTCTTTCCTACTTCCCCTCTCCGGCGGCCCACGGCGATGGACGGTGGCAAAGGTGGCCACGGCGGTGGTGATGGCGGTGACCGCTCGAGGAGGTTCAAGAAGACCATCCGCCAGCGGCGGATGGAAGAGGAGGCTTCTACGGCGACGGGGAAGGAAGCACCGGCCCTTCCCATGGAGGTAGACCCCCCAGAGGCACCGGGCGAGGAAGAAGGGGCCGGCCCCAAAAATGTAGGTGACTTAAACCCTAGATCCAGTGTGATTGGATGTGTGGGATGGGGTGGAACATGGTGCTAGGCACCTATGTACCACTTTGGCCCAAGGTGGAACGACCGGGGAACGGCTACTGGGCGCCCTCGGTCACCCTGTGAACGCGACAGGTTGCCTATCGCATTACTAGGGTGAACGTGACACACTAGGTGTCACGTTCAGAAGGCGACGGGTCGACCCGTCGCCTTCAGAAACCTGAATGCGATGCTCATTGTGTCGCGTTCAAAAGGCGACAGAGGCATTGTCGTGACCTTAACAGACTGCTTATTTTGGGGGATTCGATTGACCTTTGTGCTTTTGTGGGTGTTTTGCAGAGCGAGCTACGGTCCTGGCTAGGGTGGGCCGTTGTCCGGGCAGTCTACTGGGGACTGCCGGACTTCCAGAGGACGAGACTGGAGGAGATGGGGTTCAGCCCGTTTCTCAGGTTAGAGGAGCTCACGCCCGATGTGGCGCTAATTCAGGCGCTGAAGGAGCGCTGGGACCCCGAGTGCCATGCCTTCCTCCTCACGTAGGGTCACATGATCCCCACATTGGAGGACGTGGCACGGATCACCGGCTTGAGAGTGGATGGCCAGGCGGTGATAGGGGTGACCTATACTTGCTATCAGGAGATGTATAGAGGCTCCTGGGATTGGAGGTGATGAGGGAGAGGTCATCCCTGGTGCCGAGGACGAGGCTGCAGGCGAGCCTGGGAGTGGCAGACGCTTGCCACCATACTGGAGAGGGCCAGGCAGAGTACATGGCCCGGTTGACGGAGGATGCCAGAGTGGCGCTGGCGGAGGAGGAGGGAGCGGAAGCAGACCGAGACTTGCGGCGCTTCCTGATCCTCGTGATCAGGAAGCTGATCTTGGGGACCCGAGGGGACCCAGTGAGCTGCAGGTGTCTGCCCCTGCTAGAGGATCTGACCCAGGTAGGCAGTTATGCATGGGGTGCGGCCCTCCTAGCCCACCTCTTCGACAGCCTGGGTACCTCTGGCAGGGAGACGGGGATGGCCGGCTTCTTTCCGTTTCTACAGGCACGCTTCTCACCTTTTCCCTTTATTGCTTTTTCTGCTTATTATAGTTGATTGTGGTACTGACCATGTTGTTTTGCAGGTGTGGGTCTACTACTACCTCCCTTCCCTAGGCCAGGGAGTACCGAGGCGGCCGAGCGCTATATCGCTCTTGCAGCGCTGGCGATTTCACCGTGACGAGCGATCCCTGCACCTGCAGGTGACCCTCATCCAGGACACGCTGGACGTCGTCCCCTTCAGACATGTAAGTACTTCTACCCTTTGCAATCCCTCCTTTTCTTTATTACTAACAATCAACTAACAAATTTCTATGTGTGGTGTGCAGGTCGAGTGGACTCCTTACGCTGGGGATGACGACAGCGACCAGCCGTGGGTGGAGCAGGGCCGCCCCTACTTCGGTAGGGAGATCTGGCTCCACGCTTTCAACACAGTGGTACCACTCCACCTACGGTTGGTCATGCAGACACTGGGGCTCCATCAGGCAGTGGTGAAGTTCCCGACCCGGCAGAGGCTATGGGAGAGGCCGGGTCGCAGCTTCCAGGGCATCCAACAGACCATGGAGTGGAGGGAGCGAGCCCGGAAGTAGCTTGAGGACTGGCGGCAGTGAGGTCGAGTGGTGACCTTCGAGGCCACCAGTGACGAGGACTACTTCCGTGCTTACGCACGAAGGTACGAGCCTGGCTGCTCTGTGCTGGAGGGTCAGTTGGCGGCAGCGGTGACCCGGGCAGAGGATGCCATGGCCCAGCTACGTGAGCTGGTGAGTTATTAATTACCTACCCCTTGTTCTTTATTTCCCTTATTGACAAATGTTTGACTTGCAGGAGGCGGAGTTGAGGGACGCTCTAGCGCGGAAGACCGCGCTAGAGGCAGAGATGGCAGGGGTGCGCCTACGCCCCCAGGCAAATGAGGCGACGGGGCTACGCCGAGAGGTGGACGAGCTCCGTTCACAGCTAGGGAGAGAGCGTGAGACCATCCTGGTACTCAGGGCGGAGATGAGGGGGCTAGAGAGAGCCCTATTGCTGGTCGGCCGTAGTCGCTCATCGGACAGTAGGAGCGGTGCCCCTAGTGCCTCAGTAGGGCATTATTTGATGAGTTCCTCCAGATGATGGAGGAACGAGGAGGAGGGACGACGGCGCGAGGGTGTGGGGCAACTCCTGCCATAGAGGGACGACGGCGCGAGCTGAGCCTCATACACAGCATACACAGCATTTCAGTTCCCACCAGGTGTGGGGCATACACAGCAAGACGCGCGAACTGAGCCTCATACTCAGCCATGGACATCCCTTTCTATTTCAGTGCAGCAAACTCCGTTGCCTTCTTCTCCTTGACTCTCTCAGAGAAATATTTTCCCCGGAATATCTCCAGGAATCCGGCCCACTCTAATTCAGCTATATTAGGCAGGTGGGCCGATGTGGCCTTCCACCACGCTCGGGCATCTTTAGTTAATTGGAAAGTGGCCAGTACCACCTTCTCCCTATTAGTGCATTGCATCACCTGGAAAATCCTTTCTATCTCCTCTTGCCAATTTTCTGCCTCATCTGGGTCAGGGGACCCAGAGAAACGAGGAGGGTTCAAACTCCTAAAATTCCGGTGCAGATCACCGGCTCCATTCCTTGCAGCTACAGCCTGAACTACATTTTGCAGGGCCTGAGTAAGTCCAGCCACAGTGTCTTGCATAGCTTGCCACTGGTTGCGAGCCATTTCAGTTGAGTGAGAGTGTTATGAGGGTTCCTGAGAAAAGGATGGAAACCAATTATTGACTCTGGATACATTATAAGAGTCAATGGGTAGGAGTGTTTAATTCTTTCTAACATATTCCCAGTCTCTACCCATTCTCACCAGGTACTATATTAAATTTCTATGACCTAGGTTCCCTAGGTATCTCCTATTCCTGAGACTTATCCTATTTGGTATTCCTAGGCTCTGATACCACTTAACTGTCACATCCTGAGAATTACGCAGCGGATATTAGTTCGAAGAATTCGAGTCGATATCTCGAGACGTGGACAGTCGGTAAATAAGCCTCTAGCTAGCACGCACTAGATGTGTATCAACACAACATCATAATAGGGCCCAAATGTTGAACTCAATATAAATTGTATTCAAATTGAAACTAGTACAGGACTAAGACTCAATAAAGGAAAGTACATAATACCTCACTTCCTACTACACTGTTCTAACACTAAATGATCTAACTATAGACAGACTCATAATTGGAACGCTCATCACTCGGATGCATTCCCATCCTCGACTTGCTCTTCCTCTTGAACTTCATAGTCACCTAAATTGGGGAAAAGTAGGGGATGAGCAAACTAGCCCAGTAGGATTTATATCAGAATGTGCGGGAAATGATATAAGTGATTAACATTTTAGAACTAGGTAAGCACGATGAATGTCATGATATGCGTGTACGAATAAAATAGATTTAAAACATGATGCATGAAACAAACTAGATAGAGTGATCAAGATAGAATAAGATCTGGAATGATATAACAAGAGAGAACTAGCAATAGATCACTTTGTACAAGCACGCAAGATTTCACTTGATGTCAATAGTTTACAAGAACGCAAGATATCACTAGTTGCAATAAATGTAGGATGGCCATATCACGCAAGCAAGCAAGCAAGATTGCACAAGCACGATCAAGTAACACTAATCAGGCACGTAAACACTAATGTACACCAAGGAAAGATCCACCAAGAGTGCACACAGGTCACGTGTATGTGGTTATGTATCTAACATTCAACAAGCAAGAAAGTACTCCCAGCGCAGATGCAACGCCAGTAATCATTATACCCCATGGTTAACAGTATATCTATGACTCGCCGTCATTGGGGCTAGATTGGAGCCCTTGGACACACGCCGTGCCCTGTCAGCATCTCATGTAAAATTTAAATGTAGATACCCACAGTCATTAATAATGGCCAATGAGAGTTTCAATAAGTAAGCATGTGTAATATCATGTTCATAATGACGATGGGAAACAAGTAATAAGCAATTGAACATGATTTCATGAGAACAATGGTCAAAAGATAAATTTGGTAGCTGAACGGTAAGATTTATAATTTAATTCAATCTTTACATTGATGGCTTTAGTCTAGATTGTAATTCGTGCTCACGAGAACAAGAAGAGAAAAGAAGTGCACGCCCTTGATGTATGAGTGTGTAGTGATGTACGCGTGTCAATTCACAATCTGTCGGTCTCAAACTCTCGGAAAACACTTAACATGAAGGCATGCAAAGATCAATGTATTTAACTGCATATGGGTTTACAAGATTTTAAGATAATATTTATCATTTAAATCAAGCTAGATTGGTAACAAGAGTAAATCACAAGCTTCATGTATGATCATATCATTAAGAAAGCAATTAGAATAATATTCATGTAATTAAGGATTTTTCAATGGGTTAAACACTTTTAAGCCATTAAATAGACATCATGCAATGATCAGACCCAAGACAGGCAATATTTTGCAAAGGTAGTGTCGACACACCCCTTACTGGTGTCGACACTATGCTACAAACACAAGGCAAAATAATGAAGAATTGGTCAAGTAGTGTCGACACTAGATCAGGTAATGTCGACACAGTGCTTCAAATACTAGGCAAAAAGGTCAAGTAGTGTCGACACTAGTTCAGGTGGTGTCGACACTAGAGACAGCTCCCAGAACACCTTCTGGCCCATCTGGGACAGTGTGTCGACACTAGTTCAAGTAATGTCGACACTAGCAGCCTTCCAGAACACCTTTTGGACAAAACTGGTCAGGTAGTGTCGACACTAGATCAGGTAGTGTCGACACTATAGACCTTCCCAGAACACCTTCTGGGCTGTGCTGGGACAGTGTGTCGACACTAGCCCAAGTAGTGTCGACACTAGTGCCCTTCCAGAACAAAAACTATAGGTCATGTGCAACCTGAAAACAAATCTGATGTAGGATTTACTTACCCTGCTTATAACTCTCTAACGAATGACATTTAGACAAAACTTTCAACACAAAAGATGACAAGGTCAACCATTAGAAGAACTTTTATGTTGGGGGTTTGATCTAATTCATTCCCGAATCCCGAGAAAAAATATGAAGAACAAAAGTCAAGTGTAGCCCGAAATTGCAGTATCGTGCAGCGACTCTCTTAACATGCTTATAACTCTCTAAAAAAGACTTTTAGACACAATGTCCATCATGAAAGATGATCGTAACTTCAAGTAGAAGGACTTTTGTGAAGAAAGTTTAGTCTAATTCGATCTTGAATCACGTGCATGATAAGAAGTACGGGAAAAACCCTAACAGTGCGCGACTTTGGCAAAAAACTTGTAATTCAAAATCTACTAGATGAAATTCGATGAAACCAGAGGGCAATGAAATCTAACTTGATGCTCTACACATTGGTATAAGATATGTTAAGATTTAGCCCGAGAAAACCTACCTTCTGGGTTGAAGAAGTCTCGTTTTTCCAGAAAAACCCGTGTTCAGACCACTTGGAGGAGAACGCTTACCACTCCGTGTATACTGCATGGAATTTGGGTGTTCCACTTGGGTTAGAACGTAGACTTGACCCTCTTTCCAGGGGTATAAGCCTTGCAAGGTTTGGTTTAGGTTTGACTCACCTTTGGTCGACTTCAAGATGATGGTCTGTGCAGGTCGCAGCAGACACAACGGGGAAGAAGAACGGCTTGGTGTGGGGATCTCCTGCTTCCCCAGTTGCCAAGAACTCCTCCACACGACCCTAGCAAGTTCTAAAACTCGTTCCTAAGGTTTGGTGAAGAGTATTTAAGCAACCATGGTGTTTTAGGAGTCCTATTATGACTAGGAAAGCCAGGTTGCGGTTTTGTCATGTTAGTTTCCTACTTAGGGAGGATTTCTTCCTCCCATAGAGTGTGTGAGGCTTTAGGAAACCTCCTTCCACAGATAGGCACGAATTTGGGTTGCCAAGAATGCATGATTGCATCCCAATTTAACTCAAATTGCCTTTTTCTAATTTCAGCCTATTTAGAGTTACGAATTTTCCCTGCATTTTCTAGCTTTATTTGATTATTGGGCTACATGATGTCCATTGACCCAATTATGATTTGGGTCATGAATATATAATGTTGGAAGTCCCTCCAACCCTTTTTATTTAAATTCTTGATTGCGTCGTATTTCCGTGTTAACGGTTTTCCGACTTGTTATAGCACGTACGATAATGATGCGTATGCTTTACATACTTGGAAATTATTTATTTCCATTTATTTGAATTCTTTATATAGCTAAAATTTCCGGGGTGCTACACCCTCCCCCACTTAAGAGAATTTGGTCCTCAAATTCATGTATAGCAAGTTATTGTACAAGTGAGGTGTACTTGTGAATAGCTCCGGGTATCTTTTGCGCATTGCTTCCTCGGTTTCCCACGTGTCATCCTCATCCATGCGTTGATTCCATCTAACCCTTACTAGTGGAATAACCTTGTTCCTTAGTTGGCGCAATTCCCGGTCCACGATCTTAATTGGCTTCTCTTGATATGTTCCGTCTTTGTTGAATTCCAGAAGCTCGTATTCTATAACATGCCATGGATCTCGTACATACTTTTTCAACATGGATATGTGGAACACATTGTGTATTCCGTCCATTTGTGGTGGTAAAGCGAGACGATATGCCACCTCGCCGACTCTTTCAAGAATTTCGAAAGGCCCGACAAACCTTGGTGACAACTTGCCTTTAATGCCAAAACGCCTGATCCCACGGCCTGGAGACACTTTCAAGAATACATGTTCACCCACCTGAAATTCCAGGTCTCTTCTTCTATTATCTGCATATGCCTTTTGTCTTTGCTGCGCCACTGCCATTCTTTCTTTAATAAGCTTTACCTTCTCGGTTGTTTCCCTTATCATCTCTGGTCCTAACATTTGTTTTTCGCCAACTTCATACCAACATATTGGAGATCGGCAACTCCTGCCATAGAGTGCTTCAAATGGTGCCATTGAATGCTAGCTTGATAGCTATTATTGTAGGCGAACTCCACAAGAGGTAAGTGTTCGTGCCAGCTACCTCCAAAATCTAGGACACATGCTCTAAGCATATCTTCAACCACCTGGTTGGTTCTCTCCGTCTGACCATCTGTCTGTGGATGGAAAGCCGTGCTAAAGTTCAGTTTAGATCCCAAGGAGTAATGCAGTCCTTTCCAAAATGGGATGTAAACCTTGGGTCTCTATCAGACACGATAGACACCGGTACTCCATGTAATCTGACTATTTCCTTCACATACAATGCAACCAGAACATCTACTGACCACTTATTCTTCACTGGCAAGTGAGCCGACTTAGTTAAGCGGTCAACAATAACCCAGATTCCATCGAATCCACCTCTATATTTAGGTAGTCCGAAAATAAAGTCCATCCCTATACCTTCCCATTTCCATGCCGGGATTTCTAGGGGTTTGAGTTTACCTGCGGGTCGCATGTGTTCCGCCTTGACCCTTTGACATGTTAAACAATGGGCGACATATTCCGCCACTTCTCTCTTCATATTAGGCCACCAGAAGCTTCTTTTCAAATCTTGATACATTTTGGTAGTTCCTGGATGAATAGTATATCTGGTCTTGTGAGCCTCATCCATAATCATTTTCTTTGTCTCGCATGGTCGGGTACACAGACCCGATCCCGGAACAATAGCCTTCCATCTTCAGTTAATGAGAAATCCGGCCTCTGGTCCAGGTTAGCCTTAATCTCCACAAGTATAGGGTCATTGTCTTGGAGTGTTGTGAGTCCTCCAATAGTGTGGGTTGTGCTCTAACACTAGCAACAAAGCATCCCTTCTCTTTGATGTCAGCATCAATATTTAACCTGGCGAAGTCTTCTAATAACTTCCATTCGTCTACCATTAAGCTCGACAACGTGATCATTGGCTTCCTACTTAAAGCATCTGCCACAGCATTTACTTTTCCTGGGTGATATTGGATCGTGAAGTCGAAGTCCTTGAGATACTCCAACCACCGCCGCTGTCTCATATTCAAGTCCTGCTGAGAAAACAGATACTTCAAACTTTTATGGTCAGAAAACACAATGAATTTCTCACCATATAGATAATGACGCCATATCTTCAAGGCGAAGACTACAGCAGCTAGCTCCAGATCATGTACAGGATAATTGTCCTCGTGCTTCTTCAATTGTCTGGACGCATAGCATATAACCTTCCCATTTTGCATCAGCACACAGCCAAGGCCGATCCCAGATGCATCGGTGTATACTTCAAAACTACCCTCAGCACTGGCAGGGTCAGTACGGGTGCTGAGGTAAGGTGCTCTTTCAATGCCCTGAAACTTTCTTCACATTCATCAGTCCATGCGAATGGATTCTCCTTCCTGGTAAGCCTGGTCAAAGGTACAGCTATCTTTGAGAAATCTTTAATGAAGCGACGATAATAACCGGCTAAACCCAGAAAGCTTCTAATCTCCGACACCGTTGTCGGCCTTTCCCAGTTCTTCACCGCCTCCACCTTAGATGGATCCACAGAGATTCCCTCCTTGGATATGATGTGACCAAGGAAGGACACTTCCTCCATCCAAAATTCACACTTACTAAGTTTAGCATAGAGTTGATTATCTCTGAGCACTTGCAGAGCAACCTTCAAGTGTTCCTCATGTTCTTCTTTAGATTTGGAGTAAATAAGGATGTCATCAATGAACACCACTATAAACTGGTCCAAGTATGGCCTATAAATATTGTTCATAAGTTGCATGAAAGCCGCTGGAGCATTTGTTAAACCAAACGGCATGACCACGAACTCATAGTGACCATATCTACTCCGGAATGCAGACTTGTGAATATCCTCCTCCTTTATTCTTAGTTGATGGTAGCCTGATCTTAGATCTATCTTGGAGAAATATTGTGCACCGGAGATCTGGTCAAACAGCTCGTCGATGCGGGGCAGTGGATACTTATTCTTTATTGTCAACTGGTTCAACTGACGGTAATCAATGCATAGCCTCATTGTCCCGTCCTTCTTTCTGACGAATAGCACTGGCGCTCCCCACGGGGATGTGCTAGGCCTGATAAAACCCTGATCTAGCAATTCTTGGATCTGTCTCTTCAATTCCTGCAATTCAACAGGGGACATACGATACGGAGCCTTTGAAACAGGGGCTGCCCCAGGGAGTAACTCAATGGTGAAGTTTACCTCCCGTTCAGGTGGTATACCAGGTAATTCCTCTGGAAATACATCAGGATAGTCTCTGGCTATTGGAATGCATTCTATGGTTGGTTTCTTCTTTTCAGTTGCCAAGACGGAAACTAGGAAAGCATCACAACCCTGGTTGATCAGCTTAGAAGCCTTTAGGGAGGATATCAAGATAGGGTGTTTGTGATAACGGGTGCCAAGTAGTGATAGAGTTGGGAGGTTTGGTCTTTTAAAAGTGACCCTCCTATGGCGACAGTTTACATCGGCATCATATTCAATTAGCCAATCGACACCCAAAATGGCATCATAACCCTTCATGTCTAAACAGATGAGGTCGGCAGGGAGATTGTGTCCTCCAATCATAGTTTCACATTTTGGCAAGTAGTGAGTGAGTTCAGATTCTGAGCCTAGTGGAGAGGCTACAGAAATCTTGGATTTCAAGGGTACAGGTTTGACAGGTAGAGTTGCGGCAAATGTGGTGGAAATAAATGAATATGCAGCTCCAGTATCAATAAGCACAAAAGCAGGTTGAGAGTGTATGGAAATGGTACCTTCCACCATACCCCCTTCCTCGGGTAGGTCAGCTTCTATGACAGCATTAAGGCGTCCCTGACGCCGTGGTGCATTCTGGGCTCTACCTGGTTGGTCCTTCATCATTGGACAGTCAGGAATACGGTGGTCACGACCACCACATCTCAAGCATGCCCCGAGCTTCTTCCAGCATTCCTCAGCTCGGTGTCCTGGTTTATCGCAGAATTTGCAGTTCTCAGACAACTGCCTACCTTCCATTTTGACTCTTTTGTCTCCAGCAATGTCTCTCCCGGCATTCGGCCGCTTGTTGTTGTTGTTGACGTTGTTGTTACGAAAAGTTGGAGCAATATTGGGCGCTCCCTTCTTGACGAAAACCGGCTTGGAGTTGTCCTTGCCCCTCATGCCCTCCACTTTGGCCATGGTGTCTTCTACCAGCTGAGCTCTTTGGACCATCTCAGCGTAAGTTTGGATATTATGTGGTCCGAGCCTTTCAATAAACATGGGCCTGAGCCCATCCATGAAACGGTTTGCCTTTAGTCTTTCAGTTCCCACCAGGTGTGGGGCATACACAGCAAGACGCGCGAACTGAGCCTCATACTCAGCCACGGACATCCCTTTCTGTTTCAATGCAGCAAACTCCGCTGCCTTCTTCTCCTTGACTCTCTCAGAGAAATATTTTCCCGGAATATCTCCAGGAATCCGGCCCACTCTAATTCAGCTACATTAGGCAGGTGGGCCGATGTGGCCTTCCACCATGCTCGGCATCTTTAGTTAATTGGAAAGTGGCCAGTACCACCTTCTCCCTATTAGTGCATTGCATCACCTGGAAAATCCTTTCTATCTCCTCTTGCCAATTTTCTGCCTCATCTGGGTCAGGGGACCCAGAGAAACGAGGAGGGTTCAAACTCCTAAAATTCTGGTGCAGATCACCGGCTCCATTCCTTGCAGCTACAGCCTGATTTCCAGCCTGAACTACATTTTGCAGGGCCTGAGTAAGTCCAGCCACAGTGTCTTGCATAGCTTGCCACTGTTTGCGAGCCATTTCAGTTGAGTGAGAGTGTTATGAGGGTTCCTGAGAAAAGGATGGAAACCAATTATTGTCTTTGGATACATTATAAGAGTCAATGGGTAGGAGTGTTTAATTCTTTCTAACATATTCCCAGTCTCTACCCATTCTCACCAGGTACTATATTAAATTTCCATGACCTAGGTTCCATAGGTATCTCCTATTCCTGAGACTTATCCTATTTGGTATTCCTAGGCTCTGATACCACTTAACTGTCACGTCCCGAGAATTACGCAGCGGATATTAGTTCGAAGAATTCGAGTCGATATCTCGAGACGTGGACAGTCGGCAAATAAGCCTCTAGCTAGCACGCACTAAATGTGTATCAACACAACATCATAATAGGGCCCAAATGTTGAACTCAATATAAATTGTATTCAAATTGAAACTAGTACAGGACTAAGACTCAATAAAAAGGAAAGTACATAATACCTCACTTCCTACTACACTGTTCTAACACTCAAATGATCTAACTATAGACAGACTCATAATTGGAACGCTCATCACTCGGATGCATTCCCATCCTCGACTTGCTCTTCCTCTTGAACTTCATAGTCACCTAAAGGGGATGAGCAAACTAGCCCAGTAGGATTTATATCTCAATGTGCGGGCAATGATATAAGTGATTAACATTTTAGAACTAGGTAAGCACGATGAATGTCATGATATGCGTGTACAAATAAAACAGATTTAAAACATGATGCATGAAACAAACTAGATAGAGTGATCAAGATAGAATAAGATCTGAAATGATATAACAAGAGAAAACTAGCAATAGATCACTTTGTACAAGCACGCAAGATTTCACTTGATGTCAATAGTTTACAAGAACGCAAGATATCACTAGTTGCAATAAATGCAGGATGGCCATATCACGCAAGCAAGCAAGCAAGATTGCACAAGCACGATCAAGTAACACTAATCAGGCACGTAAACACTAATGTACACCAAGGAAAGATCCACCAAGAGTGCACACAGGCCACGTGTATGTGGTTATGTATCTAACATTCAACAAGCAAGAAAGTACTCCCAGCGCAGATGCAACGCCAGTAATCATTATACCCCATGGTTAACAGTATATCTATGACTCGCCGTCATTGGGGCTAGATTGGAGCCCTTGGACACACGCCGTGCCCTGTCAGCATCTCATGTAAAATTTTAAATGTAGATACCCACAGTCATTAATAATGGCCAATGAGAGTTTCAATAAGTAAGCATGTGTAATATCATGTTCATAATGATGATGGGAAACAAGTAATAAGCAATTGAACATGATTTCATGAGAACAATGGTCAAGAGATAAATTTGGTAGCTGAACGGTAAGATTTATAATTTAATTCAATCTTTACATTGATGGCTTTAGTCTAGATTGTAATTCGTGCTCACGAGAACAAGAAGAGAAAAGAAGTGCACGCCCTTGATGTATGAGTGTGTAGTGATGTACGCGTGTCAATTCACAATCCGTCGGTCTCAAACTCTCGGAAAACACTTAACATGAAGGCATGCAAAGATCAATGTATTTAACTACATATGGGTTTACAAGATTTTAAGATAATATTTATCATTTAAATCAAGCTAGATTGGTAACAAGAGTAAATCACAAGCTTCATGTATGATCATATCATTAAGAAAGCAATTAGAATAATATTCATGTAATTAAGGATTTTTCAATGGGTTAAACACTTTTAAGCCATTAAATAGACATCATGCAATGATCAGACCCAAGACAGGCAATATTTTGCAAAGGTAGTGTCGACACACCCCTTACTGGTGTCGACACTATGCTCCAAACACAAGGCAAAATAATGAAGAATTGGTCAAGTAGTGTCGACACTATATCAGGTAGTGTCGACACAGTGCTTCAAATACTAGGAAAAAAGGTCAAGTAGTGTCGACACTAGTTCAGGTGGTGTCGACACTAGAGACAGCTCCCAGAACACCTTCTGGCCCATCTGGGACAGTGTGTCGACACTAGTTCAAGTAGTGTCGACACTAGCAGCCTTCCAGAACACCTTTTGGACAAACTGGTCAGGTAGTGTCGACACTATAGACCTTCCCAGAACACCTTCTGGGCTGTGCTGGGACAGTGTGTCGACACTAGCCCAAGTAGTGTCGACACTAGTGCCCTTCCAGAACAAAAACCTATAGGTCATGTGCAACCTGAAAACAAATCTGATGCAGGATTTACTTACCCTGCTTATAACTCTCTAACGAATGACATTTAGAAAAAATGTTCAACAAGAAAGATGACGAGGTCAACTAGTAGAAGAACTGTGATGTTGGGGGTTTGATCTAATTCAGTCCCGAATCCCGAGAAAACATATGAAGAACAAAAGTCAAGTGTAGCCCGAAATTGCAGTATCGTGCAGTGACTCTCTTAACATGCTTATAACTCTCTAACAAAAGACTTTTAGACAAAATGTCCAACATGAAAGATGATCATAACTTCACGTAGAAGGACTTTAGTGAAGGAAGTTTAGTCTAATTTGGTCTTGAATCACGTTCATGATAAGAAGTACAAAAAACCCTAACAGTGCGCGACTTTGGCAAAAGCTTGTAATTCAAAATCTACTAGATGAAATTCGATGAAACTAGAGGGAAATGAAAGCTAACTTGATGCTCTACACATTGGTATAAGATATGTTAAGATTTAGCCCGAGAAAACCTACCTTCTGGGTTGAAGAAGTCTGGTTTTTCAGAAAAACCTGTGTTCAGACCACTTTGAGGAGAACGCTTACCACTCCGTATATACTGCATGGAATTTAGGCGTTCCACTTGGGTTAGAACGTAGACTTGACCCTCTTTCCAGGGGTATAAGCCTTGTAAGGTTTTGTTTAGGTTTGACTCACCTTTGGTCGACTTCAAGATGATGGTCTGTGCAGGTCGCAGCAGACACAACGGGGAAGAAGAACGGCTTGGTGTGGGGATCTCCTGCTTCCCCAGTTGCCAAGAACTCCTCCACACGACCCTAGCAAGTTCTAAAACTCATTCCTAAGGTTTGGTGAAGAGTATTTAAGCAACCATGGTGTTTTAGGAGTCCTATTATGACTAGGAAAGCCAGGTTGCGGTTTTGTCATGTTAGTTTCCTACTTAGGGAGGATTTCTTCCTCCCATAGAGTGTGTGAGGCTTTATGAAACCTCCTTCCACAGATAGGCACGAATTTGGGTTGCCAAGAATGCATGATTGCATCCGAATTTAACTCAAATTGCCTTTTTCTAATTTCAGCCTATTTAGAGTTACGAATTTTCCCTGCATTTTCTAGCTTTATTTGATTATTGGGCTACATGATGTCCATTGACCCAATTATGATTTGGGTCATGAATATATAATGTTGGAAGTCCCTCCAACCCTTTTTATTTAAATTCTTGATTGCGTCGTATTTCCGTGTTAACGGTTTTCCAACTTGTTATAGCACGTACGATAATGATGCGTATGCTTTACATACTTGGAAATTATTTATTTCTATTTATTTGAATTCTTTATATAGCTAAAATTTCCGGGGTGCTACATCTTTTCTTATAGATTTGCACTATCTGGGGCATGCGTATGACTGGGCTCATGAGCGACCCACGGGGACTTTGCCACTCTTTGCCATGCCCCTATTCTATCATGTATTTTTATTCATTCTTTTGCTTTTTTGTTTCTTTGCCTTTGTTATTCGACCATCCCTGTTTGAGACTTCCTCTCGTCAGGGTGTGCTGAAGGTTGACAACCTTGCCCTTACGACCCTTGCCCCTACACTTCGACCGATTTGGAAGAGAACGACCATCGCATCGCTAGAGTAGGGCCCACATAGCTATGGTATCCACCAAGCGCAGTCACCTGGGCTT
Source organism: Colocasia esculenta (assembly GCA_014218235.1). Classification (NCBI taxonomy): domain Eukaryota; kingdom Viridiplantae; phylum Streptophyta; class Magnoliopsida; order Alismatales; family Araceae; genus Colocasia; species Colocasia esculenta. Next base: position 105,933,959 of record CM024754.1, on the reverse strand, counting down.
GCCGTGTGTGTGTGTTGGTCCTAACTTAGGTCAACCCTTGACGATTGGGAAAGAGTCTTCAGACTCTTAACACGGGGTTATCCCTAATCTATGCGTTGTGGCCTCATGCCTACAGACCTAGGGATAGAATCTCTTGAGGTACAACCCATTCCACGGATGTGACAATTCTACGCCCACAGTGTTGGTTAGGCGGTAGGCATTTTCCAGATACACCTCCTTCACCACGTACGGACCTTCCCAATTTGGTTGTAATTTAGACCTTGGACCTCCAGGTTTGATAAAGATGCGTTTCAAAACCATATCACCCTCTTGGAATTTCCGTTCAATTACCTTCTTTTCAAAAGACCTTGAGATTCGCCTTTGGTATGAGAGCACATGATCGGCTGCCATTAGTCGCCTTTCATCCAAGAGTTCCAATTGGACTAGCAACGCCTCTCGACGTTCGTCAAGATTAAGTTCCTTATCTAATTGGACTCTTAGTGAAGGGATCAAGATCTCGTATGGAACTACCGCTTCCATCCCATAAATGAGAGCATACGGGGTTCGTCCCGTGGGAGTACGGACAGAGGTACGATAGGCCCATAGAGCATCTATTAGCTTTTCTGGCCAATCAGAGAATTTGTGCGATTCACAAGTTTTCTTCAAGATTTTAAGAAGGGTTTTATTAGTTGCTTCAGCTTGTCCATTGCCTTGTGGGTAATATAGAGATGAATGATGCAGAGTGATATTGTATTTCTTACAAAGGTCCTGAAGTTCTTGAGAGATGAATTGCGGCCCGTTGTCTGTGACGATACTGCTTGGCACTCCGAACCGTGAGATGATATTCTTCATGATAAAGCGGCACACTGTGAATGTTTTGATTTCTGCAAACACTTCTGCTTCTGCCCATTTGGTGTAATACTCAGTTGCTGTTAGGATAAAGGATTTTTGTTTGGTTTGAGCATTAGGATCACTAAGGGGGCCAACAATATCAAAAGCCCACATGGAGAATGGCCAAGGTGTGGAGAGTGGATGAAGTGAGGATGAAGGAGCATGAATTTTATCAACATGGAGTTGACATTTGACACACCTACGGACGTAGATGGCACAGTCTTCTTCTAGGGTTTGCCAGTAGTAGCCCTGCCTAATGATCTTCTTAGCAAGCATCTGACTATTGACATGCCCTCCACATTCACTAGCATGGGTTCCTTCTACCACCTTCCAAGCCTCGTCATCATTAAGACATCTCAAAAGAACTCCATTAAGAGCCCGCCTGTACAAAACTTCTCCAACGACTGTGTACCTTAAGGCGGCTCTTCTTATGGCCTTGCGATCCTCCGAATTTGCCCCTTCGGGATACGACCCACCCTTACAGTACTACTCAATCTCAAAATACCATGGCAATTCTTCTTCATCTAAGATTTCCTCGAGCTCAGCTAGCATGACTTGTTGCGCTCCTCTCTTCCTAGCCCTCTCTTCTAAGGTTGTCCTAAGGTTGTTGAACCAAGGATCCTGGGTAGATGGAACATCAAGCCGTTGGACAACGATTGTCTTGGTCCGGTGGCTCAGAGGGAAGGATAGATAAGAGGCTAGTGACGCCAAGGTGTCAACTAGGATATTTTGTGAGCGAGGAGTGTGGACATAGATAAACTTGCGGAATTTCCTTGCCACCAACATGACCAAGTCTTGATATGGTTTAAGCTTTGGGTCACGAGTGCGGTAAGTTGAGAGCACCTGCCGCAGAACAAGCTGCGAGTCTCCTATGATTCTAAGGTGGGATGCACCTAAGATACAAGCACGCTTAAGACCAGAGAGGAGAGCTTCATACTCAGACATGTTGTTAGTGGCGGAGAAGGTGAGTTGAAAAGCGATGGGGATAGTAATACCCTCCGGGGTGAGCAGCATAGCTCCAATGCCCCGTCCCTGAGAGTTGAGCGCACCATCAAAATGAAGGGACCAGAAGGGATCTTTGGAGATGACCGAGAGCTCTTCATCAGGAAACTCATCTCGGATGGAATCGCTGTGAGGTAATGGAAGATGGGAAAGGTGCTCGGCAATAGCATACCCTTTGATGGCCTTTTGGACCACAAAAGAGATGTCGAATTGGGAGAGGAAGCTCTGCCAGCGCGCAAGCCGATCAGAGAGGACAGGTTTTTCTAGGAGGTACCTGAGTGGATCCATCCTCGAGATCAGCTTGACCTCGTGGGCAAGAAAGTAGTGCTTGAGCTTTTTGGACTACCCACACAAGCACGACACAAGTTTTGTCCGCGGTGGTGTATTTGGATTTTGCAGTGTTAAAAAGCCTAGAAAGGTAGTATGCTGCCCTTTCTCTTCCAGATTCATTGTGTTGTTCAAGGACAGCACCTAGGGAGTCCTCAATGACTGAGAGATATAGGATTAGTGGTTTCCCGAGTACAGGAGGTTGCAAAACTGGGGGATTCATGAGATACCTCTTCAAATCATCAAAGGCTTCTCGGCACTTGTCATTCCACTCGAACTTTGCCCCTCCTTTCAAAAGGTCATAGAATGGGTGGCATTTTTGTGAATGCTGTAATATGAATCTTCTAATGAATTGCAGACGCCCAATCAAGTCTCTCAGTTGTGAGATATTCTTTGGAGGTGGCATTTCCGCGATAGCCTTGGCCTTGTTTGGATCGATCTCAATTCCCTGCTTACTAACTATGAAGCCTAGCAACTTCCCTGATGACACCCCGAACACACATTTCTTTGGATTCATCCTCAGTTGATACTCCCTTGACCTTTACAACACCTTGGCGAGGATCTCGGGGTGTTCTCTCCTGGTTCTTGACTTCACCAAAATATCATTCACGTACACTTCTACATAGACGTGCATCATAATGTGGAAGATAGCCATCATCACCCTTTGATAGGTATCCCCGGCATTCTTCAGCCCAAATGGCATGACTACATAACAGTATGTACCCCAGGGCGTGGTGAAGGAGGTCTTTTCTTGATCTTCAGGAGCTAGACGGATTTTGTTATAGCCTGAATATCCATCCATGAATGAGAGGGTCTCATACCCAACAGTGTTATCAATCAGTACATCAATGTGAGGAAGCGGGAAGTCATCCTTTGGACATGCCTTATTTAGGTCCCGGAAGTCAATGCAGATTCTGACCTTTCCGTCCTTCTTCATGACCGGGACTATATTCGCCACCCAGTTCGGATAAAGCACTACCCTGATGAATCTAACCTTGTGGAGTTTGTCTACTTTATCCTTCATCTTCAGGGCCATAAGTGGGTGGAATCTTCTAAGTTTTTGCTTTATGGCCTTTGCCCCTTCTTTTAACACAAGTCGGTGCTCCACTAATGAGGGGTCTAAGCCGGGCATGTCCTCATACGACCAGGCCAATGTGCCTTTATACTCCCTCAAAATTTGCACCAGTTCCTCTTCTTCATCAGGAGGGAGGTTCGCTGAAATGATCACAATCCTGGGATCTTCTTTTGTTCCAAGGTTGACTTCCTTAGTAGGTTCATCCACTGCCGACGTAGGCTCATCAAATCTTCTTACACCACTAGCATACATTTCAGCAATGTCATCTACTTCACTATCCTCTTCATCTATTGGGTCCTCATCATTCATGATCTCATAGGCGCCAAACCTGTCATCTACGAACACCCCATCCTGTGCAATCTCTTCTCCTAACACCAACGCCTCTTTTGTGAACTCCTCTATTAACAATAGCACTTGGCATCTTCGAGCTAACTCTTGAAGGTATCTTCGGGGAATAGCCTTGCCCCGTTGCTTTCTAGGGCAATGTTTTGACTTGGCGGGCGCTGGGTTGACCTGACTCTCTACCCTAGACTCTCCTAACCTAAGACTAGACTCTTCTAATCTAGACGACTCTACTTGACTAGACGACACTACAGGACCAGTGGAGAACACGGGGTCCTCGAAAAGGATGGCTCCTAATGAAGGAGTGGAAGGGGAAGCCCCATTGAGGGGTGCCCCTGATCAGGAGGGTGAAGGAGGTATGCAGGCTCCTCAACCTCAATATGCATTTGAATATTGGCATTTTCTTTGGAGATCAGTGGAGAGCATGCAACACGAGAGAGTGATCTCGTGGTCGCTTGGATCAGATTGCAAAATAGCGAGAACTGAAGGTGGGAGGTTAGGAGTGAGGATGTTGTGCGCAGCCGTCAGGAGTTAAGGAGACAACTGAATGAGTAGGGGAGGAGATGAAGGGACAAGACTTGGATGGAGAGAGCACAAGAATGATGGATGGATGGCCAAGCACGTGCCCCTCCACAGCTCTTCCACCGTCTTCCCTTCTTCGTAGAGGATGTCTGGCTCTCCCACGTTTGTGGTTTCACTCATCAGATGCCTCTTGGATGTGATGGATGTGGGTGGATCTAGCAGTTCGACTACAGCTGGCGGCCATGTTCTTTTTTCCTCCCAGAACAAACGGCTGAAGGCTATAGTGATGTCTTCTATATCGAACCAGCAGTACCATTCAGCCTCTGGGTCCCCTGTCTTCCTTCTCTTTTCCGGGTGGAGTGTTTCCAGTGCCCTGTATGTGAGCATGGGGGTCATGTGCCTAGCGAAGTGTCTGCCATGCACCTCGTGTTGTGACAGCTCCGCCTCGACCACCACAGTGTTATATCCTGGTTGAGTTGGACCTTTGGTAAAGTGGCACCATAGTGTCCATGTGAGTGGTTCGCGATCGGCTTTGAGGGTGAATGTGCTAGACGACCACAGCTTGGATTTCTCCCTATAACCCAGTCCCCACCGGCTTTTCATTACAATGTCGGGGATAGGCTTGGTGATGCCCTATAGTTCTGTGCCAAGGCTTTTGCCTTCTTCGTAGCCTAGCTTCATCATGATCTGCCACCCCTTAGTGTTTAGTGGCTCTTTCCTTTTGAATGCGTTGACTTGTGCAGGAGTGGCCCCTTGTCTGGAATGGGATGAGTAAGCCCAAGGGTAGTTAATGTCCAGCACCGAGACAACTGGCTTATTGGCGGGCCACACAGCTGGGAGATGGGTGTCGTTGATGGCATCGATCGTGTGAGCAGTGGCTATGCTTTTGACCTTCATAATCCGTCCTTGGAAAGGGAACTTAAGGCATTGGTGTGCAGTGGACGGTACGGCCCCCAGTGCTTCTAACCATGGACGCCCCAAATTAGCCTTGAACATGGGGTCGACGTCAAGCACATAGAAATCGACGATGGCAGCTAGTGGCCCCAATTTAGCTTGTACAATCACCATGCCGTGGCAAGATCTTCTGGAGTTATCATACGCAGCAATGGTGGTTGGTGTCGGTTTTAACAGCCCCTCCGACACATCACATGCTCTCAGAGTGCTCAATGGGCAGACGTTTATTAACGCCCCAGTGTCGACCAGTGCTGCCCCCACAGTTACATGGTTAATGACTAAAGTGACACAGAGCGAGAGCCTTCTGGCTTCTGGGGGTGCTAATTCATTTTCAGCAAATGTAATGGCCGACCCACGAGTTACCATGGCTAGTGCACTTGGCAGTTTGTCGGCAAGCATGTCCTCATTCACCACTACCCTTTGCAAGAAATTTCTTAATGCTTCTTGATGTTCTTTGGATCTCTTTATCAGTTCCAGTATGGAGATTTTAGCTGGCACATGATCAAGATACTTGAGGATATCATAATGTGTACTGTGCAGTGGCTCAATCACCCCCTCATCTTGCGGTTGTTGTTGAGGCTGTTGCTGAGGTGGTTGCAGGACCTGTTGGGGATTGCTTTGGCTGGTGGAGATGGGTGGATATGGGCGACGAAAGTGTTGGGTTTTCATTCTAATGTTTATAATAACATGTTTTTGATGATGAACAATCTTAATTGAGGTTTAATACATGACAAATAACTTGATGCAATATTTGGTCTTTCATGTATTCATAATATCTAACTATACATGGTTGATCATGTAGGTATGAGTGCATACAGCCAAGCTATCTCAAAACAAGAGAAACAGATCACAAAAGCACCGAAATCTGTCACCTGTCGACAGACTCCAAGGTGCCTGTCGACAGATGTGAACAGACAGAAAACACCAAGTTCAGGAAACAGCCATCTGTCGATAGATGCCCAGTCGACTGTCGACAGATGCACTCAGGAAACTGTTAACCGAAATCCCAGACTTCTGTGTCTTTGTAAAACTATTGCTATCTGTCGACAGATGATCAAGGCCTGTCGACAGACGAAGAGAATCTTCAGATACGGGAACTTTCCAAGTTACCAAAGATGGTGTTTCCAACTCCCACGTTTCTCCATATGAAAACACCTCTATATAAGCAACTTTCTGAAGCAAATCTCGTATAGAAGCAGCCACCACCAAAACCCTAAAGCAAGTCCAAGAACAAGATGTTGTTGCTGCTCTGCTTCAACCTGCTGCTCAGAGATAGAAAGATCCATTGATCCAGCAGTACTGAAGACAGAATGTCGTGGATTCAAGCTTCTCCATCGATCTGAAGCCATCAAGATGAAGTTTGAACTCCATCCAGACGTTCCCCAAAAGAGTTCTCAATCAGGATTCATCCCTTCCACTCAGAACTCTTCCTACTTACTTTCTTCTATCATATGTGTGTGTGGGTGTGTCTCAAGCAGTCATTGTGCTTGATTCACATGTGTGTGTTGTTCTGATCGTGGTGCACATCAGATAACAAGTGTGTGTGAGTTGTAGTCACCGAACTAGCTCATAAGCAGTTTGCTCTGCGTGTGTGTGTGGACCGTGGACGTAGGATACACAAGTTGTGTACTCCGAACCACGTAAATCTTCTTGTCTTGTGGTTTGAACGTTTCTACGTTAGATGGTTGATAGGCACGTTGTCTCTACACACGTTAGATAGATTGCTCTTTCATCTACACATCACCAACACACATCTAAGTCTTACTTTGATTCTACTGAAAATTCAGAAAGTCTGTGTTGTGATTAAAAGGGTTGTATTAAATTTTAATATACAGTAATCTATTCAACCCCCCCCCCTTCTACATTACCATATAGGGAATTCTGCAACCCTTCAATTGGTATCAGAGCCGAGTTTCTCCGATTTACTGTCTTACTTGTTTGATCTTACGATCAGGAGATTCACGATCTAATGAAATCTAACAAGGGGTACATGGCCGAGGGACACTCAGTGATCAGGCCACCCTTCTTCGATGGCACTGACTATCCATATTGGAAAAATCGTATGCAGGTGTTTTTGAGAGCACAAAACTACGATTTGTGGAAAATAGTCAACAAAGGAGCATACTCCCTACCTCAGGACGAAAATACTTGGACCAAGGACCAGATAGCAAAGGGGACACTCAAATGGAGCGCCCTCAACATGATGCAGTGCGTGGTCCACCCCAAGGAATACTCAAGAGTCTCCACGTGCACCTCAGCAAAAGAGATGTGGGACAAACTTGAGTTGATCTACGAAGGTACATCTCAGGTAAGGGAATCCAAGGTAAGTATGTTGGTTTCAGAATATGAAATGTTTAAAATGAATAATGATGAAACCATCTCTGACATGTTTGCAAGATTCATGCTTATTATAAATGGTCTAAAGGGTCTTAAGAAAGAATACTCAGAGAGTGATATGGTGAGGAAGATACTTCGGTCTCTTCCATCCTCATGGAACATCAAAGCCACTGTCATTGAGGATTCTAAAGATCTCTCTATAATGAAAGTGGATGAATTGATTGGTTCACTAATGACCTATGAACTCAATGTTAAAAGAAAGGAAACTGAAGAGAACCCAAGAAAGTCTATTGCCTTAAAAGCATCCAAGAAAAATTCTTTAGGTTCCAAAAAGGATGCTCAACAGGAAAGCAATGAGTCTGAAACCTCCACTGATAGTGAGAATGATGAGATGGCCATGCTTACTAGACAGTTCAAAAAAAATCTGAAATTTAAAAGGAGAGGTTCAGGTAACTCTAAAACTTTCCAAAAGAAAGATTTCTCAAATAGATTTGATTCCGCTAACAAAAAATCTGATGTTGTTTGTTATGAGTGCAAGAAGCAAGGGCACATGAGAGGAGAGTGCCCCGAGCTCAAGAAAAGATTGAAGAAAGACAAATTCACCTTCAAGAAAGCCAAGGCAATGATGGCCACTTGGAGCGATGAAGATGAAGATGAAAACAGTCAAGCTACCTCGGGAGATGATGAAGTTCAGTGTCTCATGGCACGAAGTGATGACTCCAACGAGGTAAACTCTTCCTTTGAAACTTATTCTGTCAATGAATGGGAAGAAGCTTACACTGTCTTATTTGAAAAATTCTGTGAATTTAAGTCTGAAAATAAAGCACTCAAGAAGAAAAACAATTCCCTTGTTCATGAAACTAACAATAATGAACAGATTCAATCCTTGAATAAGGAAATTGAAATGATGAAAATTGATGAACAAACACACAGTGAGGAAATGGATAGCATGAAACTTAAACTCCAAGAAGTTCAAAAGGAAAAAGATGATCTAATGAACTCCCTTGAGTCTCTTCAAAGTGAGCATGAAAAGCTAAAGGAAAAATTGGAAAGAGCTGAAAAAGAGATAAAAGGAAAATCTGAAGCCCTTACTACCATGGTAAAGGGAAAACAGAATCTAGATGCAATTTTAGGATCCAATGTTTTTGTTGCAAGGCATGGGATAGGGTATCAACCAGTAAAACAAAAAGAAATTGGCAAAAATCTGGTAACCTCTTTCATTGATCCTAGCCCATGCTCAAGCAAACAAAACCCTTCAAAGAACAGGAAAAATCAAACTAAGGGTAAGAAACAGGATTCTAAAGTCACTAAGTTTGTTACAAGTCAAAGTAAAGAATTTGCCACAGGCCCCAAACAGGGCTGTCGACAGGACAAACTTCAAGCTCCCAAAGGTAGACTTACAAGGCAACAAAAGGAAAAATGCCTATGCATGCTCCAAAGAACATCAAGCCCACTGTTGTCAATAAACCATCATCATGCAATATCTGTAAAAAGATTGGACACAATGAAAAACAATGCTGGAACAATCCAAATAAACAAAAAATCAAACAAGTTTGGATTCCGAAGCATTTACTGTTTGACATGAATGATACATTGGCACCAAAAGTAATTTGGGTACCAAAACCTCTTGTCTAATTTACATGTGCAGGAATGCCTAGCAGCCCACAATCAAAATAAATGGTACTTGGATAGCGGCTGCTCAAGGCACATGACGGGCGACAAAGGAAAATTTTGTTTGCTCATAGAAAAAGATGGAGGTCAAGTCATTTTCGGAGGCAACAATAAAGGCCAGATTATCGGCTCAGGTAAGGTTGGTAAGTATGCCTCTAACTCAATAGACAATGTATTGCTTGTTGATGGCCTTCATCATAATTTACTTAGCATAAGTCAATTGTGTGATAAGGGTCATAAAATTGTCTTTGAATCTAACTCATGTCAAATTCTTGATATGGAAACGGGAAGTCTGAAATTTTCTGGAAAAAGAATAAACAACATCTATATGGTTGACTTAGATGATCCAGAAAATGATAATTTGTGTCTTGTAGCAAACAAACAGGATGAGCTTATATTGTGGCATCGTAGGCTTGGTCATGCAAGTTATAATGTGTTGCACAAGATCATGAGGCTCAAATTGGTAAATGGACTTCCTGATATTCCTTTTAACAAGAATGAAAAGTTCTGTGATGCATGTGCACAGGGAAAACAAACCCGGAAATCCTTCAAATCAAAAGCACCGGTGAGTACTTCTAAATCCTATGAATTGTTGCACATTGACCTATTTGGACCTACGAGAATATTGAGTCTCAATGGCAAACGATATGGTTTTGTCATTGTAGATGATTTTTCTAGGTTCACTTGGGTGAAATTTCTGGCTCACAAGAATGAAGCAATGAAAGTATTTGAAGAATTTTTCAATAAGATTGAGCATGGAAATGTGAATAAAATATGCTCCATCCGCACTGATCATGGGGGAGAGTTTGACAACAACTCCTTTTCTGAATTCTGCAGGAACCAAGGGATAGAACACTTGTTCTCCTCCCCAAGAACTCCAGAGCAAAATGGGGTTGTGGAGAGAAAGAACAGAACTTTGGTGGAGATGGCTCGCACCGCTCTAGTTGAAAGTCAACTTGCAAGGATGTTTTGGGCAGAAGCGGTGAACACATCTTGCTACATACTCAATAAAGCCATGGTAAGACCTGTCATAAAGAAAAACCCCTACGAACTCTTGAAAGGTAAGAAACCCAGTATTGGGTATTTCAGAGTTTTTGGCTTAAAAGTATTCATACATAACAATGATAAAGTTGATTTGGATAAGTTTGAAGCCAAAAGTGATCAAGGTATTCTTCTTGGATATTCAGAACACTCTAGAGCTTATAGGGTGTTTAATTTTAAAACTCGCAAAGTGGAAGAAACTCCACATGTTTTTTTTATGAATCTCAAACCAAGCCTAACATTTCTAATGATTACATATTTGAAGATGAAACTGAAGGAACAACACTGGGGGAACTACAAAGAAAAATAAAAGAAAGCTCTAAAGGTGTTTCCAAAAGTGGATCTCTTCGCAGGTATGATGATGAGGATGATGGAATACTAATCAAAGATCAAAAAGATGTACCTGACCAAGATCCACAAGAGGAAGAACCTCAACTTGAATCTCCTCAAGCACTTCCTCCTCCAGAACAACCTCCTCAAATGCAAGATCCATCCGGGCCTTCAACAGTCACTAATGTGAGGTACTCTAAAGACCACCTCCTTGAGAATGTGATAGGAGATATAAATGATTCGGTTCAAACTAGATCTCAGGTTAATCAAATAGTTGAACAGGACCATTTAGATTTTGTCTCTCAAGTGGAACCAAAAAATGTTGAAGAAGCCTTAAAAGAAAATTCATGGATTGATGCTATGCATGAGGAGCTTGGGCAATTTCAGAGAAATAATGTCTGGAGTTTAGTTCCTAAAACCCCTGAAATGTCTGTCATAGGTACAAGATGGGTCTTTAGAAACAAACTAAATGAAGAGGGTAAAGTGGTGAGAAATAAGGCTAGACTGGTTGCAAAGGGATATAATCAGGAACTTGGTGTGGACTTTGAAGAATCCTTTGCACCTGTAGCTAGGCTAGAAGCAATTAGAATCTTGTTAGCATATGCATGCTCAAACAAGTTTAAATTGTTTCAAATGGATGTTAAAACTGCCTTCTTGAATGGCTACATCAAAGAGGAAGTCTATGTCTCTCAACCACCTGGATTTGAGGATCATGATAAACCTAACCATGTGTTTAAATTGCACAAAGCTCTTTATGGCTTGAAACAGGCACCCCGAGCTTGGTACGACAGGCTAAGTACATTTCTGGTAAGCAAAAACTACTCACGAGGTAAAGTAGACCAAACTCTCTTCACTAAGAAAGTTCGCAATCATATTATTGTTGTTCAAGTTTATGTTGACGACATCATATTTGGATCTACTAACCCTTCACTGTGTGAGGAATTTTCAAAACACATGCACAGTGAATTTGAGATGAGTCTAATGGGGGAGCTTTAATTCTTTCTTGGTTTGCAGGTCTCAATTGGAGGATGGCGTCTTCATAAACCAAGAAAAATATGTCAAAGAGCTACTGAAAAGGTTTAAGTTTGAACAAACTAAGTCTGCCTCAACACCCATGAGCACAAGTATAAAACTGGAAAATGATGAGAAAGGTAAACTGGTAGATGCCAAACAATTCCGATGTATGATTGGCTCACTCCTCTATCTTACTGCAAGTAGACCGGACATTCAATTCAGCGTTTGCCTTTGTGCTAGATACCAATCTAGTCCAAAGGAAAGCCATTTAATTGCAGTTAAGAGAATTTTCAGATATCTCTCAAGTACGTATGACTTGGGTCTTTGGTATCCAGCAGGTAGTACCTTTGACTTGATTTCATATTCTGATGCTGACTATGCTGGATGTAAAATTGACAGGAAAAGCACTAGTGGCTATTGCCAAATTCTTGGTGGTTGCATGGTTACGTGGGCATCCAAGAAGCAACACTCGGTTGCACTCTCCACTGCAGAGGCAGAATATGTTGCTGCAGGGAGTTGTGCGGCACAAGTGCTGTGGATAAAAAGTCAATTGTGTGACTATAACATCTACATTAGATGCACACCTATCCTATGTGACAACACTAATGCAATCAATCTATCAAAGAATCCCATTCAACACTCTAGGACAAAACACATAGAAATTCGTCACCATTTCTTGAGAGATGAGGTAGCCAACAAAACCTTAGAGATTAGCTTCATACCCACTGAAAAACAATTGGCTGACATCTTTACCAAACCTCTAGCTGAAGATAGATTCACCACACTGAGAAGAGAATTGGGCTTGTGCAAACTGCAATGAAACTCATCCATATACTAAGCATATGTCCCTTGTGTGCACCAACTATGAGGTATATCAAATGGTGATTTGTGGAAGAACAAGTCATGCTTGTTTGGAAACTTTCATTATGCGTGAGAAAAGATTCTCCGCCACGTATCCATAGTTATGTTGCATGACAAGGTCATGTACTTTCTATAAGGAATTAGTTTCTTTACATTTCTACCCATTCTCTATTCTTCTTGAAATATTGAATATCTTCATGGTCTGTTTTCCTACATACTCGGGTGTGTTTATTTGATTGGTCAAGTTGTGCAAGTGTGTCTTGATTTTCTTAATTATTTGTGTACACATGAGCACACACTATGGGGGTGCTAGTTCAGGTTAGATGGTTGTCATCGTGAAGGAAATCACTCATCCTTTGTGTACATTCAATTCCCTCACATGCAATGGTCATTTCATTCTTCATTCTAACCTTAAACTGGCTTTGCACAGGTATCTGTCGACAGTCCTCATTCCCTCAGTCGACAGCACAGGCCCCACAGAACATAGATTCTGCACTCTGTGTGTATCTGTCGACAGACGACAATCCATCTGTCGACAGGTATGCACAGGTTCTGTCCTCCCCGACTGGCCAATCTTCTGTCTGTGTGCATCTGTCGACAGACTAACTTTCATCTGTCGACAGACCACCACAGTTTCTGTCATCCCTGACCGGGCAACACTCTCTCTGTGTGTAGCTGTCGACAGGCTATTTCTAGCTGTCGACAGACACACTCAATCAAGGAAATTCATGCTTGTTTCATAACACACTTCTTGAGCAGGTTCATGTCTTTCAACTAAGGTGTCTATTGGGTGATTATGCATGTTTGACTCCATCATATTCACATGATATTAATGTTATTCCCTAAACCACCATGATTTTGACATACTACTCATGAATGAGTCTTGGTTATATCATTCTGAAAACATTGAACTATCTTAGAGAATAAACACCTAACTCTCTTGAATAATCTCCTTGTAGGAAAACACTATTCTCACGTAACTTGAAAAGTCTTATGGTCATTGAACTTTATGTCTAATATTGACTGCTAATCATATACATTCTTTGATCTGAAATTTTCATCTAAAATGGAGAAAATCTATGTAGCACCCGGAAGATTTAATACTTAATAATAATAATAATAATAATAATAATAATAATTTCTTTAAATTGAAATAATAGAAACATACGTACCATTATTGTATGTGCAAGAATACACCGGAAAATTTCGTAAAAATTATAAATCAACCCCAAATAATATCCCTAAGTGTTCCACGAAGAAATTCGTACAACGAAAAATCCGATTGGCTAAGTGTACGTCACAATGTGACTAATTATCAAAATTAGGAAACTAAGTCGGAAAACCGTTAACACGGAAAAATAACGCGCTCATAAATTAAACGATCATGTTGGAGAGACTTCCAACATCATGAAATGATTACCCATTATCAGAATTGGACCAATGGACCTCTCAAAGTCCATGAATAAATTAGGTAAGAAAAATATAATAAAATATGTAACTCTATTATTCCCTAATAAAAGGGAAATCCCAAAAGATAAAATCTAATAAATAAGGGCTTTGATAAATGGACCATATAAAATTTATTATGCCATAATATGGATTTTTAAAAGAAGAATAATAGGAAAATACCCTAAATTCGTAACTAAATTATTACCTAAATAGAAAAGGGGTATTTAATACATTAAATAGGAAGTTTGAGTTAGAATTGGATTCCTAAACCTACCCTAATAGGTTGGCCACGAATTTGGCTCCCATCCTAACCCAAATAGGAAGTGGAAAGCTTGGGAGGAGGTTAGGAAAGGAGGAAATCCGGAATTTAATAGAAGTTAGAGTACTATTAGGAATTAGAAACATAACTAGCATAAATACTCTCCTAAAACCCTTATGGTCGGCCCTAGCTCGTGCCAAGGGATTGCTGGACCAGCAGGAGAGGCCAAGGAGGAGGAGATTTCGTGGGGAGAAGAACCTCTCAAGCTCTCAACCCCGTTCTTCAAGTTTTAGCCCTAGAAGAGGAAATCGAGTCAAGGTAGGCATTCTCACAAGCTAAAATCATAATATTTCTTCTATAGATTGTTCCATACATCAGGAACAAAATCCTCAAGTTTCATAATTTTCCATCGAGCCAATATTTTCTTCTTGAATTTTGAAGTTCTGCAACTCTTATGACCCCGAACCCTCTTCTTAACTCTTGATCTCCTTGTATACTCAACCTCATGCTACGAGATTTTTACTGTAGGAACTGATGTATGTTAGGCATCATTTTCCCCTAAAAGCCCTGAATTTGATTCATCCTATCTTGCGAATTTAATTGTTCATCTCAACTATGTACTGTCTCATGTTCATCATGAATACCCGTGGTTAAAACATGTCTAAACCCTGATTGTTTTCCAATTCCTATTTATTGTAAGTACCCATGTATGTCTAGGTCATTTTGCAACTGGTTTCATGATTTTTCGTTGACTATACAATTAGTTATGACTTTCTAAACTACCCTGTGTCAAAAAGGCAAGTTTCTGGACCGCAATCCAAGACAGATCCGAACCCTGTCAGGCTCTGGCGCAGACCCTGTGAACGCGATGGCCCGATAGGCCACATTCACAAGGGCCATCGCGACAGAGCACTCTGTCGCGATCTGATCGCGACAGCGCCTGTCGTCGTGATCTGCTGACCAGGCCATCGCGACCCTCATGCAACCCCGTCGCGACTTGACTGCCCGAACCGACATGCATGTCGCAACCTGTACAAGCCACTGTCGTGATCTGCCCTGACCCTGTTGCTACCCTTACTGGCCTACGTCGCGATCACAGGATTTTGATAAAAACCCATAAAATTTATTGCTCTCACTTTCTACAAAATCCTTACGCCTTTTTAACAGTCATACACGCAGTAAAAATACTTGTTTTAAAAATAGAGCTTTATTGAATGCTTTAAAATACATATTCACGACTTCCTTGTTATCTATGATTTCTCTTACACATGCACACACATGAACCATCCATATATGGCTGAAATTTGGCATAAAATATCTCATAATATATCTGATAAATTATTACAATAAAGTATATTAATTGCCCTATTTTAAAGGGCTTGTATTCGTTTCTTGCGTTGTTTATATACCGATATCGACACTCCACTGTTCTAGAATTCCGCTAGAACGTCGAGTACCTATTTTTATATACACAGTTTACTTGGCTTGTGGTGAACTCTCCGTCGGATATTCCTTTCGCCGGACTAGTGAACCCTTACACAAGGCCTCCGTAAGTCTCCTCTGATCATGGATTCCCACATGGTCGACAAGCCGGTTGTATCCTAACACCTATGATACCCTTTAGGGATCTATATGATCCAAACGGCTATTAGAAATTCACCCTCGTCTTGAATCACGCCGGACCACTGGACCTGTGCAGAACAAGGCCAGTGGTAGGGTCGTGAATTTCCACCTGACTGCCAACACCAAGTGCGTGTGTTGTGCAACTGTTACTACCGCCTGGTTACTCGATGTATTACGTGAAATGACCACTAGCTCTCATCTATACTCTACTCGCTCATCTATTCACGTTCACTCTACTATCTCATCTATTCATCTGGTGCTCTTATCTATTTCTTGGTACTCTCAAATTGGCCATTAATTGATTGTCTAAAGATAAACAATATAACCAATGCCAGCGCAATAGGGCCCGATCAGGTCCTGAGTGGAGCGCCCGAAAGTGCCATTTACCCGCGGGAGTTAAATGATCAGGATGTCGGCATTACATCCAAGTGCCATACTATCAAGATTAATCTAAGACAATCAACACAAAGTGCTATATTCTCTCGTTGTCTTTTGACAAACAAGTGCTATACTCTCTCTCGGCTATCTTCGGATAACCAAAGTGCAACTACTATCTCGATTGACAAGAAAGTTAATCAAAAGTGCTATACTATTTCGATTGATAAGAAAATCAATCAAAGTGCAATTTACTCTCTATATGGCCAACTACTTACTCTCTCCTTGCTATACATGTTGCTTGATATTGCTTGACGTTGACGCTATGTGCCATCGTGTTGTTGTGTTGCTTTCTTTCGTGACTCGATCTTATTCATTGTACTATACTTGATTCATCTGTTATTTGAACCATGTTATTTGTGCTCTTACTTTCTCGACTTTACATGACTCGCTCTATCTTTAGTTACTCTGCCATTTAATGCACTAATTATTTAAAGCCTGCTTGAGCCTGAGATTTAAGTCCTACTGGGCGTTATCGCTCACCCTTCGTTATTTGTCTTGTGTGCCTCAGGTAAGTCGGACTCTGACGTCACACACACCAATAGGACAAGACTAGCGTGATGAGCGACCCGAAGTCAACTCATGAAGTTACCCTAGTACAAAGAAGTCTAGTAGTTATTGTTTTAGATTTCCTTTCAATGTAATGATGTCATTGAGCCCTATGTATTGGCTCCGAATTAGTGGGTGTAATGGTCTTAGTGACTTTATAATGAAATCAAGAGTTATTTCAATTATTGTTCATTAGATGCTCTGATGTTTGCGAAAGTATGCGCAATTGTCGTTACCATACTCGTGGTTCGCGTCTCCCTCCGATTTATTCCGCTGCTAAATTGGAGGGGCGTGACAAGCTACCTATTTCTGAAAACAACAAAATTAGACAAAAGTCAATCTACAATTGGGATAAAAGGTAGAGCAATGATGTGTCTTGCTGAGTAACCGGGGAGATGGGCATCACAAATGTCTGCCCTCGCGTCAAAAAGCTATCTCATCATCTCTATACAATGGTATGATGGACACTTCCACTGAGTAACTTGGGGTACAGACACTTGTCATGTCTATCCTCACGTCAAAAGGTGTGAAGTTATCTTAATTACCACTTTTTCCATTGCATTCATTCATTGCAATCAAAGAAAAACTGAAATAGAGTGAAGCCTCCACTGTGTCTCAAATCAGGGTCATTGGTGTTTATGGTTATCAAGAAATCTAGACGTTCATTTAAATCATCATTTGATCATCATAAACAAGAGACAGTGTTGTTCTACAATGTTCTTAATCAAACAAGGGTAATGGTGTCTTTTCTCAATGTCTGTAAGATGTTCTCTTAATGCTCTAACTTCACACTCCTTGGGCATTATGTTTAAACCATTTAGGTCAATGGGATGGCTTTCATATCCGTGCATATGATAGGTTCCAATGTGTGTTCACCTATTTTACACCTTATATATATACATCGTGTATACACTGCTCAGAAGTTTCTCTTCAAAATCCAATCAAACAGCAGTATGGCGCATTTTCTAAAGGTGCCTGTCGACAGCCCCCATGGCGTCTGTCGACAGCCGGCGCCAGCCCGAATTTGGGAAGTCCAACGGGCGCGCCGTTTGGGGCTGATTTGGTGGGACCCTTGCCTTTTAAACTTCCTTCCCATCTCTTCAAAAGGCAACTCCAGTTCTTTCTCCTCCTCCACCACCAAATCACCCTCCTTTCCTCCTCAAACCACCTCCCTCCCTTCTCTGCACGAGAAACCCTACCCCCTTCCTCTCTTGCTCTTTCTCTCCTGCTCTACTATCTACATCCATCATCCCCTTCATACACCTTCTTCATGTCGTCTTCATGGCCTCCAGGGTTAAGAAGATGATGTCTCGTCGTCGTCCCGCCTCCTCTCCTGCTGGTGAAGACTTCTGGGCTCCTGATGAGCGCCGGACGAAGCGTCGGGATGATCGTCTCCCCGAGCTCGTCATCCCGCCCCGCCTGAAACTCAAAAGGGTGAAGGGAACTTTCACAAAGTTCATCCCACCTCGGTATGTGGATTTCCCTTCACTGGCCGACCTCTTCCCGAACCTCCAACCCTTGTTCGACATCCAGGGCTGCACGGTTCTTCTATATGCTCATACGGCCTACTCTCCCACTGCCGTCACTGAGTTTTCAATAATCTCAGCCTCTCTGACAAGGGCTCCGACAAGGGGGATTTCTACACTTCTATCAAGGGCACTACCTTCAAACTCATCGCCAATCTGTTTAGCAATGCCCTCCAAATTCCCAACACTGGGGCTGACATTCTTGCAGATCACCCAGATGCTTCTATCTACTATCCTTTAATCACCATCCAACCCTATGATGGCACAAAGAAGATTGCTAAACTCAATGCCAATTTATTCCCTCCTCTGAACCGCATGATCCATCATATTTTCACCACCCTCATTGCACCTAAGCACGGCAGTCGTGAACTTGTC
Source organism: Colocasia esculenta (assembly GCA_014218235.1). Classification (NCBI taxonomy): domain Eukaryota; kingdom Viridiplantae; phylum Streptophyta; class Magnoliopsida; order Alismatales; family Araceae; genus Colocasia; species Colocasia esculenta. The sequence continues at coordinate 105,915,397 of CM024754.1, read as the reverse complement.
ACTGATGTTCACAAATTACTGTTCACCTTTTTCCTAAACTGTGAACCCATAAACTTATCTGCCTTGATGCTTGGCCTCATCAGGCAATGCTACTATAATCCCAGGAGATCCATGCCATTTGCTTGCCCACTCACTTCTCTCATGCAGTTCATTGGCATCCCTATTCCTGACAGTGAGTGTGTCTCGCTTAACTCCCGCAATAGCTTCGATCTCACTGTTGCACATCGCATGGGGTATAAGATGGTTGATGGAGTGGTAACTAGGGAACTAAAGGGTAAGGCACCAGCTGATGCCATGGATGAAGACACTGAAGGAGATGAAGCTCCTGGTGATGAAGACAATGTTGATGAAGACTCCCAGTCTGCACCTCTTGATGTGCCGGGAGATGTTGATAGTGATGCTGCTGAGCCCTCGCTACGTGATCTGATTGCTTAGCTCCAGCTTCAGATGGCAACCGGATTCAACTCGCTCAATGCACGTATGGACACAATGGATACGAGCATTGCAGCACTTGACACTCGCTTGGATAACAGTTCATGACAACCATCGAGCTCCTGCACCGCCTGTCGATGATGCTGCTTAGTTCATTTATGTGTCTAGGAGTGGGTCAAGTCCTGTTATCTTATTTCCGTCTGAGTCTTGTCTTGTTTTGTGTCATGTTGCTTTCAATTGATGTTCATGTCATTTCCTTCCCTTTCGTATCTATTCAGTCAACACTCTTTGTCCTGTGTATGCTTCATATCACATTAAAGAATTCACAGGTCTATGCTATCTACATGTGTGACTGTTGTGCGTACTTTTCGATGTTGTCAAAGGGGGAGAACCTCAATTGTGCACTAATTGAATATTTTTGTCATCATCAAAAAGGGGGAGAATGTTGGGTTTTCAATCTAATGTTTATAATAACATGTTTTTTATGATGAACAATCTTAATTGAGGTTTGATACATGACAAATAACTTGATGCAATATTTGGTCTTTCATGTATTCATAATATCTAACTATACATGGTTGATCATGTAGGTATGAGTGCATACAGCCAAGCTGTAATGGCCCTGGATATCTATACCCAATAAGGGTCCATATCCAGATCCGTCTCCCGCGAACGGACCGAAGTCTCGCAAGGGATAGCTCGTACATGTGTCCAGGAAGAATATAAAAGACAAACCACAACAGTAAGAGACACAAGAAAGGATATGTGCTCATACCTGCAATTACAATTTACAACTGTCCCATTACATTATTACATATCCAAATTAAAGAGAGTACAACTACCTGGGGCATACCCCGAGGGAGCACAAGCTCGCACAACTCTACTAACACTACTGTTGGTGGTACAAGTCTGTCACAACACCTCCTCAAGCGACACCAACGATAAACCCTGAAAAAGACTGTAAGGGAGTAAGCCTCAACAAGTCACTGGCTCAGCAGGGAACCACCCAAAACAACACTCAACGCAGGAGAACCTCAACCCCAACGGGTCTCACTGGCAACACCAGAAGCCAAACCATTTCATGCTCACAACAAGGCATACTTAACAGTTACTAAACATGATTAACACAGTTGCTGCAAATCCCGGAAAGACGATGAGACAACAGCACCATTAATCCACTCAATAACTAAAAAGCCTAGGCCACAAGCCTCACAAGCACACCACCTCAACAACAGGTCGCCTAAGCTGTAAGCCACACAGGCAAAGCATTGCCTAAGCTACTAGCTTCACTGGCAAGCCTTCAACACAAGGGTAACAGGATTACTAACCATGAGCCAATCCTCTATATTCTTAAATCACGATGTATCGAATATCATACTTAAGAAGCAGGACTGGCTACCACGGTGCCAATCCATTGCATACTAAATCATATTCGGAAAGTTACCCAAGAAAGGGTAAAACACTACAAGTGGGAGGTCTCACCGCACGACCTCCACCTCACCACCTAAACAGACTGGTACACAAGATACCACGAGAAACCAATACCCACAGAGGGTACAGGTACCCACCACCAAGAGGTACCACCACGGAAAACAATTATTAAACCAGTGCCAACACAAGGCACCTCATTACGGCAAATTCATAACACAACTGTGCCACCACTAGAGCACACCACAACCAGTCAAACCACAACTAGTAAGTCACCGCTCACCAACTACAACAACAATTGTGCCAACACCATGGCACACCTCAACGCGTAAAACCAGAACTAACACACGCTATAACCAATAGCAAAGCACGAGCCGGAAAGCACGACGCCACCACACGGGGCAGACTACTGGTTCATGACACCAGTATCCAACCCGAAAAACACAACACAAGAACAACCTCTCAGTCTCGCAGTCACGGACGAAAGGTCCAACTGCAGCTCCACAACACAAGTAATGTCAAAGAACTGTGGAGTCCAACCAAACCACCACAACCTACAGGTCACACACCCTGCAGGCCCATGCCTGACACCTTTAGAAACTCTGGCCCGAGCTCTCTAAAGTGAGGCACTGGTAAACAGGACTAGCTGGGGACCAGTACGTCTACTGGTGTCCGTAACCTCCAGCTACGAGCGCGCTACAAGTGACTAAACACAAACTCTCACAAGTCACTGTCCCACTGCCGTCTTTCCCTCAGCCGGACGACAACTCTCCCCGAGAGTAAGGGTGTCCAGGAAGACGACAAGACCTCGACGGTACCACTGCACCGGGACAAGCCCCGAGCACACTCACGTGCTTGGCTCACACAGAACCTGGGGTACCCAACTGAAGAGGCATTCCGGAATAGGTGCCGAACCACCAAACTCAGCAATGCACAAACCGCGATGTATACTTATATATTCTTTATTACAATCCACGATACAAACGTAAGGATTAGCTTGACCTGGTCACTTTATGACCCACAAGCTATCCTACACAAGCATACATATAATTCCCGATAATCAACCACACTTGGCCTATCATTGGTCACCATGTGACCTCCAAACCATTCCACACTAATACATATTCGTATCACGACAGTGCAACACAACCTTGCCTGTCATCGGTCACTCCGTGACCTCTATGGAAACACATAATACTTAACACATATATCATTGTAATACTCTTTAAAAGACAACCATAGACTAGGGCTAGGTTCATATCTGACCTTCATTGCCCCATCACCTCATACTAGCTATACCAGCTATACTACAATAATCACAATATCGACTACTAGCCATGCATACACTTGCACAATACTCAAACTATATAAATATCACATAAATGCATGCTCACTTCGTGAGCACCACCCTTAGCACATAAACCATACACAAACGACACACTAACCACGCTCACCGAGCGCTACAAGTGCCAAGGCATCATTAGCATTGCCAAGCACAATAATTAAACTATAATCGAATAACCAAAACATCAACAGCAAGCAAAGCAGAACCTTCGGTTACTGTCGCGACAGAGGCTAGGACCGCCTTCTGATCGCGACACTACGATATAGCGCGACAAGAACTCTTGTTGCGACGGGTTTGCCTGTCGCGACCTGGTCGTGACAGCCTAAACCACCGCCTTCTCAGGATCCGGAAACCATCTCCTGATCATCCATACAAACCATCCTAAACATGATTTCAATCCAGTTTTCATGCTCAGTTCACCTCCTAGACATGGTATCTACTGTTCTTAAACCAATAAACAAACCAAAGAGCAATCCACACAATCAAATCAAGGTAGAACTCCCTACCTTCACGAAGAACATCCAAACTGGCTATGGCACGACGTCTCCCCCGCTCCATGCAACGTCCTCGCGTCGAGAGCGCGACGAGAACTCCACTGAAACGCCAAATCGCCCAACAGAGCCGCAGCAGCTCCTCCCCTGGGTCAAGCAAAGCCTCCCCTGCTCTGTTCGGCCAAACCCTTTTTAAAAACCGAACAACGGTTACTAACGCGACACACCTACCCACCGCGACATCATCGCGACAGCTTCAAGCGTCGCGTTAGCACTCCAGACGTCAGTAGCTCCACTCCATGCGCGACACGCGGCGCACATGCAGATGTCGGCACCAAACAACGGCAACCTGAATGCGACCCCCGATACTGACGCGCTCATAACGCAGCCTTCACCACCGTCGCGTTCACACTCTATGAACCAATGGGCACTACGAACCTAACCTGCCGGCCCACTAAGCTCCACACAACACGCGGAAACCACAACCAAGGCCCATTGACCCCATATTGTCCATGAGCACCACACCAAAACCAATAAACACATATCCGAACTACCACTAATCCACGATCCGCGAAGATCCGAAAACGCGCTACGTTACAGCTATCTCAAAACAAGAGAAACAGATCACAAAAGCACTGAAATTTGTCACTTGTCGACAGACTCTAAGGTGCCTGTCGACAGATGTGAACTGACAGAAAACACCAAGTTCAGGAAACAGCCATCTGTCGATAGATGCCCAGTCGACTGTCGACAGATGCACTCAGGAAACTGTTAACCGAAATCCCAGACTTCTGTGTCTTTGTAAAACTATTGCTATCTGTCGACAGATGATCAAGGCCTGTCGACAGACGAAGAGAATCTTTAGATACGGGAACTTTCCAAGTTACCAAAGATGGTGTTTCCAACTCCCACGTTTCTCCATATGAAAACACCTCTATATAAGCAACTTTCTGAAGCAAATCTCGTATAGAAGCAGCCACCACCAAAACCCTAAAGCAAGTCCAAGAACAAGAGATGTTGTTGCTGCTCTGCTTCAACCTGCTGCTCAGAGATAGAAAGATCCATTGATCCAGCAGTACTGAAGACAGAATGTCGTGGATTCAAGCTTCTCCATCGATCTGAAGCCATCAAGATGAAGTTTGAACTCCATCCAGACGTTCCCCAAAAGAGTTCTCAATCAGGATTCATCCCTTCCACTCAGAACTCTTCCTACTTACTTTCTTCTATCATATGTGTGTGTGGGTGTGTCTCAAGCAGTCATTGTGCTTGATTCACATGTGTGTGTTGTTCTGATCGTGGTGCACATCAGATAACAAGTGTGTGTGAGTTGTAGTCACCGAACTAGCTCATAAGCAGTTTGCTCTGCGTGTGTGTGTGGACCGTGGACGTAGGATACACAAGTTGTGTACTCCGAACCACGTAAATCTTCTTGTCTTGTGGTTTGAACGTTTCTACGTTAGATGGTTGATAGGCACGTTGTCTCTACACACGTTAGATAGATTGCTCTTTCATCTACACATCACCAACACACATCTAAGTCTTACTTTGATTCTACTGAAAATTCAGAAAGTCTGTGTTGTGATTAAAAGGGTTGTATTAAATTTTAATAAACAGTAATCTATTCAACCCCCCCCCCCCCCGCTTCTAGATTACCATATAGGGAATTTCGCAACCCTTCAGAAAGACTCGTCTGCTCCGCAGGGTAGTTGGTTGGTTGACAGGTTGTCTGGCGGAGGATAAGGTGGCGGCGGAAGGTTGGTCCAGCCCAAGTGGTAGTAAGATGATGGGTGTGGGAGCGGCTATGACGGGTGATGGTGGTATGGAGATAGGCGGAGCAAGAGGTATGATAGGTGGTAGGATAATGGATGGTCTAGCGACTGGAGCAGATGTGGAGCCGACGGGCAGTATGATGGTGTTGGCCTGGGAAACTAAAGGAGGGATTGATTGGGATTCCGATTGTATTGTTTGAGGTAGTTTAGGATAGTGGTGGTTAATGGCCATCATCTGCTGAACATTGGGTTCATCATCGTACGTCCAGTTCGCTTGAGGAGGGGGGTGATGGACGATAGGGTTCACCGGGGCCGGTGGTTGTGGCGGATTGGGAGCTGGCAGGTGGTTTGGTAGGGGGTTATGGACAATGCCTAGGTCCTGCAACGGCTGTTGTTGTTGCTGTTGTTGTTGAGGGGGTGGTTGGCGCTGCTCCCTTTGCTGTTGTTGCTGCCTCTGCCTTTCTTTGATATCCCCGATTACTCTTCCGAGAGCTGTCCACTCCAGCCTGTTCTGCTCATGGAGATCATACACCAGGTCTTTGAATGTGAAGCACAGCTCAATTGTATGACCTGGCTGCCGATGGAACATGCAATACCTGGTTTGGTCCACACTTGGCTTCAACGGCCTTTCCGGAGGGAGCTTGATGGCATCTGTGGAGACCAAGGCCAAGAAGATGTCAGGGAGAGTCTCATATAGTGGTGGGTATTGAGTTCTCCTCGGACCTAGGGGACGCCTTTGTTGGGAGCCATCAGGAGGTGGTACTTGGTTATATTGGGGCCGGCCCTGTGGAATATTGGTGGGATTCTGACCCTGGGTAGTATAGGGTTGGCGGTTATTGTTTTGGCCGGCATGGTTGAATGCACTCACTTGCTCGTTAACTTGGACACCCTCGGTCACTGGCCCCTGAGGTTTTCTTTGGAAGCAAGACTTTTGTGGTTCGAACATGGAGTGTATAGGGGAGTCCTTGAGTTGGGTTTGGATGAACCGGGCCCGACTGTAGAGTTGATGCATGGTGGTGATATCATTCATTGCTAGGATGTTCTTATAGGCAGGGGTTGCATTGGCAATGATGATCTTGACCTTCTTCCCTCTGGAAGGTACCCCGGGACTCGTGTGGCCATCTGTCTCCACCTGTCGGCATATGTAGCGAAATCTTCATCCGACTTCATCCTTTCAGCCATGAGATCTGTAAGAGAGTATTCTGGCCCAACCCTGTCTTGGAATTGTTCAAGGAATTTCCCTTTCACTATAGCGAAGTCTTCTGCATCCTCGGGCAGTAACGAATAGAACCAGTCTAGTGCAGGCCCATCCAATGACCGACGGAACAGGTAAGCCATTAGGCGACGGTCATGCTGATAAGGTGCAGACTCATAAATGAAGTCCTTGATGTGGATGTATGGGTTGCTAGAGCCATTGTACTTGCGGTACTTTGGAAGCTCGGATGGAGATGGGACCCACAGGCCATTGAAATTGGGCATGTGAACATCATGGTGCTGTCTAGGGTCGACTTGCCTTCGCAGCTCTTGGAGTTCCTTTTTGATGGACGCCCACTCAGACATCATGTCGGGAGCGGTGGAAGGTTGTGCATACAAGGAGGAGGCACGAGATGCCGGCCTGGCGCGTGCCTCAAGCTGTGGTGGATGGCAAGGGAGATAAGGGGGAGATCGGGGCCTCGACTCACGTGGATGGTAGTGCTCAGATTCAAAGGGAGTGAATCGAATGGCCCGCGGCCGGATGGGAGTGTTGTCGGCTGGTCCCGTGACAATGCGGGGGCCGGAGGTAGATGCCATGGGGCGAGAGGTGCCCGCTCTGGGTGAGGGCGACAAGGCGGCCTTTCCTTTGAGGGCCGTCATGAGATCCTGGATCTGAGATTGATCAAGCTGAGGGATTAGGCGCAAGAGTTGAGCAGCTTGATCTTCTGCCTAAGGGGAACGAACATTTAGTGATGGGCCGCCATTGTCGAGACGATGTGTAACACCCTCCTCCGACTTCACACAAACACATACGTAACCTTTGATCGGAAGAGGGGTTACGCTGACAAACTTTCGTTATGGGTAGATATAACCGTGCAATGCACAAATCTGGCAAACCATTCCACAAAGGTATCTTCGAACACATTATAATATTCAATGTGACAAAGTAGCAACACTTATTATTTACAAAAGACAAGTTTCTCTCTCTCTAACTTAATACATTATCAACTAAAAGAAACTACTAAAACTACATTATTCTTCTTCATCTCTTCATCGTCCGCAGCGGAATTAGGATTCACATGTAGCTGAGATTATACACACCTTCAATCTGAAAGGTTTGGAGGAAACAAAGGCGTGAGTCGGAAGGACTCAGTAGGTATCAGTAAACATAGCGTAGGAGTTTCATTTGCAGAGCTGAATGAATATTCAAATGGTGCATATATGGATCAAAACATAATTGCTCATGAATTTCATACTTAACAGAAACATATAGCCCAAATTAATTTCATGAGGGCTCAAACGAATATTAGAACAAAGTCATATTTGTCTTTCAAAATTCATATCATAACTTAATTTCGGAACAAACTTGACAGGCATCACTGCTCTCAAGAGGTTACTATATAGACGTAATTTACCATCCTCAGTGCCTAGGCGATTCCAGCACCTTAGATCTTGTTCATTGCGCAAGAACGGGGTTTATTACCCACCATCGTCAGTCCATTGACTTGGATTTACCTACAAACTGTCGCCCTCAGCTGATCATAAGTGGCTGGTGCTACCACAAGTGATCCTAAACCCTCTTTGAAGAGAACACTGTCTTCATATCATAAATTTCTTTTCATGAGCATAACAGAGATTGGAAATCCAAAGGTAGTTTTGATTGAGAATAAATACAGATATCTTGGTGACAAAGTTGTTCGGAGTTCAATAATATAAGAAAGACAATTGGTTGAGACAGGGTTATGACTCAAGCCAATAACTTCAGAAGATTTGAATCATATAAGAATCCAAAAGAAAATGAAGATTCATAATGGTCATCACAAATTATTCACATCTCATGAGGTGTTCAAACATATGAACTCTCAAGTGGTCAAGTTTTATAACCTCAGTTACCGAATACCGAAGAATAGACTCAATCGGAGTACTATTCGTAATTGCCAACTTTAAGAATAACTCAAGGGAGATTAAGGTACATAATGTGGATAAACTTTGAGGTAGTATGACAATAAATACCAAGGTAAATGAGAGGGTAACTTACATGGCTTTTAGGATGAAGTTCTAGCATGGATTCAGACATGAAAGAGTGCAGAAATCCAATTCAGGGTTGTACCTGTCGACAGCCAAGAAGGGCCTGTCGACAGATGGCTGCAGACAGAACTGTAACTTGCTGGACTGTATGTATCTGTCGACAGATGCAAGGGATCTGTCGACAGATCCACACAGTCCAGAAACCTGAAGTTCTGTCAGACGTGCGTCTGTCGACAGATTTGGGCTGTCTGTCGACAACCGCTTATTTCTCACTCATAAATGACTTAGAATGTACTCTAAACATGCTGACAATAGAACCTATGAATCAAGGCATGATGTATATCAAATAGAAGAGTCTAATTATAGTTCTCACAGTGGTTTATAAACCGAACAAGTGGAATGAAACGAGAGGTTTGCAATTCAAGCTTGTCTAGCTAAAAACTAGACATAGTATATTGTTGGAAGTGTGGTCTTGATAGCAATGGATTATTGGGAGATTCTTACAAGATGAACACTAAAATACAAGATATTTAATGTTCCAAATCAAGGCTTGAGGTACAAACATCCGAAAGGAAAGAAATCACAATATTCTAGGATATCGAAATTTCTAGCAAAACTCTATAACACAAACTTGGATCATGGGTGGGACAAGAGGTTTGAAATCTACTTAAATTGTAAACGGGAGTGAAGAAACTCCTTGATAATTATATGATTCCAGAGGTAATAGGGAAAATCAAACGAAAGATTCTGAAAGTACAATCTCATACACAGACTTAACCAAGACTGGTTAATGAGCTTGAAGGCAACTCATGTAAAGTTATGATCTTTCTAACTAGAGCAGTGGGTAGAAGTATGAGGAGAAGATAGGAATCTACTTTTCCTCAAGGTAAACAAAATCCTTGAATACCTATAATCAAAAGTGAACCAAAACAAGAAGAACTCTACAGATCATGGCACAAACAAGAGACATGGTTTCTACGAATGAGGAACCATGAGCACGTACATAGGAAACTGAGAAGGATTCATAGTATGACACCTACCTGATTATAAGAGAACAAAAGGTTCTTATTCTTCTTCCTCTTAACGTAGAGATCAACACAGCAACAAAGTGAGGAAGTAGGAAGACTGCTGAAACAGGGACTTCGGTAGTTGCTTGTTGAGGATATGGCGATCCACACTAGGCAAAATAGTAGCAGCAACTACTACAATGGCTCCATCAGAAATCTTCTCACACACCAGGTGCAAGTACATCAACAACAGGGGTAGCACGAGCAAGAGTGCAAAAACTCCCACGAAGGTTGAAGGAGGGACTTATATAGGCTCTCAACTCTGCTGCATGCTTGGCACGTTGGCCATGTATGTGTCATGGTGTAAGCCCCTTTAAACCATGTGAGGCCACCTATCTCATGCAACACACTCTTTAGTTACACGCATGTAACCTTAATGATAGCCCAACCCATGGATAAGCCTTATCCTAATGTGTGTTGGCTTCTCCTAAGCCTTACACGTAAATCACCCAAAAATCCATCCCGTAATTGATCCTTAATTCAGCTGGCCCAATAATCCCTATGTAAAGGTGTTCAAACGACGTCCGTTTGTGTTGAAATTTCAACCATAGACTAATATGAAGGTTTTACTAATTGTCATAATTTTTATTTAATTTTTAGAATTTATTTTCTACTGGGTGAAAAATCGCCCGGAAAATAGTTGCGTCGACTTAATCTCAAAATCTGGTCGTCAAAAATTCCGGATAATTACATATTTGATATCTCCACAATTTTCTAAGAATTATGGTGTTCTCAGATTTTATTTTCGTTACAGTTTTTCGGTGTCGCCCTGTCGGGGTGCGCACGACCGAAAGTAGTACCGGGGTATGATAAAGTATCTTAAACATACCCTTAATCCTAAATATCACAATTTAAACCTAATCGGTTTGCATAAACAAGAATTTCTAAGTAAAACATGGTATTTAAAATCTGGGGTATTACATTTCTCCCCCTGTTAAAATAAATTTCGTCCTCGAAATTGGCAAAATTTACTTACCGAATAGCTGTGGATACTTTTCTTTCATTCTTGCTCCAATTCCCACGTTTCTTCTTCGATGAACGCGCTTTTCCACAAGATCTTCACCATAGGAACTGCTTTGTTTCTGAGGACTCGTTCTTTCCTGTCCAATATTTTCACTGGTTCCTCTTGTACGGTTAAATCCGGTTGTATTTCCACTTCTTCATAACTGATACATGAGAGGGGTCCATTATGTATTTCCTCAACATAGATATGTGAAATACATTATGAATGTGTGACCAAGAGGGCGGAAGAGCTAATTGGTATGCTACTTCCCCTATTCTTTGTAATATCTCAAAAGGTCCTACATATCTTGGACTGAGTTTTCCTTTCTTTCCAAATCTCATGGTACCTTTGGTTGGAGAGATCTTTAGAAATACATGATCACCTATGTTAAACTCCAGTGGCCTTCTTCTTCTATCAGCATACTTCTTCTGTCTGTCTTGAGCTATTAGCAATCTTTTCCTGATTAATTTGATTTCTCTGAGCAGTTCTGAATTAATTCTGGCCCAATGAGACTCTTTTCTCCCACTTCTGCCCAACAGAGGGGTGATCTACAGGGTCTACCATATAATGCCTCATATGGTGCCATTCCAATACTTGTATGGTAACTATTATTGTATGCAAACTCAATCAAGGGTAGGTAATCATCCCAGCTACCACGCCATCCAAACTACATGCTCTTAGCATATCTTCGAGTGTTCGTATAGTTCTTTCTGATTGGCCATCGGTTTGTGGATGATATGCTGAACTGAATTTTAATTGTGTACCCATGGCTGCTTGAAGACTTTTCCAAAATCTAGCAGTGAATCTTGGATCTCTATCTGAAATTATCGACAAAGGAATTCCATGAAGTCTCACTATTTCCTTTATATACAATTGAGCCAAATCTTCTAATGATTGTGTCTTTGTAATTGCTAGAAAATGAGCCGATTTAGTTAATCTATCCACAATCACCCAAATAGCATCATGCTTCTTCCTTGTCTTTGGCAAACCCATTACGAAGTCCATAGTTATCTGCTCCCATTTCCATATTGGAATTTCAATGAGTTGCATAGGCCCTGCTGGCTTCTGGTGCTCAGCTTTTATTTGTTGACATGTTAGACATTTACTCACAAATTCTGCTATGTCCTTTTTCATTCCATGCCACCAAAATTGCTTTTTCAGATCCTGATACATTTTAGAGCTTCCAGGATGAATCGAATACTGAGATTTGTGTCCTTCCTTCAATAACTCACTTTTAATTTCTTCATTCTCCGGTATGCATATTCTGTTTTGAAATCTAATTATCCCTTGACCATCTCTGATGTATCCTGGTTTATTTACCATCTCTTTTAGTTTCTGATCTTGGTTCTGTGCTTCACTAATTTTATCTATCAGTGCTGATCTTACTGTCAATTGTGCCAATATCAGATTTTCTGCATCACACCTTGGTGAGTATTCGATCAAATCTGTCATTTCTTTCCACTGTTGGTGTAATTGTAATGCTCTTGATTTCTTTCTGCTCAAAGCATCAGCAACCACATTAGCTTTACCCGGATGGTAATTCACCGTAAAATCATAATCCTTTAAAAATTCTAACCATCTTCTTTGTCTCAGATTCAGTTCCTTCTGAGAAAATATGTACTTTAAACTTTATGATCAGTATAAACTTCAAATTGTTCCCATATAAATAGTGGCGCCAGATCTTCAAAGCATGTATGATCGCTGCCAATTCTAAGTCATGAGCCGGATAATTCTTTCATGATCTTTTAATTGTTTAGAGGCATAAGCTACCACTTTCCCATGTTGCATAAGAACACATCCAATTCCTCTTTGAGATGCATCCGTATACACTATAAATCCTCCCGATCCTTGAGGTAAGGTAAGAATCGGAGCTGTGGTAAGCTTCCCTTTTAATTCCTGAAAACTGGCCTCACATTTCTCATTCCACACAAAAGGTGTCTCTTTTCTGGTTAACTGAGTCAAAGGCATAGCTATAGAAGAAAAGCCTTCAATAAATCTTCTATAGTAGCCAGCTAATCCCAAGAAACTTCGAATTTCTGATGGATTCTTGGGTCTTTCCCAATTTAGAACTGCTTCAATTTTACTTGGGTCTACTGCCACACCTTTTCCAGAAATCACATGACCCAAAAATTTCACTTCCTTGAGCCAAAACTCACATTTACTTAATTTAGCATACAATTGATGATTCCTTAACGTTTGTAGTACAATTCTCAAATGTTCTTTGTGTTCTTCTTCACTAGATGAGTATATCAACACATCATCTATAAATACTACCACAAAGTTATCCAAATAAGGCTGAAATACCCTGTTCATCAAATCCATAAATACCGCAGGTGCATTAGTCAATCCAAAGGGGAGTACTAAAAACTCATAATGTCCATATCTGGTTCTAAATGCAGTCTTAGAAATATCATCTTCTTTAACTCTCAATTGATGGTACCCCGACCTTAAATCGATCTTAGAGAATACTGTAGCAGACCGGAGTTGATCAAACAAGTCATCAATTCTAGGTAATGGATATTTGTTCTTGATTGTGACTTGATTCAATTTCTATAATCAATGCATAATCTAAGAGATCCATCTTTCTTTCTCACAAACAATACCGGAGCTCCCCATGGTGACACACTTGGTCTAATAAAACCTTTGTCTAAAAGTCTTGCAACTGCTTCTTTAATTCTATCAACTCAGCTGGTGCCATTCTGTAAGGAGCTATGGATATAGGCAAAGTTCCAGGTAAAAGTTCAATGGTAAAGTCAATTTCTCTAATTGGAGGTAATCCAGATAAGTCATTAGGAAAGACATCTGGAAATTCTTTTACAACTCAATATCTTGAACTGATACCTGTTTATGCTCATTTGATATGGCCATCACACTTGCCAATAACCTTGACAACCATTTTCAGCCATTTCATGGCTTTAAGTGCTGATATAGTCATCTTGTTTCCATTATTCTTTGGACATGTATAGCTGAAATCTGCTAATCCCGGCCTTTTAAATGTTAAGACTTTCTTACGGCATGATTTTCTGCTAACCAATCCATTCCCAGTATAATGTCAAAATCTTGCATGTTATCCAGTACATATACATATGCAGTAAGTTCACATTCTCCTATTTTCAGAGTTATTTCTGGAATAACAGAGGTAAGTGTAGCTATTTGACCAGTAGGACAGTCAAGTATCATGCTTCCTACTAATTTCTCTGGTTTCCGAGACATAGAATTAACAAATACCCGAGAAATAAAAGAGTGTGTAGCTCCAGGGTCAAATAACACTCTAGCATACATATTTTCGGTTAGGAGAATACCTTCAGCTACTGTAGGGGTGTCCTGGGCTTCCTCCTTTGTCAGAGCGAAGACTCTAGCTGGTCCCTTGGGTGGTTGTCTTGGGGCTTGCTGGAAGTAAGGTTGTGGTTTTTGCGCTTTTGACTGGTCTGCTTTATGTGGACAGTCCTTAATCATATGCCCTTTCTGACCACATCCATAACATTTCCCTGCTACTTTCCACATTCATCACCGGGGTGTCTTCTTCCACATTGAACACACACGGGCCAACTCTTTTTCTGTTCTCCTGCTGCTTGGTTGAATCAACTTTCGCTTCTGACCTTTTGTTTCCTTGTATATACATTTTTCTTCTTACCCCCATTGGTTTCTTGTTTTTCATATACTCCTCAAACTCGGATTCCACTATAAATGCAGTCTTTAGTGCCACAGCCATGCTTGGGGATCTAGTGGAGCTACCCTACTCCTCACACTGGGTTTCAATCCTCTCACAAACTTCTTTACCCTTCTGAGTTCATTATCACAAATGTGAGGTGCATACTTTTCCAGTTCAGTGAATTTTGTTTCATATTCTGCCACCGTCATGTCTTTTTGTTCCAATTGCAAAAATTCCACTTCCTTCCTATCCTTGATATGTGGTGGAGTGTATTTTTCATACAACTCTCTCAGGAATTCTCCCCAACTAATGTTATCTTCTCTATTTCTGAATGCATTTCTCATGGCAGATTGCCACCATTCATCTGCTCTATCCTGAAGCATATAAGTCGCCAATGTGACTTTGTCTTCTTCTTCACATCTAATTGCCTTAAATATCTTTTCCATTTCTCTAACCCATCCTTCTACAATTTCAGGTTGGCTGCTTCCTTTGAAGGCTGGAGGTCCCATCTTCTTAAATTTCTCTAACAATGATGCTCCAGAAATTCTTTCTCCACCTACATCTTGTTGGTTCTTCATTAGTGTTTGCACCATTCCCTGAAATGACTGCATAAAAGTAGCAAAATCAGGAGTCCCAGTACTTCCTTCTTGAGAATTTCCGGCCAATGGGACATTGTGAACTTCCTCCCTAGAGCTTTCCTCATGCCTATCCTCACTGGATGTGTCGATAGCTTTCCCTTTGTCTGCCATTTTCTGGAACACCATCAAACACATCCAATTAATTCATGCTAACTACTTAAATTTTGTTAGAACCAAAATGATCTTTAAAGATTCTAGAATACACACAAGTGTTTTATTTATTTCCTTTGTGAAAATGGTCACAGAGATATCTATCACCCATAACCTTGCTCTGATACCACCTCTGTAACACCCTCCTCCGACTTCACACAAACACATACGTAACCTTTGATCGGAAGAGGGGTTACGCTGACAAACTTTCGTTATGGGTAGATATAACCGTGCAATGCACAAATCTGGCAAACCATTCCACAAAGGTATCTTCGAACACATTATAATATTCAATGTGACAAAGTAGCAACACTTATTATTTACAAAAGACAAGTTTCTCTCTCTCTAACTTAATACATTATCAACTAAAAGAAACTACTAAAACTACATTATTCTTCTTCATCTCTTCATCGTCCGCAGCGGAATTAGGATTCACATGTAGCTGAGATTATACACACCTTCAATCTGAAAGGTTGGAGGAAACAAAGGCGTGAGTCGGAAGGACTCAGTAGGTATCAGTAAACATAGCGTAGGAGTTTCATTTGCAGAGCTGAATGAATATTCAAATGGTGCATATATGGATCAAAACATAATTGCTCATGAATTTCATACTTAACAGAAACATATAGCCCAAATTAATTTCATGAGGGCTCAAACGAATATTAGAACAAAGTCATATTTGTCTTTCAAAATTCATATCATAACTTAATTTCGGAACAAACTTGACAGGCATCACTGCTCTCAAGAGGTTACTATATAGACGTAATTTACCATCCTCAGTGCCTAGGCGATTCCAGCACCTTAGATCTTGTTCATTGCGCAAGAACGGGGTTTATTACCCACCATCGTCAGTCCATTGACTTGGATTTACCTACAAACTGTCGCCCTCAGCTGATCACAAGTGGCTGGTGCTACCACAAGTGATCCTAAACCCTCTTTGAAGAGAACACTGTCTTCATATCATAAATTTCTTTTCATGAGCATAACAGAGATTGGAAATCCAAAGGTAGTTTTGATTGAGAATAAATACAGATATCTTGGTGACAAAGTGTTCGGAGTTCAATAATATAAGAAAGACAATTGGTTGAGACAGGGTTATGACTCAAGCCAATAACTTCAGAAGATTTGAATCATATAAGAATCCAAAAGAAAATGAAGATTCATAATGGTCATCACAAATTATTCACATCTCATGAGGTGTTCAAACATATGAACTCTCAAGTGGTCAAGTTTTATAACCTCAGTTACCGAATACCGAAGAATAGACTCAATCGGAGTACTATTCGTAATTGCCAACTTTAAGAATAACTCAAGGGAGATTAAGGTACATAATGTGGATAAACTTTGAGGTAGTATGACAATAAATACCAAGGTAAATGAGAGGGTAACTTACATGGCTTTTAGGATGAAGTTCTAGCATGGATTCAGACATGAAAGAGTGCAGAAATCCAATCAGGGTTGTACCTGTCGACAGCCAAGAAGGGCTGTCGACAGATGGCTGCAGACAGAACTGTAACTTGCTGGACTGTATGTATCTGTCGACAGATGCAAGGGATCTGTCGACAGATCCACACAGTCCAGAAACCTGAAGTTCTGTCAGACGTGCGTCTGTCGACAGATTTGGGCTGTCTGTCGACAACCGCTTATTTCTCACTCATAAATGACTTAGAATGTACTCTAAACATGCTGACAATAGAACCTATGAATCAAGGCATGATGTATATCAAATAGAAGAGTCTAATTATAGTTCTCACAGTGGTTTATAAACCGAACAAGTGGAATGAAACGAGAGGTTTGCAATTCAAGCTTGTCTAGCTAAAAACTAGACATAGTATATTGTTGGAAGTGTGGTCTTGATAGCAATGGATTATTGGGAGATTCTTACAAGATGAACACTAAAATACAAGATATTTAATGTTCCAAATCAAGGCTTGAGGTACAAACATCCGAAAGGAAAGAAATCACAATATTCTAGGATATCGAAATTTCTAGCAAAACTCTATAACACAAACTTGGATCATGGGTGGGACAAGAGGTTTGAAATCTACTTAAATTGTAAAGGGAGTGAAGAAACTCCTTGATAATTATATGATTCCAGAGGTAATAGGGAAAATCAAACGAAAGATTCTGAAAGTACAATCTCATACACAGACTTAACCAAGACTGGTTAATGAGCTTGAAGGCAACTCATGTAAGGTTATGATCTTTCTAACTAGAGCAGTGGGTAGAAGTATGAGGAGAAGATAGGAATCTACTTTTCCTCAAGGTAAACAAAATCCTTGAATACCTATAATCAAAAGTGAACCAAAACAAGAAGAACTCTACAGATCATGGCACAAACAAGAGACATGGTTTCTACGAATGAGGAACCATGAGCACGTACATAGGAAACTGAGAAGGATTCATAGTATGACACCTACCTGATTATAAGAGAACAAAAGGTTCTTATTCTTCTTCCTCTTAACGTAGAGATCAACACAGCAACAAAGTGAGGAAGTAGGAAGACTGCTGAAACAGGGACTTCGGTAGTTGCTTGTTGAGGATATGGCGATCCACACTAGGCAAAATAGTAGCAGCAACTACTACAATGGCTCCATCAGAAATCTTCTCACACCAGGTGCAAGTACATCAACAACAGGGGTAGCACGAGCAAGAGTGCAAAAACTCCCACGAAGGTTGAAGGAGGGACTTATATAGGCTCTCAACTCTGCTGCATGCTTGGCACGTTGGCCATGTATGTGTCATGGTGTAAGCCCCTTTAAACCATGTGAGGCCACCTATCTCATGCAACACACTCTTTAGTTACACGCATGTAACCTTAATGATAGCCCAACCCATGGATAAGCCTTATCCTAATGTGTGTTGGCTTCTCCTAAGCCTTACACGTAAATCACCCAAAAATCCATCCCGTAATTGATCCTTAATTCAGCTGGCCCAATAATCCCTATGTAAAGGTGTTCAAACGACGTCCGTTTGTGTTGAAATTTCAACCATAGACTAATATGAAGGTTTTACTAATTGTCATAATTTTTATTTAATTTTTAGAATTTATTTTCTACTGGGTGAAAAATCGCCCGGAAAATAGTTGCGTCGACTTAATCTCAAAATCTGGTCGTCAAAAATTCCGGATAATTACATATTTGATATCTCCACAATTTTCTAAGAATTATGGTGTTCTCAGATTTTATTTTCGTTACAGTTTTCCGGTGTCGCCCTGTCGGGGTGCGCACGACCGAAAGTAGTACCGGGGTATGATAAAGTCTTAAACATACCCTTAATCCTAAATATCACAATTTAAACCTAATCGGTTTGCATAAACAAGAATTTCTAAGTAAAACATGGTATTTAAAATTGGGGGTATTACACGATGACTCTCTGGCATGGACTGTGGCGACCCAGGGCCGGGCCGTCTCCTCAAGGAGATCATGAGGAAGAGATTCCTCATAGTCATGGGAGGTGTAGAATGCAGCATCCTGATTCTCATCACCATAGATTGGGTTCAAGTAGGACTCCATATTTGGAAAGTTGGTGCACTAAAACAGGGAAAGCCTGTCTAGACTTAAGAGACAACCTAACCTAAACAGACACCTAGTTTCCTAAACAGACAATCCTATGTAAACAAACGAAAGAGAAGAAGTCTCACCCAAAGCAAGCAAGTGGCAATGATGATGGTTTCTTTTATTTGGTTCAAGTTTGCCTTTTAATGGTTTGATCTTTTAGCAAGTTCCCTCAAAGGAAAGGTTTCCTAAAGGGAGAAAGCTTCCAACTTCGGGTTTGACTAGGATTTCTCACGGACATACCAATGCATGGATCCTAAATCTAGGTGGCAACAGGTACAACCAGCCCGGCGGCCGTGTGGGAATCCACGGTCAGCGGGGACTTACAGAGGCCCTCAAGAGAGTGCTCTAGTCGAACATAAGGAATATGTGGCCAAGAGAGCGGGCGTCGCCGAGGAGGACAACCTAAGCTAAAATATGGAAATATGAATGCGCCCTATGTGCACCGGAGTGCATGCAAAATCTAACCTAAAACTAGCAAAACAGAAATCAGGCCGACCTACTCTAAGAAGCAGAAGGCGACAATCTACCTGTCGCGACCTGGATCGCGACAGGAAGATCGTCGTGTTCTTCTTCGCAGTGGACAGAGATCAGATATACCTGATTATGCACGAAAAATCAAACAACCCTGTGGCATGGAGGACTAACAGACTTGTAAAAGCACGGATCAGGCACAAAGCAACTCAAAGCATGGATGGAGTACTTGAAATAAACCCAAAAACATAGAAATAGATGGAATCAGGAGCACTGACCTGATCGGGACAACCACCTTGTCGCTTTCCAGATCGCGACGACTTCGACGTCGCCTTCTCACCCAGTGCAGCAGCACTCAAAATAGCCGTGAAATAAATGGAAAAATGCGAAAACTAAAGAATAACTACACACATGAAGGACTGAAACAGGCAGTGGAAGACAGTAATGAACACGATAGGCACTAGAGGTCCCACCGTGATAGCCAAAAGGTGTAATCACGGGATTTGCTCCCCAAATAATGATGATGAAAAATAAGGAAAAGGACCGTGATCGCCACCAAAGTTGTGATACCCCGAAATTTCATTCATTTTATATTATGCATGTGTTATTTACCTATTTATGTATATAGTGTATGTATTAAAATGTGCATATTTCAATTTCAAATTTTCTCATGTGCATATGTAAGTGTATATATATATTATTTTCTGTGGATGTAAGTAAGTAACTAATCTTGTATGTGTTGCACTTATTTAGAAACCATACATAGTATATTTAAGTAATGTGTGCATGCAAATATGTGAATTTTGCATACATCTTATAGGTATATATGAGTTAATTTTTATTGCATGTAATGTGTATATAGGTACTGTAGACACCCGTTTCTGGCCTATGAGTTGAACCACATTCTTGACATCTTGACATCTTAGTGAGCCCTAGTTGGTCACTCACCTTGAGCCCACTATTAACCTTGCTTTGAGCCCATTAAGAAGCCCAATTTCATTTAATCCCATCCATTATCCTTTTAAAAGAGTCAATGTGCCTTAATTGCCTATCATTCTCTCATTTGATTGGCCATTTTTTGAGAATAATCGATTTTCATTAACGCGACATATCATGGCAACGCGTTCATCTTGTTGCGTCCCCTTTGGCTGTCGCGACAGCCCATGCATACCCATGCACGTGGCTTCCAAGTCGCGACGCCTTTGGCCGTCGTTTCCTCCAGGTCGCGCCCCCACAATATGTCGCGACTACAGCCGCGGCAACAGCCTCTGCAACCACCTCCACTTTATCCTCCCATGGCCTTATCTCTATCCCATGCAACCTCCCAACCCCCATGACCGCGATTTGGGGTTGTGAGACTCTTTGTTGACCCCTTTGAACTCTCACCCACGAATTTTAATGGTTTTTATCCTTTATTTGGGTATTTATCATCTTAAGATGGGATTTTCTCTCTCTAACTCTATATAAGCAAGGACACCTCCTTGAGAGCGAGAAGAGCCCCATTTTTACCCCGAAGGGCTGCCGAATTTTTCTGTGATCTGGACTTATCCCGCAGCCCTTCCGCTTCTCTCATTTCCTCACTTATTCCACCTCAAGTCATGCCATTTTGCTCATCCACAAAGCTGGGAATGTGAGGAGGGCGATTCCTACTCCATCCAGAGGCTTTTGCATGAGCCAACGACGCATACCACGCCAGGGAGTCGCCCCCACATGGGGCTCTTTCTCTCTTCCCACTTCCTCTCCTTTCTTCATGCATTTTGCTATTCCATTTTATAGATAGGTTTCATTTCCTTCCTTTCCCACGTTTTCCTATCACCCTAGGGGTTTAAAAAACCACCCCAGGTTCGTTCCCCCCATGCTCCCTCCTTCTCTTTCATTTTTGAGTGGATACTATGCTTAACTCGTTCTAACAGGGTTTCTTTCACTATTTTCATTATTTTGGCAGGCACCCAAGCGAAGTTTTACGAGGAGCTCTTGTCCTCTGGCCGGCCGGAGGGCAGGAAGAAGGTCCTTCATCACTTCTCCCACACTGTAGAGAACACGACGGACGAGGGTGATGCGACAGTCGAGACGCGCCCTACAAGGGTGACCCGACTTCAGCCCATCGCGGCGTGGTTCCACGTCGCGATCTTAGTAAGTCCTCTTGTTCTCTTTTCCTTTTCCTAGCTTAGTTAGCCCGCTTAATTCTCATTAATAGGCAACAAGTTAGGTGGCAATCACATCCTTTTCCCATGCTTCTATATTGAGTACATGTTTGCGTGTTTTGGGGGTCGCACAATCCCCGTGATTACACCTTTTGGCGATCACGGTGGGACCTTCAATGCTAGCCTCGTGATTTTTTAGCATGTTTGCCTGCCATGTTTGATTGTTTAAATGCCTTCTTAGAATCCTGTTAAGTGTATTTTGTTTTGTTTTGGCGCTTCTGTTCTCTGCCAGAGATGCGGTGTATCGCGTCGCCGCGATCTCATCGCGTCTAAGGTGGCCGGCGTGACAAAAGGTACGTGCCTCTCCCCTTCTGTCCACCTTATTTCTTTCTGTGGATTCACCTATGTCTCTTCTATGCCATACTGCCATGTACTCTCACGTTTTTTATTGCTAGAATCCTGCTAGGGTTCGGATTTTTTCCTTTTCTTTTGCTAGTGGTTTTCAGATCCTGTCGCGGCATATCGTGGAGTCGCGATAAGGCCGTGCCATGGTAGGACGTCGTGGCTTCAGGTACACATTGCTTGTTATTGTTTTGACCCATGTGCCGATTTTGGTGTGACCCATGAGCTCTGCTGTGTTAATTTGGTTATTCCATGCTTGTATTGCGTGTTAGGTCAGTCTGTATGTCCTGTGTTTGTGAGTGACTACGATTCTCAGGACTCTTTTGATATCGCGGCTGGGTTGCCGGTCGCGATAGGGTCGTGGCGTATCTAGCCGCCGCGACTTTACCCGAGACCCGTTACTCACCCTGTTTTGTCATTAGTTGGATATTGCATACATTTTTTGGCACCTAGGCCCGTGCATACACTATTGATCCATGCTGATAAGCTATTCCCCTTGGTTGAGTGAGTCCTCTCACCCGCGAGCACTTGTGGGCTGACTAGGGCCGCCTCCCGAGGACCTCCGTAAGCCCCCGTGTCCTTACGCACGTTGCGGTTCGCCGGGCAGGTTGTACCCGTTGTACCCTTAGTTTGAGCTATCCCCGCGTGTGAATTGTGTGCCACCCTTAGTCACACCGAAGGACTTGAGTTCATACCTATTAGGGTACCACTTGACCGAGTGACATTCTATTAATCAATCAATTTAAAGGTTAAGTACAAACTCTAAAATTTGGACGTTAATCATGATAACTTGAGTGCTTATTTGGTGCATCCCTTCTTATCTCACAGTCCCTTCTTGTTTGCGATAGAGTCTAGGATTTGTTTAGCTAGTGTCATCTCCCCTAATTGTTTAGGGGCGGTGCATACGTCATTATTTAGGTAGATCAAGTCAGTCCCCTCCATCTCTTGTACTATATCATAATCCCTTGTTTGACATGGACCATTTCCGCGTCCTTGCCGATGATTCCTTGCCCATTGGGCTTCTAGAGGACGTAGCCCAACCCTCTGCGGTTGTCCTCTCTGGGCACATTGAGCCCTCTCCTCCTGTCGGTGGTCAATCCCGCCCTCCTTCTCCTCCTAGGGCGGATGACCCGCATTCTCAGTTTAGTCAGCTTCTCCCTCATTTAAGTCCGGACCAAGACCATGAATTTATGGCCGCTGTCAAAGGTAAGCGACCCTTATCTCCTTCCACTCGCAGTTCTACCCAACAGGCAGCTTCCTCCGCTCCTATTATTTCAGCGCCACATGCACCCTCCGCTGTGGCAGATCCTGCACACCTCCGTCCATGGACTATCCGAGCCTAGCTACCTTCCAGCGCGGGAGGTTCGGACCAAATCTCCTACGATGTCTTCCTTCTATCAGACCGAGCCGGCTCCCCTTCCCCGCGAACTGTCCTACTCCATGGAGCAATCTCACTCTCTCATTCCCGCTCACCACGCCACGTCCCCCTCCGACTTCCTTGCGGAGTGGACGTCAATGAAGCGGGAGCCTTGGCCGAGAAAATGAAGCCTGATGAGTAATTTGTTGTTTACTCCGACAGATGGCGTGCCTTGGCTGCTAAAGTCCGATGCCCTATGCCGGAAGAGGAGAAAGTTAAATTGCTGATTTCCAATGCCACGCCCACCTACCGTGCCATTCTAGCTATGAACGACATCACTTCCATGCACCAGTTATACAGCCGAGCCCGTTTCATCCATACCCAGCTCAAGGATTCACCCATCCACTCTATGTTTGAGGCCCCTAAATCCCGCTATCCTAAGAAGCCCTAGGGACCTGTTACCGAGGGAATCCAAACCAATGAGCAGGTAGGTGCAGTAAACAATCCCCAAGGCCCAGTAGGTAGGGCACCCCTTAATCAGAAACCACAGCAACCCTGGAACAATCGGTAGCCGCCTCCTCAAAACCAGAACCCTCAGCAAGATCAGCGCCAATACAACCAAGTCCCTCCACCCCAAAATGGCTATGCTCCTCGAAAGCCCAATGGGCCCAAGAGGGCACAATTCCCTCCTCTTACAGAGAGTCTTGTTGATATATTTACGGCCCTCATGTCTTTAAATGCTCTTAGGCTCCCTCCCGAGAAGCCAAACTGGAACATGGCAGCAGATCAAACAAAGTATTGTGTGTACCATCGCCATCCAGGCCACAATGTGTCAGATTGCTTCCAATTTAGGGACATTATATATGATCTTCATGAACAGAATCAAATTGATTGGGCCAAGATGAAAAGGTTGATCTAGACACTGAGGGACCAACAAGGTCAAAGAGAACAGCAGCAGCAGCAAAGGTGACAGCAGCCTCAGCAACAACAGCAGCAATTCCAGCAGCAATAGCAACCGTTTCAGCAACAGCAATTCCAGCAGCAATACCAGCAGCAGTAGCCACAGCAACCCCAGCAGCCAGCCAATGACATCGGCATAATTCGTAACCCTATGCCGCAACATCAGCCCGCTCCGAACCCACAACCAGCTCCACCACCTCCTCCACCCGCTCAAGTTAATCCTGTCATCCACCACCACCAGCCGCATGGGCTTTTGATGATGAGCACGAAGTGGGCCAGCTTTTGGCCATTACCCATACCGCACCTATTACCACACCTGCCTCCTCCACACCCACCATTGCCACCATCACCTTGCCACTCTACAACTCCACTGTTATGCTGCCTATTATCCCGTCACCTCTCAATGTCCCATTCTCCCCTGCGCCCGCATCCATAATAGCCAACCCCTCCATCCTTGACGCCACTCCTCCTCCACTTCACCATAACCTCGCCCTACAGAGCGGGCGGATGTTTCATCAGATGTACCCAAATGCATCCATATCTATGCCAAGTCAGCCAACCCAGCCATCCAACAATCAGCAGCAGCAAGAGATTGAAGAGATAGAGCCGGTCCCGAGGACCCAATATGACCTTTTGAAGCACTTGGACCAGACCCCGGTAAAAATATCCATCCTCGAGCTAATCAAAAGGTCGCAAACACACCAAGACGCCCTGAGAGCCTTCCTGCAAAGAGTCATGGTGAGTGAAGACATGAACCCTAACAATCTGCCCTCCGTGCTCTCTGTTGTAAACAAGGGGCCAACAATTACCTTCTCAGATGGTGAGTTAGCTCCTCCAGAAGCCAGAAGAATGCCCTTGTGTGTGACTTTGACCATAAATAAAGTGGTTGTGGATGCCACGTTGGTCGATACAGGAGCTTCTATTAATGTGTGTCCACTGAGCACTTTAAGGGCCTGCAATATTTCTGAACGCCAACTGCAGCCTACCCCTACAACCATAGCGGCATACGACAACTCCCGGTGGGCTTGCCATGGCATCATCTCTTTGCAAGCTGAATTGGGCCCACTTGTCATGACTGTGGATTTTTATGTGCTGGACATAGATCCTACTTTCAAGGCCATTCTAGGTCGCCCCTGAATTGAGGCATTAGGGGTGGTGCCTTCTACTGCTCATCAATGTTTGAAGTTCCCCTTCCAAGGGAGAATAGTCAAGGTTAAGAGTGCAGTGACAACTCACACAGTGGAGGCCATTGAGAAAATATTGCCATCAGTCTGGCCATCCAAAAAACACATTATTTCAGTCCTTGATGTGAACTTTCCTTGGGCTTACACATTTTCCAGCAGCTGCCAGATCATATCCCCATCAGTGGCAGCTGTCAAGAAGGGCACACTCTCAAATACCAAGGGGTGGAATATCATGGTTAGGATTGGATATCAACCAGAAAAAGGTCTTGGTGCTCACCTTCAGGGGCGGACTCAAATCATCAATGACCCCAAGAAATTCACAAAGAGGGGTCTTGGATACCAAGAAGGACTCAAACCATGGGCGGCATATTCATCTGCACCAAAGTCAGACCAAGACCCTCTCATCTGGACACTCTATGATCATTTTGTCAGAGGGCCCGTACAGCCAGGCTACAATACTATCATGACAGAAGCACTGTTGTCCCCATATCAAGTTCAGAGGCCCAGAGGCCCAGTAAAAGTGGAAGCCTGAAGAAATAGCGGCAGAAGAACCGGATCTGGAAGACTTAATCTCAGCCGTTAGTTTTATGTTCAAGGAGGACAAAACCGTGCAGTCCCCGGTAGCAGAGGCAGAAGAACAAGAGCTCGAAGACCTTGTCTTGGCAGTCGGTCAGTTATTCAGTGAGGACAGCATTCCACATTCTCCGGCAATGGAACAGTCTGTATCAGCAGTCACCACCAAGTGACAGTTGCTTGGACCTGGTGAGGAGTTTGAATTTGTAACCCCCATCAACCCAGCACAGGAGTTCTGGCTAGGGTGTTCCCGGCCTCCTAGTCATTTTGTATCTTCCATCCTTGTTTATAATTTCGCTTTCATCCCTTCTTCTCCCCTCTTATCCTCCAATTCTCCCCTGACGCTCTCAAAGCGTTAACCGTTTCTTCGTCTTCGTTTTTCACTATTTTCTTTAATGGCTCGGTGTTGACCTTTTCCCGACGCCTTCGCATGTAGGATTGTTTATTTCTTTCCTTAGTTTAATATATTAAAAAATCAAAAATAAAAAAATGGGTGTGCTTCCTCCCTTCAATCCCCTCATCAATCGGACGGCGATCCTCGTCTTCTCTCCCTTTTCTTCGGACGGCGATCCCCATCTTTCCCTCCTTCCCCCTTCATCGGACGGAGATCCCCATCCTTCTTCTCCTTCCAAACACCAGTTTCCCACTTCGATCCCAACTCTTGACGGAGATCCCTGTCCTGGTGCTCCCTTGCTTTCGACGACAATCCCCGTCACCCGCGCACTCCTTCGCTTCCTTGACGGCGATCTCTGTCACTCTCTCCTCCTCCTTAGCGGCGATCCCCATCTTTCCCTTCCTTCTGCTTGAGCCGCGACCTGCGCCCACTGACCACCATGGTCATTTTGGGCAATCTGGGTGAGGGGCCTTCTGTTCCCCTGCACCCCAACTTTGCTGCGGGCACCCTGAGCTCGGGTGGCCCGCCTCCACCTCCAGACCCATCGGAGGATTGGTGCGACCTTGCCACACATATCTCTTTCCCTTCCAATAATCCCCTGGACACTTCTCCAAAGCCTCCTGTAAATATCAACCCTAGTTTAAACTCAGGGGTAGAATCTAGCAAGTCCTCGTCCCCGTCTAGGAAGAAAAAGGGTAGTGGTATACCCCGTAGGTATTTGTTAGATCTAGTGCAAAGGTGTGGCGCTCTCCTAGCTGTTGAAGAGATTGCCCAAGAAGCAGTTGTTTTCAACATAGAAGCTCAGTGCGAAGAGGAAGGGGCAGATGACGGATTTGGAGTATATGAAATCCTAACTGAAGAAGACCCAGCGGATGAAGAAGATGGTGAAATAGAGGACGCTGCCGAGATGTATGCGAGTGGTATGCGAAGATTCGATGAACCCACATCGAAGTGGACGAGCCCACCAAAGAGGTAAATGTTGAAATAGAAGAAGACCCCAGGCTCTTGACTATAGCTTCCAGTCTCCATCTCAAGGAAGAAGAGGCACTCATAGAAATGCTAAGGGAGTTCAAAGATTCTTTTGTCTGGTCGTACGATGACATTCTCGGCATTGACCCCTAATTGGTGGAACATAGGTTGATCTTAAAGCCAGGGGCAGTTGCCGTTAAACAAAAATTGAGACGATTCCTCCCCCACATCGCTTTGAAGATGAAAGAGGAGATTGATAAACTACACAAAGCCAAATTCATCCGTGTAGTCCTCTATCCATTGTGGGTGGCGAACATAGTCCCGGTAATGAAGAAGGATGGAAGAGTGCGGATTTGCATAGACTTCCAGGACTTGAATAAGACATGTCCAAAAGACGATTTCCCTTTACCTCATTTGGATGTGTTGATTGATAACACCATTGGGTACGAAACTCTATCGTTCATGGATGGATACTCAGGATATAATCAAATCCGTCTAGCCCCGGAGGACCAAGAGAAAACCTCCTTCACCACGCCCTGGGGAACTTATTGCTATGTGGTTATGCCGTTTGGATTGAAGAATGCCGGTGCCACTTATCAAAGGGCAATGTTAGCTATCTTCCACGATATGATTCATATAGATGTTGAAGTGTACGTGGACGATATTGTGGTGAAGTCTCGGACTCGAAGAGAACACTCCTCCGTGCTTGCCAAAGTGTTCCACCGCACACAAGAATATCAATTGAAGATGAATCCAAAGAAGTGCGTGTTTGTGGTTTCTTCAGGCAAATTGATAGGGTTCATAGTCAGCAAACGGGGGATTCAAATAGACCCGCACAAAGCCAAGGCAATCAATGAGATGCCTCTTCCTAAGAATATATCTGAGCTTCGAGGTTTGATTGGTCGATTTCAGTTCATAAGGAGATTCATATCTCAGCACTCCCAAGGATGTCGGCCCTTCTATGAACTGTTGAAAGGAGGGGCCAAATTTGAATGGAACGCCAAGTGCCAGGAGGCCTTTGATGAGCTCAAGAGTTATCTCATGAATCCGCCCATGCTGCAGGTGCCTGTCTCTGGGAAACCTTTAATCCTATATCTATCTACAATTGAGGACTCCCTAGGAGCTTTCCTTGCGCAACATGATGAGTCTGGAAAAGAAAGGGCAGTCTATTACCTATCTAGGCTCTTCAATCCTTCCGAGCTCAAACTCACCACAATGGAAAAGATGTGTGCAGCGCTAGTGTGGGTAGTGCAGAAATTGAAGCACTATTTCCTAGCCCATAGGGTGAGTTTGATTTCTAGAATGGATCCTATTAGGTATCTCCTGGAGAAGCCAGTCCTCGCCGAAAGATTGGCGCGTTGGCAAAGCTTCTTGTCCCAATTCGATATCACATTTGTAGTCCAGAAGGCTATTAAAGGGTATGCCATTGTTGAGTACCTTGCTCACCTTCCTCTTCCTCACAGTGACAGGGTTCAAGAGGATTTCCCCGATGAAAACCTGTCACTCATCTCTCGCGATCCCTTCTGGTCGCTCCACTTCGATGGGGCTCTCAATTCTAGGGGACGGGGCATAGGTGCTATCTTGCTCACCGCAGAAGGGATCACCGTTCCACTCGCATATCAACTTCAGTTCCCTGCCACCAATAATGTCTCCAAGTATGAGGCTCTCCTAGCTGGTCTAAAGTGATGAACAGTCCATCCCCATGTACTTTTAAATTAATTACTTGCCTATTTTGGTGATAAACAAAACACTGTCAAAAGTTTCTCTAACCTTGTTTATCTAGCCATAAGCACAGGAATTACCCAAAGAAAGTCAAGCATTTGTGGTAAGTCTTACATACATCTTTTCTCAGAAGAGCCATAATAATTTCTTCAGAAGTTATAACGACTTGCTCATTATAACGACTCTGTAAGTTATCGTAACGACTTCTTCACAAGTTATAACGACTTGCTCATTATAACGACTCTGTAAGTTATCGTAACGACTTCTTCAGAAGTTATAACGACTTGCTCATTATAACGACTCTGTAAGTTATCGTAACGACTTCTTCAGAAGTTATAACGACTTGCTCATTATAACGACTCTGTAAGTTATCGTAACGACTTCTTCAGAAGTTATAACGACTTGCTCATTATAACGACTCTGTAAGTTATCGTAACGACTTCTTCAGAAGTTATAACGACTTGCTCATTATAACGACTCTGTAAGTTATCGTAACGACTTCTTCAGAAGTTATAACGACTTGCTCGTCATAACGACTCTGTAAGTTGTCGTAACGATTTCTTTAGAAAGTTACAACGACTTGCCATGTTTCATAACGATTTCTTTTGAGAGCTACAACGACTTGCCATGTTTCATAACGATTTCTTTTATCATCTGTTATAGAACGACTTGGTTGTGATAACGATTTCATAAGTTATCATAACGACTTCTTATCAGTCTACAGCAACTTGATCATAACGATTCTATCAGATTTTCACAACGACTGCATAAGTCATGTTTCCATTTAATTAAACGTTTTTCCTTGATTTAATCTACGTTGAATAGTCAAAGTCGCATCTCGTCTGATTGACTGCCATGCATTTAATAAAGACTGAACGTATCTCTGCATGGACACAGAACATATCTTCCATTCTGGTGTATTCTCTGCATGCATCTTTTAGAACGATAAAGTATTACTACTATATTTGTGTCTATCTGCTTTGACGTTGATTGACATCTGGAGATAGTATAGCTGTCTACCATTAAAGCTCAACCTTGCAGAACCTTAAGGATGTACTATCCTACAACAACGGACACAGAAGGAACTACAAGCAAACTCAGAAGATCTTATCTCTTTGCGTGCTCCAAAGAATAAAAGACTGTTGACAGGAAGCTTCCACAAAACCTTCAGTCTAACGTACACCAAAGCTGTGAGACAACGGTCATCTCCTTGTCCTCATTCAAATCGGAGATACAAATACAAGATGAAGCTCGGAAGACAAACAATGGAGAAAACTCAATTCATATTGAAGAGCGGCTAGAACTCTGCAGCTTTCAAGTCTTCAAATTTTTCTCTAGAGCCAGAAATTCAGTCTTTTCGATCTTGGCTCTTAGCTCCCTGTGCTGTGAGAAGAAAAATTAAGGAAGAGCTAGTTTAGTTCTGAGAGAGTGCACTTTGTGTAGATCTTCGTCTCTCAGTGCTTGTAGCTTCAGATTGAGTTTTGTAAAAGCTTGATCTAGGGGCTAGTCTTTTTCTCTCAAGAATTTTCCTGTGTTACTCCCTTCGTGTGTGAAGGAAGACCTGGTGGTTTCCAGGGTGGTGTTATTCCCTTCGTGTGTGAAGGAAGACCTGGTGGTTTCCAGGGTGGTGTTTTTCCCTTCGTGCGTGAAGGAAGACCTGGTGTTGCCAGGGTGTTGTGTTCCCTTCAGGGGTGAAGGAAGACCAGCTAAGCTGGGTGGTTGTTTTTGTCCATAGGGGGACTGTACCCCAGTTAGTGAAATCCTGAGGATTGCTCAGGGACTGGACGTAGGACTCCTAAGGAGAGGAGATCCGAACCAGGATAAATCTGTGTGTTGTGTGATTGTCTTCTTTGTGTGATTGTTGTTTCTACTAACCATTACTAATCCCTTTCAAGAACTCTTTATGTTTGTTTGAGTTCAGGTTTTTTATCAGATAAATTTTTAAAGACCCATTCACCCCCCCCCCCTCTGGGTTAGCCAACCGGGCAACATAAAGCTTGCCTATCTCTTAGGCGCGCGACACCTCAAGATCATAGGAGACTCTCAGCTCGTTCTTCGGCAGGTCCTTTCTACCTATCATTCTCGTGACCCTAAGCTCAAGCCCTATCAATATCTGGTCATGCTACTAGCAAAGCAATTCCGCAAGCTCATCTACATCCATACCCCTCGTTCTCAGAATATCCTGGTCGATGCCCTGGCATCTCTGGCCTCCTCTCTCTCTTTCCCTCTCAACCGAAGCGCTGAGACAATCACTGTTGAGAGGTTAGAAGCACCCTCCACTCAGGATCCTTGGTTCATTAACCTCAGGAGTTCTTTAGTGTTGAAGGCAGAGAGAAGATAAGCGAAGGAAATAATGCTCGTGGAATTAGGAGAATTGATGGAGGAAGAAAGGCCATGGTACCATGAGATTGAGCAGTATTGCAGAGACGGTACTTTCCCAGAAGAGGCTGAAGCTGAAGATAGGAGAGCCATCCGTAGAGCGGCGTTAAGGTATACCATTGTCGGTGAAATGTTGTACATACGCGCTCTAAATGGAATGCTCCTCAGGTGTTTATCGGACGAAGAAGCCTGGAAGGTAGTGGAAGGATCCCACTCTAGTGAGTGTGGAGGGCATGTGAATAGCCAACTGTTGGCTAAAAAATCCTTAGGCAGGGCTACTACTGGCCAACCCTAGAAGAAGACTGCGCTATCTACGTTCATAGGTGCGTCAAGTGCCAGCTCCATGCCGACAAAATCCATGCTCCATCCTCCTCGTTACATCCACTATCTTCCCCTTGGCCTTTCTCCATGTGGGCCTTTGATATCATCTGGCCTCTTGGTGATCCTAATGCTCAAGTAAAACAAAAATATTTTATCCTCACTGCTACTGAGTACTTCACCAAGTGGGCTGAAGCAGAGGCATTTACAGACATCAAAGTCTCTACCGTGTGCAGATTCATCATGAAGAACATCATCTCGCAGTTCGGAGTACCAAGCGGCTTCGTCACTAACAATGGACCCCAGTTCATATCACAAGAGCTTCAAGACCTATGTAAGAAATTCAACATTTCCTTGCATCATTCGTCTCCTTACTATCCACAGGGCAACAGCCAAGCCGAAGCCACAAATAAAACACTTTTGAAAATTTTAAAGAAAACTTGCGAGTCTCATAAATTCGCTGATTGGCCTGAAAAATTGATTGAGGCTCTATGGGCCTATCGTACCTCTGTCCGCACACCCACTGGGCAAACTCCCTTTTCACTTACATACGGGATGGAGGCGGTATGCCCACATGAGATCCTCATTCCTTCGCTAAGAGTTCAGTTGGACAAAGAACTTAATCCCGACAAACGTCGAGAGGCGTTACTTACACAGCTGGAACTCCTAGACAAACGGCGTCTAGTCTTTTTCAACTAAAAGTTCTAAATCTTGCAGGGAAAGTCAAGACAGTGAAGAAGATGATTTCATTGTGGACTCTTCACCAACTGTTGAGGAACTTGAAGATATTGGTGAGAACTTGAACAACCAATCACCATCTTCAAGTGGATCAGGTAATGTTGTTCAAGATTTAAGTACCCCTCAACAGGTAATTACTGAGCCTAGATTTTTGAGAGATCACCCATTGGAAAATGTCGTTGGTGATTTGAATGATAGAGTTAGGACTAGATCATCATTCCTGCATGTTATTGAAGAAGACCCACTAGCTCTAATTTCCCAAATTGAACAAAGTCAATTGATGAAGCTCTGTTAAGTTCTGATTGGATCAATGCAATGCATGATGAACTTCATCAATTTGACAGAAATCAAGTATGGGAATTAGTGTTGGCCCTTTATGTACGGCAGCAAGGTAACCTAGAGGGGGGGGTGAATAGGTTTTTCTGAAATCTGAAATCAAAACGTGAACACTTAAAAGTTTGGTTAGTGTTAGTGTGATGAAGAGTGGCAGTGCGGAAGCAAAAGAACAATCATACAAAAGGACACAGGAGATTTATCCTGGTTCGGCCCTTCCCACATGGAAGTCCTACGTCCAGTCCCCAAGCAACCTCTTGGGATTTCACTAACCGAAGGTACAGTCCCCCTCAAGGACACTACAACACCCTGGATACCCCACCAGGTCTTCTTCTCTTTCCCGGGCAAGAAGGCAGCCCACTTCTTTTCTAGGCTCAGAAGCAAACCTACTTCTTTTACAGGTTCAGAAGTAAACCTCCTGGAACAAACCCCAGTGTGGTTCTGCTAGACTTAAACCCCCAGCTAGGTCCTGTTGGTACAAACCCCAACAAGGTTCTGCTAGACACTACCTCTAGCTAGGTTACACACTGTATACAGTCCTACAGCTGGACAAGGGTCTTTCTTAGAAAAGAAAGAACAAGACTGAGAGCTAATACAAGATGAACACTATGGACTTAGCTCACAGTCACAGACTCTCCCTCAAGATTACAATGAGCATAGGGAGAATGGAAGAGAAGAAGGCTTGAAGGCGATGAAGACTTCTGCTTGAAAGCTTCTGTAGATTTTGGCTCGAGCTCTTCTCTCTTTCTCTGAGTGTTTGTGGCGTGAAGGTTCTTCTCACAGTTGTACACTCCTTGAAGGATTTTCAGGAAGGCTTTTTTTTTCAGCCATGCTTCATCTTTTATATGAGAGGCTTTTGAAAAAGATCCGTTAAAGAGATCCGTTGGAGTTCTAGCCGTTGCTCATTTTCTCTTCATTTGTCTTAATCAGACTCTGGTGGTCTTCGAGGTCTGTAAGCATAAAAGAGAGAGTTAGCATAAAAGAGTGTTTACAAGATGACAGTGCATGCTACTGTGTTTCTGTTGACATGATAAAAATAGTTCATATCTTTTTCTGACAAGACTCTGAAATACGCATGCAGCTTTTTCTGTCAGAAGATATTTTGACTTTTTCATTAGGCGCCAAACAAATTTGAAATATAAAGGTAATCTGTGTTTGAACAGAATGAAGAAATCGTTATGAGCATGACTTATGAAATCGTTATGTGAAGAGTCGTTGCTCATTTGTAAACAAATCGTTATGAAAGACAAATCATTGTAAGTCTCAGCAACGGTTATGAAACTTAACAAATTGTTATGAGTCTTAACGAATCGTTGTGAGAACCAAATCGTTGTTCTCACTTATGAAATCGTTATGAGCCTTAGCAAATCGTTATGACTAGCAAATCGATGTAAAACTTATCAAATCGATATGAGAACGAAATCGATGTGACCAAATCGTTATGGTATAAAAAGAATCGTTCTGAGATCGATTTCTTAACAAATCGTTACGGCCACTTAGCGAATCGTTCTGAGATCGATTTCTTAACAAATCGTTATGGCCACTTAAGAAGTCGTTGTGAGATCGATTTCTTAACAAATCGTTACGGCCACTTAGCGAATCGTTCTGAGATCGATTTCTTAACAAATCGTTGTAGCACTTATTAATTTGGCACTTGAACTGAAATCGATGTATATAGATTAGACATCGATTTTATCATTTTAGTGCGCCATATTGCATCAATGTGAGACTCAGCATTTTGCTATGAGATTGATGCGACACAGATGAAACAAAAATATTTATGAACACCTATATTTGTTATCTCCACAATACCAAGATAATATATTTTGATATCACCTAAATGCATCATATATTTTGTTATCACCAAAATGCCAAGATCACAGATAACCATAGAGTGGTTCAACAATCTCCCCTTTTTAGTGATGACAAATTTATGCGAATTTTCTGAATGATTTAAAACATGATTTAATCAGAAAATTCATAGAGCATATTTACTCTCCCCCTTTTTGTCAATAATCCAAAAAGGAAAAGTCTTACCATGTATTTCTCCTTCCTTTTAAGAGAGTTTCTTACCATAGAGGAGTTCAACTTTTCTCCCCCTTACTCTGCGCTCCCCCTTAATCAGAGCTCCCCCTTTTTGAGAGACTCTATTATTGCCTTGAGCATCCTTGGTTCTTGATGCTCCAAGGCTACCCTACAAACAACTTATTCAGAAGTAGGTACCTAAGCCTTTTTGGGTCCTTGATGGTTAGATGCATGAAAATATCCTTTAGGGATCCAAACTAAGTGCCTTGTTGTGCAGGTGTTTACAGTGTGTCCTAATTTATTGCAATGAGAGCAACAATGAATATAGTTTATTTTGCAATTTTGATTACCCTTGATTTGAACAAACTTTTTAGAAACCTTTTTATTTTGATGCACCTTGGATATTTCAGGTTTCTTTTTCTGAGGTATGTTGGTTTCTTTTACAAATTTCGGTAAAGGATATTTACCTGGAATTGTGGCTTGATGTTCCTTTTCTGGGGGTATGTATCCAAGCCCTTGTTTATTATTTCCAGATTTTGACCCTTTTAAGCATAGGGCTAAGGATGTTTTCCCTTTTGTTAATTTTTCAACTGATTCTTTTAAATAAAGATTTTCTTCAGTTAGAGTTTTTAATTTTTCTTCTAACTCTAACTTCTCATTATTCTTATTTTTCAAATTTTCATTTAAAAGATAATTATTATCTTTACTGTTCTTCAGTTGTTTTTCCAGTTGTTCCATTTCTGATTTAAGATCAGAATTAGTATTTTCCAAAAAGTAAGGTTGTTCTTGATATTTTTCAATTCTTTTACAACAACCTTGTGTTTATCATAAAGTTCATTAAAGACTTCTTCTAAGTCTTCTGATTCTGACCCTGAATCTGTGCAAGAATTGAAAAAGGAGTCAGAATGTACCTCATCTAGTCCTGCCATGAGGGCTAGATTTACTTGCTCTTTTCTGATTCTGAGCTAGATGATTCTGAGCTTGTGGCCTCATCATTTTCCCAAGCAGCTGCCATGCTTTTCTTTTAAATTTTTTGTGCTGCTTCTTGGCTTTTTCTGGTTGACCAG
The DNA here is from genome assembly GCA_014218235.1 of Colocasia esculenta. Taxonomy (NCBI): domain Eukaryota; kingdom Viridiplantae; phylum Streptophyta; class Magnoliopsida; order Alismatales; family Araceae; genus Colocasia; species Colocasia esculenta. Next base: position 105,879,604 of record CM024754.1, on the reverse strand, counting down.
TTTTCTTCAGTCTAGGACAGTTTGGTCTCAGATGTCCAGGTTTTCTGCATTCATAGTAGACTGCTTCTTTTTCCTTTCTCTCTTTCTTTTGAATCCTTCTTGATCCATTTTTCTTCTTCTTGAGAATCTTCTGAAGCTTGGACAGAACTTCATCTACGTCGCTGTCTTCAGAATCTGCCTTTTTGGAACTAGAAGAAGAAGTAGAAGGAGCAGCTACAGCTTTAAGAGCATTAGTGCATTTTTCTTTGATGAGCTTTCAGATAGTCGCTCCATATTAATTTCATGTGCCATGAGAGAACCTATTAAATTATCAATTTGCAATTTGGTTAGGTCATGGGCTTCTTCAATAGCGGTTACTTTGGGTGTCCATAAATAGTTAGAGACCTAAGTATCTTTCTAACAGTTTCTTCATTTGAAAGAGTTTTACCAAGAGAATTCAAGCCTACTACTATGCTTGAAAATCTATTATACATAGTAGTAATGTTTCATTTGGAAACATTTTAAATTGTTCGTATTGCGAAACAAGAATGTCTATTCTAGTTTGTTTCACTTTATCCGTTCCTTCATAAGTTATCTGCAGTTTATCCCAAATTCTTTAGAAGATTTGCATGCAGATACTCTACTAAATTCCTTTTTAGATAAAGCACAACATAAGTAATTTTTTGCTTTAAAATTTAGAGATAGTTTACTTTATCAGCAGGTGTAATGGCAGTAGTGCCTTCAATAGGAACAATAACAAATCACCTACCTCAATTACCTGCCACAGATCAAAGTCTGTGCCTCGAATGAAGCATTCCATTCTCATCTTCCAGTATTGGTAGTCCTCTCCATCAAAGAATGGAGATCTGGTGACTGATTGACCTTCTGCATATCCTTGAGCTGCAATGGATCTTTGCTCTAAGATCGTTGGATCTTCTTTGAATGATCAGAGACCCGTTCTGATACCACTTGTTGGCCCTTTATGTACGGCAGCAAGGTAACCTAGAGGGGGGGGTGAATAGGTTTTTCTGAAATCTGAAATCAAAACGTGAACACTTAAAAGTTTGGTAGTGTTAGTGTGATGAAGAGTGGCAGTGCGGAAGCAAAGAACAATCATACAAAAGGACACAGGAGATTTATCCTGGTTCGGCCCTTCCCACATGGAAGTCCTACGTCCAGTCCCCAAGCAACCTCTTGGGATTTCACTAACCGAAGGTACAGTCCCCCTCAAGGACACTACAACACCCTGGATACCCCACCAGGTCTTCTTTTCTTTCCCGGCAAGAAGGCAGCCCACTTCTTTTCTAGGCTCAGAAGCAAACCTACTTCTTTTACAGGTTCAGAAGTAAACCTCCTGGAACAAACCCCAGTGTGGTTCTGCTAGACTTAAACCCCCAGCTAGGTCCTGTTGGTACAAACCCCAACAAGGTTCTGCTAGACACTAACCTCTAGCTAGGTTACACACTGTATATAGTCCTACAGCTGGACAAGGGTCTTTCTTAGAAAAGAAAGAACAAGACTGAGAACTAATACAAGATGAACACTATGGACTTAGCTCACAGTCACAGACTCTCCCTCAAGATTACAATGAGCATAGAGAGAATGGAAGAGAAGAAGGCTTGAAGGCGATGAAGACTTCTGCTTGAAAGCTTCTGTAGATTTTGGCTCGAGCTCTTCTCTCTTTCTCTGAGTGTTTGTGGCGTGAAAGTTCTTCTCACAGTTGTACACTCCTTGACGGATTTTCAGGAAGGCTTTTTTTTTCAGCCATGCTTCATCTTTATATGAGAGGCTTTTTGAAAAGATCCGTTAAAGGATCGTTGGAGTTCTAGCCGTTGCTCATTTTCTCTTCATTGTCTTAATCAGACTCTGGTGGTCTTCGAGGTTGTAAGCATAAAAGAGAGAGTTAGCATAAAAGAGTGTTTACAAGATGACGTGCATGCTACTGTGTTTCTGTTGACATGATAAAAATAGTTCATATCTTTTCTGACAAGACTCTGAAATACGCATGCAGCTTTTCTGTCAGAAGATATTTTGACTTTTTCATTAGGCGCCAAACAAATTTGAAATATAAAGGTAATGTGTTTGAACAGAATGAAGAAATCTTATGAGCATGACTTATGAAATTGTTATGTGAAGAGTCGTTGCTCATTTGTAAACAAATCGTTATGAAAGGCAAATCGTTGTAAGTCTCGGCAAACGGTCATGAAACTTAACAAATCGTTATGAGTCTTAAAGAATCGTTGTGAGAACCAAATCGTTGTTCTCACTTATGAAATCGTTATGAGCCTTAGCAAATCTTTATGAAGAGTCAGTCCTGTGGACATGAGAGGCAACTGCCAGAACTGAAACGGATGGTGGTATTTCCAACTCATCCTCAAATGTATTGAGAAAGGACCTTCTAGTTTGCACCTTCAGGTATAAAGGTGACAAAGGAGGGAGGAGTAGGAGGAGAGAAATTGATGATGGGTAGAAGGAGGTATGATGGATGGTCCATCTGAAGAGGGACTAGAGGAAGATGAGGGCTCCAGCTGATGATGAGGCTGGAGGGTCTCAAGAACAGGAGGAGGTGGAGGAATTGATGTAGAGGTGGCAGGAGATGAGGGGATCAGAAGGAAATGGAGTTGGGGAAGAAATGGTGCAAGGCAGGGGTGGTTGAAGGGGATAGGTGCTGGTGGAGCTGTGGAGGAAGATGGTGGTGAAGGAGGGGCTGGAGCTGTTGAGGAAGATGGTGGTGAAATTGCTCCCCTGACTATGAGCATCTTCTACTAGCACATCTTCAGTTTAATTTCCTGCTCCCCCTGAATGGGAGCTTCCTCCATCACAACATCTGCAATGTGGCCTGATGCTACAACCTCTGCAACTGGATCTACCAAGATCTCTGGCTCCACTTGAGTACTGGTTAAAGAGTCCAGCACACTCCGAAGAATTGTAGCTACTTAAGAGGAGGGAGGTACATCTTCTGAATTCTGTCCAACTGGCTTAATAAATTCTTGAAGAATGTCCTCAATCTGGCTTCCAATGATCACTAATTCATCTACTCGGACCTCTGTTGCTATTGCTACTTCTCCTGCTTGCACTGTTGCTGCTTCCACTGCTGGAGCTACCTCTTCTTGGACTTCTTGGGCTTCGCCAATAATGGCCTCACCCTCAGCCACTGAGGTCTTTGACCATATTCCATTAACCAGCGAAAAACCACTCTTCTTAAGATTTCTGGACCGAATGGCTTGGCCCATTTTCTCTGACACTGATCCAGATAGATTGATGCCAGAATGTTGAAATACCTTGGTGAGTAGGTGTGCATATGGTGGGGACACATTTAGCTTGCTTTTCTTGTCCTAAACCTGTGCGGATGCAAACTTCATCCTTTCTATCATAACCTCTGCCATATTTATGCTCTGGTTCGAGATGGCCCAGAACATCATATCTGAGTTCGCCTTTGTGCACGTCGAAAAGGTGGCGCTTCTTGGAACCAAAATTTGGCAAACAATAAAGTGCAAAATATGGTTGAAAGCATTCAGTGGTTGATATCAATCTTCCCATCCTTTAGTTTAATTCGGGACTGTAACGCCCCAGAAATTTAAAATATTAAGAAATAGAAGTAAGTGGTTAAAATACCTTAGGGTTATTAATAATTGTGATAATTGGATGATAGACTTAATTAGTGGTAATGAACATTATCCCAGTGTCGTACCTCGAAGTACGTGCATCCACAATGCGATACTGGAAAACGACATCGAAATAAAAATCCGAGATCATAATTTCCAGAAAAATGTGGAGAAATTAAATATGCAATTATCTGAATTTTTTGACGTACGGATTTCAGGGTACAGCCGACGCGGCCATTTTTCGGGTGATTTTTCACCCAGTATAAAATAAAATCTAAAACTTAATTAAAATCACCACAATTAGTAAAACTATCATATTAGTCTAGTCAAAAATTTCATGGCAATCAGATATGTTGGGTAGGTTTCTTTAAGGAACAAGTGGCCAGTGAATATGGCTTAATTACGGGATGGAATTTTGGGGAAATTCCAGTGGGGTACGTGTAAGGCTCCTAAAGAGCCTTACATCAGGGATAGGCCATCATTACGGTTACTTATGTGTAACCAAAGGGTAAGTTGCATGTGATACGTGTTAAGGTAAGAAATCAAAGGATTCTTACCATGACACATGGGCAACCAATGTGTCTCTGCATGAGAAGGTGATGGGGCTTATAAAGCCAACCATCTCCTTCATACGCACCTTTCTCCACTTCTGCTCCTGTTGCCTTTCCTGCTGGCATCTGCTAGATCTTCCCATTCTTGTATCCTTTCTCAATTCTGGTTCCTAGTGTCTGCTACTGCTGCAACTACTTCGGTTTGTTCATACTGCAATTATAGCTACTGCTATCTTGGAGTCAACCTTCTATTGGAGCTACTGTCATTGCTAGCAAGTTATCTACGTTGGAAAGAGGTTTCTTTCACCGGGTTAGGCTCTTTAATCAAGAATCAAGTGGAAGTTCTCCTGCTTAGCAAAGTAGGATTCATCTCCTTTTCCTTAATCCTGTTCTCCACACATGATAAATAACTCGTGTTGAGTAGCCAAGTTGATATAACTATAATCCTACTAGTTTTCATCTAGTTTTGATGAATATTCTTACGTTAGGGAGGAAAAGATACTTGTTTTACTTCCAGATCATCTCTTCTTCTTCTTCTTCCACCCTTGATCCTTGTATATGTTATAGAAGTTTGATAGAAGTCACAATACCATTAGAACTTGTGACTAACTTCTGTTAAGATGTTCGGTCCTTCATGCCTTGATTTAAATCCATGGAACACTTGAGTTTTAGTATTTATCTTGAAGGTTCTCATCCTTCCTTGAACTTCTATTCTCTAGTCATGTTGAAAGAATTTAGCCTCATACGAGATTGCCTTGGAGCGGCTAAACGGTCTCGGTTAAGCATGTATACGAGATTGTAACCTCAGATTCTTTTGTTTGATCCCTCCAATTATCTTTGAAATCATATAGTTATCAAGGGGCATCTTCATTCCCATTACAATTTAAGTAGGTTTCTAACCTCTTATACCACCATAATCCATGTTATGCTATAGAGTTTTGCTAGAAATTTCGATATCTTAGAACATTGTGATTCTTCCCATTTAGATGTTTGTACCTCAAGCTTTGATTTGGAACATTAATATCTTGTGTTTTAGTGTCCATCTTGTAAGAATCTCCCAATAATCCATTGCTATCAAGACCACACTTCCAACACCATACTATGTTTAGTTTCAAGCAAGTCAAGTTTGAATTGCAAACCTCTTCTTTTATCTTGTTTGTTCGGTTTATAAACCACTGTGAAAACTCTATTTAGACTCTTCCATTTGATACCAATCATGTCTTGAATTATAAGATCTATAATTAGGGTGCTTAGAATGGATTTAAACAGATTTACGGAAGTTCTGTAGCTTCTTGTCGACAGCCAGCCCAAAAGCTGTCGACAGGCGCATGCTATCCAGAAACCCAGATAACTGGGTCTGTGTGTAGCTGTCGACAGGCCCCCTGGTTGCTGTCGACAGATACACACAGTCCAGCAAACCTGAGTTCTGTCTATAGCCATCTGTCGACAGCCCCTTCTCACCTGTCGACAGCTATTGCCCTGCCTTGAATTTCAGCACTTTTTCATGTGCAAATCCTTGCTTAAACTTCACCCTATTAGACTACCAAGTTACCCTCATATTTACTTTGATATTTACTGTCATGCTACTATATAGATCACCCACTTTGGATACCTTACTCATTATTGAATTATCCTTGAAACCGTCAACTCCGAATGGTACTCCGTTGAGTCCATCTCCTGTATTCGACAACTAAGTTTATATTACTTGATGACTTGAGAGTTCAAAGGCTTGAACACCTGTGAAATATGATAAACTTATGATGATGACATTTATTGGGTCCTTGGACCCCACCTAACTGATATGCCTGTGCAAATAGGGCTGGTCCAGTCCTGGGAGGAGCACCCGAATTCATTACGGGCCGTACGGGAGTGATAAGGATACGGAATGTTTGGCATTGCATCACTATTTTCTGATTATGGTCATCATACTTCCTGTACTGTGTGAACTGATATATGAACCAATTCTTGAGCTATATACCTGAGCATGACCTGAGTTTTACTATCATTGTATCAAGCTACTATTCTGAGATCGGGTATTGTCTCTTTGATGTCTGTTCTATCCTTGTCTTAGAGTGATAAGGATACCGGGATGTTTGGCATTGCATCACTATCTCTGATTATGATCATTCTATTACTGTCCTGTGTGTGAATAATTATATGATTCCGAACTTGAGTCTTAATATGAATTTATGAGTATGTCTGTGATTTTATACTATTGTTATACATTCACCGACATGTTATGTTGGTTATCTGAACCTGTTCTTGATACCATTCCTGTTCTTACCTAAATTATCATGTGTTCCTAATCCTTTGATTTAAGGATTTGAATTCTACTGGGCTAGTTAGCTCACCCATCCTTCCCTTTTCAGGTAATCAAGATGAGGGAGAAGTGTAAAATGGGCTGTGTGCAGAGTGGACACCGATGACGAGTCAACAACCATTTACTGCTTTAGTTGCGTACTTGTAAAATGTTATGAGTAGTAGCTACTCATCCTTACTCCTCACTTAGTGTGTAATGAGGAGCTTTATGTGATAAGACTTCCGCAGACTGCGTTATAATGAATAAACGTTAATGTTATTACTTTGTGCCTGTTTTCTATCATTTCCCAATAAATAGCCTTTTATTAGGACGTGACAGGGACCAACAATCCCTAATCCTTTCGCTTGGATGTCCATAGTGTGAACCCCACTGTGACCGGTGGTGCAAACTCCAAATAGTGATTCCAATATCTCATAGGTGATCTTAATCTGGGTTCCTTTGACGGTGGATGTCAAGGACCCATCCTCCTCAGTCTTCAAACAGACGAAAAAAGCCTTTACTAGGTCTGGATAACTTACTTCTGACAGGGTTGCCATCTTTGACCATTTCATCCTCTCCATTGCTGCAATGACTACCCATTCCATTCTTCCGCAAATCTGCAACGTCCACTGCCTTATTGCCACAGACCTTGATCTTTACAGAGGTGAACCTTTCTTGCTGCTCAGCGGTGAGAAACTCAGCTCCATAGCCCCCGACGCTGCCGGAAACACCAAACGCGGCCATGGATTTGAATGGGGAAGGTTTCTGAATGATTGGAATGAGGAAAGGAGTAGAAGCTCTCAAGAAATTTCTAGCGGGAAGGAGTAGGACGCTTTGAAATTCCAGAGAGTCGATGCCGGAGTCGATAGGGTATCGTCTCAGGCAAGTTGAAGGAGACGAAGTCGAAGGGTGAATCGTTGTACCACAGATTTCAGGTTATTATCAAAAAGAATAAAGGTGACTTTTCGAAAGACGAGGCGCCATAATGGCAGAAAACGACAAAGTGACCAGTTCGAGAGGAAATAAATACTTTAAAAATAATCGAACCGTCTTGGATAAGTAAGAAACAAGTAATATTTTAATGAAATTTTGCTTAACTACAGGGGAGAGAAAATTTGGTTATTCTAAAATAATTTATATTTCAGGTTTATACAGATAAATCTTTCACAATTTACACATGCCTAGTTTCCTTCTTAGAGAAGTAAATCTTTCTTCAGGTAAGGCCTTTGTAAAGATATATGCTAACTGATTTTGAGTATCTACAAAGAAATGTCTATATTACCATTAGCTACATGATCACGAATAAAATGTTATCTAACATCAATGTGCTTTGTCCTTGAATGCTAAACTGGATTTTGGTGAGATTTATTGCACTGGTGTATCGCCATAGGAAGGGAATTGTCTTGATATTTAGTCCAAAATCCTCAAGCTACTATTTGATCCATAAGAGTTGTGTACAACAGCTTCCAGCAGCTACGTACTCAGCTTCAGCTGTAGATAATGCTACTAATTTTGCTTCTTTGAGGACCATGATATCAGACATCCTGCAAGAAATTGACAAAATCCACTAGTGCTTTTCTTATCTACCTTGCATCCAGCATAGTCAGCATCAGAATATCTACTAAATTAATTTCACATGAATTTGGTACCATAATCTTAGATCATGAGTTTGGCTAAGTATCTAAAGATCCTTTTAACACAACTTAAATGAGACTCTTTAGGATCTGCCTGGTACCTAGCACACATACATACGCTAAACAATATATCGGGTCTTCTTGCTGTTAAATAAAGTAACGAACCTATATACCTCTGTAAAGTTTATGATCTACTTTCTTACAATTTTTGTCACTGTCTAGCCTTGTTGATGTGCTCATGGGTGTCGACAGTGGCTTGGTATTTTCAAATCCAAACTTTTTAGTAATTCTTTGGTATATTTGGCTTGACAGATGTGAGATCATCCTTTCCTTGTTTGATTTGCAATCCGAGGAAGTAGTTGAGCTCCCCCATCATGCTCATTTCAAATTCTCCCTACATAAGCTTTTCAAAATACTTGCAAAGAGATTCATCAGTAGAACCAAATATTATATCATCTACGTAAATTTGTACAAGCAATACATGTTTGACTTTAGACTTAACAAATAATGTACTTTCTACTTTTCCTCTAATTAAACCATGGTTCAATAAAAAAAGTACTTAAACGTTCATACCATGCTCTTGGTGCAGCTACTACTCAGCTTCAGCTGTAGATAATGCTACTGATTTTGCTTCTTGAGGACCATGATATCAGACATCCTGCAAGAAATTGACAAAATCCACTAGTGCTTTCTTATCTACCTTGCATCCAGCATAGTCAGCATCAGAATATCCTACTAAATTAATTTCACATGAATTTGGGTACCATATCTTAGATCATGAGTTTGGCTAAGTATCTAAAGATCCTTTTAAAAACACACTTAAATGAGACTCTTTAGGATCTGCCTGGTACCTAGCACACATACATACGCTAAACAATATATCGGGTCTTCTTGCTGTTAAATAAAGTAACGAACCTATTATACCTCTGTAAAGTTTATGATCTACTTCTTACAATTTTTGTCACTGTCTAGCCTTGTTGATGTGCTCATGGGTGTCGACAGTGGCTTGGTATTTTCAAATCCAAACTTTTTTAGTAATTCTTTGGTATATTTGGCTTGACAGATGTGAGATCCTTCCTTTCCTTGTTTGATTTGCAATCCGAGGAAGTAGTTGAGCTCCCCCATCATGCTCATTTCAAATTCTCTCCCTACATAAGCTTTTCAAAATACTTGCAAAGAGATTCATCAGTAGAACCAAATATTATATCATCTACGTAAATTTGTACAAGCATACATGTTGACTTTAGACTTAACAAATAATGTACTTTCTACTTTTCCTCTAATTAAACCATGGTTCAATAAAAAAGTACTTAAACGTTCATACCATGCTCTTGGTGCTTGTTTCAAACCATATAAAGCTTTATGCAACTTAAAAACATGATTCGGAAAATCCATGTCATCAAAACCTATGCCACTGGTGCATAGGTTTCATCGAAATCTATGCCTTCCTCTTGGGAATAGCCTTAAGCTACCAGTTTAGCCTTGTTTCTAGTGATCACACCAGCTTCATCCAATTTGTTCCTGAACACCGATTTGGTGCCAATCATAGGATGATCTGATAGTCTCAGAACAAGGGACCATACTTGGTTACTCTTGAACTGGTTGAGTTCATCTTGCATGGCTATTATCCAAGATTCATCAGACAGTGCCTCATTGACTGTCTTAGGCTCCATTTGAGATACAAAAGCTAAATAATCATATGGAATTACATTACCTCTTGTTCTTACCCCCACAGATGGATCTTCAATTATATTATCCAGTGGGTGATCCTTCTTATACCTCTATTCCTTTGGAAGATTTTCATGTGATGTGTCCTTTTGTTGTAGATCTTCCAAGGGTGGATCTTTCTTGTCCTCAATTGATGTGTTTCTTTAGCTTCTTGGACAATTCATCTGTATCATCAATATCACTATCTACTTCCTTTCTCAAGGAAGGGTTAGTTTCATCAAAAATAATATGCACTGATTGCTCAATCATTAAAGTTCGTTTGTTAAATACTCTATATCCTTTGGGTTTGGAAGCATACCCCATGAATATACCTTCATCTGATTTGGAGTCTAGCTTACCAATATCCCTTTTGTCGTTGTTATGGATGAAGCATGGACATCTAAATGTCCTGAAATGGCTGATCTTCGGCTTCTTCTGCTTGTATAGCTCATATGAAGTCTTTCTCAAGATTGGCCTAATCATTACTCTGTTGATAATATAGCATGCTATGCTGATGGCTTTGGCCCAAAAATATCTTGGCAAATCATATTCTGATAGCATTGTCCTTGCCATATCCATAGGGTTCTATTTTCCTTTCAGCAACTCCATTTTGTTGTGGTGTCCTTGGTGCTGAGAAGTTGTGTTCTATTCCTGGCTATCACAAATTTTGCAAAGCTCTCTATGAAATTATTCTCCTCCATGATCTGATCGATACTAATGATGCTATACTTCTTATCCTTTTGAACTTTCTTGCTGAAACTAACAAAACTTTCAAAAGTATCATCTTTGTGTTCCAGGAAAGAAACCCATGTAAACCTGGAGTAATCATCTACTATAACAAATCTAAAGTTCTTTCCCCCGAGACTTGTGGTCCTCATTGGCCCAAATAGATCCATATGTAGAAGTTCTAAGGGTTTAGAGGTTGTTACCACGGTCTTTGATTTGAAGGATGACTTGGTGTGCTTACCTTTTGCACATGGTCCACAGACACCATTCATTTTTGCACTAACCTTGGGTAGACCTTCCACCTAGCTTCTCTTAATCAATTTTCTCATGCCATCCAAACTGCAGTGGCCCAGTCTTCAGTGCCAAGCTCAGTTGACTGTTCCTTCTTCGGCTTCAAGATGTGAGAATAACTTTTTGTTCCCTGACATATGCCTTGAGCATCCGCTATCCAAGTACCATTTGGACGCTCGAATGTTTCCCTGCATTAAAAACATTAAGCTTTAGGTACCCAAGTTCTTTTGGGTCCTGATTAGTTAGTATCATCAATTTTTCTTTTAATTATCCATATTTTATGTTTAGTTGGACATGATACTTTAATGTGTCCTAACTTGTTGCAATGGCTACAGCAAGACATTTTGGTTACCTTTTCAGCTGGAAAGTATTCAAAGTTTGCTTTATATGCTGTGTCTTGTTCAGGTACAAATTTAGGAGTTGGATATATTTTAGGATATATTACAGTTTCTTCATTATCGAGAGGAGTATAACCTAATCCATATTTCTTTTTACCTGACCGTCTAGCACCTTTTAATATTAATGTTGTTTTGCCATTAGTAAATTTTTCTAGTGTGCTTGACAATTTTTCATTTTCTGTTGTTAACGTGTTAACTTCTTGTTTTAATTTATTTACAGTTTCTTGGTTTTCCAAACTCGCTAATTGTTCATTTTTATTTTTTAAGTCTTCACATACCAATTCATTTCTCCTTTTTAGTTCAGTAATTTGTTTTTCCATTTGCTCATTTTGAGATTTTAAGTCTGAATTAGTATTTTCCAAGCATGCGAGATTTTTCTTACTGGATTTTAGTAATTTACATACTTCTTTATATTTACAGTACAATTCATTAAAAGCTTCTTTTAAGTTATCTGAATCATATTCATTACATGAAGAAAAAGATGAGTCTGATGTTACTTTATCTTCGATGTTGGCCATAATGCCAAGTTGCTTCTTCTTCTTCTTCATTGCTTGAGCTTGACTCACTGTCTGAGTCATTGTTGTTGTCCCATGCTGCTGCCATGGCTTTCTTCTTGTATCTTCTGAATTTCTTGGAACTATCCTTCTTTCTGAACTCAATTTTCTTCAGTTTCGGACATTCAGCTTTGATATGTCTGGGCTTCTTGCTTCGTAGCAGATTGGTTCATTTTTCTTCACATCTTTGACTTCAGGCTTCTTGAAGTCTTTTCCTTTCTTAAAATACCTTCTTCTAGATTGGTATTTCTTTTTCTTGGCTAGTATGCATTGTAGTCTTCTGGATAAAGTGCTTCTTCACCATCACTCGCCTTCATTGCTTACCTCATCCTCAGATTCTTCTTCAGAGCTACCTTCTGTAGCCTTGAGTGCATTGGTATGCTTTTTCTTGCTTGAGGATTCTCCGAGTCTTTCCATGTTGATCTCATGAGCCATGAGTGACCCAATAGTTTCTCTAATGACATCTCTCTTTAAGTCATTGGCCTCTCTATTGCTGTCACTTTTGGAGGCCACGAGGCTGGTAGGGATCTTAAGATCTTCCTGACCATATCTCCTATTTCATAGCTTTTTCCTAGACCAGCCAACCCGTTTGTGATATCTGTAAACCTACTGAACATCTGCGTTATTGACTGTCTTGGCTGCATCTGGAACCTCTCATACTATGTCACCAGAATGTCTATTCTGGTCTCTTTTACTTTATTTGTGCCTTCGTAGGTAATTCTAAGCTTCTTCCACATTTCCATTGCTGATTTGCATGCTGAAACTCTATTAAACTCTTTCTTGCTAAGTGCACAACATAATATGCTCTTAGCTTTGCAGTTGAGAGAAATCTTCTTTCTATCATCTTCTATCCAATGTTCTATGTTGTTTAGAACAACTAGATCGGCTTCTTCTATTATAGACCATACTTGAAAATAGAATCCTTGTAGGAAGTACTCCATCATGGTCTTCCAGTAGGTATAGTCCTCACCATCAAATAGAGGGGGTCGGTTTACAAACTGACCTTCGAAGTGACCTTGGGATTCCATTTGATCTTTTCTCTTCAGATCGTTGGATCTTCTACTTTGTCGAAGAGACTAGCTCGGATAACACTTGTTGCCCAGCTAGCAAGCCCAGAGGGGGGTGAATGAGATTCTTTAAAATTTGATTATCTAAAACCTATCCACAAAAATGTTCACACAACAAGCACTTCGATGATTGTTAGTGTTAGCAAAAAGGAAACAATAAACACAAAGCAATCAGACACACTACACAAATTTTATCCTGGTTCGGACTTCCTTTCCACAGGAGTCCTACGTCTAGTCCCTGAGCAACACTCAGAATTCCACTACCCAAGGGTACAGTCCCCCTCAAGGATATTACAACACCCACCCGCAGTTGGTCTTCCTTCACAACCCGAAGAGGAATACAACCCCTGGATCCCACCAGTCTTCCTTCAACACGAGGGAAATGAACACCCTGGAACCCCAGGTCTTCCTTCACATGATAATACTTACTGATTTTGCTTGTATTTCTTGATTTATTTCATGGCTCAAATCTCATAGAATTATGTTAGAGTAATCTTTCTCACAGTTTTGTTAATCACCAAATAGATATGCAATTTATTTAAATTATATTTGGGATAATCTGATCATCAATCTCCCCCATTTTTGTGATGACAAAACATAGCATTAACCATGGATGTTCTGAATAATCTAAATAAATTACGGAATAAAATATCATGTGTTTTCAGAAGTACTGTATTTCTCCCCCTTTTTGTCATTAAGCAAAAAGATATCATACTGAGACAAAGATTTTTAGGAGAAAAGAGAAGTAAGATCAAGGAACTTTGCTATTATCGTGAGGGGTTACATGGAGGTAGAAAGTAGGATAGAAGGAGGCATGCCGCTGAATAATGCGCAAAGCCTTGCATTCCTGCTCCTCAAAAAGATCTGAAAGACCCCAAAACAATAGTATAAGATGACCCCATGTCAGGAAGCATTCTCTTGATGTGAAGTTGGCGCTGATCTTCTAGAAAATTAGCATATTCATCTTTGCCAGAGATTCTTTGAAGGAAATGAAAGATCCAAAGCTAGCAAACTGAAGAAATTGGTAGATCTTGATAGCGTAGTGGATTTGATGCTGCAGATCTTTCTTCAAAGCCATAAAAAGCTTGTACCGCTCGACCCACTAATCATAAGGCTCTTGAACCAGATTGATGGAGTTTAAATTCAAAAAGGCTTCAGTTGTGAGAGTAGGCTTGCCTGCCTTAAACAAGGAGCTGTTTAAGGCTTCCAACTGAAGGGCTGACTGGTTATAATGCTTTTCCCAGTCCGTGGGAGAAAGCCTCTCACATTCTGATAGCAGAGGGGCAAGAACTTCAGAGGAGATATGGCCCAGATGAAATTCTCTGAAGAGGAATCGTTGGAAGGAGGGGAGACGACCCTGCTGAGCTGAGATTCTACCCATGACACGAGCAAATCTCTCAAAAATTACAGGACCAACTAAGGAATCCATGACCAAGGAGTGCAGCTTAGGGAGAAACATAATGTATGGAATTTGCAGGGTAGAGAAATCCACTTTGAAGGAGCAATTGATTGGATTTTCAATTTTTAACGAAGCAATGGCTCCCTGGAACTGACCTAACTGCACTTCAGGAAGCTTGTGAAGATACCGATAGTCATTGAATAGCTGGAAGTATCTGATGAGTTTAACTTCCTTTTGAATAAAAGGTGCCCAGGTGGTCTTGTAATGGATTACAAACCACTCAGAGAGAGAGAGAGGGTGACCCCGGGGTGGAAACCGCTCGGACTTCATAAGAAGAAATTTCCTGTAGAGAGTCTTGTGCCCTTTAGCCCACTGATCTTCAGACTTGCATTCAGCCATTTGGAAGATTTTGGATTGATCGGCTTTTGAGAAGTGGTTGTAGGGAAGGACAACATTGAGGTGATCAGATAGATTAAGAAAAGGAACACCAAAAATGGTGACAAAGATACATTTTTGGAGATATTCACAATAGATTGGTTTTCACCGATTCTCAACAGTAAGGGAAAACCAAAGAGGAGGAAATTTAGGTTCGGTGAGAAGAGCAAGAGTATTAGAGTGTTTCCTCTCTTTAGAGACAGGACTAGAAGAGGCAGTCCTATGGACATGAGAGGTAACTTCCAGAACTGAACGAATGGTGGTAATTTCCAACTCATCCTCAAATTTATTGAGAAAGGGACCTTCTAGTTGTGCACCTTCAGGTATAAAGGTGACAAAGGAGGGAGGAGTAGGAGGATGGAGAAATGATTGATGGGTAGAAGGAGGTATGATGGATGGTCCATCTGAAGAGGGACCAGAGGAAGATGAGGCTCCAACTGATGATGAGGCTAGAGGGTCTTCAAGAATAGGAGGAGGTGGAGGAATTGATGTAGAGGTGGCAGGAGATGAGGAGGATTCAAAAGGAAATGGAGTTGGGGAAGAAATGGTGCAAGGCAGGGGTTGTTTGAAGGGGATAGGTGCTGGTGGAGCTGTGGAGGAAGATGGTGGTAAAGGAGGGGCTGGAGTTGCAAGAGGAGAAGGATCAGGGGCTTCTGGAGCTACAACTGGCTCTTCCACTCTTGGAATCTCACCCTCGGAGACCACTGGCCCTGATGGCCCAACAACATCCTCTGATGGCCCTGGTGGCCCAGCCTTCACAACTTCAACATTAACTTCCATTTCAGTGGCTACCTCTTCAACAACGAGTGGCCCTGCTGGCTCTTTGGACATTGGCCCTGATGGCCCAGCTTGCTCTTCTGAAACTGGCCCTGATGCCCCAGCACTGCGGACTGGATCTGCAGGAGAAGGAGCAGGATGGGCATTTGAGGATTGTGCCCTGACCAAATCTCCAAGTGCGGCTATAGATTCCTTGATACTAATGAGCTCACTGCGCACCCATCTCACTGCATTTCTGACCATTCCCATCTCCTTAGCTGAGGTACTCTGCTTATGAAAATTGACTGAATATCTGATTGCATAGAGCATAGAATCTTCCCTTGCTCATCCATTCTAGCAACTAAGGGCTTCAGATTGACCTTCAATTTCTTCTTTTTCTGCCTTTGATGAGGCCTCTTGGTCAAGAGAGGAATCCCAGGAGCTGCTTCTTTCCCTTTGCTGCTTGCCCTTGCCACGGGCTCCACATTATCATCATTCGCATCATCTGAGACACTCTCCACAATGCCTTCTTTGAACTGCTCATCAATGGGGACATTAGCAGTGTGCTCCCCCTGAGATGCTGCTTCCCTTTCAGCAGATTGCTCCCCCTGACTAGGAGCATCTTCTACTAGCACATCTTCAGTTACAATTTCCTACTCCCCCTGAATGGGAGCTTCCTCCATCACAACATCTGCAATGTGGTCTGATGCCACAACCTCTGCAACTGGATCTACCAAGATCTCTGGCTCCACCTGAGTACTGGTTAAAGAGTCCAGCACACTCCGAAGAATTGTAGCTACTTGAGAGGAGGGAGGTACCAGACGGAAAGAAAAACGAACCACCTGATCACGAGCAGAGGGT
The DNA here is from genome assembly GCA_014218235.1 of Colocasia esculenta. Lineage (NCBI taxonomy): Eukaryota > Viridiplantae > Streptophyta > Magnoliopsida > Alismatales > Araceae > Colocasia > Colocasia esculenta. The sequence goes on along the minus strand of CM024754.1, from coordinate 105,863,342 downwards.
GCCACCACAAGTACCAAAACTCGGCAAGATGCAACACAGTTGCACCAGCGGCTAAAACCACACGGCTAACAGGAAGGACTCTCCACAAGAGGCCTGTCCAAAAGCCACCCACAAGAAATCGCAAGCCACAAAGGGTAGAACAGGCAACACCGGCCACGAACCCTCAAGGCACAAGAACACAAAACATCAAAAAGAAACACGCTCAAGGTGCAGTACCCAACTGCACCAACGACCTGAAACAACTCATGGCCAACCAGAAGGGACTCTCCACCAGAGACCCACACAAGCAAAACACAGAAATCCAACAGCTTCAAGAGCGCAACAACTACATTGGCTCTGAGAAGCCCACAACGCAAGGCACCACTCCCACCACGCAGGCGGAGAGGGCCACACACCAAACGGCGACAAGTGCCTCCAACACACAGCTGAGGCACAAGAGAAACATGCACCAGAACGATGCCTGCACAAGCAAGCCAACCAGAAGAACACCCGGTGCCGCCTCACCCTGAACACAGGGCACACTGCCTTATCTCGTCCAGTCAGGCGACAAGAAACCAGCACAGCAAGAGACGGGACAATAGGTCACCACAACCTATCGCACCACAAGGAAACCACGCGCACGAGGGGAGCAACCAGCTCAACCTCAAAAAAGCACAAGGGGAGGGACCTTCGCCACAAAGGTCGCCACGGTGCGTGACATGGCACCAAATGTCATGCCAGCACCACCACCCCGAGCAACCCACGGAAAGCAGAGGAAGAAGGCACACAACAGGCCTCCTCCTCACACGAAAGAGGAAAACAACAATGCAAGGCTAGCACTCCCATAGGAGGCACAGCCAGCCAAACAACCACGACGAACTGGCCAAACACAGGGCCACACACAGGGTCAAGGTCCACCACCTTGACCAAAAACAGACGAGCAGACTACACGCAACAGTCCAACCCAAGGGAAGATGACTCCACCAGAAGGTCGCAACAATGCGCACCTTGGCGTCACCACACCACAGTGGAGCATCATCACCCCGAGCAACCAACATAAAGCAAGGAAGGAGAACTCTCACAACGAGTCTCTTCCACACGCAAGGGGAAACCACTAAGTGAGACCGGTACTTCCACAGAAGCACAAACAGCCAGACACCCACGGTACTCACCAGACTACCATCTGGCAGAGCACACAGGGTGCGAGAAACGAAGCAAACCTCCCGACCATGGGGACACATGAAGTCCCACCAGCGCAGTTGGGAAACATCGAAAAATGAGCAGGAAGACAACCTAGCCAGCACAACGGCCAGACCCATGGTCAAAGGCACCACACCTTGACCAACAACACCCAGGCAGACTGTAACACGAACAGTCCCACTGGCAACGGCGACAGCTCATCTCCTCAGAGAGAGAGCAGCGACAACCAAAACAAACACAAGGCAGCTTGGGGAGGACCTCCACCCAAAGCGCCAAGAGCCGTTCTGGGAACCATCACCAGAACGCAGCCCAAACAAATGGCCAACAAAGAGAACACAACAGATAGCGTAAGCAACACAAACTGGTTCTGGGAGAACCTCCACCAGAACCACCAAGGCGTCGTTCTGGGAAAACCCACCAGAATGCAACGACCAGCACAACAGCAGCATACCTCAACTCTGAGGTAGCACAACAACCAGCAGAAACAAGCCAGAACAGTCCTGAGAGCGAACCTCACCAGGACAACAACCAACAGCTCTGGAAAACCGCACCAGAACACAGAGCAACCAAGCGATGCACCTCAACCACGAGGGCAACGCAACGACAACCAACCAGACAACAGAGACCTCAAACTAAGGAGGCAACATAGCGGAAGACTTTAATGAGCATAGAAGCTGTCCCAGAGGGAGAGCAACCCTCACTAGGACAACAACAAAATAGTTCTAGGAAACACCACCAGAACACAACAGCCAAGCGATGCACCTCAACCCAGAGAGCAACGCCGCAACAACCAGAAACGAGCACAACACAGTTTGGGGAAACCTCACCTCCACCAGAACCAATAGAGAAGAACTCTGAGAGCACCTCACCAGAGTCCACAACTAGCCAGCACACAGCTAGCAACAACCACAGACAGGTGTCCTAGAGCTCAACCAGCGTGCAACACAGCACAAAGCATCTGCTTAGCTCGAGCAAGACGTCGACTGAGCAAAGCACAGCACCCAACAGCGCGCAGGTACACGAGGCCAAACACACAACCAACACAACACACACCCCAACAACAAGGGGGACATCCAACAAGAACGCACCCCAACAACAAGGGGGACATCCAACAAGGACACACCCCAACAATAAGGGGGACAGTCAACAAGGCAAGGGCACCTTCGATCGGTTTCGTAGACCACAACCCTGCACTGGTGAAGGCCACACCACACGTAGGCTCTCTCAGCCTTCGCGACACACCCACACGGACGCGCAGGCCGACAACGAACCCAAACGCAGCACGAGCGAACCAGCAACCACGCTCGCAGCACGCGCACCTAGCAGCAGCAGCAACACTCTCCTTCCGCTCACACTCAGACCCTACTGGAAAGCTAGCCACCTGCAACAAAGAGCCAAAAGCTCACCTAACAGCAACTATACACGGACGGGCCAGCAGCGTACGAGTACCTTTCTTTGGGACAGCCATAGTTATTAACTCATTACAAATCTCATTGGACCCCTGAGCTCTGATACCACTGTAACGACCCGACCTCCTGGACCCCCCGAAGGTCGTGCCGCCACCCACGGATCTGAAGACCCAGAAGGGTTAGAATTTAGTCCAGTGAGATAAGTAATGAATTCAAATAACTATAACAAAAAGTTTGTACATTAATAAAAAAATTATGTACAACATGTCCCAAATAAAAGTATAGGTATAGAAAGGAAGGTGCAGTCCTTAAGGGGCATACCCCGAGGACTTGCAAAAAGGCCACTCTCAACTCACGGTACAAAGAGCACTCATGCTCACAACTCACACTGCTGGCAACGCATGGCGAACAAGCCGCCACCACAACCGTCCGGTAACGAACTCCTGCGACAACTAGTCCCTACCTGAAGAGAGTAGGGGGGTGAGCCTCACGAACAAGGCTCAATAGGGATAACCAGTCCCTTGCTAGCCAGAGCAGCATGAACTCCAACAAAAGCGGAAGCAAACTACTCTAGAAAGTATTAAAGCGGGAAACGCCTATCACAGAGTACTACAAAGCAGCGGAACAGAGAAACGCCTCGACCACAACCCGGGTCAGGCCAAACACGACTCTCGCAGAACCAGCGGAGTCAACACATGCGGAAGCAACACCTTGGCACACACCCACCGAGACAAAGGAGCTCACGGAACACCGGAGCAACCACGTGAGACCAGAGTCTCACGACACAAGCACCAACATCCCGGACCTTCACGAGGCCGGGAAGGAACAACCAGGTGTCACCCCGAGAGACACCAAGCAACCAAGTGAGAACGAATGTCTCACCACAGGCACGGCCACCTCAGACCTCCACAAGGTCAAGGGCTCACAAGCATAACCACCCTACACCTCAGACCCGCCACGAGGTCAGGGAACTACACCCTACAGTGCCACCACAGACGGCACCAAGGAATGGGTTACCGAAACAGCAGTCGGGTGTCAGCACTCGACACCCCGAGAGAACCCGCAGAGCAGAAACCACTAAGCACGGCCCATGAGGCCAAACCAACCAAGCCCAAGGAAGCGAGACACGACTAGGCTACAACCACCGTGTAAACCAGGGCAATGAGAACACAAGCTCGGAAATAGCGTGAAACACCGTCACAGCAAGAGCAACCAGGCCACCCCCACAGGCAGCTAAGAGAGGGACACACAGTCCACCCCTCTTGCTTGCCAGCCGCTGACTCCTGCCTACGACCTCCCTAGGTAGAGTGAGGCTAGCGAGCCATAGCCAAGAATACAACCACAAACACCGCAGTCCGGTCAAACTGTGGCCCCAAGCCTGACCTCCCTACGCGGCTCCGAAACCAACGCAGAGCGAGGCAGTGAGACGAACTAGCTGGTCCGCACCGGACGAGTGCCTGAACCACCTTGGAGACCCAGACCAGCTAAGAGAGCTCTACAAATGGCTCACACTGTTGTCCCCGCTGTTTTCCCCTTCTGCTCCAAGTTTGAGACTTGAGCACGCCCGCCGCCCGGAGCAACTCCCTCTGACACAGACGCGCGGGGCTAGGGTCCCAGGCAACGGTAACAACCTGTCTCACGGACAAGCCCTCAAGTGCTGAGCACCGGGAAAAAGAGAACTGGCATGGCAACCACCAACAGAAACAACATAGCTGGCTTGTAACCAAGACAAGCCTAGCAGGCACAGGCACGCACGGCACCCCTTCCGGAAACCCCCAGAAAGGTCGTCGGCCAACGCCGGCGCACACGGCACGGCCCAAGAAATTGGAACACCACCAGACATAACAGAAACCAATGCTCTGCTAATAATCGATTGGAAATCAGACAATCGATTATTAGATAGACGTGAGCCTCCTAGCACCGCCACTAGGACACGGCCACGAAGGTGTCACCTTCGGTCACTAAACGCAGGGAGGCAACCTGTCGCGTTCCCTACCAGAAGGTCCTAAGAGCAACCCTGCCCTGGGGCACACGTCGACACGCCAACCGAGGCCACGGAAATACCCGAGGCAAACCAGATCTTGTCGCGCCCTCCTAGCCCGTCGCGATCTCATCGCAACAGGTAGGGCAACCGCGACAAGCGGGTCGCATTGGGGAAGAGCGTCGCAACAAGGCAAAGCACCGCGACAAGCCTGTCGCGATAACCACTTGTCGCGACGGGCAACCGGGTCGCGACATGACCCTTATTGCGATGGCCAACCGCGCCGCGATAAGGTCGTGTCGGATCGGGGCGATGCCTTCTCTGATGTCGTGACGCGCTCGGCGGTCGCGACATCAGCTGGAAGGCTGACCGCTGGGATGCTACATCCTGGGGTCCCCCACACGCTATAAACACTACAACCATGGGGAGGGGAGCATGGGGAAAGCATTTAAAACATGCAAACATACAAAGGAACTTCCAATCACTCGAATTGGAAAGGGCACAAGAATCCCTACAGGAGAACGAAGAACCAACCCACAAAAGGCCTTCACGACGCCACGGCCGCCTCCTCCTCGCTCCACGATGCCGCTCCCGAGCTCCTGTGACGGCCCTCATTATACCGGTACGGTTATACCAACCCACGTCGGTATAACAAGTGCTGCCACAGTGGGACATTTACTCAAACGATACAAACAGCTGAGATACACGCGAATATACAACAGAGTAGCGGAAGTAAAAGAGAACTATCTCCATTCATTCATCATCCACATTAACCATACATGATTTTTCGCAATTAACAATAAGGAACTAAGAGTTCACATAATTTAAATTGCTGAAATAGAATTTCAAAATGTCCACATAATACATTCCTTTCATAATAATTCTAATACAATGTTTCAAGTACATACTATGAAGTACAAAAATCACAAGGAAGCTCCAAGACTAGCTACTCTCCGCGCTCGGAGTCCGTCTCTGCTGCCTCCTCCAAAGGTACTGTGTCACCAACTATACCTGTACGCCGAAGCAAGGAGTGAGTCCAAGGACTCAGCAAGCAACACTACTCATGATATACACTTATAAGTCCTAATGGTTTCTACATGCACATTACAATTAGCAACACATAGCATGCTAGTCAACTCAAGTTTTCAACCTATCATGAAAGTTCTACAATTTTATACATAACTCATGCTTTCAGATTTTTAAAATGAAATTCACCTATCACATGGTCTCTATTCAATTTACTCATGAACTTTAACCTTTTAAAGAATCAAACATAAGAGCTATCAACATGAACAATTTACATGCATGAAAGGTAACGCAACTAGCATGGGTTTTACACATTTTTAAACACTTACATGAACCTTTTCACATGCTTTAGGTTGCTGATTTCATATAGTTTCATCGCTGAAAACCTATGCATGAGAGCTACAATAATGCATAAAAACATATCATATGAACAATCCATCATGCTATTTGCACACATATTCATTAGTTGTCCCTAACATGGACTCTAAACATTTTTGCACACATAACATAAGAATAACAACATGCATTTTCTGAATTCACATGGTTTCAGATTTAGTCTCACATGGGTTCCAATAACACATTTACACATCTAGAATTTCACACTTTTCTTTACACTAGTTTCCTCTTTTCACATGGTTACACTTTACACATACACATTCACATGTCACTTACACATTTCACATTACACTTTACACATTTTTAGGTGCCGTGACACATAGTCCAAACCACCAAAGAAGGACATATACACATCACATTACACATAGACGCCATCTAGGCATTCCAATGGCGACTCTTGGACTGCGCAGACCGGGAGAACAAGTCTCCACCCTAACCAGTGGTACTTGTCCACCTCCAGGATTTCCCCCTAATGCCCTTAGGGTCACTTAACACATTGAACTTTCTCAGGGGACTTTTCCCTGATACAGCTCCACTGCCCTCTACGGAAGCAGTGTCACATTGGCACAGTTACACATTTACATATTTACCGTTTTACACTTGGTTTTACACATAACACTTCATCTCATTCACTTTCTCACTCACATGAATACCTCTGTTTTTCCTAACATGGTACTATAGAATTTCAAGGTTTAACATACAGTAAACACACTAATCATGCTGGGTTTAAACAAAATCTAATCACATTAAGATCATACGCACGAATTATCACATTTCACATGAAAAATACATAACTTTTTATTTACTGATCCAAAAGACCTGAAGTTTTAACCACACGTTGTTTTCGGGTTCAAGGTCATACCCTCAATTTTTCAGATTTTTCTGAGCTAAATAGGATTTACAGAAAATAAAACGCCTAATTAGCATGCTATGAACAACTTAAATTAACATGGGTCTAACACATTTTGCAAATTGGCCACTTGCTGTTTATACATAAGCTAATCACATATGCATGAACTGAGAATATAAAATTTCCCTAATTCACACATCTATGGATTGAACACCACAAATCATTATTGCATGCTTCTATTTCATCGAACCGAGCTTAATTACCAATTCCACAAGCATGGATAATTTACCAAAATTTGCAAACACATATGCTAACCCACTGATCTTCATGATTAGACTAAACCATGGCATTCATACACATTCTAATCAGGAAAACTAAATTTGTAAAATCAACACTTCATGCTCACAAGTTTAAGGAACACCATTTCCCACATCCACCAACACACACCACATTCATCCACACACCACAATGCACAATATACATAGAGTATAAGGTTTACCATATATCCTCATCACGCAAAACATACCGAAATTAATGCATAAGAAGGACAGAACAGCTCACTGTTCTGTCCAGAAGAACTCGACGGCGGTCTCTGGCCGCTGACTCAGGGTCAGCGGCATGGTCGATGGACGCCAAGCTCATCACAGGCGTCCAGGGACCTTGCCGTCTAACCAGGTCGTGCAGAAACACAGACCCGAGCTCTGAATCTTGGGTGAATTGGAGGGTCTAGGACTCGAGGAAAAATCCATAAAAATCACAAAACCATCCTAGACTCATAAGGGGACATCAAGGATAGGTCACTTGCCTTTCTAAAATTCTTCTAAGGGATTTAAAGGCTTGGTGAAGACCTCCTTGGGCAGTCCCAAGAAAGTTGCAGAACCTCCCTCTAGATCGCCTTCCTCCGGGCTCTTGGGTGATCTCCACGCCGAGGGGATGTCGGGGAAGCCTTCCTCGTTGGTCCAGCAACCTCCTTGCAGTAGGGGGACGCCGGATCAAGGTCCAAGGGGTCGGATTTGAGGGTGCTAAAATGGGTTTTTCTCACAGGCTTCTCTAGGGTTTTCTTTCTCACTTCTCTCCTCTTGCAAGGGTGAAGGGAAAGAGTGGGAGAGTCCAATTCGGGTTTAGGGTTAAGGAGAGCCCCTCACCCACTCACCATACCGATTTGACAACCAGAGAGCCGTTGGGGGACATCCCCCAATGGTTGCCATACCTTGTTTCAGAAGCTTGCAGCTCTGCTGCGCATGCAGGCCAGAGAAGTTGGCGTCCATATCGCTGGACGCCGGAGTTAGTGTTGGCGTCCATGTCTGGACGTTGACACCAGCTCAACGGCCTGGGCTTGACGCCAAGGTGGCCTTCGGCCAGAACTTTAAATTATGCAGAAAACCATGCATACCAAGCATACATACATGCAATATCTATATGGTATTGTATCCATACTATCATCATGCAATACATACATTATTTATGTTTAATATAAACACATGTACACGTAATTATACTAATTAATACGTACGTAAATATGTACATACATACACAAGCATAAACATACACACATAATTGCAAATAATGCGACGGAAATTAGAGGGCCTTACAGCTCCACACGAGCCGCCGACACCACCAAGCTCCAACCGCCGGAGAGGGGAAAGCTTTCCCCCTTGGAGAGGAGGAGGGAAAGGAGAAAGGGAAAGAAAGGGAAAGGGGAAGCCGGCCAAGGCTTTTAGCCTCTGGCCCCCAGAATGCGACAGGGCGGGGCATCGCGATACAAACCTTATCGCGACGGCCGCCCCCACCGCGACCAGAAACGCGCCCTCCCTGGGCGCTGCGACAACCCGACAGGTCAGTCTGGCACGCCTGCCACTTTGACAGGCGTCAGACGACCAAAAAGTAGAAAGCAGTCGTAGCCCGTTGACCGGCGCGACAAGAACGCGACGCCGAAGGCGGTCGCAACAGGGATGACTGTCGCGACGGGCACCTCCGCCGTGACAAGGCCAGTCATCCCTCACACAACGGAAAGTCGGAAAGCCCGAGATGTTACAATGAGTGTATTCTGTAAATTTTATGTGGGGTCAAAGGTGATCAGTAGGTCATGTCATGAGGTTATACTAAATTTTCATGATTTGTGTTAATTATTAAAATTATGATAATTAAATTGTGAGCATAAAATGACCATGTTTAATCTATGTAAATAGGTCAGTTGTGAGTTAGGGTTTCATGAATTTTCTGCAATCATGTGATGACTGTATTTATGCATTGGCACTGTTATATTTGACTGTTATATAGTAATTCCTACTTAAGAGAAATTAGTGAGAAATGCACCTGTAATTAGTTTTAATTGTTATGAATATAATTATTGTTCGAAAAAATCTGTAAAATTGAGAATATGCTATGTTTACTGTTTTTAAGCTGTTATAAAATTTCATGATGTTTTGATGACAGTAGGTACTTTTATGGTTTTAAATGAGAAAATGGCCATGTTTAGCATGTTAGGTTTAATTATGTGTAAATCAAGGGTTAACAGCATGTTAATATCTTGTTTTAGGTTGTTTATCATTGTTAAACAGTAAGAGTGAATTCTATAAACTGAAATGTAAATGTTATGCAAAGTGTATGAAAAAGGGATTAAAGTGTGTATATTAAGCATGAGTCAAATGTGACGAAGTATGATAATGTGATTAATGTAAAATTTGGCCAAGAGTGACACTGCTACCATAGGGGTCCGAGAGCCGTACCATAGAAAAGTCCCTATGGAAAGCTCAACGTATGTGAAATAAATCCTAAGGGCATTAGGATGAAATCCTGAAGGTGGACAGGTTCCACTGGTTAGGGTGGAGAGGGCTTCTCCCGGTTCTGCACAGTTACCTAGATTTGTCACCGCATTGCCTAGGTGACGAATAAGTGATATGTGAGTGTGAATTATGCTATGTGCTAAATTCTCCTCTAGTTGGTAGTTAGGACTGTGTCATGGCAACTTAAGAAATAAAATGTGAATAAAGTAATGTGACATGTGAATATGGCACGTGGTAAGTGCCCATGATGTGCGTGGTAAGTGCAATGATGTGACATGTGATAAATGAAAGTGCAAGAGAAAATATGTGAAAAAGTGTGAAAGAATATGTAAGGAAGAGTAAATGTTAATGAGAGTGTAAATGCATGTGAAAACCAAGGTAAAACGTATGTATTCATTTATTTATGTGTTGATTTGTTGAATATAATGTCATGTTGGTATCATGTCATTTAGATTAATATCATCCATATGGTAGAGTAAGTGAATATGTGTATGTAAACATGTAAAGTAATGCAATGTGGAAAAATGAGCATGTAGAATTGTCAAATGAATAAGATGACATATGAACAAGTGTAAATCCATGTAATTATGTTTAATTAATGTCAAAACAGCAAGCAAAATGAGATTATGATTATGATAAATACTTGAAATAATGTTTAAGTTCCATGATAAAGTTACTATTCATTTAGTATATAGTTTCATGCTTAAATTGTAGATAATTGCCAACCAATTTGGATATGTTTTAAATCTTCAAACCATGATTAATAAAGGTGGTGTCATTGTGATTTATTCATATTAAAACAGCAAATGAAATGTGTAAATAAATGAGAAAAGTGCATGTGAAACATGAATAGATAGCATGTTAGGTTGCTATCTACTTTATACTTAACTCCGTGTTCTAATTGGTGGAATTGTTCCATGATATGGATAATGTTTAGATTAGTAAATCATGTTACATGATAGGTGTTTAAGAGTGCATATGTTCATGTCATGTATGTATTAATATGATTATGCTTAATTATGCTAGAATGTTTAGTATCATGTTATGTAGTTTATTAAAATGCATGTGCAAGTGTCAAGAGAGTATGATAATTTTGCATTAAAAACAGCAAGTTAAATGTGTGATAAAATTATATAATTGCAAGAGAAATTGGTTAGATACTATGCTAGGAGTGTTCATTATCTTGTACATAACCTTGTGTTTTAAATTGGTAAATACTATGCAATGATATGATAAAGATTTGAACCATGTATCATAGGATATATGTGTAGAGAACTTGTGTAGGTGTATATTATCTTCCATGATTAATATGAGCATGTGTTAACTAGGAATATGTTTGGGAGAATTATGTCTGTAATTGACCATAAGAAGTATGTGCCATGTAAATTGTAATGGTTAGAATGATAGCATGTGTTCCTTATTCTTGATAGCTTAGTGTATATGAGATATGTGTAAGGTTGATGTTTTAGATTACTTGCTGAGTCTTTTAGACTCATACTTGCTTCGGCGTACAGGTGTGACAGGTATTCCCGTGTTAGAGGAAGGCGTAGCGAGGATCATCCTACGAGCAAGGAGTAGCTTTTGTGGAGTTTGCTAGAGAGTTGTTATTTTCCCTTTCATAGTATGAATAATGTTAATTGCATGGACAATATTATGGACAATGTAGTTCTTTTGAAAATGTAATAATATGGACATTGTCATTTTCTTTCACTATATAGACTGTGGAATGTGTGATGATGATGGAAATGAAGTTGAGTTATTTATTGTATTTCTGTTATACTCAGTTATATTCATGTACATATCAACCTATCGTCTAGTGTTGGGTTACTATCCCACTGTGACGACGCTCTTTATACCGATGTGGATTAGTATAATCGTACCGGTATGAGGAGGGTCGTTACAAAAGTAGTTGCAAAGAGATGAACAGATGAAGAACAACACTAACTACCTTGGAAAAGGAAGAAAGTGCAGAAGAAGAACATGGTCCTGTGAACGCGACAAGCAAGCCGTTGCCTTAGCGTGAACGCGACAAGGATGATGCCGCCTTCTGGATCTCAGAACGCGACGCGCTGAATGTCGCCTTCAAGAGATCGCGACCAGATGAGCGTCGCCTTCTGAAACAGAAGATGAAGATTGTGGATTCTCTTCTTTCTGCTTGTCAGCCGGCCAAGGGGCAAGAGCCTCGCGCTGCTACTATCTTCTATAACCCTACCAAGAACGTCAAAACAACAAAACACCCATTAGACAAACGTTTGATGTAGAATCTATCCCAAAATAATGAGTAAACATGAAATAATTGGGGGGAACTCACGTGGGGTGGGGTTTTAACCCCTTTGGGTGATTAAAAGTGGTGTGTGTGGAGTGATCTAATGCAAATCTATGAAAGAAACAGATCTAACATGCAAGTATGAAGAGAAAAAATCAAGAAAAATAGGAGAGAGAAAGTGTAGATGGGAAGAAATCGCCCTGAGGGGCACTTCCTGGTCATCTGGAGGCTGAGAGGTCTTATGAGAATTCGTAGCTCTCTGGGAGAGGAAGAAGCAGACGCCGGCCTTGCCTTAAATTGTGCCCTATGAAGAGATTTATATGTGATTATTCCTGAACGGGCTAGGAGAAGAATAATGAGTTGGAGTCCAACTTTGGGCAAGTATGCTCATGCAAGGGGAGTCAGAACGTGGCAAGGAAGGCCTAAGGAAGGTCTCCTCCGAGTGTGGAAGGATTTGGAGATCTCTAGACCCACCAGAAGACGGATTATTCATGAATAGCAAGGGTTCAAGTGGGAATAGGAAAGGCCATGTTGCATGGTTCTGTGAAGGAAACTAGAATGCGACAGGCCCCTTGTCGCTATCAAGTAGCGACGCCTCAATACGTCGCCTTCCATAGAGGGAAGTTTTGAAGCATTTTCTGGTGAATTTTCAAGGAATTAAAAGGCCAAATGAGAACGTGACGTATCGAGGCGTCGCCTTCTGAAGAAGATCGATTCAGGCTTGAAGGCGAATCGGTATGGGTATGAACGCGACATGAAGGGCGTCGCCTTCTGAACATGAACGCGACAGGGACATTGTGTAAGGAATCGATCAGAGCGTAGCAGAAAGCGCGATTCCCTCCGTTTGATATCGTTGCTGGCGGTCGGAATAGAACAAAAATGGAGAACCCGCACGTAGGAAGATCCGATCTTTACCTTTGCGGGGTTGCGAAACTCCCGAATCCGGGGAGGAGGTAGCACTGGAGGCGCTGGTGCTTCAAGCCGTTCAGGTGTCCGGCCTCTAGACGTATCCACGCGAGCTCCGGATGCAGACGGGGTCTCCTCGGTCTCTACGCGTCTCCCAAATCTCAACTCCACCATGTGCCAGAGAGAGAGGAGAGAGAAGAGGTGGGGCGCCCTGGAGAGAGAGAGAGAGGAGGGGGCGGCTAGAGAGGACCATGTAGCTTGGGCAAGGGTTTAACTCTCCACGTGTATATATAGCCTCTACGGTTTTTCACAAAAACCCAATTAATGTCTATATCGGTCATCCTGCCCAGTCTGCTCGGAACTCTATTGCGTGTGACCCTCTAGGCCCAAGTGCTAGTCCAGTTTTCAGCCCATTAAGCCCAATAACTCTTTATTGACTTACTGTAATTAATTAATATCTCATATTAATTAATTACACAATCAATTATCGTCTCACGATAATTGACCGGGCTTCTAATCAAGTTGGGTGCCAAGCAACACCACTTGATCCTGGAAAGCATTGGGGTTCAGCAACCCATTCAAGGAACCTTTTGTGTCAACAGATACCACGTGACTATAATCCTTCGCTCGTACAATGCTCCCGAGTGCACTTAGGGTATGGTCAACTGTCAAACCCTAATACGCGCACTCACTTGGATTAGATGCCGCATAACAATATCAGAAAACTCCTTTTCTGATAAGTAGTCATGCCCTGGCCAGGGACTATCAGGCATCTTTCCCTAGAGCATTCACTCTCTTATTACCGAGAGCGAGCGATCCCATGTTGACCACACAATCACCTTCGAAGGTATTCCGCTAGATCCGAACACTTAACTGATTAAGACCCCATGGCTAGAGATCTATAAGTTAAGGTCAAAATCTAGAAGTCCACCGACAAGGTGTCCTTGGTGTCTCAGGTCTAAGGACCAATCACGCCACTGTGACAATGAATCTAGCTGGTTGACAGTTAGGTAACATTACCATCCAACGATTCATAAACGGATCAGTTCAGTGAACTCATTCTCCAATGAGCACCTACAGATTCACCTTAGTGTCTCCACACAAGTGACTATTCCACACAAGTGACTATGAGACCAGTCACCCTCATCATATGAGCAGGTGCAACCTATACTAGTCTAACCGGATATTCGATGTCCTTCTCGAATATCCTCCGACTAGGAACAATTAAGAATATACGCTTAAAGGATATTAATCCCATTGTTATGATCTCATCATAATTAGTATCCATTGCGCATATTCATGGACTTCATAATGAAACGATAAACGAATTACACATAATGAATATAAAAGCCTTATTATTATTATTAAAGAACAAGATTGTACAAGTTATGATTAGCTTGAGGACACCCATAACTAACAATCTCCCACTTGGACTAAAGCCAATCACCTTTATGTCTTAAACCCATAGACTCTAGGTGGCGCTCAAACACAATTTAAGTCAGAGGCTTCGTTAGTGGATCTGCAATGTTGTCAACTGAAGGAACTCTTTCCACCAGTACATCTCCTCTAGTGATAATCTCCCTGATCAGGTGAAATCACCTCAGAATGTGCTTCGACTTCTGATGAGACCGCGGATCTTTCGCTTGCGCAATGGCCCCATTGTTGTCACACAGCAATGGGATCGGATCAGAGTCACCCGGCGCTACACCAAGGTCGGTGATGAATTTCTTCATCCACACTGCCTCCTTGGCAGCTTCAGCTACAGCAATGTACTCAGCTTCTGTCGTCGAGTCTGCAATGGTTTCTTGCTTGGAACTCTTCTAGCTCACTGCACCTCCATTTAAGGTGAACACAAACCCAGATGTAGACTTGCTATCATCTGGATCTGACTGGAAATTCGAGTTAGTATATGCCCGAAGTTTCAAGTCCCCTCCCCTCCATAAACCAGAAATATATCCTTAGTCCTTCTCAAGTACTTAAGGATACATTTCACTGCCATCCAGTGTGTTTCACCTGGATTTGCCTGATATCTGCTCGTAACACTTAGAGCAAATGCTACATCAGGCCTTGTACATAGCATGGCATACATGATAGACCCTATAGCCGAGGCATAGGGGACTCTATCCATGACTGCCCTCTCTTCAGGAGTCTTAGGAGACTGCTCCTTAGAGAGATTAATCCCATGTCTCATTGGTATGAGACCTCTCTTGGAATTTTCCATGCCAAACCTTTTAACAATGGTATCTGTGTACATGGATTGGGTCAAGCCAAGCATCCTCTTAGATCTATCTCTATAGATACGTATTCCTAATACGTAGGATGCTTCTCCCAAATCCTTCATGGAGAAGTTCTTTGACAACCAAACTTTACTGATGATAACATCCCTACATCATTCCCAATGAGCAAGATGTCATCAACGTAAAGTATGAGAAAAGTGATAGCACTCCCACTGATTTTCTTATACACACATGGTTCATCTTCATTCTTAATGAAGTCATAAGATTTGATAGCCTCATCAAACCTTATGTTCCAACTACGAGAAGCTTGCTTCAATCCATAGATGGACCTTTGAAGCTTGCATACTTTATCTGGACACTCTTTGGATGTAAAACCCTCAGGCTGTATCATATACACTTCTTCCTCAATGTTTCCATTGAGGAAAGCAGTTTTTACATCCATCTGCCAGATCTCGTAATCAAAGTATGCAGCAATGGCGAAAAGAATTCTGATCGACTTTATCATGGCAACTGGTGAGAAAGTTTCATCATAGTCAATTCCTTGCCTTTGACGATACCCCTTTGCCACCAACCTTGCCTTATAAGTGTCGATCTGTCCATCTGCACCGATCTTTCTCTTAAAGATCCACTTGCATCCAATAGGTACAATACCTTCAGGCAAGTCTACCAAGTTCCAAACTTGGTTGGTGTACATGGACTGCATCTCAGAATTCATGGCATCTCGCCATTTCCCTGACTGAGGACTATCAACAGCCTCTTGGTAGGTCTTTGGATCATCATCCTCATTATAAGACATGCCTTCACTGATATGTCCAACATATCTTTCAGGCTGTCTAGGTACTCTACCAGACCTACGCTGAATGTGTGTATATTCCTAAACAGGTTCCGGAACCGATGTTTCAACTGGTGGACTTTGCACAGTTTGTGGATCTAGAACCTCTTCTAGATCTACCTTACTCCCACCTTACCCTACTCCCCGATGTTTCAACTGGTGGACTCTGCGGTTTTTCACAAAAACCCAGTTAATGTCTATATCGGTCATCCTGCCCAGTCTGCTCGGAACTCTATTGCGTGTGACCCTCTAGGCCCAAGTGCTAGTCCAGTTTTCAGCCCATTAAGCCCAATAACTCTTTATTGACTTACTGTAATTAATTAATATCTCATATTAATTAATTACACAATCAATTATCGTCTCACTATAATTAACCGGGATTCCAATCAAGTTGGGTGCCAAGCAACACCACTTGATCCTGGAAAGCATTGGGGTTCAGCAACCCATTCAAGGAACCTTTTGTGTCAACAGATACCACGTGACTATAATCCTTCGCTCTTACAATGCTCTCGAGTGCACTTAGGGTATGGTCAACTGTCAAACCCTAATACGCGCACTCACTTGGATTAGATGCCGCATAACAATATCAGAAAACTCCTTTTCTGATAAGTAGTCATGCCCTGGCCAGGGACTATCAAGCATCTTTCCCTAGAGCATTCACTCTCTTATTATTGAGAGCGAGCGATCCCATGTTGACCATACAATCACCTTCGAAGGTATTCTGCTAGATCCGAACACTTAACTGATTAAGACCCCATGGCTAGAGATCTATAAGTTAAGGTCAAAATCTAGAAGTCCACCGACAAGGTGTCCTTGGTGTCTCAGGTCTAAGGACCAATCACGCCACTGTGACAATGAATCTAGCTGGTTGACAGTTAGGTAACATTACCATCCAGCGATTCATAACGGATCAGTTCAGTGAACTCATTCTCCAATGAGCACCTACAGATTCACCTTAGTGTCTCCACACAAGTGACTATGAGACCAGTCACCCTCATCATATGAGCAGGTGCAACCTATACTAGTCTAACCGGATATTCGATGTCCTTCTCGAATATCCTCCAACTAGGAACAATTAAGAATATACGCTTAAAGGATATTAATCCCATTGTTATGATCTCACCATAATTAGTATCCATTGCGCATATTCATGGACTTCATAATGAAACGATAAACGAATTACACATAATGAATATAAAAGCCTTATTATTATTATTAAAGAACAAGATTGTACAAGTTATGATTGGCTTGAGGACACCCATAACTAACACATTGTCCCCTTCATAATCCTTCAGCATATGACTCATTCAAAGTATCTGATCTCCTTGCATGGGTATCGGATTGGCACACAGTTCGAGGCGTTGGATTCTCAACTCAGAGAGCTACGAAATGATGAAGACTGATTGATTTGACCAGGAAGAACCCACCAGGGCGATGAACTAATGAGAGAGATGCCATGATCAGATAAAGCCAGCTAGGCAATGATGAGCCAACATGGGGCATCAATGATATGACAAGGAATTTGGCTCGACTTATGGGTCAGAAATGGGTGTCTACACCTATATTTTAATAATTGTAGATATACCCTTTCTATTTACATGTATACTTTTTCCCTATTTAATTTGTTGTTCAGTGTGAACAAAGATATATCCATATCTTATCCTCTTTCTTTACCAATATACTTATCTTTAGTAATATCATTTACTCTTACTATTTACCTTTAGTAGTATCCTTTAACAATATCATTGTTATTTACCATTAGCAATATCCTTTACTAATAACAGTATCCTTTAACATATTTTCAGTTAAGGCCTAGATAGATTCGAAATTGCTTGATCTCTCCTTTTGTCCATAAACTGTATTACGTTTTCTCAACCGTTTCTTACTTATTTATCGTTTGATACCTTAGGATATTATAAAATCTACAAAGTACAACACCCAGGACCTCTCCCTTGTTTTCTATATAAGGCCAGTGGCTTGACCGCTGAATTGAAAAAAAAAAATAGTGCTTTTGAGATAGCAGACAACATTCTACCATGGCATAGGTAATCTTTCTATTTAAAACACTCTAAGGCAATATTGCAGGTAGGTTCCTCTTCATCATCCAAAAGAGGATTTGACTCTATTATGGAGAAAATCCCTAAAGTGGTGAGCCAAAACTTCATTCATTGTTGCCAACGTCTGAAGTTCTACCCAAAACTTCTTGGGCTTGGCATTGGCCTCATTAGAAGTCAAAATCTTAACATTCATCATATCTACCAATGCAATATATTATCTAAAATTGTAAGAAATCTGGAAATAGGGACGTGTAAAGTAGACAACGAATCTCTGATTTAAACTTGTAAAGGAGAACAAAAGATGAATTCACAGAGATCAGTGGAACTTTATCTAGTTGAAGCGCCAATAAACCGGCTATCTTTAGAGATTGTATTGTCGCCCTATGGTGCAGAAGCTCGTTGGAAATATTCTCCCAAGATCTGACAACCACTCGCAACCTTCTTAAGTGCACTCCACGAAGACTACCCACGGACTGAACCTCAGATCACCTATGCAAGGCCACCGAGCTGGGCATTTGTACCCCTTGCACGCGATAATCGCATGCATCATGCCCGCTTAACTAGTTTCTGGCTTGGACCCCCTCGAATCATTTGGTTGGGGCTCGGCCCGCACATACGTGTAAGGTCCCCTAACTCATCTAAATAAGAAGGAAATGACCTCATATTTAAGGTCTTCTAACTTTCTTAAATATCTAATGTGGGACAAAGTACAACACAAGCAACCAAAACCAAAAAAGTATTTGAATTCTTAACTAGAAAACCAACACCTTTATTGGAGGCTATCACGTTGTACTTGTAATAACATCATATGTAGAGCTATTATTAAAAGAGAAATATTTATTATAATAAAGACAAATACTTATCTCTTAATTATGTGATAGTATATTTTTTGGTGCCAATGTATGCGCCTCTCTTACATAAAATACTTTTTAATTAAATTATAAGAGAAATAATAAGTGTGCACAAAATGTGACATATTCACTAGAATTGTTGTTGGGTGGCATGTTGCGAGGCAGGTGCGCACGCTAGCGTGTCACCCTGAAGCGACCTGAGAACAAGGGTGCGATGGAGGCTGGGTTCGGCAAGTTGTGCCTAGGTCCGGAGTGTGGACCTGCCTACGGGTGTTGCTAAGTTGTCTAGCAGGGGGACGGAACCCTGTGGTAGGTTATGAGGAAGGATGGTATCCTTACACAACAACTCGAGTTTTGGCGTAACAGCAATGCCTGAGATCCTATATACCATCGAACAAAGGTGGCATGTTGACAGATTGCCCATCAGAGTATTCTTGCGCTGCCATTGATCTTTGCTCTTTAAACTGTTAGATCTTCTGATTTATTGAGAGACCCCACCCTGATACCACTTGTTGGCCCAGATGGTAAGCCCAAGGGGGGGGGGAGGGGTGAATGGGCTGATTAGTACTTTTTTCTGAACTCTAAAACATAAACACTAAACGAGATTGTTAGAATAGTTTGTTAGTGTGCAGCGGAAACAAATAAAACCAATCACACAAAGGACACTGAGATTTATCCTGGCTCGGCCCTTCCAAATAGAAGTCCTGTGTCCAGTCCCCAAGCACATTCTTGGGATTTCACTAAACCACTAAGATACCTCGGTCTTCCCTTTAAACAAGGGGCATACAACACTTGCTCAAGCAAGTCTTCTCTTCCAAGAAGAGGAACAACCACCCAACTCTTAGGCTGGTCTTCCCTTAAACAAAGGGCATACACACCCAGCTCGCAGGCTGGTCTTCTCTTCTCATAGGAAGAGGAACAACAAAAAAATTTTAAGGAGATGCAAAGGTCCCTAGACCAAGCCCAAGATAAACAATGGTTGGGCCTTGCACTGAGATAGATCTATCACTTTCTCTTAGAAGGAGGTTTGCAGAAAGAACACACAAAGAGAAGGACAGATCAAGAAAGCAATATGAAAGAGTGGCTTTGACGCTTTGCTTCCTTTGGCTGGTGGTGAAGGATGTAGGCTCTTTGTTTGCTGTTGGATGGCTTGATGTATGTGCCTATCTGTATTTTGATTCTTGATTGCATCCTTCTTGTTTTATATGGTTAGGCAGGAACATAGCCATTGAGACTTGAGAGTTTCAACTTCTTCTTCTTCTTCTTCTTCCTTTTGCTCCCTCTAAAATCTAGTTGTTAGACTCATCTTCAGTAGCCATTGGATGTTTGACAGATCCTTATGTGGCTTTCTGTTCATTGGCTATTCTTTGAGTTCCATAGCTTGCATGTTTCCAAAGCATATAACATCTGCAAGGATTAAATGCATAGAGATGTAACATGTTAGGTGAGAGTTCACATGTCAAACCGATGTCCATACCTCTAATGTAGATGTCCAAAAGTTCTATTGACGGATTTTATTTTAGGTAGACTCCTCCCTGTCAAAGGTAGCTTAAAAAAATGTAAGCAAATAGCCCAAGTGTGTAAAGGGTAGACTGTGCATTTAATGCTCAAGGATATGCAAGAGATTTTACATGAAAGCATGAGAGCTATATTTGAAATAAAGCATTAGGTGCCAAAGACATTTTGAAATATTTGAAAGCCAATCGATGTGAGTCATAACAACAATCAATATGAAATTATGTTTATAACACTAATCATTATATTACAATAGTAATCGATATGAAATATGGAAGCAATCGATGTTTGCTTAAAGACAATCGATATGTAAAGGCAATTGATGTACAATATAACAGTAATTGTAGCCTTACGGCCGTTCAGATCCGAGTTTAATGGTTCTAGTGTGGTGCTCTTGGCCAATGTGTGGTCATTGAACCTTGGTTGTGATTTTGACGCTTTGTGTGGGTGTTGTGGGTCGGAGGTTTTAGCCCAAACAACACACAAGTTTTTTGGTGCATAAGGCGACAAAGTAGATCGTCACATTTTGAAATGCGACGGCTCCCAACGTCGCATTCTTCAAATCACCTTTCTGACGCGTGGCACTTTGAGTTTCTATTCGTGACGTTCTTGTCTGTCACATTTAAGATGTTTTAAAGGCGACGGCTGGCTACGTCGCGATTTTGACTCCGATTTCATAAGGCAGTTTCGGGCAAGACAGAGCAGAGGAAACCCTATCCAGTTGAGGAGGAATTGTTGTGTGGTGATTATTGGGGCTTTCAGCTTGTTGGAGGTTCTCTTCGCGCGATTTCCATGCTAGGAGGGCGTCCAAAGAGTGGACACGCCGGCGGTGTGGCGTTCTTCGAGTTGGTAGGGACACTTCCCCTTTGTTTTACTTCGATTGAAATGTCTGGAGCTTAGCAAGTTATGCTGTGGAGGTGTACCGTGGTGTATGTTTCAGTTTATAGGTTTAAATGTTAGTTTAAATGATGTTTGGAATTGATTTCAGGAAGAAGAAGGGGTTCAGAGATTCTGTTTGAGAAGGCGACCGTTTGACCCATCGTGTTTTGTTGTGAACGCGACGCTTTGGTCTGTCGCATTTATAACTTCTGATTGTTGTGCTAGAATCGATTGGCTTGGTAGTGACGTATCGAACGATCGCAATTTGTGTTTTGACTGATGGTTTGTATATCGATTGGCGTGAAGGTTACGAGTCAGGCCGTCGTGATTCTTGAGGCGATGTCTGTTCTGTCGCATTTTGTCTTCCAAAGTGTGTATTGTTGTGTTGGACAGTGAAGGTCATGTATGGACCTGGCCTTGGTTATTTGGTGATGCTTTAAGATGTTTAAGCTGGTTTAATGTTAGTAAAATATGAATTATAGTTAATAGTTGAGAGTATGTTTAGTTATTGGGTTTGTTAGTCATGTTAATTATAGTAAGCATGTAAATGTTATGTAGTTTATGGGTTTAACTATTTGTATGTAATCATATTAAGATTTGTATAACGACTCGATGAGCAATTGTGGTACATTGTGAGTTATGAATAAAAGGTTTAAGTGTGTATGTGTGTCCCATATGTAGCGTGGTTTGTGTGGATTGCTGAGTTTGGTGGTCCGGCACCTATTCCAGAATACCTCTTTAGTCGGGTACCCCAGGTTCTTTGTGAGCCAGGCACGTTGTGCTCGGAGTTTGTCCTGGTACTATGTGTACCGTAGAGATCTGTGTCATCTTCTTGGACACCCTCACTCGTTTGTTTGTTGAGTAGCTCATCCGGCCGAGGGAAAGACGACAGTGGGGTAGCGACTTGTGGTGTGCGAGTGTTCTCTGTTCTGTCGCTTGTAGTGCGCTTGTGGTTGGGGGACGGACACTAGTAGACGTATTGGTCCCTAGCTAGTCCTGTGTTTCCACTTGCCTCACTCTACGAGCCACGAAAGTCATAGAGGTGTGTCAGGCGTGGGTCTGCAACTCGTGTTGCTGCATAGTGGTGTTGGTTGGTCTCCACAATTCTTTAGCTTACGCAGTGTTGTGGTGGAGCCGCAGTTGGACCTTCTGTCTGTGGTTGCGAGATTGAGAGGTGGTTCTAATGTTGCGTTGTCCGGGTTGGATACTGACGTTATGAACTAATAGTCTTTATTCGTGTGGTGGCGTCGTTCCTTCCGACTCGGGTTTCTAGTAGCTGTAGTTGTGAGTTGTGACTCATCGGCTATAGTTTCTATTCGGTAGTTGTGTAACTATGCTACTGTCGCAGTTGTGCGATTGTGGTTCTGTTGTGGTACCTTTTGGTTTCAGGTACCTGTACCCTTTTCGGGTAGCTGGTTGTTGTGGCACGTACTGTGCTAGTTTTGGGTGTTGTTGTGGAGCTGTGCTCCATGGAGGTCGTGTTACTTGACTTTCCACTTGTCGTGTTTTTACTCTTGTAGTGCTCCGATGTATTCTGTTACTTTGGGATGTGGTGGACTGACTCCTTACTGTCAGTCTCGTTACCTTTCGTTGGTGGTTGGCCTGTGTGGCTTGTGGTTTACTCGTTTCAGTTATTGTGGTGGACTGGTGTTTCTGCACTAGTCATGTTGCTTTATTTTCTGAAAGCTGTGTTAGCTAGTATGTTTATGTTTAAATGCAGTTTAATTGTGGTTATTTCAAGCATATCATAGTTCTACTATCGGTGTTACCAGTGAGATCGTGTGTGGTGGAGGTGTTTATTCCTCTAGATAGTTTTCTGGTGGTTGTTTATCTTTTTGGGAGGTCCTGCTGAGCCTGTGACTTTTTTAGGCTCACTCCCTTATAGCTCTTTTCAGGTATTAGTAGCGTATTTGGCGTGTAGAGGCATTGTGGCAGACTTGTTGTAACGTAGCGCGTTTTCGGATCTTCGCGGATCGTGGATTAGTGGTAGTTCGGGTCTGTGTTTATTGGTTTTGGTGTGGTGCTCATGGCCAATATGGGGTCAATGGGCCTTGGTTGTGGTTTCCGCGTGTTGTGTGGAGCTTAGTGGGCCGGCAGGTTAGGTCCGTAGTGCCCGTTGGTTCACAAAGTGTGAACGCGACGGTGGTGAAGGCTGCGTTATGAACGCGTCAGTATCGGGGGTCGCGTTCAGGTTGCCGTTGTTTGGTGCCGACGTCTGCATGTGCGCCGCGTGTCACGCATGGAGTGGAGCTGCTGACGTCTGGAAGGCTAACGCGACGCTTGAGGCTGTCGCGATCTGGTCGTGGTGGTTATCTGTCTCGCGTTAGTAACCCTGTTCAGTTTTTAAAAAGGGTTTGGCCGAACAGAGCAGGGGAGGCTCTGCTCGACCGAGGGGAGGAGCTGCTGCGGCTATGTTGGGCGATTGGGCGTTTCAGTGGAGTTCTCGTCGCGCTCTCGACGCGAGGACGTTGCATGGAGCGGGGGAGACGTCGTGCCATAGCCAGTTTGGGTGTTCTTCGTGAAGGTAGGGAGTTCTACCTTGATTGATTACGTGGATTGCTCTTGGATTTGTTTACTGCTTTAAGAACAGTAGATACCATGTCTAGGAGGTGAACTGAGCATGAAAATTGGATTGAAATCATGTTTAGGATGGTTTGTATGGATGATCAGGAGATGGTTTCCGGATCCTGAGAAGGCGGTGGTTTAGGCTGTCGCGACCAGGTCGCGACAGGCAAACCCGTCGCGACATGAGTTCTTGTCGTGCCATATCGTAGTGTCGTGATCAGAAGGTGGTCCTAGCCTCTGTCGCGACAGTAACCGAAGGTTCTGCTTTGCTTGCTATTGATGTTTTGGTTATTCGATTATAGTTTAATTATTGTGCTTGACAATGCTAATGATGCCTTGGCACTTGTAGCGCTCGGTGAGCGTGGTTAGTGTGTCATTTGTGTATGGTTTATGTGCTAAGGGTGGTGCTCACGAAGTGAGCATGCATTTATGTGATATTTATTTAGTTTGAGTATTGTGCAAGTGTATGCATGGCTAGTAGTCGATATTGTGATTATTGTAGTATAGCTGGTATAGCTAGTATGAGGTGATGGGGCAATGAAGGTCAGATATGAACAGAGCCCTAGTGTATGGTTGTCTTTTAAAGAGTATTACAATGATATATGTGTTAAGTATTATGTGTTGCCATAGAGGTCACGGAGTGACCGATGACAGGCAAGGTTGTGTTGCACTGTCGTGATACGAATATGTATTAGTGTGGAATGGTTTGGAGGTCACATGGTGACCAATGATAGGCCAAGTGTGGTTGATATCGGGAATTATATGTATGCTTGTGTAGGATAGCTTGTGGGTCATAAAGTGACCAGGTCAAGCTAATCCTTACGTTTGTATCGTGGATTGTAATAAAGAATATATAAGTATACATCGTGGTTTGTGCATTGCTGAGTTTGGTGGTCCGGCGCCTATCCCGGAATGCCTCTTCAGTTGGGTACCCCAGGTTCTGTGTGAGCCAGGCACGTGAGTGTGCTCGGGGCTTGTCCCGGTGCAGTGGTACCGTCGAGGTCTTGTCGTCTTCCTGGACACCCTCACTCTCGGGGAGAGTTGTCGTCCGGCTGAGGGAAAGACGGCAGTGGGACAGTGACTTGTGAGAGTTTGTGTTTAGTCACTTGTAGCGCGCTCGTAGCTGGAGGTTACGGACACCAGTAGACATACTGGTCCCCAGCTAGTCCTGTTTACCAGTGCCTCACTTTAGAGAGCTCGGGCCAGAGTTTCTAAAGGTGTCAGGCATGGGCCTGCAGGGTGTGTGACTTGTAGGTTGTGGTGGTTTGGTTGGACTCCACAGTTCTTTGGCTTTACTTGTGTTGTGGAGCTGCAGTTGGACCTTTCGTCCGTGACTGCGAGACTGAGAGGTTGTTCTTGTGTTGTGTTGTCCAGGTTGGATACTGGTGTCATGAACCAGTAGCCTGTCCCGTGTGGTGGCGTCGTGCTTTCCGGCTCGTGCTTTGCTATCAATTGTAGCATGTGTTAGTTGTGGTTTCACCGGTTGTTGTGTGCCATGATGTTGGCACAGTTGTTGTTGAGGTTAGTGAGCGGTGACTCACTAGTTGTGGTGTGCTCTAGTGGTGGCACAATTGTGTTTGTGTTTCAGTGATGGTACCTCGTGGTGGTGGGTACCTGTACTCTTTGAGGGTGTTGGTTTCTCGTGGTACCTTGTATACCAGTCTTTTTAGGTGTTGAGGTGGAGCTGTGCTCTGTGGGGGTCGTGTGGTAAGACCTTCCATTTGTTGTGTTTTATCCCTTTATGGGTAAGCCTCCGATTATGGTTTAGTGTGTGATGGTTTGGCACCGTGGTGGCCAGACCTGTTATTTAGATGTGATATTCGATACATCGTGATTTAGGGGTATAGAGGATTAGCTCTTGGTTAGCAATCCTGATTCTCATGTGTGTTGGAGGCTTGCCAGTGAAGCTAGTAGCTTAGGCAATGCTTTGTCTGTGTGGCTTACAGCTTAGGCGGCCTGTTGTTGAGGTGGTGCGCCTGTGAGGCTTGTGGCCTAGGCTTTTTAGTTATTGAGTGGATTAATGGTGCTGTTGTCTCTTAGTATTTTCGAGATTTGCAGCAACTGAGTTAATTGTGTTTAATAATTGTTAAGTATGCCTTGTTGTGAGCATGAAATGGTTTGGCTTCTGGTGTTGCCAGTGAGACCTGTTGTGGTTAAGGTTCTCCTGCGTTGAGTGTTGTTTTGGGTGGTTCCCTGCTGAGCCAGTGACTTGTTGAGGCTCACTCCCTTATAGTTCTTTTCAGGGTTTACCGTTGGTGTCGCTTGAGGAGGTGTTGTGACAGACTTGTACCACCAGCAGTAGTGTTAGTAGAGTTGTGCGAGCTTGTGCTCCCTCGGAGTATGCCCCAGGTAGTTGTACTCTCTTTAATTTGGACATGTAATAATGTAATGGGACAGTTGTAAATTGTAAATGCAGGTATGAGCACATATCCTTTCTTGTGTCTCTTACTGTTGTGGTTTGTCTTTTATATTCTTCCTGGACACGTGTACGAGCTATCCCTTGCGAGACTTCGGTCCGTTCGCGGGAGACGGATCTGGATATGGACCCTTATTGGGTATAGATATCCAGGGCCGTTACAGTTGGTATCAGAGTAATTGTCCAGTTAGAATATGAAAAGATATTAAGATTACAACGTCCCAATACATGATTTAATGTCCACTGCTGGTAGTAAGTCTGTGGTTTTTTGTGCTTTTTAGTACGGTTTATTTGTAAGTTTTGGTATATGAAATGTATGTATAGTTGGTTAGAATAATAATTGTGGGTAATAGCAGATGTGATTGGTGGTGTAGTATGAGTGATTATTGGATTGTGGTTAAAGTATGTTTGATTAAAGATTCTTTGTTATAGAAATTGAAAGAATTAATGAGTTTAGTTATGAAATTCACTAAAAAGTGCTTTAATGAGAATCAGAATTGGTAGAGAAAAGTATAAAGTAGTGATGTGATGGAATAATAGAGAGAATTGTATTATGATGAGAAATAGGGCTTTGTGATTAGAACTGTTAAATGGGTGAATTGTGTTTGAGAATTGTAGTAGGGATAGTTATTGTGTTTGAGATTTATGTTAATGAAGTGTTAAGGAGTTGCTTGAATAATAGTATGATTAGCGGTATGTTAGATTTGAAATGATTAAGTGAGATAGTCTGGTTTGAGATGAGAGGCTGGTAAGCAGAGGAATAGTGATTAAGATGATTCTTAAGTGTAATTGTGATTAAGAATAGTTCTAATGAAGAATTTAAGAGCAGTATTATCATGAGTAATAAGAATAATAGAAAGTTTGATTCAAAAACTCATGTAAGTGGATGTAAAGGTGATTGGTTGATTAAAGAGAGAGTAAAAGAGCAGAGGGAAGTCAGATTTTGTCAAGAATTTTATAAGAGAAAGATGTTTGTTAATAAAAGGCAATAGATAAAGATTTTGCAGAAATATTTGTATAAAGTTGTTGCAATGTTAAAGATAAGAATAGTGGTGCCAGCATTTGTGTATAGATTACGGAAGCAGAAAAGGAAAAATGGTGTTAGAGGCAGATTGAAGTTAAAGCTAAATAAATAAAGTAAGTTGAAGCTATGTAAGTTAGAATGGATAAGGTTAAGTCCATTGAAAAGTAATGGGGAATAGTAAAGTGGATTATGAATAGATATTTGTGAATGAGCTGTAATAGTGAAACTGTTTATATTTGGCAGTAAGTTAGTAATGTGGAATAAAGTAGAATAAATTATTGTGTTTAAAAGAAATATTTTGTTGAATGGGGTCATGTTATTGATAGTAAAGATAAAGTTTGGTATTAATGATTAAGTGAAAAAAAAAAGAATGTGCTAGATTATAGAATAGTGATAATTAAATGATTTAGGAAATGTGCAATAAGAATTTGTGTAATGAAAAGCAGTAATGTGATTTGGATGAATAAATAAATTTTGTTATAAGAATATTTCTGGAATTTAAAGAAAATTTATAATATTCGATTAAGGAATTGTGTGCAGATTATGACATGGTGAAAGGAAGCAGAAAATGTGAGGAATATATAATCAGTTTAATGGTAAGAAAATTTTGAGATTTCATGTTAGATAGTTGAGCAAGCTTTGAATAAAGGAAAATGTGAATTTTCGGGTATATGTAGTAATGAGAATAGAAGATGTGAAAAGTTGTGAATTAATTTGTTAAATTGATTAGAGAATGTTGTTTGAAGCAAGGAAAATATATAAAGGAAAAAGTATATCAATATTGTTATATGTCGAGATTTAGAATCTAGTGTGAAGCAATTGAGGCAGTAGATAGAATATGAGTGGAGTCAATTAAGTGATATTGATGTATGATAAGAGAAAAGTAAAGTTAGTTGGAAAGTATAATTTGAAGCGAGATAAGTTATTAATGAATTAAGGAAATCCAGAGTTTATGAAATATTTGGTAAAAGGTTTAGTTTGATCAGAGTAGCGCAGCGAAAGTGTGGAAGATTTAATATTCATGATTATCTGAAGTTTAAGTAATTAAAAGAGAATTTAAAGATTTGTACTTAATTGAGCTAAGTGATGATTAGTGGTGATAAATGAATGGTGGAATAATATCTGGAAATTTGAAAATTTTAGATAATGTAAAATGAAAGGATTTAAGCAAGAAAGTGGCCCAGAAAGAAATGTTGCAAGCATAACCAGGAGAAAATGTGGAAATAGGTCCGGTCCAAGGAGATAAAGCGTTAATAGCAAGGTAGAATTGCTTATGATTGAAAGGTAAAGAATGGCAGAATAAATCCAGAAAATGAAGTAATTGCAGAATAAATTAAAGAGAAAGGGAAGGCAGAGCAAGTAAGAGAATGAGTAAATAGTTGGAAAAGAAAGATGCAGGGGAAGCATTGCATTTGGCTTTGTTTCTTTTTAGGTGATAGTGTGGTTTATTGTCGCTCGTTTTGAATGTCGAGGACGACATTCCTTTTAGGTGATAGTAATGTAACGTAGCGCGTTTTCGGATCTTCGCGGATCGTGGATTAGTGGTAGTTCGGGTCTGTGTTTATTGGTTTTGGTGTGGTGCTCATGGCCAATATGGGGTCAATGGGCCTTGGTTGTGGTTTCCGCGTGTTGTGTGGAGCTTAGTGGGCCGGCAGGTTAGGTCCGTAGTGCCCGTTGGTTCACAGAGTGTGAACGCGACGGTGGTGAAGGCCGCGTTATGAACGTGTTAGTATCGGGGGTTGCGTTCAGGTTGCCGTTGTTTGGTGCCGACGTCTGCATGTGCGCCGCGTGTCGCACATGGAGTGGAGCTGCTGACGTCTAGAGTGCTAACGCGACGCTTGAGGCTATCGCGATCTGGTCGCGGTGGTTATCTGTGTCGCGTTAGTAACCGTTGTTCGGTTTTTAAAAAGGGTTTGGCCGAACAGAGCAGGGGAGGCTCTGCTCGACCCAGGGGAGGAGCTGCTGCGGCTCTGTTGGGCGATTGGGCGTTTCAGTGGAGTTCTCGTCGCGCTCTCGACGCGAGGACGTTGCATGGAGAGAGGGAGACGTCGTGCCATAGCTAGTTTGGGTGTTCTTCGTGAAGGTAGGGAGTTCTACCTTGATTGATTACGGGGATTGCTCTTGGGTCTGTTTACTGCTTTAAGAACAGTAGATACCATGTCTAGGAGGTGAACTGAGCATGAAAATTGGATTGAAATCATGTTTAGGATGGTTTGTATGGATGATCAGGAGATGGTTTCCAGATCCTGAGAAGGCGGTGGTTTAGGCTGTCGTGACCAGGTCACGACAGGCAAACCCGTCGCGACATGAGTTCTTGTTGCGCCATATCGTAGTGTCGCGATCAGAAGGCGGTCCTAGCCTCTGTCGCGACAGTAACCAAAGGTTCTGCTTTGCTTACTGTTGATGTTTTGGTTATTCGATTATAGTTTAATTATTGTGCTTGACAATGCTAATGATGCCTTGGCACTTGTAGCGCTCGGTGAGCGTGGTTAGTGTGCCGTTTGTGTATGGTTTATGTGCTAAGGGTGGTGCTCACGAAGTGAGCATGCATTTATGTGATATTTATATAGTTTGAGTATTGTGCAAGTGTATGCATGGCTAGTAGTCGATATTGTGATTATTGTAGTATAGCTGGTATAGCTAGTATGAGGTGATGGGGCAATGAAGGTCAGATATGAACCTAGCCCTAGTCTATGGTTGTCTTTTAAAGTGTATTACAATGATATATGTGTTAAGTATTATGTGTTGCCATAGAGGTCACGGAGTGACCGATGACAGGCAAGGTTGTGTTGCACTGTCGTGATACGAATATGTATTAGTGTGGAATGGTTTGGAGGTCACATGGTGACCAATGATAGGCCAAGTGTGGTTGATTATCGGGAATTATATGTATGCTTGTGTAGGATAGCTTGTGGGTCATAAAGTGACCAGGTCAAGCTAATCCTTACGTTTGTATCGTGGATTGTAATAAAGAATATATAAGTATACATCGCGGTTTGTGCATTGCTGAGTTTGGTGGTCCGACGCCTATTCCGGAATGCCTCTTCAGTTGGGTACCCCAGGTTCTGTGTGAGCCAGGCACGTGAGTGTGCTCGGGGCTTGTCCCGGTGCAGTGGTACCGTCGAGGTCTTGTCGTCTTCCTAGACACCCTCACTCTCGGGGAGAGTTGTCGTCCGGCTGAGGGAAAGACGGTAGTGGGACAGTGACTTGTGAGAGTTTGTGTTTAGTCACTTGTAGCGCGCTCATAGCTGGAGGTTACGGACACGAGTAGACGTACTGGTCCCCAGCTAGTCATGTTTACCAGTGCCTCACTTTAGAGAGCTCGGGCCAGAGTTTCTAAAGGTGTCAGGCATGGGCCTGCAGGGTGTGTGACCTGTAGGTTGTGGTGGTTTAGTTGGACTCCACAGTTCTTTGGCTTTACTTGTGTTGTGGAGCTGCAGTTGGACCTTTCGTCCGTGACTGCGAGACTGAGAGGTTGTTCTTGTGTTGTGTTGTCCGGGTTGGATACTGGTGTCATGAACCAGTAGTCTGTCCCGTGTGGTGGCGTCGTGCTTTCCGGCTCGTGCTTTGCTATCAATTGTAGCATGTGTTTGTTGTGGTTTCACCGGTTATTGTGTGCCATGATGTTGGGACAGTTGTTATTGAGGTTAGTGAGCGGTGACTCACTAGTTGTGGTGTGCCCTAGTGGTGGCACAATTGTGTTTGTGTTTCAGTGATGGTACCTCGTGGTGGTGGGTACCTGTACTCTTTGAGGGTGTTGGTTTCTCGTGGTACCTTGTGTACCAGTCTTTTTAGGTGTTGAGGTGGAGCTGTGCTCTGTGGGGGTCGTGTGGTAAGACCTTCCATTTGTTGTGTTTTATCCCTTTATGGGTAAGCCTCCGGTTATGGTTTAGTGTGTGATGGTTTGGCACCGTGGTAGCCAGACCTATTATTTAGATGTGATATTCGATACATTGTGATTTAGGGGTATAAAGGATTAGCTCTTGGTTAGCAATCCTGATTCCCATGTGTGTTGGAGGCTTGCCAGTGAAGCTAGTAGCTTAGGCAATGCTTTGTCTGTGTGGCTTACAGCTTAGGCGGCCTGTTGTTGAGGTGGTGTGCCTGTGAGGCTTGTGGCCTAGGCTTTTTAGTTATTGAGTGGATTAATGGTGCTGTTGTCTCTTAGTATTTCTGAGATTTGCAGCAACTGAGTTAATTGTGTTTAATAATTGTTAAGTATGCCTTGTTGTGAGCATGAAATGGTTTGGCTTCTGGTGTTGCCAGTGAGACCCGTTGGGGTTAAGGTTCTCCTGCGTTGAGTGTTGTTTTGGGTGGTTCCCTGCTGAGCCAGTGACTTGTTGAGGCTCACTCCCTTATAGTTCTTTTCAGGGTTTACCGTTGGTGTCGCTTGAGGAGGTGTTGTGATAGACTTGTACCACCAGCAGTAGTGTTAGTAGAGTTGTACGAGCTTGTGCTCCCTCGGAGTATGCCCCAGGTAGTTGTACTCTCTTTAATTTGGACATGTAATAATGTAATGGGACAGTTGTAAATTGTAAATGCAGGTATGAGCACATATCCTTTCTTGTGTCTCTTACTGTTGTGGTTTGTCTTTTATATTCTTCCTGGACACGTGTACGAGCTATCCCTTGCGAGACTTCGGTCCGTTCGCGGGAGACGGATCTAGATATGGACCCTTATTGGGTATAGATATCCAGGGCCGTTACACTTGTACCACCAGCAGTCGAGTTGTAGTTGTTGTTGTGTGAGGTTTGCTCCCTCGGGATATACCCCAGGTAGTTGTACCTTTCTCTTGGACATGTAATAATGTATTGGGACAATGTAATTTGTTGTGAATGAGTATGAATACATGTACTTTCTTGTATCTTATACTCTTGAGGGTGATCTTTTATATTCTTACTGGACACGTGTGTGAGTTATCCCTTGCGAGACTTCGGTCTATTCGCGGGGGAGGCGGGTCTGGATATGAAGCCTTATTGGGCATAAATATCTAAGGTCGCTACAGTAATTGATGTGAAGGCAATCGATGTGAATGAAGAGCAATCAATGTTTTAAAAGCAATCGATGTTTAAAGCAATCGAGAAATAAAGAGAATCAATGTCTAAAGGAAATCAATATTTAAAACAATCGATGTTTACAAATAATCGATGTTTAAGTTTAACAACAATCGATGTGCAAATAGTCACCAATCGATATACACTTCGATTGCCGATAGAAATGGTCAGTAATCGATAGGTTCAAAGGCAATTGATGTTCAAGTTAAACAACAATCGATGTGAAATGTATCTTGACCAGTCGAAGTGGAACTTCGTACTTCGGATATGACGAAGTAGAACTTCGTATATAACGAAGTAGAACTTTATATATGATGAAGTAAACTTCGAATATGACAAAATAAACTTCGGATATGACGAAGTTATCTTTGTATATGACAAAGTGAGCAATTGATTGATCATGACAAAAAATCATGCATGACGAAGTTAGCTTCGTATATGACAAAGTAAGTTTCAGATATGACGAAGTTAGTTTCGTATACGATGAAGTAGAACTTCGTATATGACGAAGTAAACTTTGTATATGATGAAGTAGAACTTCGTATATGACGAAGTAAACTTCAGATATGACGAAGTTAGCTTCGTATATGATAAAGTAGAACTTCGTATATGACGAAGTAGAACTTCGTATATGATGAAATAAACTTCGAATATGACGAAGTAAAACTTCGACTGAACACGACAAAAACATGCTTAGCAATCGATGTGGACTTAGGATATTCATACGAATATGACTTTAACTTAATTGAGTTTATTTAACTTACCAGAGTATCTTTTAAATAGAGAAATTTGCAATTGTGTCCGGTTGACAAACTAAAATAATAGATGTTAAAGCAACAATATCATAAATGCCATTTAGAATAATAAGAATATAAATTAACAAAGTGAAAGGACAAATGTGTGTTGACACATAATGTTCATAGTGTCGACACATGTGCTTCAGAGGTTAACACAATGGATGTTGTCTGTCGACATATGCATCAATTCTATCGCCACATGAGCAACGTAGGTCGACACCATGGATACATGTGTCGACACATATGAAAATATGATTAAACAGATGAGTGTATAAGAAGATGTGATTAAGGTCTATTTGTTTTGTTATCACCAAAATATATGGTAATGGAGATAAAAGAGTCAACAATTGTGACATATATGTAAGGAGACCTTTTAATGTCTCCTCCCACCCCACTATTTTCAAAGGCCCTATGTGGCACAACTCTAGTAGATGTGCAATATCCATTAGGATTGTGCCACTTGGAAGGGGCCTTTTTAATATCTCCTTCCACCCCGCTTTTTTCAAAGGCCTCCTTCTATGCGGCACAATCTTAGGAGATGTGGTCTGTTTAGTTGGTTGTAAAATATATTCATAAGAATAAAATTTTCTAAAAAAGAGTATTTACAGAAAAATAAAAGTATAATTACACATTTGGTATCCACGTAAATGATTTCTCTGAGATGGCTTTTCAATGTTTATTTTTTTAGTAAAATGATTTTTCAAAAATAATTTTTAAAAAATATTTTAAATATATTGAGCACAACAGTTGTAAGCTTAGGTGACATTTGATAAATCTTAATTGATATCCCAAGGTCGATGTAGGCCACTAGCGTCGATCATCAAGTGTGGGTGCTAGTAGTCAGATCCGATGCTGCCGCTGGGCATTGATTGCTACAGACCACTGACATCATTGGTGATTGCAGGCTGTCGTTGGACATCAAGCGCTTGCCACTGGTGGCTGGCCGTCGGGAGTCGGGCAACAACTATTAGTGCGGAGGCCATCGGCGACTAGCTATTAGGCGTCGAACACCGACCGTCGGGTGCTAAGTGTTAGGCGTCGGTTGTCAGACTCCGAGCATCGAACACTAAGAATGAGAACAAAGACTATAATCTCTCTCGAAAAAATTTTACTTGAAAGAAAAATCGAGAAAAATAACTGATGAGATCTTATTAACTATGTCAAAATTTATAAATTTTAAGTAAGAAGTATCAAATAAATTATTAAATAAAATTTTCTCTGAAAATATTTTATTATATTAGATTTTCGTGGACTAAATATTTCTCAAATTATAAAACCGAAGCACATCAAATTAGATGAAAACTGGCCTATTATATATTGTGATGCGTGTCACGTGAGGTGCGTGCACTTGTACCTCCAGTCGAGCAGGTAGAATGATCGCGTGGCACGTGCGGCACACATCCCATATGGCTACCGCTGATTGGCGTGTAGATCGCCTTTCATGCCCAAATCAGTTAATCACCCACGGGTGCGGTGTAAATTATTGATGGGAATCTGCCCATTGCGTCATCAGGGCTTTGTTCAGGGCCCACATGTTTCTCTTATCCGTCGTAACGGACAGCGGAGGAGAGTGATG
The DNA here is from genome assembly GCA_014218235.1 of Colocasia esculenta. Taxonomy (NCBI): domain Eukaryota; kingdom Viridiplantae; phylum Streptophyta; class Magnoliopsida; order Alismatales; family Araceae; genus Colocasia; species Colocasia esculenta. Next base: position 105,828,743 of record CM024754.1, on the reverse strand, counting down.
ACACAAGAAAGGATTTCTGGGGAATCCCAGGAATCGGTTTGGAGGCCATGGATTCCGCGGGGGAGCACAACTCCGCAAACCCCCCTGGACGGTCCGCGCGCACGGTAATCGGGGGGACCCCGGGAGACCGGCGACTGTGGCGGGTGGTTCTCTGCACATCCAGAGGAGAAAAAGCGGAAAGCAACTTCAATATTACATATCGGATCCCTGTTGGGCATTCCCGAATCCTCACACATCCTCGTCTCCCTCGCTCTCTTCTTCCATCTGCGGTGGCGCCGCGTCTCCGGACTCTGCGGATTTGGCAGTGTTACGGGGGAGGGTGGCGGAGTCTGGGTGGGTGGGGGGCGGCGTTGCTCCCCGTTTCTTCGTTCGGGGCCTTGTTGATTTTGTGGGCATGGATCGGAGCAAGTTGATCCTCGGCCTGCTCACGCTCGTCACCGTTGGGATGATGATTGGTAGGTCCACTGTGGATTATTTTACTGTTTTTATTGCTATCTCCTTTCTGGATTTTTCGCCCGGCTTGGGTATTTGTCACGGATACTCTCAGCGACGACGTTTAAGGTTCAACAGGTATGCCTTTGCTTTTAATAGTTCTCCAGGCCTGATGGGTTCAAGTGAAACCGAGCGTACATCTGGCCCGATGCTTCCCCGGTGAGTCAATCGCGTCAGCAAGAGCAGAAAGAATTTGAAGGAAATCACGTAAAGAAACGGGATTTGATGATTGGACTAGTGTCTGAAAAGAGTGGCTCTGCCTTTTAGTTTCTCACCACCCCCCTCACAAAAAAAAAGTAGTCTGGGCTGAGTTGTAGTTGGCAATTCGAATTATTGGGTAGTAATGTTTTTGATGGCTGGAGGAAAAACATGGTGGAAGTATCGTCTAGTGAAACATGATATTGAGCCAAATTCTGAATTATGTACTTTTCATTGTGTCGTTTTGGTTTCCAGAACATGGGTCATTCTGTCCACGATATTGCTTCAGAAGCTTTTGTTTTTTTCCCTTGGATATTCTAGTGAGTAAGCCTGCGGTTCATCAGTGCTTGCCATTAACAGTTGATGAACTTTCTTGGAGAAAACGATCATCACTGGGAAACAGTCACCATTGGTTAAGTATCAGCTTCTAGTTTCTTCCTACCACAAATGAGTGGTTGGCTTGGACTGCCGAGTAGAAATATGTAACATATCTAAGCTATGTTGTATGAATGTATAATTGGGTATTTCTTAAATCATCTTCAGTCAGACTTATTATTTGTTGGTTAGCTTCACTGTGCAGTGGAATGGAACAATTTCTGGGTCATAACTTGGATTTTTAATTCATGTCAGATGGATTCCAATGTTTCTATTAACAACCCACTAGGCCTTTTCTTTGTACAATGGCACATGACCTAGGTTTTGAATGTCACAATAATTTTGGCTTCATGGTCTGTATTCATGTGGGCTATAGTGGATTATGGGGATGCTTTTCACTTTGGGAATAGGAGGTCCTAGCAACGATGCAATTTTGGTGTTCTGAGATCTTGCATTCTCATTAAGTTGCACATCAAGCAGGGACTTAGTTAATTTCTGCTATATAATTGTAACTATTTTTGTCTTATTAATTTCACAGCTAGTTAACACATGGTCTATTTTGCAACCCTGAACTGAATGGTTGATCTCTTTCCAAATTTGAAAAAGTATTGAGCAGAATAAATTGGACCTAATTAGTCTGACTGATTATCCCTCGTGAAACTGATGAGGCTTCCATTGCTTTATGCAGTGAGCAAGTATTGTCGCAATGTCTGAGTTCATGTAGTTGAGTAGATTTGTGCAAATTAGTTTGGTCAGCCTTTTATGAATATCTAAATCCTCACTGAATACATTTATATGTTCCTCAAGCTGCATTCTTGATCCCTGGTTACCACTTTTATCTCAAACTTCTTTGTATTCATCTTGCAGAAGGTGTCCATCCTTGCTTTATTCCTTGTACTTGCATGTTGTGCATAGTGTACTGATTCTGTTTAATTTTATATAATCATCCTCTGTGGAAAAACTGTGCCCACAAATTTACAAGCTAAAGTTTTTCATTTTTTTTTACCTTCGGCTGTTGCTATAAGAACATTTTTTATCTATCTTGGATTAGAATTCATTTCATCCTCCTGCTTTTAATATCTTTTTTCTTGGTTCAGAATGTGCTTAAATGCCTTGTAATTTTGGATATATGAAATTGACATACTTTTTATTTCACTCTACTTTATAATTTTGTCATAATGATCACAAGCCTTATCCATTGGAGTGTCTTGTGTCTCTAGGTGCTTTGTTTCAGTTAGCATTTATTCATCGATTGGAAGAATCATCTGGTAAGTTTTCTTTTACATCAGTTGCCCTCACATCAAAGTGCAGCTGCATGGTAGTAATTCCTTTTTTATTTTCCTTAATACATGCTTCCATTAATTTTATAATGAATATCATCATTATTGCCACATTTCTTTTTGCTGTCCAAGAATATTGAGTTTATCAGCTTACTTTGCTTCTGTTTAATTACAACTGAAGCACTGTGTTATTTATCCTCATTGACATTGTAAGTCTTTTTCATACTGTCTACATAACATATGCCATTAATGAAAATTTAGAAACCCCTTGTTGTCTGATCAGCAAAATGCCACTGCTGTAAGGAATAATTTTCGGATGTTCCGAGGCCCCTATACATCATGATTTAATCTCTAGAAGTAAAAATAGTGAAGAAATGTCATCTTAGATATATTGTTTGAAAGGCTGTTAATCGGCTAGGCTGCCTGGCACTTTCCAATTTCCACCCTTTTAGAGCTCGGGCCTAGCCTGGGCCAAGAATTTTACTAGGCCTGGTCCAGCTGGTTTAAAAATTTCTTGTGCCTGACATGGAAACAGCCCAGCTGAGCCCATGATCAGGAACATAGTAACAAATTATGATGTGCTGGATATTTACTTATTAAGCATGCCAAAGTGGGCAAATTAAAAACATTCAGTTGAAAGTTGATGCAAAAAAAAACTTAAAGATAGTAGACTAGGTAACAGCTGAGGGGTTGGGAAACTTTTATAAACTCCTAACTTTGCCCATATCAGTTGCTTGCCAATTTAGGATTTACATATCCGAGAGGCGGGCAAGGTCAGAGCTCACAGAAACTACTGGCCTCCATCTTCCCTTTAATTGTCCTTGCCCAGGTCTTAGGTCTTCCTATGGTTGAACCAATCTATTACCCCTTCCTCCTTCCTTGTCCATTATTTGCTAAGTTGCAGTAGCCCTCCCTGAATTTGGCTAAGCATGATGGTTCACTAACAACGTGTTTGGGAACACTTTTTTAAAAAGAAAAACTATTTCTATCTGTTTGGTAGAAGTGTCATAAGTTTTAAAATTTATGTAAATCTGTTTGGTAGAAAGAGAAAGAACAAGGAGAGAGGAGGTGTTCACAACCTTCAAATTATAAACACGGCATAGGCAAACACACACACACACACACATGGACAAATTAAGAGAGTAGTGAAGTAGAGGTAGTAAGTACAACTAGTTGATCTTCTCATGATAAAAACATCCTCAGTTGATCGGTAGAACATACTCTAATGGTAACGCCGACTATAGGGGTCTTCTTAATCTTTTTTTTTCCTGGCTGCCGACGAAGTCACCCTTCCCCTTTTTCCATTTTTTCCTGGTAAACATGAGCCCACCCCACGGGATAGATTAATGGAAACCAAACCTGGTCTTTGCTCATCTAATCCGGTGATGACCTGTTTGACGTTGGTCGATCACTGGCCACGGGAGAGGAAAGGTAGCCGACATGGATCTCACAATGATTTAGGAAGAGGGGAGACACCTGGTCATCATTGCTACACCTGCGGCTTGGGAGGGCATGAGAGGCAATGATTCACAATTTCTAAGCTTATTAGGAGGGCCCAAAAGATGGATCTCATGAAGGTTCCCGGGCCTAGGAGGGCACGGGAGGAGGAGGGAAGGAGCAGTGGAGGAGTGGCAGGCAGAGGAGAGCTTACTTGTGAAAGAGGGGAGGGAGAGGGAACGGAGCGCACGGAGGGAGACGAGGTCTCGTGTGGTGAGAGGCGAGGTTAGGTCCACTTCTCTCAAATTAAAAAAAGGTGGAGACTTGTTTTTTGTTGGAAATAGTTTTTTATGGAGAATGATTCTTCCCTAAAAATTAGGGAAGCAACTACCAAACATGGGAGAGTGGGTTACATTTTTTTTTTTAAAATTTGAGAGAAAAGAGAGGAAACAAAGAGTAACCAAACACCTTATAAAACCATGGTTTGGCGGATCGAATCGGTCCGATTCGGGCGAATCGGAGCGTATCACGGGATTCCCGATTCGTCCGATTCCCATGCGAATCGGACCGATTCCCATGCGAATCGGACCGATTCCCATCGATTCCCATGCGAATCGGCCCGATTCTCCCGTATCAGATCGAATCAGAAAAAAACCGATTCGGGGCGAATCGGCGATGCGGCAAACCTTGTATAAAACCACTAATATAAGGTAGTGGTATTGTGATGTGGGAGCATGCTGGGCCATCCTTGGGTATTTGAGCCCACATCATTTTTAGCTTTTTAACATTTTTTGGGCCAGATATGTATAAAAGTCTTATTTGGGCCCATTAGTTGTTAGATTTATTTAGAGTCTTTTATATTTTTTATGTAATTTTCTCTTTGGGGTCTTAGTGAGTCTTTAGTTAGAGTTAATGGCCCATTGGGCCATTAGTAAGAAGAGGGCCAGCTCCTTTTGTTTGGCCTAGGGGCACCTCGACCCCTATAAAAAGGGGGCTGTCACTTTCCCTTTTGAGCATGGAATAGTTGAGAGCTTTGAAGCAGTGTCGTTTTGTGTGCGAGAGTTGTGTGTGACTGGGTGGTTGCCACTGCAACGGAGGTTTCCTGCCACGACAAGTAGGGGTACGACCGTACGAGGCCCCTGCCACCGGGTGCTAGGCCATTCTTATCCTCTCCGCTAAAGCTTCTTCCTCCCTAAGCAACCCAGTCCGGATAGCCCACCCCCTCCACTAATTAGCAAACCCCATGCAAGCACCCTCGCCCTCAACATGAGCCTAGTGCGACCACCCCAGTAGCCTTGTCCTTTGACCGCGTGAAGCCTCATCTCATCTCCCTCCGGCGACCTTGAGATCGACCTCTGTAGGACCCCATGCATGCATCGACGCCCTCACTGTTAGCCCACATGTTTCCCCTTCATCCTTGTCTGCCCTGCTGTGAGTCATTGAGTTCCTTACCGCCTTCCTCCTTCTGCCTCTTGCTTAACTAGCATCGCGGCCAAGAGCTCGCCTGGGCACTCAAGGGCAAAGCGGCTTGCCCTTGCTCCTACTCTCGGCCTTCCGACCACCTTGCCGCGACCTTGTATGACGTTCAGAAGGGTCGCTCCGGGCGGTCGAGTGCCCTCGGACCGGGCCTGCAACCCGCTTCCATCACACGACACCTATGAAAGACCTTCGAAAGAGGTCTCCCTGCTGCGAGGCGACGCCCTCTTGTCACCAATCTCACCTGTGGCTTCTTCCCTTATGCGCCTCCATCCAGACCAGAGAAGCCCTAGTGCCTTCCTCGCCTTTTCGGGACACCAACTTTACGGAGCACCCTCGTACCGAACCTTGCATACAGTGCCTCTGCAGCCATCCAATCTTGTGCGTCACTAGGCCCTCTTCCCCCAGCCTTGCTGAAGCCGACATGGAAACCTATAGTAGTGCGGGTGGCCTCCTAGAGCCTATGTTATCAAAGGTGATTGAGGTGATCGCCTAAGCCATGAGGCGAGGCAGGCGACCTTAGATCACCCTGCCTCGGCCCATTTCGTCTTAGTGATTTTAAGCCACCAATTCCACCCTTTTTGACCTTGTCCACCTCATATATTGGCTTATAAAGAGGTCCACTTGGACGATTTATTTACTTGCAATTTAGTTTCTTAAATTTTAGTTACTTTAAGTCATACAATAATTTGACATATATGAATGATTAATTTTATGAAATATTCTAGTATGAATGATTAATTTTATGAAATATACTAGTTTCATGCACATATTTAGGTGATATTTATAGATGTATTCATATTTTTTAACTATATATATTATTTTATAATAATAGTCTCAATCGCCTAGGCCATCGTCTGGACCTTTGAGGTTGAGACGACCCCTTGATTGCCTTAGTAGCCCCTCGCCTCTAACTACATAGCCTAGAGCCTGCGACTCCTTCCCTCGTGCTCCACCAATTGGAGAACCTTGCCCATCCTCGAAACGTCGGGACACTAGCTTCTGGAACCTCCTTATGGCGCACCTCACGCGTGTAGCCCCGAGGCTAGACCGCCCTTACTGCCACCATGCCTGTGATGTCGATGCCACCCTCTCCTGCTCTACTGCGTCTCGGTCGTCCTGCATGGTCAGTTTTGGGTTCGCTACTGAGTAGGAAGCTATATCTCCAGCCCTATTTGTGAGCTGGCCCAACCCTAGGGGTCTTCACTTGAGCCTAGAGGAGTTCGTCGATGGTCTTTTCTTGTGCGTGGATCGCCCGTGGACTGCCAGAGTACCTAGCAGCAACCATTGTCTGTGCTGGTCCATCACCCAACTAGTCGCACCCCGTGTCAACTCGTTGCCTTTTACCCCTTTGCAAAGGGTGGGCCTTCTTGTTGTACTCCTCCCCACCTTCTCTCCCACGGGATCCAGTCACCGGGCATCTTCTTCTACGCAGCCACGTGGTGGTACGTGCTCACTCTCTCCCTCATTTACTTACTAGTATTCGGTCTTGTTTGGCCCTAGTGTGTGGTAAGGCATTTAGCTCGTGACTCATGTTGCTGCTGGGCTGACAGTTTGAGGCCCTTTTCTCGACTGCTCCACGAGCTTGTCATTGGACTTGTCTCTAGACAACAGTAGTTCCTCAACTACCCTCGGTCCATCGTTCCTACTGTACAGGGATGGTTTTTCCATGTTGCTTCTATTTTTGAGCATATTGTTTGAGTGTTCGTGTGTCCACTTGTGTGCATGTTCGTCAGCTTGTGTTATTCGTTACTGATCTCACCTAGACTACATCAGTGCATCACCTGACAGACCGTCCCACATCAATTTTAGTATCAGAGCACATAGAGCTGGCTTGTTCTCACAAGCCGGGGTTTGGGACATGCCTGTGGATATGTCGCTATCGGCCTTCAAGGTTGTTGTGCGCCTGCCGAATGATCGACATGCTCATCTACTAGTTGATCCCGATGTGCCTGACAACTATGCATAGTTGTCAAGGCGACCAAGGCGAAGCTGGGGTCTCAAATCGTCTAAGTGCTTAGGCATCCGCCTAAGTAGTGCCTAGGCGTTTAGGACGGAACTAAGTATGAGCTGTTTTCAAATGTCCCTCTGTTGACCCAAAATTGGCCATAGGGCCATTAAAAACTCAAAAAAGGGGGGAAAACCCCATTCGAGTAGGAGCCCCTACTTGGATGGACACCCCATCCAAGTATATCTCTCTCCTCCCCCTACTCGGATGGACACCCCATCCGAGTAGATCTCTCTCTTCCCCTCTTCGTTCTCTCCCTCCGGGTCTATAAATACCCCATGGGGGTTCGGATGAGAGAACAGAATTCCCACAGACGAGATTCCCAGGGGTTCGTGGGGTTCACAAGTTCTAGAAGGTCGAAGTTTTTGACGTGAAATGCTCGTGCTTGGCGTAAAGTGCTCGTGCTCAGCAAATCGGGGAGACGTCTCCGATTGTAAAACTTCCGTGAATATCCCCCCCATGTTGAGTGGGACTCTATGGGGGGGGGGATGAAATCTAAATATCCATGTTTAAATATCTCCATGTTGAGCGGGACTTCATGGAGATAAAATTATTATGTGTTCATATGTTTAAACATCTCCATGTTGAGCGGGACTCTATGGAGATGAAAATGTTGTGTGTTCATGTGTTAATATGTTTAAGTATTTTCCATGTTGAGCGGGATTCCATGGAGATAAAATATTTAAACATTCACATGTTCACACCTCCATGTTGACCGGGACTCCATGGGAATGAAATGTTTGTGTGTTCATATGTGCGAACCTCCATAGGGAGACTCTGCCCAAGCAGAGACTCTACGCGAGGCGCACTCATATGTTCACCACATATGTTCATATGTACGTACTTCTATAGGGAGACTCTGCCCAAGGCACGATCATATGTTCATGTGCAAACCTCCATGTCAAGCTAGACTCCATGGGGATGAAATGTTTGTTTGTTCATATGTACGTACCTCCTTATGGTGACTCTGCCCAAGCAAAGATTCTGCTTGAGGCACGATCATATGTTCATTATATGTTTTCGTGTAAACCTCCATGTCGAGTTGGACTCCATGGTGATGAAATATTTGTATGTTCATATGTGTGTACCTCCATGGGAAGACTCTGCCCAAGTGGAGATTCTGCCCGAGGCACGATCATATATTCATTATATGTTCATGTGCAAACCTCCATATCGAGCCGGACTCCATGGGAATGAAATGTTTGTATATTCTCAGGTGCCTACCTCCATGGGGAGACTCTACCCAAGCAGAGATTCTGCTCGAGGCACGTTCATGTGCATATCTCCATATGGGAGCTACGTGGTCATAAAGACCATGTGTGTACGTGGAGACCACATGTTCGTGAAATGTTCATGTGTATATCTCTCCATGTGAGACCCCCCTTGTGGTCATCAAGCAATTATGAGGGGTATCAAATGAAAACCATCGTTCATCAACTGCTACAAGTCCTCTGTCGGCCAAAGTTCTCTTCAAGAGTGACGAAGAAAAAGAAGGCGCCATTGGGTTCTTGAAGAGCTCCAGAAAAGTTGAAGGCCCTTCAAAAGGTTGCAAGGGCTGTTCATCTGATATATGTTACAGAAAGTCCCTCCAAAAGGGCATCAAGTATAGAAAAGTCCTCCAAAACGGCAGAAAGTATGGAGAAGTCCTGGAAAAGGTTCAAATACAATGTTGTCTAAATCTTCTTCAGAAGACAACATTGGCCAAGTCTGCAGTCGCCATATCATCGGTGAGCCCCTAGTATGTCACTCGATTTTATGTCGTTTGCATGATTCGGTAGAGCAGGACCCACGTCACTTTCCTGAAGTAGCGTGCGCTTTCCTGAGTTCGACTTATGACTAAAAGTCGAGGAATGACAGAAAAGTCCAAGGTCATCAGGAAGAGATAGAAAAGCCAGGAAAGTCATAAAATGCCAAGAAATGGCAGAGAACTCCGAGAAAGCCAAGGAATGGCAGAAACACCCGGGAAAGTCAAGAAATGACAGAAATGTTCGGGAATGCCAAAAAATGACGAGGATTCCCAGAAATGGTGCCAAATTGAAGAAATGCCCACAAAGGGTATAAAATTGAAGAAATATCTAGCAAGGGTAAAAGTTGTAGCTAAACCCAAAAAAGGGTTAGAAGATATACAAATACCTCCGCTTTGTGCGGAAATACCTTTTATAGACATCAAGTCAACTCCAAAGGTCTGATTACAATAAAAAAGATGATTATGACCATCAAGCAAATCAAATGCAGGTGGAAGTAAATTCAAAGAGTCCGACTGCGATGAAATATAATTTTGAAGACCTGATTATATAATCGGGACCAAATATAATGGTCTCGAAAGATCAAATTGTAATCCAAATTACATCTTCTCAAGCTCTTTGGACTTTGTGCCAAAAAAATGAATCTCGACATCATTATCAAAGGTATTCGGATTCAATCTGATGTAAATTAACACCGATTCCAGTCGATGGGGAGGGGTCCAGTACACGAAACCCTAAACACCTGAGAAAATAAATGCGCGGAAGAAATACGCCAAATATTGGTGCACTCGTCCAATAAATGAACATGAAAATTTCGCATCAAATGGATTTCAAATTCTGTCTGTTTGACAGATTGACACGCCCCGCAACCAAAGATGAAAAAAATCATCCAAATCCCATTTTCTCTCTTTCCGCATCCAACACTCTCTTATATGATATTTTGTCTCTAAAAATATATATGATGATGAAAATTTAATAAAAAAGATCATATATGACAGACATAATTGTAATGACATATCATAATATAGCAAATATATTATTAAAATAATATAGAAATATGAGAAATATAGATAATAGCTACATATCACAAAAAATTACTTACAAAAAAATAAAATAAAATGTCACAACAAAAAGGTCAAAACTATATGAAAGCAACAAAATTTAAATTACAAGTAAACAAACTTACATTATACATCATAAAGTCATAAAAAATCTAAATTGACATCTTCAAAGAAACAAACACACTAAATAAGAACAAGAAGTGCGAATATCATTATATCATCGGAAAACTAATTTTCAACTTTTAAAACAAACAAGTAAATACTCATTAATGTAAATACGCTAAATGAAAATAAGAAGTGCAATATGTTAAGACACTTAAAACAAGTAAATAATTAAAGGAGTCCACTACATAATCCCACAATATGTTTAAAAATTGAAAAGAAACTAGAAAGTGACAATTCTCATGAGTTTGAGTGATGATAGTTTATCTTTTACCAAATCTTGAGAGGTCTTAGGTAGACTAAGTGCTGTCAGTAGGAGAGTGAGTCTCTTGGAGAAGTCACATATACGTTTGACTTATTTCATCGGACTTTGAATTTTTTGTTCTATATGATTTATTCGAATTATGAAATTTTTAGTTAGATCAAATTACGAGGGATTAGAAAGTCGACATTTTGATGGAATTACCAAAATCGTGATTTTCTTCTTCGATTGGAGAGTTTGACTTTTTATTAGTAAGAGATATTATTTTGCTGATATTTTTAATAGATTCAAATAGACGTACTTCCTTATTTACATGTAATATCTTAAGTAAGGCGCCTTGACAACTATGCAACTATGTCACCCAAGGTGTTGTGGACTTACTATTAAAGACTAGGGAGATTGTTATTAAGCCTTATAGAGTTTTAGTGGAGTTTTCTTTTGATGGTTTACATCCCAGTGTTTCAAGGAGAATTGTTTATTTCGATGGTGTATGGGTTGATGTTTATCCTTCGGAGGAGCTTGTCATCATCGTGGGATCTGCATGGTTGGCTGAGCAAGATGTTGTCATGGGTGAGCCAGTTTCTAACGTTATATAGTCATCGCATTAGCCGGGTAAACTTCTCTTTCGCCATCCTGATTTTACTTGTGTCTCACGACTGCCTCCAGAGCAGATGACGACACAGAGCATCCCGACGTAGGCGAGGACTCCTGTCTCATATGATCGTGGCAACATTGAGCTAGAAGTGACAGTACTGAATCCACTGTCAGAGGCGCTGACCCCTTCCCTAGATTGTTGGGTTTACATTGAGCCGGTGGTTAGAGATGCCTGGGGTTCGGAGTTGTTCATTGATATTAGATGACTTGTTCGAGGAGGATTTTCCTACTAGATTGCTTTCAAATGTTTAGGCAACACTACCTAGCCCACTATCAGAGGCACCAATTATTCCTCCAAATGGTCACATCCACAGTGAGTCGATGATAGAGGATGCAACTGAGTTTGAGCTTACTTTCGGTGACTTTGATCAGATTTGGAAGATACTCAGGCTCACTTCTTCCATCATCTCTAGCATCAACATTTGTGTACCATATTGACTTCACCAGCATCATGTGGATGTGTTGACCTCTTAGCCACCTTTGGATACTTCGTCATTTTGAAACTTAGGATTGAGTTTTCTCAAACCTGAGGGGTATGATGTGGGTGCATGTTGGGCCATCCTTGGGTATTTCGGCACACATAATTTTTAGATTTTTAACATCTTTTGGGCCAGATATTTATAAAAGTCTTATTTGGGCCCATTAGTTGTTAGATTTATTTTAGAGTCTTTTATATTTTCTTATATAATTTTCTCTTTGGGGTCTTAGTGAGTCTTTAGTTAGAGTTAGTGGCCCAATGGGCCTTTAGTAAGGAGAAGGCCAGTGCCTTTAGTCTGGCCTAGAGGCACCCCTACCCCTATAAAAAGGGGCTGTTCCTTTCCCTCTAGAGCATGGAATAGTTGAGAACTTTGAAGCAGTGTCTTTTTGTGTGTGAGAGTGGTGTGCGTCCGGGTGGTTGCCTCTGTGACAGAGGATTCCTATCAAGCAGGAAGGGGTGCGAGGCCCCTACCACCACGTGCCAGGCCATTCTTATCCTCTCCGCTGAAGCTTCTTCCGCCCCAAGAAACCCAGTATGGTTAGCGTCCTCCCACCCTCACATAGTGCTGTGAAGGAGCCCTCCCACGGCCGCCCCCCCCACCGGCAAACCCCATGTAAGCACCCTTGCCCTCACCATGAGCCCAGTACGACCACCCCACCACCCCTTTCCTTCGACCCCGTGAAGCCTCACCTCGTCTCCCTCTGGCGACCCTGAGACTGATCTCTGCAGGACCCCATGCATGTACCAACGCCCTCACCGCGAGTCCATGTGTTTCCCCTTCGTCCCTGTTTGCCCCACCGTAAGCTGCTGAGTTCCTCACTGCCTTCCATCTCCTGCCTCTCGCCTAACTGGCACCGCAGCCAGGAGCCCGCTTGGGCGCTTGAGCACAAAGTGGCTCGCCCCCGCTCCCGGCCTCCCTGACCACCCTGCCGCGACCTCGCAGGACGCTCGGAAGGGTTGCCCCGGGCACGAGGTGATGACCTGCCGTCTGTTGGTCGAGCATCCTTGGACCGCGCCTATGACCCCCTTCCTTTGTGTGCCACCTGCGGAAGACCCTCAGAAGAGGTCTCCCCACTATGAAGCGACGCCCGGCCGTTGCCAACCTTGTCCGTGACTTCTTCCCTCTCGCACCTTCAGCCAGAGAACCCCAGCACCTTCTTGCCTCACTGGGATGCCAACTTCACAGAGCACCCTCAAGCCGGACCTCGCACGCAATTCCTCCACAGCCAGCCAGTCACGTGCGTCACCAGGCCCTCCACCCCCAGCCCTGCTGAAGCTGACGTGGCTACCCGCAATGATGAAGGTGCCTCCCAGAGCCCGCAACTCCTTCTCTCGCATGCCACTAGCTGGAGAACCCCACACCATCCTCACGATGTCGGGAATCGGGATGCTAGCCTCCAGATCCTCCTCGTGGCAGGCCTCACATACGCAGCCTCGTGGCTAGACCGCCCTCGCCGCCACCACGCATGTGATGCCGATGCCACCCTCCCCTGCTTTGCTGCATCTTGGTCTTCCTGCATGGCCAGTTTTGGGGCGCACTATTGACCAGGAATCTATAGCACCACACCTATTTGTGGGCCGGCCCAACCCCAGGGGCCTTCAGCTGAGCCCAGCGGAGTCCGTGGACGGCCTATTCTTGTGCGTACCGCCCATGGACAGCCAGAGTACCTAGCAGCAGCCACAGTCCATGCTAGCCTGTCACCCGACCGGTCCCACCCCGTGTCAGCTCGTTACCCTTTGCCCCTCTGCGAAGTGTGGGCCTTCCTGTTTTACTCCTCCCTTCCCTCTTCCTATGGGATCCAGTCGCTGAGCATCTCATCCCAGGCAGCCGCGTGGTGGTACGTGCTCACTCTCTCCCTCTTATATGCTTGCTAGTATTCAGTCTTGTTTGCCGCCGGTGTGAGATAGAGTACCTACCCTGCGACTCATGTTGCTGCCGGGCTGAGAGTGTGAGTTCCTTTTCCTGATGGCTCCATGAGCTTGTTGGTGGACTTGTCCCTAGACGGCGGTAGTTCCTCAACTACCTTCAGTCCGTCATTCGCGCTGGGCAGGGACGGTTCTTCTGCTTTGCTTCTATTTGAGTGTATCGTCCAAGCATTCATGTGTCCACTTGTGTGCATGTTTGTCAGCTTGTGTTATTCGTTACTGGTCTCACCTAGGCTACATTAATGCATCACCGGCTAGACCGTCCCACATCTTATTGTTAGCTGTGAAATGTTTCATTATGTATCAGGTATTCACAAGAACTTTATGCTTTTGTTGGTTTTGGACCTTTCCATCCGCCAACTTGAGTTTGAGTTGGTGTTAGCTCAATAATGAGGTATCAAAGCCAGCTTGCTCATTTGATTTTCCATTGTTGGCCTTGTGCTTTGGAAGTACCATTATGTCATGTGACTCCTCAGGTTGATCTTATGGGGGGTGTTAGCTATTTAGTCCTTTACCAGGCATTCATGAAGCACTCTATGCTTCTGGAAGCTTTCTCAACAGTTGATTGCAATGGGCCTCCTCAGGAAAGGGTGGCCGAGTGTCTTGGCAAGGCATGGGCAGAATTGTGCACCTATTTAAATAACATAAAAAAATGATGGTACCAAAAAGGAAGAAAACAAAGACGAAAGCTCTTGGACTTAATAAATATTTTGGGCTTGATTTTGGGTTTAGGATTAAACAGATGAAATTGATTTTTATAGCTTATCCTTGCAAACTTATTGTGATGGTAAGTTTCATCCAGTGAATGATTTATGTAATTTTTGATAAGTAGACTACCTGAAAGAAGAAGGCCTAAAAATGCTCAAAAAGATCTCTAGACAAATAAATACACCACTTGAAAGTGGTCAGCATTTTGGAATACCTGTGAATGATACATAGCAGTTTTTGGATACCTGTTTCAGTAATAACCTAATAGGCTAACACTACATGATCTGGTGCTAATGAATGCTGACAATGATGTGGCAACCTCATGGCAGATGCCTTTACAACTATGAATACTGTCCATCTTTTTTGTAGGAGCATGAGTTTATTCTAAGACATCAATTCTCATGTGTCCTTTTTTTCAAGTTTAAGCATAATATCCATAGTTCTGGAAATAAAAATGGGAGATTATCATTTTCTGATATTCTGGAGTTATGGCAACAAGTTCTAGTTCTTATTACCTGGTTATCAATTAACACATCAATTCCTATATGTTGTCTTTTACTAGTTTAAACATAATATCCGTATTTCTGGAAATGAAGATTGGAGATTAAGATTTTCTGATGTCCTGAAATTATGGCAACAAGCTCTAGTTCTTATTACCTGATGATCAATGTCAGCTACCCATTTCTTTTAGTTCTTAATTTAGATGAATGTCAATTTCAGGTACCTATCACTTGGAGAATGACAAAGAAGCAACAGTGCTTCGTCTTGGTTATGTATGTTCTTTATACACCTCTACTCAAACTCCTTTTTCAAGTGATACTACACAAGATTCTGATTTTTTCTTTCCTGCTTCAGTGATTAAACTAGGATTGTTCTAGATACATGTGTATAATTTCAAATTGAACCATATATAATCTGGCATATATACATCCATGAATATATAGGTATATATGTACATATATATACATATATATACACACACACATACCCTCCCGACCTTCCCCCCCATAGAAGGCAGGATCGGAATCGGGGTCCGGATCGACCATGGCCGATCCCGATCCGAATCGTGCCGATTCCTGATCCGAATCTGCCAGAATCGGCCATGGCCGATCCGATCCAGAATCAGCCGATCTCGATCCGGATCGGGCAATTCTGCCTTCCATGTTCCCCCCACCCCCAATATATATATACATAAATTGTAATACACTATGCTGCCTTATTTGGGTTCGCTGGCAGCGTACTTTGCTGCCATGGCACCTCCAGTGCCGAAATATCATGGTGGGGTAAACGTGTGAGATTTGTAGGTGCATAGAAACGAATAAAAAAATCAATGTTAAAAGATAACATTTACCTACTGTTGGATCATGCAAGGGTGCGATCCGATTGTGGGGCACCCCCATGCATGGAAGGCAGGATCGGAATCGGGATCGGGATCGACCAGGCTCAATCCGATCCTGGATCGGATCGGATCGCAGGATCCGACGGATCCAAGGGAAGTCTGGCCGATCCTGGATCGGCCAGTCTATAAAATGGTTTTTTTTTGAAAAAATTCAGGAAAATTCAGGAAAAAAACAGAAAAATTGAGAAAAAAATCTGATAAATTGAAAGAACTAATATTTGCATCAACAATCAATTATACATGCATTCATACTACATGAAATATGAAATTTAAGTCATTGTGAATCAATACTACTAGAATAACACAAGAAAAGCAAAAAATGTTAAATGTAACTTACATTTGATAGAAGACTAATAATCTTTCCGTCCACTTCCAGACATAGATGAGTCACCATCATTTGGGTTTTGATAGCTATAACCAAAGAGGGAATTTGCTAAATCATGCATACCCATTTGAATCCCTCTTGGTGTAAATTGTTGACTTGAGCTTTCTCCAGATTGTGATGGAGCTGGACACCATATGCCAAGCGGTTTGTATATACTTGTTGCTTCACTATGCTCTTGTTCTTGTGAAGGCCAAGGTCCCCATCCTCCTTGTACTCCAAGAGGTGAGCTACTAATATCTGAGTACGGTAAAATGGGAGGCTGAAATGCAGGTATATGAGTAGACCCTGAACTATAGTTTGACTCCCAAGGTGGCCACTCATAGGCTGCATGATGTTGTTGTCCTTCATATCCCCCTTGTCCCTGCCCTTGTCCTTCTCCTCCGCCTCCCTGATGTTCTGTTTTTGGTACATAACTTTCAGTAAGCCCTAGACCTGTGGCCCCAGTATATCCTACATCTCCCTAGCCAGCTCCTGTGGCCCCAGTGGCAGCCCCATCATCATCATCATTTGGATCTTGTGTTGTGTCATCACTACGAATTGGTTGCTGCACTTTCCTCTTTTTTTTGCCTGGTATATGTTCTTTTTTCTAGCTCTATGGCTTTTGAACTCCTCTCTTTTTGTGTTGCAGCTCTTCTTAATGCAGGCTGAATGGGAGGCACTCTAGATGTCTCTGGCAAAATAGCTGAGTGTCGTGGCTGAGGGAATAGAGGTGGGTCCTCACTTACCCTAAGCTCTGGATCTCGAGCCTCTACTCCATCCAATTCTCCTTCCGCCCATGAGCAATCGCGAGGGTCAAATTCTGGAACATCCCTTTCTTGTCTTGTTTCCACCCATGCATTTAGTGGGTGTTAATCATCAAGCAACTCATCAACATCAATGGGAGGTGATAATGCTTCCCTCTTTGCAAAACGTTGCTCCCAATGACTACCTGCAAAAGTCATTAGCCTTGCCTCGCTCCTCTTTTGTCTTTCTCTAATGCATTTGACTTTCAACCGCATATTGTAGTGGCAATAGACCAGCTTCTCTAGCTTAGTTGCACTTAACCTGTTCCTCACTTTTGTGTGAATAAGTGAGAAAGTGCTCCAATTTCTCTCACACTGGCTAGATGAAGTGGTCTGATTGAGTACTCTAATAGCAATTCTTGCAAGTGGATTTCTTTGACCAGTCTTATAGTCTAACATAACCCACCACTCACCTACATAAAAAAAAAATACAATGAATTAGCACATAATGGTTGTGAATTGTCACTTTGTCATGAAGTAAAAATGAGCTTAAGCCTCAAGGTTCTCACCAGGACTCATTCTGTTCACTGCTTTTCTAAGATCATAATCTCTGTAAATGTCCAACTTTAGTTTAAATCTGTCCATCTAAAGTATACAACAGTTGGTAAGTGTAATTTGTAAAGTATATTAAATCTGTCCATTTAAGTTGGTTGTACCTCCATCATAGCATCTATTCTTTCGTCAGTGCTCCTAGATAATCTTGAGATAACATTGATTGTCCCCTGGAGCACCTCACCATCGTTGTGAGGGGAATCACTATATTGATGCCTGGGGTTAAAGAAATACCCTATATGTACAAAACAAGTCCAATAAGTTAGAAATTCAATATGCACAATAAGAAATATGCACAATAATACATTTACTTGCTGCATGTAAATTATGGTGGAGGGTGGACTCCCATCTTGCATCAATGATTCTCCACCATTTTTGAAATGCCATGGGATGCTTCTCTCTTAACCTTTCCTTGGCTTTATCCATAGCCTCATATAAGTAACCCATGTCATTCTTGTCCTCTCCATCAACCATTCTCAAGACTTGTACAAGTGGCTCTATTAGCTTCAAATAATATAAGATTCTATCTCAAAAACGATGGTCACTGACCAAGCAAGAAATCTCATGTGCGACATCTCTGGATTCCTCTCTCAATGTACCCACATGTGCCAAGTACTCGGAACTGTGTATAAGAGTGTCCAACTCATGTCTAAACTTATGCAAACTCTCCAATGCAATAAATTGGGAGGCAAATCTAGTTGGGCCAGGACGAATTATGTCATGTCCATCTGTGCACTCTCTCATCATATGTAGGATTCTGTTGTGTCCATAAATAAAAGTAGTAATTATTTGCGCCTTGGACACCAAGTCATGCACATGTTTATCTTTGCCAATGTCCTCCATCATCAAGTCTAAGGAGTGTGCGGCACAAGGGACCCAATAGAGATGATGTCGTTTTGCCATCAACTTTCTTCCAGCTGCCTTGTAACTAGTTTCATTATTAGTGACAACTTGGACTACATTTTCCTCGCCAATTTCTTCAACCATCTCATCCATAAGCCTAAACAAGTAATCTGCATTCTTTATTTGTCCACTTGCATCTACAGATTTCGTGAAGATTGTACCCTCACTGCAATATACAAGAAAGTTAATCATAGACCTTCTTGTTGTTCCTGTCCATCCATCACACATAAGAGTACAACCCCTTGCCATCCATATACCTTTGAAGGATGCTACCCACTTCTTTATCTCAGCCAATTCCTCATCAAAATGTTTGCCATAAATCTCCTTTGGTGTTGGAGCTTTCAAACCTGGGCCTGCCTCACCAATGGAATCTATCATTGTCTGGAAGTATGGACTAGATGTTGTATGGGCTGGGACCCCTGCATGCAAAAACCATTTTACAATATTTTTTACTGCATGTTTGGCGGAAGCAGCTGTGGCTTTTACCCCTTTTAATGCATGTTTTATGCTAGGCTATTTTGATGAAGATTTTCTATGCATAAATGTGTCAATGACACCAGTTGGTCCCGTTCCTCTCATTGAACCACCTCTCTTGACTACGGGTGGTGCTGGTGGCCTTGTTACACTAGCCCCTGATGATGATCCTTCTCGAGTACTATGGTACCTCCGCATCTCACTTTCCAGCATGGCAGCACGCCAACTCTGCCGCAGTCCTTCTCTCCATTCTCTTTCATTAGGTGAGAGATCCTCATAATCTGTATCATCTGACTAATCAACATCAACAACAACTTGTCTTTCTTTCATTACAGCCTTACTTTTTCCCTTCCCAGAAAGCTCTTCATGCAATTCTGCTTGTTGTTGAATACGTATGCCTCTTTGTTGTTGTCTTCCAGCCATGTACTCCTCCATCTCATTCACCAACTCTCGTGGACATTGCTTGCATTTTACTACATTTGTTCCAATACCTGCAATATGTTGTTTTAGGCGGTATACTCCTCCATTCATTTCCTTCCCACAGTGGTTACACCGCACTCTCTTAGAGGCAGCATTAATAAGAACACCATGGTTCCATCCAATGTCTACTTGTGGGCCTGGTGACTGCTCTTCCTCGTGGCCCTGATCAGCCATAATTGCTAATCCTATAACAATACAAACACATTCATGTGTAAGTATAAAATTATAAACATAATTACATCTAATAATAACAAATTTATAACTAATTCCCCTCATTAATCACTAACATGATCTTACAAAGGAATAATTAGGTCAATTAAGTGATTGGAACACTTAATTGATCTCCAATTGTGCTAATAGAACAAAAGCCTCAATTTTCAAACCCTAATTAAGGTGAAATTTAGGGTAAGTGTTTAATTTCCCGATATTAAACACTTACATTATCATACAAAGGCATAATTAAGTCAATTAAGTGATTGGAACACTTAATTGATGTCCAATTGTGCTAATCGAACAAAAGCCCCAATTTTCAAACCCTAATTAGGGTAAAATTTAGGGATTTTATCTAAATTCCCGAAATTAAACACTTACATTATCATACAAAGGAATAATTAAGTCAATTAAGTGATTGGAACACCTAATTGATGTCCAATTATGCTAATAGAACAAAAGCCCCAAATTTCAAACCATAATTAGGGTGAAATTTGGGGATTTTATCTAATTGACAAACTCTAGGGGAAGAAGAAGAAGATATAACAAGATCAATGTATGCATGTTTTTTCATTTTTTTCAAAAATTTAACTAAATTACGAAATTAAAAAAAATATATACCTTAAGAAGAAAAACTTCTCCCTTGCTTGAGTAAGATCTCTTGAGATCTACTCAAGAAGATCTCCCTTGGGCTTTGCCTTTGGATGTGCTCCTCTCTAACCTCTTTCCAACTTCAAAGGGAACAAAGTGGAAGAAGAAAAGGAGGACAAGAGGAAGGAGGACAAGAGGAAGAAGAAGAAGAAGAAGAAGAAGGAGGAGGAGGCCGGCGGGGGAGGAGGCTGGCGGCGGTGGAGGAGGCTGGCGGCGCTGGAGGAGGCCGGCGGCGGTGGAGGAGCAGGCTGGCGGAGCTGGGGGGAAGGGGGAGCACCCGTGCATGCTTCCCTGGATGAGAAAACAGGCAAAAGAGGGGGGGCTCGGGTGGGATCGCAGGGCTTAAGGGGGATCCACCTGGGATCGACCCTTATCGCGCCGGATCGACCCTTATCGGGTCGGATCGAACAGGGATCCAACGATTAAGCCCGATAAGGGGTCGATCCGGCGGGCAAAGTCCAAATTTGAACTTAAACCCGCCGGATAGACAGAATCGCGAATGGATCGATCGATCCATGCGCGACTCGCGCGATCCAACTCGGATCCAGGCGAGTTGGGTCGATCCACCCTCAAAAGAGGGATTTGGGGGGACTTCCGCCCGGAATCGAATCCCTGGACGTCGATCCAATCCAGGATCGATCGATTCCTGGTCGATCCGGGCGATTCTGCCTTCCATGCCCCCGTGCCTCCGTACTCCTTGCAAGTAGGGTTCGCCGCATCGCCGATTTGAGGCGAACTGTTTTTTTTTCTGATCCGCTCCAATTTGCATGGGAATCGGTCCTGATTCTCATGCGAATTGGGAGAACCGGGATTTCCGTGATTCGATCTGATTTGCCTGAATCGGACCGATTTGCTCCGCCACGGCAAACCCTGCTTGCAAGCGTGCAGAGGGGGCCCGCACACATCACACAGAATGCAGACACATCCATGTTCTGTGCAGATGCATGCATGGGGCAGTTTCTTGCAGCATTTTTCCCCCTTTTTTCCTTTTTTAATGCACAACTGATGAATCTCAATCCAACAGTTGTTGATAGAGTCTGCTGGCAGTGGACAAAAACCTGGCAGCGATGGCAGCAGACTCTATCATTCTCCTATATACGGATAGGTATATATATCAGATATATATATGGGTGGCAGATCCAGTGCATCCCATCCTCCAATCTAAATGTGATAGACAATTTCAATAAAAAAAAAGGAAAAAAGAAAAGCAAGAGCTGATGATTGGAGGAAATGGGGAATCTGGGATGCACCCAGCTGTCCAGTGCTTGGTAACATGCATGTCTGTGATCTCCGTCAGGTGCACTCCCAGGATGCATTAGATCTGCCCCTATATTCTTGTACATATATAGTCTTGGGCATCTTGTACTTGTCATAAAAAGGTTGTTAGAAAAATATAGCAAAGAATTGCTCAGATTTTTTATAATCACATATCTTACACATGAGGAAATGTTGCTGGTGAAAATCCCAATTATTAGAATTGAACAGGTGCAAACATATGTCTAAAATCGTGGAAATTCTTTTGAATTTTGTGCACACTGTATTGGAGGGCAAGGAAAGAGACAGACTGTTCATTTCTCCCCTGATTCTGGGCAAAACCACCTTTGTGCCATAGGATGAGAGTTGTGGAATTTGTTGGAAGAAGACTTTAAACTGTTGAACCCACACTCTCCTGGTGTCTGGTGATGCGAGAGTGAGATGGAAATGATGCTGGATGTTGCTCTCCATTCAATGATATACACCTAAACATCCCCATCCTCTGGTTCGTTATCTTGCATGGACCTTCCTCCTATGTATGTCATGAGTGGTAGGAGGACAACAGGATGGCAGCAGAGAGTGATGGACGTCTGTGAGAATAATTTTTTACAACTTTTAAAAATTTTATTTATCTTTGAATTTGAATTGATTTGGCTTTTATTTATTTACATGGATCTGATCTTATTTAGTTCACCTCCCCCACTAACCTCGGTTAGTGTTAATTATATCAGCACAAAAGCTGAACACCCTTGATTAACCATCAGACAACCCCTTTGAAAGAGAAGAGTGTGACTCACAATTAAATGAAATGAAAGAAAACAAAGTTGCAAACATGCAATCTATTTTTTTGGAATTTTTTATATTTATTTCATTTTATTGTTTTTTAAATTCATTTTCTCATTTTTGGGTATTTTTAAAATCATTGATTTCATTTATTCAATTATTTTCGTCATTTATTTATTTAAATTATGATTATGTGGATTAAATTAATGTTTTCGTTTATTTATTTGATTTAAAGGGAGATTAACTTAAGGTGGATCAAAAATGACATGAAACATACTTGTTTGTTATTTTAAAGTTATGGTAAATTAAACAACAATGTTTGTGAAATATTTTACTAAGGTTTGTTGAAAAATTGGTTGATTTTGATTAAGAAATCTAGTGGTGAAGAGTATGAAATAAACGTGACACTACATACAATTATTCATATAGTGCATGATTAAATAAGTGAGATTAGCCCAATAGGCCCATTAAGCATCATATGTAAAGAATATACCAAGGGTCGGCCCATTAATCAGCCTTAGGCCCATTAAGCATTAAGCATCATGGTCATTTAATACATCATGACATAAAAGATACAAGTCCGGCCCAATAAGCAATTTGTGGCCCAATAAGAAATTTGGCCCAATAAGGGAAACCCAATGGATCTTGGTTAAGACTTGAGAAAATTAAAATTGTGCCTTGCACAATATTCTTTAGGGTTGCCTTGCAGACCCTTCTCCCAGATCGCCTTGCAGTCTTTCTCAAAGCCTTGCTCTGTGTTCAAGCTTCAGAAAAAACTCCTCCATAGCCTGGGGCGCCCCCCTCCTTATATAGTGGAAGGAGGAGAGACCATCACCGGGAGGTTTGCGTAACTCCACCGGGAGGTTTGGGTTGTAATTTTGCGTTTTAACCCCTGACAAGTTTCTTTCTTTCTTTTCTTCCCCTTTCCTTTCTTGGTTCGGACCCCTCCCTGGTTGGCCTCTGCGACAGACCGAACAGAGGAAGAGGAGGCGCGCGACCTCCTTCCTCCTCCTCCCTTCCTGCTCGACGGCGGCCCACCTAGCCGGGGATAACAGCGGCGGCGGGGGCAGTGCAGCTGGGCGGCGGCAACACTGCAGCAGGGCGGCGGCGGCAGCAGTGGCACGAGCAGCAGCAGCAAGGGTCGGCAGCGGCAGCAGGGGCACGAGCAGCAGCAGCACAAGTAGGCGGTGGCGGCTGGGCCAGCAGGCAGTGGTGGCAAGCCAGCAGGCGATGGCGGCGGCACTGCAGTAGAGCGGCGGCAGCGGTCGGGGCAAGCAGCGGCAGTGGGGGTTGGTTCCGACGGCGTCTGGGGAAGGTGCAACGGCTAGGGCAGCGGTGGCTGCTGCTTAGGGAGGTGAGGAGGGTGGCGGCTCCTTCTCCTCCTCCGTCCCTTCCTCTTCCTCTTGCGGTGGGAGAACCTGGCAGAGGCGGCAACTGGAGGAGGTGCAGCGACCAGCCTAGGCAGGGGCAGCACAGGCCCAGGCGGCTGGGGACAGAGGTGAGGTCCCCCCTCTTCTCTTCTATTTTTTGTTCATTTGTTCTGTTTGTTCTCTTTTTTTTGTTTCTTCTGTGGGAAGCCAGACAAAAATCTAGCACAACAAATGCCCCCCACGCGGTAGGGGGCTAGTGCCATCTCACCGGGCGGCTGTCGCGTGCGTTGTCTTGAACATATCCTGAAATCATTTAACGCTTCATGCCATTGAAATTCTGTATCGTTTACATCTTCAAGCATGCTGCAACATTTTCCTTTTGTCTTTGCCAATACCCAGGTAACTATGGATTCGCATCGGGGTACTCGGAGAGGCCGAGGACATCTTGCTTATGGCCGAGGTCGTGGCCGTTCTACTATTCGTGCTAGTTCGCCGGGTCCCTTCACATCTCGTCGAAAGATGCCCTTTATGGAACCTACACTGGTGACACCCGAGAAGCTTTTCGACTTGGATCGGGGTTATACCCGAATTGCACTATCACATCTTGACACAGCCTCTGGCGATTTAGTGCCCATCGACCCAGCTGGATACTTTATTATGACGGACATTTCTATTTTCAGCGTCCTGTTGATTATCCTTGGCATCTTCCATCAGATGAATTTGTTATGGCATTTGTGTCTTCGTATGCTTGGCCGGGTGATGATGATGACGGTCCCATCCCCTTGACTCGCGTTCAGAGGCTTGCTCTGGAGGGCGCTATTCTTTCTGATCGTGACAGTATGGAGGGTTTGCTTTCGTATGCATATCCAGCTTTCCCTTGGCACGGTATCCGCCTGAATGAGTTACCTTCAGCAACGCAATTAGGCACATACTTCCAGTTGACAAGTGCACATAGCATTTCTCATCCCTTACAGGCAGCTTCATGGATGATAGCAGGTGGGGGCCGGGCCCCAGTTTCCAGCCACAGGACTGGTCTTTTCTTGACCGCAGCTGATGAGCCTTCTAAGCAGACTCCTTACAGTGACCAGTGTATTTTACATGATATTTTGCAGAGCAGGAAACCCAGCTGGTATGATAAACTGAGTGTGAGACGGTCACATATCCCTCGCCCTGGGGCGACAGAGTGGTTGCAATATGTGATTCAGGATTATCGCCATATGCTTGACCTTGTGGGTATCCGTCATGCAGTGACAACAACACTTTATAGATATCCATGTTATACTGGTTTGTTCCAGGCTGTGGCGGAGCGATATAATCCCAAATGGAACACCATTTGTACTGCAGAGGGTGAGACTGCTATAGACTTGTGGGCTTTCCATCGTATCTCAGGGCTTCCCATTGTAGGCGAACCTTATGAAGAGGTTGTCTTGGATGATTTCCATAGAGGTTCCACTGATGGCCAGGGCCATTACATGTTGGAGTTTTGCTACAGATATCTGTTGAGGGCCTGGCATCACTTAGCCAAGGCGCGTCATTCTGCTTCTGCAGCCGATGGTACTGATGACGTCAACACTTCTTCTACCGACCCGAGGGTCAGCTTGTACACTTGGGTGAGGTATTTTTATGGTGGTCCTTTTTGTTATGTGAATGAATTTGCTCGAGCAGGGGGTACCCGCCATGAAATGTACGAGATTCCTCGAGAGGAGCTTCCTATGTTTCCCCATATATTTGAGTCTCCGCATCAGATAGAGAACCCATGGAAACTTGATGAGATCACACATCTGGACGCCTACTTGGCTTACTGGCTGTGCACTTTTGCCATGCCTTTTGGTGATGAGTCTCTTTTACGTCTAGAGGTTATTTACCTAGCTTGCCGTCTAGCATGTGGGTGTCAGTTGGCTTTGGCTCCTGCTGCCTTAGCATGTATTTATCATTCTCGTAGCACGTTATCTTCTCATGCTCAGCCTCGGGACAACACTATATTGATGGCTACTCATTATGTCAGCGCATGGGCACATTGTTTGTTACCTAGCCGCCTCCCTGCAGGGGATATCTGAGATGTTTCTATTCCCACCATTTTTAGATTTATAGATCAGCTGGATGGAGATGGTGATAGTCTCCTTTCTTCTGCCCGAGATGCACTGGGCTTTGTTCCTGTCGGGGCGACTAGGAAGTTGAGTTTTGATCATTCTTCGCTTAATTTCAGACCTTTTCCGGATTATTCGCCTTCTGGGCAGCCGGGTTGGTTTGATCCATGGGCACAGCAGGTAGTTCATGATTTTGCTGAGAGATGCCTTCGTTTGAGCTGGATACAATGCACCCGCCCTGGGGTATTGGCTTCTAGGTGGTGTGAGACTGCTATTTTGGAGCCTTATTATCCGTACAGGTTTGCAAGAAACTTCGGTTATGATCAGCGGATTCCTTCAGACTTTGAGTTTCCAGGCTTATCTTGTGCTTTGCGCCAGCGGAATGTTCACTTGCAGATTCACATGTGGTGGAATTTATTTCAGCAGGAGGCTTCCACTATAGATGTTCCGATTTTACCTCCTTCTCAGCGAGGGGATGTGTCACTGAGATATGCTGACTGGTGGGCCAGCCATGGTGGTAACTTCACACAGCGTTCCGTTGCCATTCGCCATGTCGAGAGAGACTATTTGCGAAGACTGGATCGCCCTCAATTTCACATTAGGGAGAGATATTTGAAGAAGCATTTTTATGACTTGGCCACTCAGGTGACAGAAGCTTTTAAAGCGAGGGACAAGTTGCAGAAGCGCCCTCTAGACCAGCCTGATGTAGACTGACATGATGATTCTCATATGGCAGCCAAAAAGCCTCTGAGAAAGAAGATTCGTTCCAGTGCAAGATCATCTCAGCACACCAATATGTGGTGGCCGGATTTTCTCAAGGCTTGTGGACTTCACCAGAAGGCCCCAATGAGTTCCCTATTGCCCCCTGAATCGTTTAATTCCAATTTAGGACAGCAATGGATAGAGTTTCTGAGCGATACACTCATTTCTTTTGGGCCTCGTCGAGAGGCATTTCTCATCAGGCGGGCCCGCTGCCTAGATGATGTGTGGACCGCCATGTCTTTTGCTGCTAAGGAGTTGGGACTTTGTGTGAGCACCATGGTCCCGCGTCCTCCACAGTTTTACCTTGAAGGTACGAGCATTAGATATTATTTGCTTTATTGCTTTCTGCTTCTTGGATTAACACTGTTTTCATTTCTTTATTTTGGATGACACAGGACCCTCTGGTCATAGCGTGAGGTTCCTACCCCTGTCGAATCGTCTGAGGCTTGTGCGGGTTCCGTCCTTGAGACGACCAGGTCCCCTGGTGGCGCAGGTAAAGAACTTCATCATCATCCTTCTTTTCTTTGGAATATATCTGTCACATTTTTGATCTCATCTCATCATTGTCTATGTATGTAGACGGGATGGCCTTTTCTCCTCATATCTCTATGCACAGGACTTCACCTGATGCAGTGCATATTGGTGACTAGCGATCAACCCCAATTTTACCCATTTTCTTTTGACTTGTTGATTTCCATACATATATTTGTTTATGCTCTCTTCTTTTCCTTCTGACTTTAACAGAGCCTGTAGAGTCGTTGTTGAGCTCTCTTCGATCCAATGATCAAGATGCTGTGCTTTTACCCTCGGCCCCAAAGACTCATGAAGAGCTCCCCAAGGATGATGACATAGATGATTGGGATTATGAGTTGGACGTGACCGATATTCTAATCCTAGATCCAAACTGGGATCCTTCGATGGAAAACCCTGATGATCCACGTTTCAGTAAGTTGTGCTTTCCTTATGTCATTGGCCTGTCCAACATTTTTAAGTGTGACTATACCTTGTTTCCTTTTAGGTATTCCCTTTGATGACTTGATGGAGATGATGCGAGGCCCCCTGCCTGCCGTAAATGAAGAGGTACCTCAGGCTACCACCGTTGCTGTTGAGTCAATTGCAGCTGACGCTACCCCTTCTCTCTATGTCGAAGGTATTTTGGCTTTCAATGGTTGCTGCCCACTTTTAAATTCTCCTTCATTTTTTTCCTTTCTTTATTTGCATATACATATGCTTTTCCTCATGTTTTGCAACCACACCCAATCAAGGCAATCCCTTGTTTGTGTCAGCTTCTATTGCATTAAATGAAGGCGAAAATGAGCTTCCAACACCTTCACATCCCTTGTTGGATTCTTCTATGCCCCACAAGGAAATGGGGATCCCTGATAAGCCCTCGTCTCAACCTTCTGGACCAGGTATATACACATATTCTTTTGAATTCCATTGTCTCTTATGACTTTTGATGCTTGCTATCTTGCTATTGGCTTTCTGTTATGCTTTTCAGGGTCACTTGGATTTTTGTCTTTTCTTCTTCTTTTGTTTATATATCTCTCTTTTCATGCTCTACAACCATGACTGGCCAGGGCGACCCATCGCCTATGCCAAACCCTCGAGTGACAAATAATGATGAAGGCGGTTCTTTTGCGCCCTTGCCCCCTACCTTGGACCTCCCAGCGACTGCTATGGAGGCAAAGGTCCCTGCCAAGCCTTCTGAGTGTTTTTTAGGTATGTACTTTTCTCATTTCCAACTTGCTATAAATCTTTATCATGATAATGACATTTCCCACGCATGATCTTTTAGATGTAGAGAATTCAGGGGCGACCTCGCCTTTGAATGCTAGCGAGCTTGACTTCTCAGAGACCTGTGTGATTTCTGGCAACCATAGTGAGAGTACTGAGCCTCTATCGGGCGAGACCCAACAGCTTTCTATCGCCTTTGAGGCTGCTTGAGACGCCGCCGAGGTGTCTTCACATCCTTCTCTAGCTGCTTCAGGTCCCTTCTTAGTTCTTGCCCCATATTCTTTTAAATTCTTTTCTTGCCCTTTATTTAGAATGAATTGAACTTTTGTGCTTCTGAATGTACAGGATTGGACCGATCCCCATAGGCTCTTGAGATCTTGGAGGCTTGGCTCGCCGCTCTTCGTAGTGAGGCCGTTGGTACTACTGGCCAAATTTCCATAGTGCGGGACCAACATACCTCTCTTCTCTCTACACAGAGGGAGAAATCAGCTTGTGCGACTCTTCTACGTATGTTGGCATCGTGCTTGGACCGGTCAGTTGCTGAGGACGCGCAGCACTCTGTAGCCTTAGCCGCTAGACTACTTTCTTTGGAGGTGGAGCAGAGCAGGATCCATGCTACCATCGCTGCTTTAGAGGCTGAGGTCGACCTCTTGAGGGCTAGTGATATTGGAGTGTAGGCTTACTCAAGAGATGTTATTCATTCATATTAGTACATGCGTTGTGCACTTATTTGATTTCTATTTCTTGGGCTATCCCAGGGGCCTGTCTTGGGACCAAGACTTTTATTTGCTATATACATTATGCTTTAGACTTTCGCCATCAGCATGTGATTTTTTTATAACAGGGGTTTTAAAGCTTCCCCCAAAAGCCGTGAGATGTTTCACTTAGAGGATTAAGGCTCTTCTAGGGCCACAACATGTTTATGTTGGAGAATTAAGGCTTCTCTAGAGCCGTGGGATTTGAGTTTTGGATTTTAATTGGGTTGGCCGACCTTGACGGTGTGTTGGCCAGAAGCTTGGGTTTATGGTCGGTAGGGAATTAAAAGCTTTCCTGAGAGCCATGGATTGAGAGTTTAGATTTAGGTATGGTAGGGAATTAGAGGCTTCTCTAAGAGCCATGGATTGAGAATTTAGATTTATGTATGGTAGGGAATTAAAGGCTTCCCTGAGAGCTGTAAATTGTGAGTTTGGGTTTATGTATGGTAGGGAATTAGAGGCTTCCCTGAGAGCCATGGATTGAGAGTTTGGATTTAGGTATGGTAGGGAATTGGAGGCTTCCCTGAGAGCCGTAAATATGTTTAGAGGATTGAGACTCCTTTAGGGCTCGTGATTTGACTTCTGACTGGTCTTGACGACTTGTTAGCCAAAAGACATGGATTTTGACCTTTGACTAGCCTTGATGGCTTGTTAGCCAAGAGGTCTGGATTTTGAGCTTTTTGACTGGCCTTGACGGCTGGTTAGCCAAAGGAGCCTGGGATTTGACTTTTGACTAGCCTTGACGGCTTGTTAGCCAAAAGACATGGATTTTGACCTTTAACTGGCCTTGACGGCTTGTTAGCCAAGAGGTCTGGATTTTGAGCTTTTTGACTGGCCTTGACAGCTTGTTAGCCAAAGAATATTGGGATTTGACGTTTGACTGGCCTTGACGGCTTGTTAGCCAAAAGACATGGATTTCGACCTTTGACTGGCCTTGACGGCTTGTTAGCCAAGAGGTCTGGATTTTAAGCTTTTTGACTGGCCTTGACGGCTTGTTAGCCAAAGAAGCTCGGGATTTGACTTTTGACTGGCCTTGACGGTTTGTTAGCCAAAAGATATGATTTCGACCTTTGACTGGCCTTGACGGCTTGTTAGCCAAGAGGTATGCATTTTGAGCTTTTTGACTGGCCTTGCCGGCTTGTTAGCCAAAGAAGCCTGGGATTTGACTTTTGACTGGCCTTGACGGCTTGTTAGCCAAAAGACATGGATTTCGACCTTTGACTGGCCTTGACGGCTTGTTAGCCAAGAGGTCTGGATTTTGAGCTTTTTGACTGGCCTTGACGGCTTGTTAGCCAAAGAAGCTCGAGATTTGACTGGCCTTGACGACTTGTTAGCCAAAAGACTTGGGTTTGACTTTTTCAGGAATGAGAGCTTTTCTTTTGTTTGGGTTCTCCTTCTCTCTCTTTCTTCGAGCAGAGTTCGAGTTTCCCACACTTCTTATAAGGGTGGAAAGACACAATCATTGTTGTCTCGGTCGTAGCCCCTGAATTTGATTATTCGTTCAAATGGACTTAGGGGTTGTTTCGTCATTGACAACTCTTGTGTCTTTCATTTTATAAGGAATGCGGGATAATTCAATCTCGCTCTAAGAAAGGTCGAGAGAGTACCCACTTTTTTTTTTTTGATATACCAATTGTGATGCCCTTTTTGGGTTTTCACCACAATTAGCCCCCTCTTACTTTTGCCTGCATGCCCTTTCGGGTTTTCATGTAGCGGGGTTTCCCATTTTTACCTGGGGCGCCCTTTCGGGTTTTCACCTCAGCTGGGTTTTAGGCCTTTTTGCCCTTGATCCATCTTAAAAGAGTAATGGATTAAGTCTGCCGGGGCACCTCGTTTTTAAGCCCCCCTTTTTTTTCCTTCCCTTTTTTTTTCATTCATTTGGAAGATCTTACAACGAGATCACTTCTATATCTTTAGTGTGTACCGAAGCCGGATCCACCTGTTGCATTGTGTAGACGTACTCACACTCGGGAGTATGGTACAATTTCATGTGTCTGCCATTTAAAGGCGGAAACATAACATTTCCCTTTTGGTTGACTACTGTGTAGGCGCCACCTTCAAACACTTTGTCGACCACAAATGGGCCAAGTCAATTGGCTATGAATTTGCTTTTGGGTCGAGAGGCCATGACGTCTTTTTGCTCGATCATGACAAGATCTCCCTTTTTAAAAGCTCTTTCTTTCACTAGCTTGTCAAAAGCGCGGGACATCTGTGCTTGATAATTTTGAAGACGTTGGTATGCAACCAAACGTTTTTCTTCCAAATTTGACAACTCTTCAAGTCGTCTTTCAATTTTGCTCCCCTCGTCAGTAGGGAGCCTGTAGTGGAGAGCTACTCTATAAGATGAGAGCTCAATTTCAACAGGAATGACTGCTTTGGTCCCATAGACAAGGGAAAAGGGCGAGCATCCTATAGGAGTTTTGTAGACGGTGCGATAGGCCCATAGAGCTTCATGCATCTTTTCGTCCCAATCGCGCTTTCGGCCATTTACCAATTTGACCATGAGCTTGCATAAAGTTTTGTTGAAGGCTTCGACTAACCCGTTGGCTTGAGGGTAATAAACCGTTGATGTCCTCCACTCAATATGGAATTTTGCTATCAATTTGTATATTGTCTGAATTTTGAATGGAGTGCCATTATCAGATATGATTCGACTCGGAACACCGAATCGATATATGATGTGATGTCGGACAAAGCGAGCCACCGCTTCTCCGGTAGTTTCTTTCAAAGGTATGGCCTCAACCCATCTTAAGAAATAATCTGTGGCAACAAGTATGTATTTGTATCCTTTGGATGATGTGGGGAGGGGACCCACTATGTCCATTCCCCATTCAACAAATGGCCATGTCGGCGTTGTTGGATGGAGTTTGCTTGGCGGTTTTCTTGGCACGGGCCCATAGGCCTGGCATTGGGGGCAGGTTCGAGCAAACCACTCGCAATATGCAAACATTGTTGGCCAATAGAAGCCTTTGCTTTTTATGTTGATTTTCATTTTTGAGCCAGATTGGTGGGCTCCACACAGTCCTGCATGTACCTCCCGCATGACCATCTTGGCTTCTTTCGGAGATAGGCATCTCAGCAGTACCGACTTATCCTTTTCAGGTGTGAACTTATATAATGTGCCATTTATCAATTTGTAGGAAGCAACTCTTCGTAGCAATTGCACTCGCTCTCCTCTTTTGTCTGGTAGCCAGCCATTTTTGATCTTGATAATGGGAATACGCCAATCATCTTCTTCTTGACTTTCATTTTCTTCCAATGCATTTGCCTCAAAGGTTGTCAAACCATCATGGCGATTCAGGGTGTTTGGAAGCAATCTTCTGTTTTTTATGGTAATTCCCAATTCACCTTCCGGGGGAAGTTTAAGGGCAGATGCGAGCTTGGCCAATGCATCAACCTGCGAGTTTTGACTTCTTCTAACATGTTCTATTTTGAAGTGGTAGAACCTGTCGCTGAGTCTTGTAGCTGCCTCAAAGTAGGCTTTCAATTATTCTTTTCGGACCTAAAAAATGTCCAACATTTGTCTGACGACCAGCAATGAATCGCCAAATACTTCAATACATCTTATGCCCATTTCTAGGGCGATTTCCAAGCCAACTATGAGGGCTTCATATTCTGCTTCATTATTTGTGAGAGATTCCATTAGAGCACATGAGTAATGCAATATCCCTTTTTCTGGGGTCACGAAGACAATTCCTGCCCCTGCCATATTTGTTGATGTGCCATCAGCCTTGAGAGAAGCTCGTGCAGCCCCATCAAAATATAATTGCCAATATTCAACTTGAGTTTCTTGTGCTTCATAAGTTTCTTGAGCGGGGAGCACCTCCTCGTCAATCAATTTTGTATTCAGGGGGGAGTCTTCTGGCACTGGATGGGCTGCTAAGAACTCTGCCATACCCTGCCCTTTAATTGCTTTTTGCGGCACATAGGAGATATCAAATTCCATGAGAAGTAATGCCCATTTTCCCAGCCTCCCTGACAGGATCAGTTGCTTGAGCAGGAATTTGAGAGGGTCACATCGAGAGATGAGTTGGACCTTATGTGCCAGCAAATAATGCCTTAGTTTCTTAACGGCAAAAACCAATGCCAAGCATAATTTTTCCATGGTGCATACCGGTGTTCTGGCCCGACTAGCATCCGACTGAGATAATAGAGGGGTTGCTCTTTGCCCCCTTCATTTTCCTGAGCAAGCAATGCCCCCAATGAAG
The DNA here is from genome assembly GCA_014218235.1 of Colocasia esculenta. Taxonomy (NCBI): domain Eukaryota; kingdom Viridiplantae; phylum Streptophyta; class Magnoliopsida; order Alismatales; family Araceae; genus Colocasia; species Colocasia esculenta. The sequence goes on along the minus strand of CM024754.1, from coordinate 105,795,689 downwards.
CATCTATGGCTGTAATGTATAGAATTAAAGGTTTCCCTTTAATGGGTGCCCCCAATACGGGCGGATTGAGGAGATACTCTTTGATTTTGTTCAAGGCATTTTGACATTCTTCATCCTAAATGAACGGGGCTCCTTTCTTTGTCAATTTGCAGAAAGGTTGGCATCTTCCTGACAAGTTGGATATGAATCGTCTGATGTAAGCCAAACGACCTTGGAGGGAGCGTAGTTCGGTAAGTGTCTTAGGGGGAGGCAATTCCCTAATGGCCTTGATCTTATCGGGGTCTATTTCAATGCCCCGATAACGAACAATGAATTCGAGAAACTTTCCGCTTGACACGCCAAAGGCACATTTCATGGGGTTCATTTTCAGCTTATACTGGCGGAGCCTTTCGAAGACCTTGCGTAAGTCTTCTGCATGATTTTCCTTTTTCTCTGTCTTGACAACCAAGTCGTCCACATAGCATTCGACCAAGTTGTGGAGCATTTCATCAAATATCTTGGTCATAGCCCTTTGGTAGGTGGCGCCTGTATTTTTCAGGCCAAAAGACATTCTTTTGTAATTGAATATGCCTTTTGGTGATCGAAAGGCCGTGTGATTTTTATCTTTGTCGGCCATTCGAATTTGGTTATATCTTGAGCTTCCATCCATAAAGGACAAGATTTCATGCCCTGTGGTGACATCCACCATTGTTTCAGTTATCGACAAAGGAAAGTCGTCCTTTGGGCATGCTTTGTTTAAATCTCGAAAGTCAATACAGACCCGAACTTGTCCATTTTTCTTCTTTACTGGCACTATATTAGCTAGCCATATTGGGTACATGCAGGCTTCGATGAAATCGACATCCAGAATTTTGTTGACTTCATCCACCACTTTCTTTTCCAGTTCTGGGTGCATCCTTCTTTGAGTTTGTTTCACAGGCCTGGCCTCTAGCAGAATGGCCAATTCATGTTCAGCCACAGACGGATCTAAACCTGGCATTTCTTTACAGGACCAAGCAAAGCAATCCTTGAACTCTGAGAGTAGTTGTTTATATGCTTGTCTTTCTTCATCATTTAACAATGCACTGATGAACACAGGACGAGGATCGTCTAGTGCCCCCAGATTTATTTCCAAAAGTTCATCAACAGTGGCCTGCCCACCATCTTCTAGTTCTTGGGGCGCAGGCTCCAAATCGACGAAGTCTTGTTCGTCATCTGTGCTAGCCATATATACTTCCCATTCTTGCTCTTGATAGAGAGAATTTTCATTTTCAATTTCCACGGGGGTCTGACCCTTTTGCTTTTCAATTTCCATTCTCATGGGGACAGGGTTTATGCTGACCATGTTCACGGCATAGTGCATCATAGGGCCTTCACGTGTCTCCCATCCGAGGCCTCTTCTGTCATTGTGAGGAAATGGTGGTTGCCCTCTGACATTTGTAGGGTACCACAGTTCTTGAAAAATCTTGCCCCTTTTGATACATGTCTTTGATGTACTGTGGCATATCTTCGAGTTCTCCAATTATTTCTTGGGACCCAGACATAGTGTGTTTCAGACCGAAGTCATCTTGTGGAGGTTGTTTGGGTGTCAGCTCTCCTTTGTAGAATACTATCGGTCTACCATCTTTATGCCGAGCTACAAAGAACTTTATTGGCTCAACTGTATAGACTTCATGTCTAGTTGTCACTTGTATATGATCTTGTGGCAGCGGTATTCCGGCCCCTATCAACCGGCTGATGGTATTAGTTTCTAACTTGACAATTGGTCTTTCCAATTGGAGAGGTTTTCGATTTGTATCTCCTGACTGCTGGATTTGCATGAGTGCTGCCACCCTCTCTTTGTTGACTCTTATTTTGCCACTACTTTTCGGGAAAGCCCCTGCAATTTGTTTGCCTTTGTCTTGTTTCTTAGGGGGATCAGCTACCCCCTCAAAGTATAGCCTAGCATCAGCCAGGTGGCATTCATACACTTTAAATGGTTCTAGGTCTGCAAAGACCCGATGTTATTCGCCTCCTTTTGTGTATTTTAGGCATTGATGGAGAGTGGATGGCACCACCAAGTTTTTATGTAGCCATGGTCGCCTCAAGAGGGCTTTAAAGGAAGTATTAGTGTCAACCACATAGAATACAACCTTTGTCACAAAATCGCCTAGGGCTAGGTCCACATCCACGTGCCCCAGGGGCTTCTTCAGAGTCCTGATTGAATCTCGCTATCTTGACTCCTTCCACCTTATGTAAATAAGGGGTAAGAAACAATTTTGAAATGTTTTTAGCGGGATAATGTTCACTGCGGAACCAGCATCGACCAAAATACAGTCTAATTCCCGCCCATTTATCTGCCCCCTCATGTACATAGGCCTATTGTGACAGGGAGATGGTAGCAGCATATCATCTTCTGTGAAGGTCATAGAAGCCGTTAATGTTTCATATATATCCTCTTTCATCTCGGCCACATGGGCCTCATAGGTCTCCGGCTCTTGTAGGGCTGCAATAAACGCCTTACACAATTCTTTGCTTAATGCTAAGACATCCCAAACACTAAGGTTGGTCAGGAACCTTTTCAATGCTTGAAGCACTTTCCGATTAGCTCTATCTTTGGCTTTTTCGAAGGGGGGCATTATTCCTGCCACACCCTGGGATGCCTGTGGTGGAGATGGAATTGCAATGTCGCCACCCATCCCCTCTTCTCGCTCTTTTTCTAGCAGCAACTTTTCAGTTACGAGAGGTATCAGGTCTTCTACCCTCTCTTTGACTGGTGCTTGAGAGGGTCCTTCATTCATCGTCACTGCGAGCATCGATCTATTTGCTTCAACAACCAGTTCTTCCTCCTCCTCATCGGACGGGGGGAAGACATACTCATCGCTTCTTGTTTGGGGTGTAGGGACAAACTCTGGTTTTTCCCCTCTGAAGTATATGACCTTCTGGGGTGGCTTATTTTTTTGATAAGTTTTGAATGGCTTTCTAGCTTCAGGGGGTACACAGTGGATCCCTGATTTGGGTTGTTCCCCTGCTTGAGAGGTAAACACATAGGTCATATTGCATGAGAATGTCTGCACTTTGTTAATTAAGTTTTCAACTGTGCAGTCAGTTCCCCAGAACATTTCAGTTTCACTGACAGAGGAAAGGACATCCTCATCTTTTTGCATACGCTCTCGCAGCTCCATAAGCCATTTCTTCAAGCGCACTTTACGCTCTAGTTCTTCCCATGGTATATATTTTTCCAGGGGGGGTTGCCTTGGTTGGTGACATTTGTTGATATTCTTCGAGTTCATCAATCAACCCCTGGAGCCTTTTGAGAGGGCCATTGACTTCATTTGTTGTGGAAGCCTCACAGACCGTAGCTTCTCTTTTCATTTTCCTTTTCTCGTTCTTCTTTTGATTTTTGATTCTCTTTCGCAAGACTGCCAATTCTTGCAGAGTCTTTTCTTTTGTTGTATCCTTGGGTGGGGCAGCGCCACCGGGATATAATTTCCTGGGTTGTTGCTTTCTTTGAGGTTTCTTAGGGTCTGACCTCTTGCTTGTATTCACCTGGGTCCAGCCTGCTTCCTCCTGCTGGTTGTGGAATGTTGCATTAATGGCCTTTTCCACCATATCATTTGGGAGCTGTTGATATGCGACAAATCCAGGGAGCTTTGTCGGCTGCTCAACTTGTGCCACTTCTGTTTGAATTGTAGCATGGATTACATTTGTTGTGAATGTGAGCTTTGGTTGTTGATGTGGTTGAGGTGGATTTACCAAGTGCTTAGCCATGTTAATGACTTTTGCTTGAATCAGTTTTTCTGCTCGATTTTTGAACAGGTAACAAGTTTCCAAAGTATGGCCCAGCATACGATGGTACGCTCAATAATTGGGCTTGTCCACCATTGTTGCTTCTTCCGGACGCTTAGGCTCCGGGAGAGTAATTAGATTCTCTTGGAGACATATATCCAGCAATTCTTTGGTGTGCTCCCTAGTAAATGAATAAGGAGTACTGAGCCTCTTAGCCAACGAAAGTGTTGATTTTCTTTCCTCTTTCCTAGAGTATTTGAGGGAGCGGATGCCTCACCCTTGCCCCCTTTTTTGCCAAGAGTTGACAAGAAGTCTACAACATTCACTTCTCGCGATCCCGAGCCTTTATCTTTTGGCGGTTTGCCTTTTCCAAACATCGTGGTTGGATTTTCTGCAAAGAAGATTTCAATCTCCGCCACTGTGTTATTAAGGTGTTCAAATGTCGGAATATTAGCCCCTAAGAGCTTTTCCTTGATTTTCGGCTTTAGATTTCATTGGCATAGTTTCACCGCATCTTCATGTGCCGGTGGTTGTTCATATTTCATGCTCATATCACGCCATCTTTTAATGAAGCCTAGAGCAGACTCATTTTTGTTTTGCTTTAGAGATATGAGCTCTGCTAGGGTGACTCTTCTTTCTGTCACCCAGAAGCATTCGAAGAATTTTCTTTACATGTCTTCCCAACCAACTATTGAGTTGGGCTTCAGTCGGGCATACCACTAAAAGGCTGGCCCAGTAAGAGATGTTGAAAAATAGCTCAAGAGGTATGACTCTTCAGTTGCCAATTCTCCCATGATGCTCATATAATGAGCTATTCATAAGGTGACCCATCCCCATTGAATTTTGAAAATTTAGGGACCTTTGGGTGTTCTGCTGGGAGCTTTTTAAAGAGATGGTGTACAGGGTATGGTACCCTATACAGGTCATAGGTGGCAGACCCCTCGTTCTACTCAGACATCTTTGCTTCAATTATTTGTTCAATCATGGCCCTCTAAGAGACCATTGTTCCTTCAAATGAAGTATTTAATTGTGGTGCATCATGCCTTTGTTCTGTAACATGCACCTCTTGAGTTTCCTCATGGCTTGAATTTGGATTCTCAATTGGTTGCCTAAATATGAATTTTGCACGGGGTGTACTTGGTAGCACGTTCCCAGGCTGGGGTGCCACTGTAGGCAATGCTGGCTGGCTTGTTTGTTGAAGTTGCTGAGGCTACAATATCTGTTGTGTCGATTACGGAGGCTGTAGTGGTGGTGATGGTTGTGGTGGCGATGACGCCGCCATTCCCAATTGTTGCATAAGGCTTTCTAACATAGCCTTTAGCTTCTGATTTTCTTGCATTACCATTTCTAAATTTGGCAATGAGGGTACCCTGATATTAGGGTTTTCAGCAGATCGACTCTGATCCAGAGGGTGATTTGATGTGGTGGCAATGTCAACAGCCCCCATGCCTCCTTCATTCTGAGGTGGTAAGTCCACCTCCACATTACCCGGTCAAGCCAGGCTCGAGCTTGCTCTCTTCTGCGACTAGATATCGTGGGATGCTGCTCCATATTTGAGGTTTCTGCCTGGTCAGCTATTGCGGGCAGATTGATGTTAGAGGCATAGCATGTGTATATCCGTATGCCTTCTTCAGTGATCTGTACTGTTCTTCTCTTCTTTTGCCTAGGACGTACAGTGGCACCCAGGCGTTGGAAAACTGATCTTCTAGGGATATCATCATCCCTCTTGTGTTCTTCTGACTTGAAATTTTGCCCTGTCTCCGGGCTTGCTTGTCTTCTTTCTTGATATACCCCTGTTTAGCACGCGAAGAATTTCGTTCAAAATCTTTTTATCTTTTGGAAGAAAAAGATAAATTGTTGATGTTTATCTATTTTGCGGGCGTGCCAGTCTGTTAAAACAGACAAATTTCATTTATCAGGCGATTTGGGTGTCGTGTACTGGACATTTCCCCACCGACCGAAGTCGATGTTAATTTACATCGAGGTGACCTCGAACACCTTTGATTCTCTGTCAAAGAACGCCTTTTGTCTCTATTCGTTGTGACAATATTGATCTTGATGATCGTCCTTCATGAATACATACTCTTGCATGGATATTAGAAGCATTCATTACTTATACACATGTAATTCGAAATACAACTGGTCTTTCAAGACCTTTACAAATGGTGCCGATTATATGATCAGTCTCCAGAATTACATTCGGTTGCAATCGACCCTTTTTGGACTTGCTTCTGTCACGATCTGACCGTCGATTTGCATCTTCATCACGATCGGACCACTGGATTTGAATATCATCACGATCGGATCGTTGGATTTGAATATCATCACGATCAGATCGTTGGATTTGAATATCATCACAATCAGACCATTGTATTTGAGTTCGAGCAGGTCGTTGGATCGCCAAGATGATCACTGTCGGCCAGTTGTATTTGCTTTGTGGTGATCATTACCCTTTGATAGTGATGAGACCTTTAAGTGGTCATGTCAGGTTTCTACAAGTTTGTACCCCTTTTTAGGATTTCGCTGCAATCTTTCACCGTTTCTGGAAATCTTGCAGCTCTCCCGTATCGGGGTGTTTCTGTGAGTATCAGCCACTATGATCATAGAACTGAAAACTTGGCCAATATTGTGTTTTGAATAAGAAACCTGGAGGAGGTTTGGACAGCATTGTATCTATGACGGTTCAAGAGCTCCTTGCCATTTTCTGACATTTCCAAGCACCTCTGTCATTCCTTGGCCTTCTTAGGCCTTCTGCCATCAGTTGATATCTTCGAGTTCTTTTCGTCATTTCTTGACATTCTTAGACATTTCCACCATTTCTTGGCTTTTTCGAGCAGTCTCGGGTATTTGTGCCATTTGTTGACTTGCCCGGACGCTTCTGCCATTTCTTGGCATTCTATGTCTTTTCTGTCATTTTTTGACATCCTCGGACATTTCTACCATTTCTTGGCTTTTCCGAGCAGTCCTGGGTATTTCTATCATTTGTTGACTTCCCCGGATGCTTCTACCATTTCTTGGCATTCCTGAGTGTTTCGGTCATTTATTGACGTTCTCAGGTGTCTTTGCCATTGATTGGCATGCTCGGACATTTCCGCCGTTTCTTGGCTTTTTCGAGCAGTTCCGGGTATTTCCGTCATTGATTGACTTCCCCGGATGCTTCTACCATCCCTTGGGACACTTGGATATTTCCGTCATTTGTTGACTTCTCCGAGTATCTTATGTCAGTTCTCGACTTCTTGGGGCTTTTCAATCATTTCATGCCTTCCATGGGTACATTTGTCATTTCTTAACAACCCCAAAACTTTGCCAACCGTAAACCGGACTCAGGAGAGCGCACGCCACTTCAGAAAAATGACGTGTATCCCGCTCCACCGAGTCATGTGAACGGCATGGACCTTGTATAGTTTCTTCCTTTGTAGGGGTTTTCTTGCTATTTCTAAACTTCGACGACATTTTGTTGGCTTCCGTGAAGCTCGAACATAGCTCGAAGAACTTCCTCACAAGCGGGAGCACTTGTGCAATTCCCCCTCCTCAAGGTCTTTGGATTTGGGACCTTTCCGGGTACATTTATGCAATTTCTATTCTCCAGAGGCATTTCTGCAATTCTGTCCTTTCAGATGGTATTTCCACAATTTTCCTTAATCTAGGGATATATTAACAATTTCCCCCGGCACAAGGATTTTCCTGCAATTTTCAGACAGCAGGAGGATTGATTTGCAATTTTTCTACCCTCTAGGGGTATTTCAGGAACTTCCCCTCAAGCGGGGACATTTCTGGAATTTTCCCTTAACATGAGGGTAATTCTGCAATGTTCCCAGTCATGGGGGTAATTCTACAATTTTCCCTGACATGAGGGTATTTCTGCAATTTTCCCAATCATGGGGGTGTTTCTGGAATTTCCCCTCAAACAGGGACATTTCTGCAATTTTTCCTTGACAAGGGCATTTCTGTAAATTTGTATTTATGCAACTTTCCCTTGAACAAGGTATTTCTGCAATTTTTCCCTTGAATAAGGTATTTCTGCAATTTTTCCTTTGAACATGGTATTTCTGCAATTTGTCCCTTGAACAGGATATTTCTGCAATGTTTTCCTTGTACAGGGTATTTCTGCAATTTGTCCTTTGATCAGGATATTTCTGCAATGTTTTCCTTGTACAAGATATTTCTGCATTTTTTTTGTCATGGGAGTATTTCTGTAATTTTCAGACAGCAGAGGGGCTGATTTGCCATTTTCTGCCTTCTAGGGGCATTTCTGTTATTTTTCAGCCCTTCAGGAGCATTTATGCAATTTAAAAAAATGTTGGGTATGGTTACAAGTTCTTGTCAATCATGCAACAAATACCTCCATTTTCACATCTGTAAACAGACCAACATATATTCCATATCTTCATGGCAACATGACTTTCACTTGCACTTTGGACAGTTTTGCAAACTTCAAGGGGTTTTCTTATAAAAAGCCCATGAACAGAGGAGAGGTCTGGGTTTCAGATCACCCAAAACATGGCATCTTTCAGCCCCTCCAAAACTTGGCAGATCTCCGGGAGTTGAGGGATTTCAACTCTCCCCAAGCTTGACATTTTTTTGAGCTCCCCCTTTCCTTGGCCTTGGTCTCCTTTTATAGGAGATTGGGTGGGAGGTGGGCATCCCATCGGAGACGGATCCCACCGGGAACGTGCCCCACCGGAGACGCACCCCATCGGGTACATGCATTTATTTCTTTCCATTTTCTTTTTCTTTTCTGCCAAAACAGCAAGCAGAGCACCGGTGGGACTCCCACTGGGCGTGCGGGACCCACGGGGCACCGGTGGGACTCCCACCGGACGCGCGCATTTATTTCTTTCCGTTTTCCTTTTCTTTTCTGCCAAAACAGCAAGTAGAAGCACCGGTGGGACTCCCACCGGGCGTGCGGGACCCACGGGGCACCGGTGGGACTCCCACCGGACGCGCGCATTTATTTCTTTCCGTTTTCTTTTTCTTTTCTGCCAAAACAGCAAGTAGAAGCACCGGTGGGACTCCCACCGGGCGTGCGGGACCCACGGGGCACCGGTGGGACTCACGGGGCACCGGTGGGACTCCCACCGGGCGCTCGCGGGTGGGCACCGGTGGGGCTCCCACCGGGAGCGCGGCCCCAGTGGGGCTCCACCAAACGCGCGGGCACCGATGGGGCTTCCACCGGGTCCGCGATACTCAGTAAAACCCCGGTGGGAGTCCCACCGGGACATCCCGTAAGTTCCTTGTCGTGTAAGGTCGGTGTGCTTTGGCCACATCATTTTCTGTTGTTGACATGGGTATTTGACCGGACCCTCGCACATATTAATATGAACGCCACATAAGACGGCTTCCATCGGGATAACCCGGGGCATTCACTTTCGTTTGCCCGACATTGGATTCAATCCCGATAACACCGGAAGTTGATGGATTTCTGTTTTTGGCCAACTCCGGGAAATTTTTCTTCGACATTCTGGGATATGCAGAAATATTTCTTTTTCTGTATTAATTTATTCCGAAAATCCAAAATAAATGATTTCATTTCATTTATTCATTCTGAAAATTCTGAATAAGTAGCTTCAAGGGTTATCCTTTATCCGGGACCCCGGATAAATATTTTCCCTTTCGTGCACTTGTTCCAAACATTTGAAACAAGTGTTTCTAATGCAATAAAGTTCTCGGGGGGGATTTTATTCCGAAAACGCCGGGGTTTATATGGTTTCCACCCTGTTTCATCTTGGAAGGACTATTTTCAACTTTTTCCAAATCTCACATAAACATACATTTTTCTTAATTTATTTTCTGCGATTTTAATCTGAAAAATCAGAACAAATATTTTCTTTTTCATTTATTTGTCCTAAAAATTCAGAATAAAGGATTTGGGGAGTTGTTTGTATCTGGGAACCCGAATAAATATTTTTTCTCCCTGTATACTTGTTCTAAAAAATTGAAACAAGTATTTTTTCATTGGGAAAATTATGATGAATAATTTTTTGGGTTCAACAACCCCTTTCCTTTTAGATCCTCTTTGTAGATCAACAGGCAAAGAAGGAGTGCATTCTTTGGTCCGAGACTCTTGGGAAGACGCACTTTGTTTGTCTGAGACATTTCTTCTCCTGAAGGTTTGCCACTTTGTCGGGTCTTGCTTCATGACCACTCTTGCATAGAAGGAGTGCATTCTTTGGTCCGAGACTCTTGGGAAGACGCCCTTTGTTTGTCTGGGACATTTCTTCTCCTGAAGGTTTGCCACTTTGTTAGGTCTTGCTTCATGACCACTCTTGCATTCTTTCGCCCTATTAGAGACTCTAGGGCCCTTGTCCTTTGAAGTTCTTGGGCTTCTTCTTTGGTGACCCACACCCGTTTAACACGAGGTGGGCTATATATTTCATTCTTTTCAACATTGGCTTTATACTTCTTGAAGCTAACGTTGTCAAACTTGTGATTCTTGGTTTTTGCTTTCATCCATTGCTTCTTCACATTTTTCACTTTGAAACTTGGCTGGTCTTGCCGCACTTTAGGCATTATGTCGAAACTGTTCTTTACTGGTACAGTAGCTACATTACGCTCCGATATCATTAGGGTCTCACTCCCGTCCAGGCGAATCTGGAGATCGCCAACTCGGACAATCTTGCCAGAACCTGAAATGCCATGTGTTGTGGGCTTCTTGCTAGACTTGCACCTTTTGTTCTTTCCAGTAGTTGGAGTATTGACAAAGTTGATGGTATAAGTTGTGAACATCTTTATCAGGTTAGCCTCATGAGCTTGAGACTCTTCTTGTGCTTGTTTTGCTTCATGGGCCTTGGCAGCAGTAGGTAGTACGGCCGGTATCACACCTAGGAAGTATGGGGACTCCACCACCGGGGGGAAATCTCCAAACCTGGTTGGTGTAGTGAGGTAGTCGTTCCTTATGTGGTCCTGGACCACAAGTGGGCCGAAGAACACGCCCAGAGTATGAGCAGTAGCTGCCATTGCAGAGTTATGACCTGCATAAAAATTATAATGTGAGTACATCTTATTGTTAGGGTGTTGTCTGATGGAGAGATAAAGGGAAGGGAGGTCCCCAGCGGAGTCGCCATCTCTGTGAGAATAAATTTTTACAACTTTTAAAAATTTAATTTATCTTTGAATTTGAATTGATTTTGGCTTTTATTTATTTACATGGACATGATCTTATTTAGTTCGTTTGACCTCCCCCACTGACCTCGGTTAGTGTTAATTATATCAGCACAAAGGCTGAACACCCTTGATTAACCATCAGACAACCCTTTTGAAACAGAAGAGTGTGACTCACAATTAAATGAAATGAAAGAAAACAAAGTTGCAAACATGCAATCTATTTTTTTGGATTTATTTTATATTTATTTTATATTTATTGATTTTTAAATTCATTTTCTCATTTTTGGGTATTTTTAAAATCATTGATTTCATTTATTCAATTATTTTCGTCATTTATTTATTTAAATTATGATTATGTGGATTAAATTAATGGTTTCATTTATTTATTTGATTTAAAGGGAGATTAACTTTAGGTGGATCAAAATTGACATGAAACATAACTTGTTTGTTATTTTTAAGTTATGGTAAATTAAACAACAATGTTTGTGAAATATTTTACTAAGGTTTGTTGAAAAATTGGTTGATTTTGATTAAGAAATCAAGTGGTGAAGAGTATGAAATAAACGTGACACTACATGCAATTATTCATATAGTGCATGATTAAATAAGTGAGATTAGCCCAATAGGCCCATTAAGCATCACATGTGTGAAGACCTTTTCCTTGTTGGGCCGGAGCGGATCAGGCCTAACACTTGTGTAAAGGAGACGACAGTCGCCGGAAGCGGACGAAGGATCCTGCAATCACCAAAAAATATCAGGGGGCCCGGTGAAGACTGGGGAAAACCCTCCGATGCCTAAGTCAGTGAGAGGCTTGAAAGGCAGGGGATTTTCGTATGTAAGGGTGTGTTCGCGTGAGAGAGAACGTACCAGTGCATGGTCCTGTACCTGTACTTTTATAGGCATAGGTGCTAAGGCAGTCGTGCGTAACGTTGATAGATCGTGCCTGGAAAGGCGCCTTAACGGGCGCGCATAACGGGAGGAGTCATGCGCTCAGATGTCCGTTGAGATGCCAGGCAGTTAACGCGCCTCTTGATGGTGGGGTGCGTGGCCCGCGACGGTTATAACCGTCGTGCGGACACAAAGGCCTGTTCGGCGACCTCTGGACATGAGTACCGAGCAGGTGACCCGCGTGGGGATCGAACGTGCTGTTCGGTAACATCTGTAGTTGTTCGGTGCAAAAAGGACCGGTGACCTGTTCGGAAGTATGCTGTTGAGGAGCTTGGCGAAGCCCGATCATGGGGGTTACGCCTTGGAGTCCTCTGAACTGCCCTGATGAGGGCGTGGCACCTTGAGATGGGGCCACGTCCGTTGACAGGACATGAGAGGGCCGTAAACGGGCCATCATGGGCCTAGGTGGCTAGATTTGGCCACCACACTTGCCCCCCACGCTCTCGAGTGGCTCGGTGACACGAGCACTTCGAGGGCGTCGCTTCCGCATTTAATGCGATGGCCCGTTGCAGGGAGCTATGTGGTGCCGTCGCCTGGAGCCCTGTCGAACGGCTAACCCATCATGATGGGTGCGAGGTCGTGTCGAGCCAGAAGCGTCGCACTTTGCGTTCGAACGGCCGCCAGCGGTGCGATCGAGGAGGAATTTTCGAAAACTGGAAGGAGAGGTGTTTTTGGGACCTGCTTCGAATTCCGCGCCCCTCCTTTATAAAGAAAGGAGGGGGCGAAGGCGGGAGCCACGCCTTCGAAAACCCTTCCAGTGGTCAGTCCTCAAGCTTTCTTCCTTCTTCGTTCGAGAGGTTTTCGTGCCCCCCTTAGGTGATCGTCTTCTTCCTCGCGCTTCCTCCTGTTCGCTGCTCTCCTCCATGCTGTGCAACGATGGCAGGAAAAGGGAAGGCGGTCGCGGTTGCCGGAGCGAGCGGGGTCACCATTGCGACGTCTAGCGGGCCACGATGCCGCCATTACAGCGGGCTCCGTGAACGCTTTCAGATCGGTGACGAGTACGAGATCATTGATGCGAAGGAAGGGGAATCGTTCCTGGTGAACAAACCAGGTTGTTTCCCCCTCTCCGTAGATCACCTGGAGGCAGGATTCCGGCTACCGTTGCCGGAAGTGGCGAAGGCGCTTCTAAACTGCTGGGGCATCTCGCCGATACAGCTGACGCCCAACAAATGGAGGTACATCTGTATCTTCGGTGTCATCTGTAAGATCAAGGAGATCCGAGGCTCGGCGGATGTATTCCGAGCTCACTTCAAGCTTTCTGCTTCTCGGCCGTCAGGAGCGGATATCTACTACGCCAAGCACCGAACATATAGGATGCATATACAACTGTCCAACAAATATTCCAACAACAAAGGTTGGATGGACAGGTTGCTCTTCGTGCGCCACCGGGATGGTGCAGAGTGAGGATTCCCCACAGTCGTCCGCTCGGCACGGAAGGACAGCTTTCCGAAGCTGATCCAAGATGAGGCAAGGTCTTCAGATAGTCTTCTCCGAGCAGGTGTTAGAAATGGAGAAGGCTATGTGACCGAATTCTCTCTCGTCAAGCATGGCCTGAGTAAACCATGAAGTAAGTATGTGGATTTTGGTCGTTTACTTGTCGGTTTGGTGACCCTGCTCTAACTCTTTCTCTTCTTCTTCTTCTTTTTTTTGTGTGCAGCTGTTGCGGAGTTGGAGGCTGGAAGGGATCTAGAGGCGAACGAGGATTTCGCCGAACAAATCCCTATTTTGGCTCATATGGTGTACGAGGGTGATGACGTTGCGGCCGTTGTTCGGGTTCCCTCTGCTGTGAGGGTTGGTGCCGCGGTAACAACGGCGCTTGTAGCTGCTTCGTCCACCAAGGAGCGTCCAGAAAAGGCACAGGTCCCTGAGAAGGGGCCCGGAAAAATTCGCCTGAAGAAGAAGGCCACTATGAAAGTGGTTTCAGTGGGAACTCGGACTCCGCTCGAGGAGGGAGACGGGACGGCTCGTCCTTTGGCTTCTATGAAGAAGAGGCCAATGCTGCTCGACGAGGACGCGGAGGACACAGACCAACTCCGTGCTCGGAAAAAGAGGAGGATGGTCTATGCTGCCCCTCAACACAGCGAGGAGGGGACTGAAGAGGAGGTTGAAGAGGCGCAGTTGCTGCTGCGCAAGAAGCGTAAGGCCGTGGAGTCGGCCGATCAGAAAGCAACGCGGATGTCCTCCGTGGTACGTCTGGAGGTCGCGCAGAGGATGGCGACCGAACTGGGACTCGTCGTGGTGAGCGATGGGTCGGAAAGCCCTGCCAGAGAAGAGGCAAGGGGCTCCACCTGCTCGAGGGATAGGGAGCTCTCGGACGCTTCCAACACTGGTGGTGTCGAGCACGGTGCCACCAGCAATACTGAAGAAGCTTCTACCTGGAGGAGCGGAGGAGTTGCGGCGTCCTCTGCTCAGGGGGAGGAGGACCCTCCGATCGTCGAAGCGCCGGGGATGGTCGCCACAGCAACCGCCGTTGCTGGGGAGGTTGAGGGGATCTTCGCCCCGAAGAACGCCAGAACCGACGAGGACGCCGGTGCGACGGAGGTTTCCGCCACTGGTGAGATGCTGGCGAGCAGCGAGGTGGCTCCGATGCCACACGCGACCCTGTCCGGAGGACAGGAAGTGGTTCCTACCGCAAGGGCCACTGAAGAAGTGGCCGTAACGACGGGGGCCGTTGAGGAGATCGCTGCCACAACTGGGGGCACCCTGTCCCCCATGCCCCCCACCGAGGTGGTTGCTAATGTAATTGCAACCGCCAAGGTAGCTGATGGTGCTGGAGGGGAGGCAGTGGAAGTTGGGGGCGGTGTTCGGGCTGAGGAATCCGATGACGACCGGATGCCCCTTAAAGAAGTGCTGCTGAAGAGGCTTCCTGAGGCTCCCTCAGTGGCGGCGTTGGAGGCGACACTTCGCCGTATAGAAAACGCGCCAAGGGAGTTGCCCGCGAGCCCCACCGCCTCTCATCTCGACCAGCTAGTGAGGTGCCTGGATCTTCCCTTCGAGCAGACTCCGGAGAGACCAGTAGAAGGCTATCATCCGGAGGGGCAAGAGGATGACGGCATGAGCGACGTCGAGCTGGAGGCTCTTGCGGACGGGATATCCAAGTCGTTGGGTATCCTCAAGGCCCTGGCTGCTCGGGGCCAGAAACAAAAATATCTCTGTGAGGCGCAGACGGCTTTTTGTGAGGACCTCACAGCTAGACATAAGGCTCGCGAGGCAGCGTTGGAGGAGGAGGTGAAGAACCTCAAAGCCGCCCTCCAAGCTTCGGAGCTGGATGCTGCCTTGGCACGGGCCGAGAAGGACTCCCTTGCCAAGGTTGTAGCAGATGCGGGGTTCGTGCCGTTGCAGAATACAAGGCTGGGCCGGACTATAAAGAAGATCTGGAGCAGTATGGGGCCCGCTGCTACAGAGTGGGCCTTAACGCTGGGAAGGAGCTCGGGGAGCAACTATCTTGGGTTGAACGTGCCCGAGAGGCCTTTGAGGCCACTGTTCGGGAGTGTCGGCGTCGCACCCATGACGCCCGTTTGGATGGTGTACGCTTCGCACAATTCCAATATGGGCGGATGCCTTCTTCGGGTGAAGATGCTGGCCCTTCCGAACAGGCTCCTTAGTTTCCTCGCTCCATGCTCTTCCTGTATTTGTTTTTTTTTGTAACCGTGGTCCAGGGGACCCGCTTGTAAGAAAAAATCTGTGAATGAAGATTTCCCTTTCTATAGTTTGACTATGACTTTTCTTTTTCTATCTCCTCCCTTCTGCTAGTGTTCCTGTTCGAACCATTGCTCGTTGGTTTATTAGCGTTGCATGTACCGCGCAGGTCCATTGGAACTGGGTAGGTTCTAAACCGGGGTGAATGCTTAACGCTTATCTGTCCCGAAGGGTCCACATATCCATCTTGAGTTTAAAGAACCCTGAAGTATGGATAGTTTCAGACCCAATCCCAGGCGCACCATAGGAACAGTGAGAAGAGAAGTAGAATGCCGATCAAAGACTTTCATAAATAATAAGCCTTAAGGTTGGACACATACCAAGTCCTGGGTATGGCTTCGCCACTAGGGGTAGTTAGCTTATATGAGCCTTTCCCAAGGACATGGGTGACCTGATAAGGTCCTTCCCATTTGATGGCAAGTTTGCCGACTGCTCTTCGGGGATCCGAAGCCGAACAGCGGCGCAGAACCAGATCTCCCACGTTAAACCGCCTTTCCCGAACTCGCGCATTATAATATTGTGCAAGCCGTTGCTGATAAGAAACGAGGCGAATGCTGGCGTCATTCTGTCGTTCGCCAAGCATGTCCAAGTTTTCTCGAAGAGCACGGTTGTTGGCGGCTTCGTCGAAGTGGGTTGTTCGAATGGTGGGAAGAGCTACTTCTAGAGGCACAACGGCTTCTGAGCCGTAAGCCAAGTGGAATGGTGTTTCTCCCGTGGCTACTCGAGCCGTTGTTCGGTGGCACCAAAGAACGTCAGGGAGCTCGTCAATCCATGAACCTCCTGCAGCCTCCACTCTTGTGCGGATCCCGTGCAGCAACGTTCGGTTGGCATTTTCTACCAAGTCGTTGGCCTGGGGATGCGCCACGGAGGTGAAGTGGTTATAGATTCCGAGCTCAGCACATTTCTGTTTGAAGAAGGTGCTGTTGAACTGCTTCCCGTTGTCGGAGGTGATCACTCTTGGGACGCCAAACCTGCAGAGGAGGTTCTTCCAGACGAACTTCCACGCGGCTTGTTCGGTGATCGTGGCAACAGGTTCGGCTTCGATCCACTTGGTGAAGTAGTCGATGGCCACGAATAGAAACTTCTTCCGACCTTGGGCCTCTGGGAAGGGACCCAAGATGTCAATGCCCCATCTGGCGAAAGGGCGCGGTTCGAACAGGTTATGAAGTTGTTCGGCGGGTTGCTTGATGAGCTGTCCGAACTTTTGGCATTCCGGGCATTTCCTGACAAAGGACATGCAATCCTTCTGAAGAGAAGGCCACCAGAACCCTGCTCGGATAATGCTGCGTGCTAGCGTTCTGCCCCCCAGGTGGCTTCCGCACAGCCCCTCATGGACTTCTTCCGTGGCAGCTAGGGCCTCCTCAGAGCTGAGGCACCGTAGAAGAGGTCTTGAAAGGGACCGTCGGTATAGCTTACCTTCTACGAGGGCGAAGTGCTGAGAACGCATCCTGATTTTCCGAGCTTCGCTCTGTTCGGGCGAAAGCTCACCCCGGAGTAAGTACGTCAAGAGAGGGTCCATCCAGCTCGGAGTTGGTGGGCCCGTCTCTACGGCTGCGACATCTACTTCAGTGCTCGGCGAGGCGAGCTCTTCAATAAACACGGAGCGGGAAGGGCGATGTCACCTGAGGATGCCAATTTGGCGAGTGCATCTGCTCGTCCGTTCTGCTCCCGTGGGACATGTATGACTTCGAAGTATAGGAGGCCCTCTGCTTGGTTCTTGACCTGTTGAAGGTATTGAGCCATGCGGGGTTCCCTTGCTCCGAACTGCCCACTCACTTGGCTGGCAACTAATTGGGAGTCACTGAAGACCCTAAGCCGAAGGGCTCCGAGGTGCCTAGCCATGCGGATACCGGACAACAAAGCTTCGTACTCAGCCACGTTGTTGGAGGCCGGAAAGCGGAATCTGAGGGCGTATTGGAACTCTAACCCCTTCGGGGAGGTGAGGACCAGGCCAGCTCCGCTCCCTGTAACGCAAGAGGATCCATCGACATAGAGTTCCCATGGGGGTTCATCCGCCAACGGTGGATCCTGCTCGGTAGGGAGAGTACATTCCGCAACGAAGTCTGCCAATGTCTGCGCTTTGACTGTTGTCCTTGGGCGAAAGCTGATGTCGAACTCGCCAAGCTCTATTGCCCATTTGATAAGCCTGCCAGAAGCCTCCGGCCGCTGAAGGATGGATTTCAGCGGCTGATCGGTTAGAACCGTAACAGAGTGGGCCTGAAAATAGGGCCTAAGCTTCCGGGCAGCCGTGACAAGAGCGAGGGCGAGTTTTTCTGCTCGGGGGTACCTCCTTTCAGATTCTTGGAGGACCCTGCTGATGTAATACACTGGATGCTGCGCCGCTCCTTCTTCTCTGATCAAGACTGCGCTGATGGAGTGTTCGGTAACCGAAAGATAAACGAACAAAGGTTCCCCGAGCACAGGCTTTGAGAGAACAGGAGGGGCTGCCAAATACGCCTTCAGCTCGGTGAAGGCGGCCTCGCACTCCTCAGTCCACCGTACTTGCCCCCCTTGCTTCGAGGCGCTTTTAGGGCCTCGGAGCAACTTGAAGAAGTTAAAACTTCTTTCTGCTGCTCGGGACATGAACCGGTTCAGTGCCGCAAGACACCCCGTCAGACGTTGGACGTCACGCACTGTCTTCGGACTGCTCATCTCAAGCACGGCTTGGATTTTCTCTGGGTTTGCCTCTATTCCTCTATTTGACACGAGGAAACCGAGAACTTACCCGAACAAACACCAAACGCGCACTTGGCAGAGTTGAGTTTCATATTGTACTTTCGCAGAGTTGCGAAAGTTTCCTGGAGGTCGGAGATGTGGTCGATGCTCGGAAGCGTCTTGACCAGCATGTCATCAACGTAAACCTCCATGTTGCGTCCAATCTGCTGTTCGAACATTTTATTGACCAGCCGCTGGTAGGTTGCGCCAGCGTTCTTCAGACCGAAAGACATTCTGGTGAAACAATACAACCCCAGGTCTGTGACAAACGTCGTGGCGTCTTGATCCGGAGGATGCATACTGATCTGGTAGTAACCAGAGTAGGCGTCCAGAAAGCTGAGAAGCTCGTGCCCGGAAGTAGCGTCCGCCAGCTGATCAATGCGCGGCAGGGGGAAATTATCCTTGGGCGTCGCTTTGTTGAGATCCTTGTAGTCAACGCACACACGCCATTTACCATTGGCTTTGCGCACGAGGACCACATTGGAGATCCATCTTGGGTATTGGGCTTCTCGGAGGAGCCTAACAGTTCGGCTTTTGACAATGTGGTCCTGAATCACGGTCTGCCGTTCTCGGTTCACAGGTCGCCTCCTTGTTGAACCGGTGGGACCCGGGGGTCCAGACGGAGGCGATGCACCATTACTTCCGGGGGAATACCCGAAAGTTCGTTGTCAGACCAGGCGAACACGTCCAAATTGGCCAGCAGAAAGGCTGTGTAGCGTTGCTGCTCGGCCTCTGCTAGCAAGGCGCCAATGTACAAGACGTGCTCGGGGTCATCGTCTACCTGGACGGGAATTAAATCTTCAGCGAGCGTTCCTCGGCTGGTGGAGGGCTGATCGGATGTTGGCGGGGCCGGATCTGCGAGTGGTTGCTTGTCTCTTAAAGAAAGGACATAGCAACGGCGAGACTCGCGCTGGCACCCGAGCACTTCGCCGACTCCGCTCGGGGTCGGAAACTTCATCTTCTGATGGAGTGACGAAGGTACCGCTTTGATGCGCCCGATCAGACCTCTGCCGAGGATGGCGTTGTATCTAGGCATATTGTTGATGACCAAGAAGTCGACCACCTTGGTCACGATCCTTGGAGCCGTCCCTAAAGTAATCGGGAGGCGAACTCTTCCCATGGGCTGCACCGAAACTCCCGAAAAGCCGAACAGGGGCGAGTTTACGGGGGCGAGTTGATCGGTTTTCAGGCCCATGAGGACAAAGCAATCGTAAGCCAAGACATCGGGGGCACTTCCATTATCCACCAAAATCCGGCGCACATTACAATGATTGATGGTGGCCGAAATGACCAACGCATCAGCGTGTGGGGTCGTAACCTCTACAAGGTCTTTGTCCGAGAAGGTTATGGCCTCCTCGGGCGGTGCGCGTGCAGGACTGGTGGGATATGGAGTCGGCCGAGGTGCCGAAGGCCTATCTACAACGTGCACTCGCCTTGCGTAATCGCGTCGGCTTCGAGTGCTTTCTCCGCCTGCGCCGAAGCCTCCCGCGATCACATTGATCTCCTGCCCGTTGGGCTCGTTGTTGATCGGCTGCTCGGGAGTCCGCTCTAGGCGTCTGGGGCGGTCTTCATTCCGGCGCACGAACCGCCCAAGGTAGCCGCGCTTGATAAGGTCTTCAATCTCGTCCTTAAGCTGGCGGCACTCGGAGGTGTCGTGGCCGTGGTCGCGATGAAAGCGACAGTACTTGTTTTGGTCGCGCCTCCGGGGGTCGGAGCGCATCCTCTGTGGCCACCGAACGTATGCTTCGTTCCTGATCTCCGCCAGGATCTGTTCGGGTGCCACGGTAAGGGGTGTGTAGTTGGTGAAGGGGCGCGGACGGCGCGGAGAGTCGCCGTTGCGCCGTCCTTTCTTCCGATCACGGTCGGAACCGTTGTCGGAAGGCCTCTTCTTGTCCGACTGCTCCCCCTGCTCCGCTCTACCTGCTGCCAGGCTCTCCTCGCAAGCCGCATGGCGTTGTGCGATGGAAAGTAGCTCGGCGAGGGTGGCGGGCTGCTGGACGCCAAGGGTCCTCTGCAAGAAGCCGTCGCGAGTGCCCTGGATAAGGGCACTGGTTGCCAGAGGGACGTCCAGGCGCGAGATGCGAAGTGCCTCTGTTCGGAACCTTTTTACAAAGTCCCAGAGCGCTTCGCCCTTCTTCTGGCGTACGGCCAGGAGGGAAGCCGCCGTTCGCGGCTGTGACCTCCCACCAAGGAAGTTGTCCCGAAAGGACTTCTTCAGTTGGCGGAAGGAGGAGATAGAGCCCGCCGGAAGGGTCTCGAACCAGGCTCTGGCAGTCTCCTTGAGGGTCGCAGGGAAAGCCCTGCACTTGGCTGCGTCTGATGCTCCGTGGAACACTATGTGCGACTCAAAGCCGTGGATGTGGTCGGCCGGGTCGGTGGTGCTGTCGTAAGGTGCGATGGTGGGCAGAGGGAGCTTGGGGGAGACCCGAGCTTCCAGGATCTCCCTGCTGAAAGGGGAGCGGAAGTCCAGATCATCATCCGCCGGAGCTTTTCCTTCCGTGCGCTGAACCATCGCGTCCACGCGGCGTTCGAGGTCAACCACTCGTCGCAGGCGTCTAGCGAGCTCCTGTTCGGAATTGGCGGGGCCCCCTCGACCGGACTCGTGGGAGTTGGCTCCCACAACCGATCGCGGCGGACGGGGGGAGACAACAGAGCGACGGGGCGAGCGCCCACGGCGCTCCGGTGCCCGCTCCTCGGACGGGGCTTGGTGTGACCGGCGCGGTGAGTCTGCCTGCTGATCCTGAGGCGCCGGGAGGACGCGAGAACGCCGATGCGACGACTCCGCCTGCCGCTCTCGTGGCAGGGGAACCGCCGGGGCTGGTGGTCCAACCAGCTGAGCCTGCAGGGCAAGGCAGACACCCGTTAACTGCTGCATCTGTCCCCGGAGTTCGGCCATTTCTAGGGCAGTTGCCTGCGCGGCAATCGCTGGCGCAGGGACGTCGTTGTTAGCGCCAGCAGGGGCGATGTTGACGTCGATGGGAGGGGATCGCCGGCGAGAGTCCGCTCGTGACTGGCGGGATCTCGTCGTCCTACTCCCTACGTTCTGGTAAGAGGTTCGTCCGCGAGCCATAGCTACGTCGTTCCCACAGACGACGCCAAAAGTGTGAAGACCTTTTCCTTGTTGGGCCGGAGCGGATCAGGCCTAACACTTGTGTAAAGGAGACGACAGTCGTCGGAGGCGGACGAAGGATCCTGCAATCACCAGAAAATATCAGGGGGGCCCGGTGAAGACCGGGGAAAACCCTCCGATGCCTAAGTCAGTGAGAGGCTTGAAAGGCAGAAGATTTTCGTATGTAAGGGTGTGTTCGCGTGAGAGAGAACGTACCAGTGCATGGTCCTGTACCTGTACTTTTATAGTCATAGGTGCTAAGACAGTCGTGCGTAACGTTGATAGATCATGCCTGGAAAGGCGCTTGACGGGCGCGCATAACGGGAGGAGTCATGCGCTCAGATGTCCGTTGAGATGCCAGGCAGTTAACGCGCCTCTTGATGGTGGGGTGCGTGGCCTGCGACGGTTATAACCGTCGTGTGGACACAAAGGCCTGTTCGGCGACCTCTGGACATGAGTACCGAGCAGGTGACCCGCGTGGGGATCGAACGTGCTGTTCGGTAACATCTGTAGTTGTTCGGTGCAAAAAGGACCGGTGACCTGTTCGGAAGTATGCTGCTGAGGAGCTTGGCGAAGCCCGATCATGGGGGTTACGCCTTGGAGGCCTCTGAACTGCCCTGATGAGGGCGTGGCACCTTGAGATGGGGCCACGTCCGTTGACAGGACATGAGAGGGCCGTAACGGGCCATCATGGGCCTAGGTGGCCAGATTTGGCCACCACAACATGTAAAGAATATACCAAGGGTCGGCCCATTAACCAGCCTTAGGCCCATTAAGCATTAAGCATCATGGTCATTTAATACATCATGGCATAAAAGATACAAGTCCGGCCCAATAAGCAATTTGTGGCCCGATAAGAAATTTGGCTCAATAAGGGAAGCCCAATGGACCTTGCTTAAGACTGAGCAAATTAAAATTGTGCCTTGCACAATATTCTTTAGGGCTGCCTTGCAGACCCTTCTCCCAGACCGCCTTGTAGTTTTTCTCAGAGCCTTGCTCTGTGTTCAAGCTTCAGAAAAAACTCCTCCATAGCCTGGGGTGCCCCCCTCCTTATATAGTGGAAGGAGGAGAGACCATCACCGGGAGGTTTGCGTAACTCCACCTGGAGGTTTGGGTTGTAATTTTGCATTTTAACTCCTGACAAGTTTCTTTCTTTCTTTTCTTCCCCTTTCCTTTCTTGGTTCGGACCCCTCCCTGGTTGGCCTCTGCGACAGACCGAACAGAGGAAGAGGAGGCGTGCGGCCTCCTTCCTCCTCCTCCCTTCCTGCTTGACGGTGGCCCACCTAGCCGGGGATAGCAGCGGCGGCGGCGGCGGTGCAGCTGGGTGGCGGCGACACTGCAGCAGGGCGGCGGCAGCAGCAGGGGCACGAGCAGCAGCAGCAGGGGTCGGCAGCGGCAGCAGGGGCACGAGCAGCAGCAGCACAAGCAGGCGGTGGTGGTTGGGCCAGCAGGCAGCGGTGGCAAGCCAGCAGGCGACGGCGGCGGCGGCCGGGGCAAGCAGCGGCAGTGGGGGTTGGTGCCGACGGCGGCTGGGGAAGGTGAAGCGGCCAGGGCAGCGGTGGCTGCTGCTTAGGGAGGTGAGGAGGGTGGCGGCTCCTTCTCCTCCTCCGTCCCTTCCTCTTCCTCCTGCGGTGGGAGAGCCTGGCAGAGGCGGCGGCTGGAGGAGGTGCAGCGGCCAGCCCAGGCAGGGGCAGCACAGGCCCAGGCGGCTGGGGACAGAGGTGAGGTCCCCCCTCTTCTCTTCTATTTTTTTGTTCATTTGTTCTCTTTTTTTTGTTTCTTCTGTGGGAAGCCAGACAAAAATCTGGCACAACAATGGCCCTTGAGATTTCACTGCTCCCTGGTCAGCAGTGGAAGGCCAAATCTCCTCTGATCAGTAGCAGGATATAAAGCCTCCGTTTCCTTTTTGTCTGATAGGTAGGGGTTTGCTTGATATCCCTCTTCCTCTTGTTGATAGTGTGGCACCTGATCTCCCCCTATTCTCTCTGGCTGTCAACACTCTGTTTCTTGGTTAAATTCCATTCAGAGCATTGCCAACACATCAAGCTCCCAAGTGAGGTTCTTTCTGGTGATTTTAAGGTGACAAAATCTGTACCCTCCAAGATGTTGTGAGAGGAGTGATTTTAACAAAATGGCTTTTCTTTTTTTCAATGTCTCTAGCATTCTGTGTTAATCTATGAAAAACTATTTTCACTTTGAAAAGAAGAATGAATGTATTATAGATCCTCAATATAGGAGTGCATGTTTATACTGACCATAATTTGAACTTAAACAATGTAAAATAGCATAAAATATTTGTCAGTTAACTCAGTCCTAGTGGAAAATGTATGTTAAGTCAAAATTAGAGTTAAATGTATGGAAAAGAAGCTATTGGACCGGCATAATTCGGTCAATCTGGGAGAAAGATTGGCATTTTTTGTTGGCTCACTATAAAGAGGTTCAAGAACTAAATAAAATGGGAAAATGGGGCAAGAAATATCATGAAATTCCTGAATTGATTTTACATAAGTATAAAGATCTTCCAAATATAAATAAAGCTATAGTGTATCATTATTCCACATTGGCAACATAGTTTGCGTCAAATAATTAGATATTCCACTAAAAATCTCTTCATTATTTTGGGTTCCTTTAGACTGTGGGAAGTAGGCAACGAGCTTACACATCTAGAAGGAATGCAAATATGCATTGCAGATAAATCGTAATAATTTAGAGAAGATACTGACAGTGATAAAAATGATCATATATCAGAAATGATAGACAGATGGAAACAATTCAATCAATTGAGCGCAGTTAGGTCACTCAACTCCCTTGGCTACTGGAGGCATGCAAGCTGGTATCGCGTAGATTTTCTCAACTCCTGTTCATAACCTTTGTTTCAATCCATCTTCAACTGTATGCACCTCTCTCTCTCTATATATAAATGTGTGTATACATATGTTATTGCTGCAAGTGCTATTTAGAGGATCAATACTACAGCTTGGTCCTTTAATATTATCTGTGGTACTACCCACCTTAAAAAAAAAGTAAAAATGCTACATCTTGGTTCTTCATGTTCAAAATTTATGCAAGTCCCTTTGTATCATGGAATGCCAGTATTCGTGCAAATTCTCAGACTAGTGTTTTTCAGATGTTTAGGTTCTTTGCTTTTGTCGTATTTAAAATAGTGTTGGAGGAACTGTTGAATCTTTATGCTTCAGGAAACAAGACACTCTTTCTCTTATAGTTGTTTATATTTTTTTCTTAGAACAACTATGTATCTATGTATTTCAGAGGATGAAACTCTCTCTCTTGTTACAGTACTTTTCAACCTTATCTCTGCATAATAAATCACTTTCTAAAATTTATTTGTGTTTCTGTTGCATTAACAACATTTGTTGTAGGTAAAACCTGAGATAATCAGTTGGTCACCACGGATTACAGTCTTCCATAACTTTCTTAGCACGGAGGTATTGTTTTTTCAATGTTGGATTTTATTTGTTCAGCTTCTATTGTAAGCTTTATTTTTCTTCATAAAACATGTTCATTTAAAATTGACTTCTTATAAAACGGTTAACATATTTCACATCCTATGCAAGCTGTTTGCGAGATTTGTGAATTATGGAAAAGTTGAGCCAATTATGTAATGAGAGATTAAGACTCCAAGTAAAATTTATAGAGTTGAGTGGTCAACCAAATCCCAACATTTCAAGCAGAAGAAAACAAGGCAGCCCATCAATCTGTCAGTTGAATTGTATTCCAAAGACAAAGTTTCGGAAGTCTAAAAGGGGTATGCAACCAACCGGATATCTCCCTCACTTTTGTCCCCAATGCTACCATTCACGATGTCATATGCACTTTTTAAGTCAAATCTAACTGATTGAAAATTGCTAATTGCACACAGATGAGACGAGATAGAATACAAAATAAAAAAGATAAAGCATGAGGCACCCCCAGGCTGTGGGGACCATTGAGCACAGAAAGCTATATTCGTTATGTCATGTGCACAATAAAATCGAACCTAACTGATTGAAACTGCATGCAGACGAGGTGAGATAGAAGACAATGAACATATACAGGACGAGGGCACCCCCTGCCTGTGGGACCACTAAGTATTCCAAGATTAATTAACAGACTTTAACCATAATCATGTAAAGATAGATTAACTTTGTCAAAAAAAGGACTCATGTAGAGGAATATGGATACCCTATAAACATTCAAGTTAACCCGAGTGGTGTAGGTGGTTTAAACGCGTATCAGGTTATACAAGAAAATTGAAAAGCATGACATATTTTCATGCAATTTTCAGTTTTAGAGGGGTATGATGCAAAAAAAAAACCTTATGTTACAATCACAAGTTGTTGGAAAATTGGAATTACTAATATACATTTGTAACTGCATTTTAATTTGCTGCTTATTTAATACCTGACACATTTGAGGCTAAACTTTCTTATACTCAAATCTTGGTGTGACCTTCTGTAACTCTTTCTCTCTGTATGGTATGCTAATTATGGCAACTTATTGAGTTACTTGAGGATGTAGTCTCCATTTTATCATGGTAGTATTTTTCCAGACCTGTGGTTCCTTGGTTCAAAAGGCATCCGTTCTATAGGTTTGAGTGTGTTTGCTATATTGTTATCTCCCATTATCAGTTCATGGTGCTGTTTGTTTGAACATGGTTTCTGCATTTTGTTTTGTGACTTTGTCAGATTTATTTGTCTTGCTCCTGTTGAAGAGTAATTTCTGGTACTAAATTAATTGTGTAGTGCTCAGTGAGGTGTCTCTGTGCAGTGAAACTTTTCTACATTGTTTGTTCATCACAAATTCACTCATAGGGGATTCAGCATGTCCCAAAGTGGTTGCTCTGCCCAAGTCCAACAAGATGATGGCCTTTCATGGCATGGTGAGAGCCTACTACCTTGGTGACATGCCAGGTCTGGGGGGTAGGGAGTTTTGGTTTGGTTGGTTGATTTATTCTCATATTTTTGAGAAGTCCTTCCTACCATAGGAATGCAGTGATTATCTATGGTATCTAGCAGGTGGTGTGTAACTTTGGGATCAATCAAATGCATTTTCTTCATTTCTTAGTCTGCTATTAGATGGTTTCTTTTTCTATTTTGGAGGTATTTTAGACAATAAATAAAAGTCTATGACTCGTTATACATTTGGTTTTAGAAATTGAACTTAATCCGTTGATCCTTAGATGTGCTTTTTCTTGAACAATGGTGGAATATCATGGCATCTGCAGGAATGTGATTATCTCAAAGCAATTGCAAGGCCTCGCCTCCAGATATCCACTGTTGTGGACACAGAGACAGGAAAGGCAAGTAAATTACTGCTTAACTGTAATTACTCAAAAAACTCTAAAATTTTTTCACTTGCTGTTATTAGCGATCCTCATCCTGATTCCCTTTTGAAGCTTGCAATGAAAATTTGTCGATTCTTTCACAGAGGTGTTAGTCATGTTGGCAGTTTCTGTCTAAATGTATCATCAGTTCTCTTGCTACTAATTAATTTTGGTTGTTTCTGAATGTGTGTTTGGGAGAAGCTTTTTGAGGATAGTTTGTGCCCAGAAGAAAATCTTGTTTAAACTTTTGTATCAAATTGTGTTTACTGCATATCTGTTTGCAATCTCTTTGATAGAATTGTAATAGTTCTTAAGATAGTTAGAAAACAAACTGAATAACTTGGGTCCACTTCACACCTAAAGGGCATAAACAGCTAATATGGGCTCTCCGGCTGTTGGACTCAGGGACAAGGTTGGCAGTTTCGGCCGAAACCGAAACATTTCGGTTTCGGACCCAACTGATCTGAAACCTCAAAAAATTCTGTAGCATATTTGATATTGGAAAAAAATACTATTTTAATCAGATCCAAAACCTGGCCGAAACCGGCCGAAACGAAACTGAAACGGTTTTGATTTCGGGTCTGGCCGAAACTGCACCGAAACCGAGTTTGTCATCCTTGCTCAGAGAGCTATGAAAGTCTAGCAAGATGGTGTGATCTCGCAGATAATTCTCCACAGACCTACTTGATTATCTGCCCTAGGAACCATGGTTTTTCCTATTGGCACGATTCATAGTGACTTGACTTGCAGATCCCTATCCTTATGGAACACTTCCTTCCCCTTCTCCTGGCTGATACCAAAGGTTGTCTTGCCAATTATTTCTGTGGCATTTCTGATGATGTGGTCCTCCACATGATGCCCAGGAGCCTTCTCTACCATGGATGGCAAAGTCGGCCGACTCGGAGCGAAGTCGGCTGACTCGAAGCGGAATCGGCCTATGGCGACATGATTTTGGTGGGGGTGGGGGAACAACCACCCACCCACAGTATAAGGTGGAATCGGGGTGGATCGCCCAAAATCGGGTGGAGTCGGGCCAACTCAGCCCGACTTTGAGCGCTCCACCCCGATTCGACTCGCTCCAAGCCGCTTCCACGAGTAGCGGGGCTCCTTTTAATGGTAGGGCCGACTCCTGCAAATCCCTCCTTAAGGAGGGATCGAGACTGCGCAGACAGAGAGCTGTATGCGGAGTCCCAACACAGGTCGCCCTCCACCCCTCCCACCCCCCTGCCCCCCCTCCGGAGGTCCCCTCCCTCGCCGATGCCGCTGCCTCCGCCGTAGGAGCTCCGAGGAGGCTCGCCGCCGGCCGCAGCACGTCGGCCCCGCCGCATGCCACTGCCGTCGCTTCTTCCTCTCTTTTTTTGTTCTCCTCTCTCTCTTCTGTATTTTTTTAAAATTTTCAGATCTAAGCCCTAAGGTGCCCCAAGAAGAGTCTTGCATTTGCTTTGGGTGTTTGTCCAACTCTTGAAAGATCTTTTTGTGGGTGAAGGAGGGTGGTTTCCACCACCGCCGCCGGTTGTGCAAGGTAATTTTTTTAATTTTTTTAAAAATATAAAAAAATAGGAAATGTTTAATATGTTATAGATTTGTAGATAAATAACATTAATAAGATGTTTATGACCCTCATTACTAAAAATTCCCAAATTGAACCTTAATTAGGGTTTAAAAATTAGGGATTTTGTGTCATTAATGTAACTAATGTGCAATTGAGTGTCCAATGCAGTCATTTGAGTTGATTAGAGCTTGTTTGTAGACTCAATTGCATTGCATGGTCCATTTTCCCCAAAATCCCCAAATTGAACCCTAATTATGGTTTAAAAATTAGGGATTTTTTGTCATTAATGTAACTAATGTGCAATTGAGTGTCCAATGCAGTCATTTGAGTTGATTAGAGTTTGGTTGTAGGCTCAATTGCATTGCATGGTCTATTTTCCCCAAAATCCCCAAATTGAACCTTAATTAAGGTTAAAAAATTAGAAATTTTATCTAATTAATGTAATTAACGTGTAATTGAGTGATCAAACCTCTCAATTACATTTATTAGTCTTAGTCAATTGCATTCATTTACTCTCATTGTACCAAATGTACACGCATAAACATCACATCTAAGTTTCTATCTTATACAGGAATATGGCAGATCAAGAATATTAAGAGCAAGAGGTGGAGCAGCAGGCCAGTGATCCTAGTTGGGCTCATGGTACTCTTCTTGATGCACCGCAAAAGAAAGTGAAATGTAATTGGTGTGCAAAGGAGATGTTTGGAGGCATATATCGTCTAAACAACATATTGTTGGGATTTCAGGAAATGTAGCAAAATGCCCATCATGTCCACTTGAGGTTAGGAATGAAATGAAAGCGTACATGAAGGGGAAAAAGATGGAAAAATTATTAACAACTCAGCAACAACAATAGCTTCAAGATGAGATTTCTGGGCGATAGATTCATTTTTTTTTTTTGATGGGTAAGCTGGTTGATTGGGGATGGGGAGAAATGAGGAGACGGCGCGGGATTGAACCCGCGCCCTCCCGTCTCCCCCCCTCCATTTGGCAGGGGGGGCGACCACCGCGCCACTGGCGGTTCATAGAGATTATAGTTTACCAATCAATGTTGACGATGATGAGGATGATGCAGATGCAGATGATGATGATCTTGATCTTGAGTTCACTGCAGCTGCACGTGCTAGTCGGCGTTCTTATGCAGAGGAAGACGATAGACGAAGGGGCATAGGGACATCAGGATTTGCCTAGAGATGACTCCAGGAGATCTCTCCCTAGGAGCACATCAGTTCGTAGGGTTGCCGGTGCATTAGGGTGTGGAGGTAAACTCTCAGATGTTCATAATCCTACATAGGGTTCTATGGATAGATATTTGTATAGATCAAGGTCTGTAAAGCAACCTTCTATCAAGAAAGCCTTGAAAGGAGTCAAAGCCCCTACAAAGGCAACAAAGGGAGCAATCAAAGGTATTGTGAAATGTTTTTACATGCAGGTGTGCCGGCACATACGACAGAGAGCCCATATTTTTAGACTATGTTGGATGTAATTGTAGAAGCTGGGCATGGTCTTAAGGCTCCCACACGGAAGTACATTTATGATGCTGGGCTTGATGAGGAGTATGATGAGTTGAAAGGATGGGTTAATGGCTTCAAAAATGTTTGGAAAGAATGTGGTTGCACTATTATGTGTGATGGTTGGACAGGGATAACAAGAAAATCTATGATTAATTTCCTTGTTTATTGCTATGAGGGTACCATTTTCCTTAAATCTGTTGATGCCTCTGACAACATCAAGAGTGCAGATTACTTATTTAGACTAATAGATGAAGTTGTGGAGGAAGTGAGTGAAGAAAATGTTATACAAGTTGTCACTGACAATGAAGCGAGCTACAAGGTTGTTGGTAGATTGCTGATGGAAAAAAGAGAACATTTGTATTGGGTTCCTTGTGCAGCGCATTGTATCGATTTGATGATGGAGGACATCAATAGAGATCCACATATTCATGGTCTCATTGACGATGCTCAAATGATCACTTCATTTACTTATGGTCACAATAGAATTTTGAATATGATGAGGCAATACACAGACAGACAAGATCTTTTTCGTGCTGGTCCCACTCAATTTACATCAAATTTTATTTCTTTGGAGAGTCTCATGAAATATAGGCATCAATTGGGCTAGTTGATTAATTCTGAGCAATTTTTACAACATGTAAACATTATTAGGCCTGAAAGTAAAGATGTTGCTCTCCAAGTACAAGATTTGATTAGCAATGCTCGATTTTGGGAGAGAATTTCCTACTACCTTAAAGTAATAGAGCCTCTAGTACTTCTTCTCAGAATGGTTGATGGTGATGATAAAAATGATATGGAATATTTGTATAAGGCAATGGACAGAGCAAAGGAACATTTGAGGGAAATGAATCCCAAAGCATACAAAAAATGGTGGGCCATCATTGACGAGAGATGGGAGATGACTCTCCACCATGATCTTCATACTGTAGGTAATTTATTGAATCTAATTAATGGATGAATTTTTATCATACCATGCTGAAAATTCTTATCATATGCAGGGTATTTTTTTAACCCTAGATTTCAATATAAAGATAATGTACATAATGATGGAGAAGTGATGAGAGGCACCATGAACATCATCACTTGCCTAGCAAAGACAATGAATGAGAGATTAGATGCAATGACAGAGGTAGCATAGAATGTTTTCTTTTGCATATGTATGCATGTTTCATTTTACAACGGTCATTTGACATATGTTATATCTTCCATTTTGTAGGTGGAGAGGTATAGGATGAAACTTGGGATATATGGAGCATATGACATGAGATGTGCAGTTCAAAGGCTCACTCCAGGTTATTTTACATGAGAATTGTTTGCCAAAAATCGTAAATTTATCACATTTAGGAATTCACCATTATAAACTGATTAATGTTCACTCATTTTATTGCAACAGCTGAATGGTGGATTCAAGTAAATTGCCAGCAAGCCGGCACGGACCCTTTAACATATGTTGCAGTGAGAGTGTTAAGTCAGATCACTTCTTCTAGCCAATGTGAAAGAAATTGGAGTACATTCAGCCTCATTCACACGAAAATCCACAATAGGTTGGTGTGGATAGACTAGAGAAGTTGGTCTATTGCCACTATAATATGCATTTAAGGGTGAAGCAAAAAGAAGAAAGACAAAAGTTAGAAAGGCAAAGATTCATTCAACTAGCTGGTAGAACAACTGAGGAAGTAGTTCCTGAGATAGATGTAGATGAATTGCTAAATGAAGAACACCCTTTACATGCTTGGGTGGAGACAAGACCTGAGGGAGACATACCTTAGTTTCATCCTGATGATCGCCTGGTTCAGGCATGCGCAGAAGATGTAGAATTTAAAGAACATGCATCTCTTCCTGAGAGAGGTAGGCCCGAATTAAGGAGATCTGCCACTGTACAGGAGTCTAGTAGACTTTCTTCATCTCAGTCAGAATTAAGAAGATCTACCACTCAATTGGACCCAAAAAAGAAGAAAGACAAAGGCAAGACAAAAACAAAATCACACAAGGAAAGAAGAACATAGGAACTAAGAAGAAAATCATAAGATTGTACAGAGGACTCTCTCGAGGAGACAATTGTTGGGGAGCCATTTTCTAAGGCACCACCCCTACCACCTCACTTGGCCAGATTATGTGAGGCAGAGCAAAAACATTATCAGCGTCGAAGAAACATACTTAAGAAAGGAAAAGCAGTTGGGAGTGATGAGTCCACTTAATCATCTGATGATGATGATGATGATGGTGCTGCTGCAGGTGTTGGAGCCACATGAGGTTATGGGCTTGGGTGTATCTTTTTAGGATATGAGGATTATTCAGTACCACCCCATCAACAAGAAGGAAGCCAAGGGGAAGCACAAAAACAACATGAGGGATATGAAGGCCAACAAAGGCAAGCAGGGCATGATTGGGGATATGGGCCTTCTTATCCACCCATTTTAGTCCTCCAAAGTTGCCATATTCAGATATCAGCTCTAGTACTGGGACAAGTTACTTGGGCAATATTCAAACTATTGGGTATGGTAGTTTCTTCACTTCAGGACAATCAGGAGAAAGTTCAAGCCAACAAGCAACGACACCTCGAAACATCCAAAGAGGATTCCAAGACATCGCCAATTCTTTGTTTGACTATGGATATACCCAATATGGAGGACATGACTATGGGCCACCTACTCAGTTTCATGAGGCAGAGGATGAGGGTTCTGAAATGTCAAATTGACAAGGTATTTTTATTTATTTCATGTTATAAACTTGTAGATATATCTTTTTTTTCAATGTATGAACATAATCATTATGTCGTAATCATCGTTATTGTTCTTTATGATACATGAACATGATAAGATTTGAATTTCTTTGTGTTTATATTCAACGAATGTTGTATGTGTTTTCATAATTTCTGATTTTCCTGA
This sequence comes from Colocasia esculenta, assembly GCA_014218235.1. Lineage (NCBI taxonomy): Eukaryota > Viridiplantae > Streptophyta > Magnoliopsida > Alismatales > Araceae > Colocasia > Colocasia esculenta. The sequence goes on along the minus strand of CM024754.1, from coordinate 105,763,090 downwards.
TTTTTTCCACAATTTTTCTTCTTTTTTTTTAACCTGGCCGATCCTGCATCAGCCAGACTCCCATGGAGTAGGGCGGATCCTGTGACCCGACCCGACTTGGATCGGGGTGGGCTGGGTCCGATCTAGCACCCCGATCCGACTATGCCATCCATGTTCTCTGCTCTTTGATCATGGTGGAATTTGATTCCACCATCAAGTCCAACATAGCCTAAACCAGAACAGAAGAGGATCAAAATATAGTATATAGATGTGTATCTATTGCCGAAGATGATGTTCAAATTGCTAGAAGTGCAGATGCTTCACATTCAAATTGGTAGCTGAAAATGCTGGTGACATGATGTGCCTGTGCTTAGCCCAGTTATCCCCTTCAGACATCACCAATCCTTCCCCAAACATTTTCTTGTGGTTGTGCTTGAACACATCAGGCTTCTTGTTTTGACATATCTAATCTTCAGTCACATGTCTGTCTCCTTCTAGTTAACTTTAGACTGTAGATGCCTTATAGTCTTTGAGCGCTAACCAGTTTCTGGCCTCTACACAGACCGCCCATTGACCATTTGGTCCTCATTGTCACCTCCACCTTCTACTCCATTCTGACACCATAGATAGTGACTCCCTTTCTCATGCCCAAAGACCATGCTTTGCAGAACCTGCAACCACTGCTCTGGTAACAAGTGGAGGGATGAACAAGGAAGGAGAAAGGTGGAAGAATACTTGAAAGCTTGGTGAGCTCTTGATGACAATGATGGAGGAGGTGGCAATAGCATGTGGATGCAATGATTGTGATGACCACATCACATGAGATCATGGTAGGAGGTAGAGAAGATGATGGCACAGTTGGAAATGTATAGTACATTATTGGAGGGTCTAAGTTTCTTGTGAAGTTTTATTGTGTCACTCTTTGTTCATTGCAATGTATCCATGAATATCTTCTTTTTGTTCATTACTTTCAGGGAATTAAAAGTGATGTTCGTACAAGCTCTGGTATGTTTCTGAGTTCTGAAGAAAGGAAATACCCAATTATTCAGGTACTCATCAATTCACATTCGAAATTGTAAACATTCTCTTCCCTTTTTTCGTTTAGAGGAAAGAAGTATAAGGATCTACTGTTTTATTTCTAAATCAGTTGTGCCAAAATCAATAAAGAAGTTTGTTTTCATGACAATTCTGTTTAGAATATATTCTACATTTCAGACGTTTCTTTTCATTATGATGGTTATCTTTATATGTGGCTGTGTCTGTGTGTTCCAAGGAAAACAAGGTGAAGATAGTATTATGATGGAGAAGGGAATGAGCATTCTTTTTAAACTTTTTTTCTCCTGAGTACCGACAATCATTTCAATAATTTTAAGATACTTTCTTTAAATGTGAATGTGCGATACTGCGATTGAGAATCTTTTCAACCTGGACCCCACAAAATGATGTCATATTCTGACAATGACAACATTGTGAGGGTGGATATGTCAACCAGGGTTTGCTGCATTGCCGATTCAGGGCGAATTGGTTTTTTTCTGATCTGCTCTGATTCGGGAGAATCTGGCCATTTTGCATGGGAATCGATGGTAATCAGTCCGATTCTCATGAGAATCGGGAGAATCAGGATTCCTATGATTTGTTCCGATTCACTCTGCCATGGCAAACCTGATGTCAACATCTATGATCTGAACACTAAATAGACAGCCTATGACAAGGTTCCTGGGTTTGGGAGTAGGGATGTCTAAATTCAGTTTTCTACTGAAAATTGCTTGGTTCCAGTTAGAGAGAGGGAGGGATGGAGTCTGTTGAACTAATGCAACCGAACTGTGACAGAGGATGTGTGTAAATGTATGTGCATATATGTATTTGTCTGTGTGTGTGTGTGTGTATAGCTTTATATTTATTTATGTGTAGGTGTGGGTTAGGGGTTTTGACAATCGAATGGAAAAGTTTGTTTTCCAGGGAAAGTTCCCTTCCCCAAAGTTAGTCATTTAGGAAATATACTGGCATGAGAATCTTTCTGTTCCTGCAGTGGGAAAAATTCTTCAAAAGTTTTCCTACCTCTGGTCCAAGAGAAACTTTTTCTTCTAGTAAAAAACCAAGTTGCTTCTTATCATCCATTGATAACTGAAATTTATTGCCTGACAAAGGGTTCTAGTAAGTCACGGAACTTACAAAATGTGTGGTTCGTGTTTTGCTTTTGTCCATTGATGAAATCACTTTATGTATGTACTTGTCATTGAAAAACAGTGTAAAATTAATAGCAAATTGGCATGATTATCTTTTTCTGCATGAATCACGTTATGTACTTGTCATAGAAAAGCAGTGTAAAGTTATGGACTTGTGATGTGGAATTTTTTTGCCTGCAGCTGTAGCTGCATTAGAATCCTGTCATAGATTCCATTTTTTTTCAGAAATTTCATGCTCCTTTATTTACTGTAAATGAGCTTATTCTGTTTAATTAATCAGACAATAGAAAAACGAATTGCTGTTTATTCTCAAGTGCCTGCAGAAAATGGAGAGCTCATTCAGGTGTTGAGGTAGGCCTGTGTCTGCTTAAAGTTGCATGTCAATATGCTCCTGCTACACATAATAATATCTTAAGATACTGACAGGTACGAGAAGGATCAGTATTATAAACCACATCATGACTACTTCTCAGACACTGTAAGATTTTGTATTATATGCTTTCTCTTTCCCACATTTCATTTTAATTCATTTAATTGCATAGGCTTCTGAATGTATTCAACTGTATTGTTTGTTGTCTACAGTTCAACCTGAAACGGGGAGGCCAACGTATAGCAACAATGCTAATGTATTTAAGTGACAATGTGGAAGGCGGTGAAACATACTTTCCAATGGTTAGTTTATTCTGAAAGCTTTGTGAATCATGATTATTATCCTACCTACTTTTCAATATTATTTCCAGGACTAATAGTCTACTCAAGCTATCAGTCTGGAAAGTTAGATAATTTTTGTAAGAAAAAATGGGTCTCTTGGCTTCAACTTTTAGGTAGATGTCCATCTTATTGCCTGTTCCTCTGTTATCTATTTGCTGATATGCTGACTTGTTAGCAATAACTTGGCAACATACTCCTTTTCATAATTAGCTGTCCACTGGTGTAAACAGAAGTACAGGATTTAAAAAATCTAATCCGAGTTTGAAATGGAAATTGGATTCTGATCAGATTTTGCAACCCCACCTGATCAGCCTTTATTTTCAAAATTTGTGCAATTATTTTCTGACGCTTAGCTCTAGCATGATGACTTGTATTTTCAACATCTGAAATTGATAATACCCTTTTGAAAACAAAATCCAACTTTAATACTCATTCATACATATATCCTTCAGCATGTTAGGGTTTATCCTTCTGCATGTTAGGGTTTGGCAACCTTCTTCTTCCTGTAGTCTATGTTTGATACCCAACGATAAATGAGCTCTTGCACATTGCTTACTGATCTGAAGATGACATGACAAATCAAAGAATCAGTGTGCATAAGATTTGTTAAGAAGTTTTCTTCTTAGAGTATCTCATACTGGTATGACTAGTGCATTGATTCTATAGAATATGCAACTTTCAAATGTGAGATCAAGTTTGAAGTTTGATTTGATTTTGGGAATCATAGATTAGGATGGGTTTCCGCTATTATTGGTACTGTAAAAAACATTGTTGGAAATAACACAATGGGAATAACCTCCTAACCAGCCATTTGTTTGATGCTCAAAGAACTAGAGGTGATATAAGATTATTAATGAGTGAAACTGATATTAAAAGACTTATTTTTGTATTCACAAAAGAAACATAAAGAAGATTTTGCCAAGGCTGTTATTACCGATTGATACCCATTCGTTGTCATATTGTTTTCTTCCAGAGCTGCTTGAGAAATTTTTGGTGAGAATCTGTAGTTTTGTTGCATAATGATATTTAGACCGATTGCATGGATAATATGCTGAAGGGAAACATAACCTCTATGGATCACGTAGAGGGTCACATCTCGTGTGCATCTTACCTCCATTTTTTGGATTATGTGATTATATTGATGATAGTTGTATTTAAATTTTATTACAAATTCCAATTCATTTCCTAATCCAGATCTGACGATGCACTGACTTTCAAATTCTCAATTAGGACATATCTGCTGTTAATATTCAAATTTGGTCATGCTAATCCAGATATGATCAGACCAGTTCAAACTTCAAACCCCGAGTTCATGCCATTTGCAAACTTTAACATAACTTTGTCGATGGTCCTATCTGCCCTGTACACTGTGAGGCTATTTTCTAATTGTGTTGCATCGTGAATGGCTAGGCTGGAGATGGAGAATGCAGCTGTGGTGGGAAGACAGTGAAAGGACTGTCTGTAAAACCGATTAAAGGAGATGCTGTGCTTTTCTGGAGCATGGTTTGTGGTTCTCTCTCGTGACCAAATCTGACTGAATCATCCCTGGCTTGAACCACTGAGAACAGTAGATGGTTGTGGAATATAATGATCTGCTTGTGCGCAGGGCCTCGATGGAAACTCAGACCCTAAAAGCGTACATGGAGGCTGCGAAGTTCTGAAAGGTGAGAAGTGGTCAGCAACAAAATGGATGAGACAGAGGACCAGCGTCTAACTCCTCGTAGAGTGGTCGATGAGCCATGTCTGATTCTTCCGCTCTCACATACATAGGCAGTAATGTAGAAACGATGCGGCATGTACATTTCACAAACATTATCTCATCAATGAAAAAGAAATACCCTTCAGTTTTGTCCATTCTGTCTTTCAAGACCAGTTCGATCGTCTCTCTTTAATTTTATCTAGAAATGCAGTTAAAGCGAAAAAAAACTCTATCTCTATCTCATCAATGAAAGGAAATACCTTTCAGTTTTGTCCATTCTTTTTCCAAGAACAGTTCAATCGCTTCTCTCTAATTTTATCTAGAAATGCAGTAAAGTTAAAAAGAAAAAAAGAACACCGAACCACGAGTGTCATGAAAGATTAATATGTGCAGAATGGAGGTCATAAGTTGTGCGTAAGTAGTGACTTAACGATTAAAGCTTTTATGCACATTAAGATTGTGAGGTCTTATGCTCAAATTTCATCGGCGTCATGTTGACAACATGATGAGGAATTTATAAACAAAGAAGGGCTTTTGCATAAAAACTACTCTTACACCAAAAGTAGCAAATGCTATTTTCGTTAAAATATTGTCAAATATATCACTTTTAAATAGAAACATCACGGATGTCATTAAAGTTAACTTCCAGTACAAAAATGAATATTTCATAAAGATTCTTTAATTTATGTTATAATGACTAGAATATCATCTCTCTCTCTCTCTCTCTCTCTACACTCCATCACAATAGAGCCTCCCTGGCCACCCCCTCCTCGTAGGTCCATCTCTCTCCCTCTCTCTCTCTCTCTCCCCCCAGATGCACTTGGCAAGGATAGGAGGCGACTTCGTAGGGGATGGGAGATTCGATAATCTTGTGTCCAATGGGGAGGGCGAGAAGGCTTGCGCAAGCCTCTTTTGTCCAGCCGTCTTTGTGCATGTGTGCGCATCGTTCAATGGAGCCTTCTTTCCCTGGCAGAGTCCCTTATTTAGTCCCCCTCTTGCCCAGTGGGGAGGGAAAGGGGGCTCTGTAGGGTGAGGGATACTGGGCGAGCCTCCACCAACTTGCCTAGTGCTCTCTCTCTACCCAAATAGATTCGCCCCACCCAATCCCCTCCTGCCTAATGAGGAGGGGGAGGTGGCTCCACATGGTAAGGAGGACTGGGGGAGTCTCTCTCTCTCTCTCTCTCTCTCTCTCTCTCTTTGTGTGTGTGTGTGTGCATGCACGTGCGTGCACATCCCCGTCCCCCTTAGTGAAGCTCCCTACCCAATCCCCCTCTTTCCCAGTTGGGAGGGGGAAGGGGCTCCATAGGGTGAGGGGGACTAGGTGAGCCTCCATTGGCCAACCTAGTCCTCTCTCTCTTTCTCTCACTTCCGATCCCCATATATATATATATGGGGAGGGGGAGGGGCTTCGCACAACCCCTACTGGTCTTCTTCTCTTTTTCGAGTAAGAAAGTATCCCACTTCTTTTACAGGCTCAGAAGCAAACCTGCTGGAACAAACCCCAACAAGATTCTTTCCTTCAACAAGGGGAACACAGAGTCTAAACTCTCTGCTGGTCACACCACCTAGTACAAGCTGGTCTTCCCTTCTAACCAAGGGGAACGCTTGCACAACAAATCTTCTCTTCCAACGAAGAGGAACACTGTGTATAGTCCCACAGTTGGACACAAATCCTTCTTTTAGAAAAGAAAGAACAAGCAGAGAGCTATAGAAAATAGATGGAATGAAGCTCAAACTCTCAGCTCACAATCTTTCCCCCAGATTTACAATATAGCCTAGAGAGGAGGAAGGAATGAAGCTTGAACGTAGAACATTTGAGAGGATTTTCTTGTTACCTTAATGTGTGTCACTGCTGCATCTTCAAAGTCTTTATCTTTTTTTGGAGCAGTTGAAGAGGATCATTGAGGGATGTAACCGTTGGAGCTTTTCCTCTTCTTCATCATCATCTTCTTATGCTCTCTTTGTGTCTAACAGATTCCTCAAGTGAGCCAAACACCTGCAGACATTTAATGCATGGAAGACGATGTTAGACAAGAGAGGTTAGGTGTCAGTCAACAACCATACCTCTACTGTAGAAGACCATATAATTTCCATCTGACAGTCCTACTATACTAGGTAGAAGCTTTTGCTCTCTTAGCAGGAAAAAGGTGTCCTTTTAGTCCCCCCTTTCTTCTGACACCTTTCTTACCTACCGTAAAAAGATAGACAGCACATAGTATGAATACATTAAGGATTTGAAGACTATTTGAATTTTCATTGGGTGCCAAAAGCACTTGTTCACCAATTGATGTGTTTGAAAGTCTATAAACACCAATCGATATGAAAACAATATCAGTTAGAATGATATTAAAGTCATTTGGTCACCAATCGATAAAAGTTCTAAACACCAATCAAAATGAAACTTAACATCAATCGGAACACTTGGTTAGTAATTGATTATCTATTGAAACTTCAACTGGTGAAGATATGAACTTTGACTACTAAGAATCTTAGTCGGAGTCGCACTTCGACTGCTAAGAGTCTCAGTCGAAATCGCACTTCGATTGCTAAGGATATCAAGTAGTCAGTCGAAGTGGGACTTCGACTGGTTCAGAAAGTAACACAGTTAGTGGAAGCGGAACTTCGGCTGATTTAGAAAATAACGTATGTAGGATTGGATATTCGGTGATGGCAAAATTTAGAAGGGGGGGATGAATAGATTTGCAGCAGAAACTTAAGCAATTAAAAATTACTTTGAAATTAAGAGTTCTATTCAATTAAACCCCACAGATCTGATGCACTATGTGTGATTAAAGTGTGTGAAACATTTAATCAAACAATGTATGTGTGAACATATAAACAAGTAGTGTGTAAGCGAAATCCCTCTGCAATCATCTATGCGATCAATATCACACTCACACAAGCAAACCACAATGCACAAGGGATTTTTTGGGTGGTTCGGAGATCACCTTCAGTGACTCCCACATCCACTCCTCACACAGTGAGGCCACACTACTCAAAGCTTGAGTACAACACACACATTTGAGCTCGACGGCTCAAACTACACACACACTTGAGCATAGCGGCTCAAACCACACACACACTTGAGCACGATGGCTCAAACCACACACACACACCAGAGCACGACAGCTCAGAAACACACACACACGCTAGAACATGAACATATCTACAGATATCAAAATAGTCCCAAATTTTAACCATAAACTCTACACATGGAACATATCACATGGCTAATTTTTCAGAATTTTCATGACAATATACCTATTTTTAACATTTAACAGAGATCTCATGCAATTTAATGAAATAAATCAACATGATACACAGTGAGCAGTCGGATCTAACAGTCTTAAAATATGTAAACAGTAACCCTAGTTTCATGTAAATTTTCTGTAACATTATCATACACCATAACTATTTATTCTGAATTTTAGAACCATCAAAACATGCATATTTCCTTTAACAGAAATTCTATTATATGTAATCATAATAAAAAATTCAAAAAAATTCATGATTTGACCTAAAGACCATATCTGAACATCCATAAATTTTATAGCATGTGCAAACATCCAAAAATCTCCAAAAATCACATCACACAAGTTAAATTCATAATTCTATAAAAGCTAGATGAACTTGACGGCAAGGGTCTTGCCGTCAGAGTGGGTTAACGGCACAATCGATTGCCATTAACTCAAGAGCTTGGCGGCAATAAGTTTGCCGTCAACCTTCTGTCTGCAGACAACACAGAACGAACACATGAAAACACAAAATTTGGGGGTCCAAGATACGAACTAAAAATCCTGAAAAATACCTAAACTCTAGGTGATAGGTCTAGGGATGAAACACCTAAGTTACTTGCCTCTCCAAAAACCTTTGAAGATCGGATTTTGGCGATGAAGCCCTCCTCGGCCAAGCCAAAGAGATGATGTCTTTTGCCTTGATCTGACCTCCATGCTTGTGCAATCGATCCCCCGGCGTTAGGAGAGCTCCTCCACTTCCAGTAGAGCCTACCAAACACAGAAGTTTGCCGGAGAAGCCTTCAGATTGCTGGATCAAGCCTCTCAAACTCTCCCTTTTTCTCACCCCGAAACCCAAAATAGCCCTAGGTGAGAAAAGTCCTCTCCTAATTGAGATGTCTAGGTTATATAGACAATAGAGTCGGGGTAAACCTAGGTCTTAAGAGTCCTGACCGTTGGGGATGGGTTTCCTAAACGGACTCTGGAGAAAACGAGGCAGTTTTAGATCTGAAATCCCAAACGCAGCAAGAGAAGTAAACGACCACATAACTGCCGTCAACTAGAAATAGACGTCAATCGATGTTGACATCTAGATCATCTGGCCACATAGTCAACGACACAAAAGTTGCCGTCAACATGCTCTTAACGTCAAGGGATGTTGACGTTAAACAAAGTTTCAGGCAGAACAACAAAGCATCAAACAGATATAATATGCACAGAAATTGAGGGCCTTACAGCTCTTCTCTGCTTCAGATCCACATCTTATGGAAATTGCCAATCAGATGAACACCTCCTAGGATGCTTCCGCAATGGCTCTACTGCTACTGCTACTTGATGCTCACTTCACAATAGCATCAGCTGCTCCATCTTCATCATCATCTTCTTCTTATTCTTATGCTCTACTTCTTTTCTCCTGGCGGCGCTCTTTGCTCCTCTTTCTAGCTGCACTTGGATCCTCTTTTTGGATGGATACCTTTTTCACAAAGGACAAAGACATATTTATAGCCCTTATCACGTGACCTCGTACCTGGGAAAGTGTGAGCACCAAGTACCCTAAGTAAGACATGTGCCAATCACATGATATCCTACATAGATGGCATCGTTGAGTGTTCAGAGAAAAAGGTAATCGATGTTATGACAATTGATCTCAAACATAACGTAATTCATGTTTAAATTGTTGGCAATCCATGTTATGACAATCGATGTTTAAACATGAAGTAATCGATGTCTACAAAGAGGTAATCGATGTGTAGACAGTCCAATGTTTAAATATGAAGTAATCGATGTCTACTAAGAGGTAATCGATGTGTAGACAGTCGATGTTTAAATATGAAGTAATCGATGTCTACCAAGAGGTAATCGATGTGTAGACAGTCGATGTTTAAACATGAAGTAATCGATGTCTACCAAGAGGTAATTGATGTTTGATCGATTGTCAAATTATAACATGAATATACAAAGTGCCATAGCTTCGACTGACAGGGTTTAAACATGAACATTCGAAGTCACAGAGCTTCGGATGATAGCGACCAAGATAGAAAAATACGAAGTTCATGGCTTCGACTGACCAAGTGTAAAAGTGAACATCCAAAGTCACAATGTCAAAATGATCTTCATCGGTCAAAGTGACTTCGTCATATCTGAAGCTTAGCTTCGCATATGATGAAGTTCCACTTCGTCATATCTAAAGTCCAACTTCGTATATGATGAAGTTCCACTTCGTTGACAAAGAGCAATTGAGTACATTCGAAGTCAGTGTTGAATTTAGTCTTAATTAGTCGAAATGACTTTGTCATATTGAAGCTTAGCTTCATATATGACGAAGTTCCACTTTGTCATATCCGAAGTCCAGCTTCGTATATGACGAAGTTCTACTTCGACTGACAAAGAACAAATACTAACATCCGAAGGCACAATGATAAAATAGTCATGATCGGTCGAAGTGACTTCGTCATATCCGAAGCTTAGCTTCGTATATGACGAAGTTCTGCTTCGACTGACTGTGACCAAAACTGTACATCCGAAGTCTGTGCTTCGGCTGACTACGACCAAAAGTGAACATCCGATGTTCATTTAAGCATCATTTCAATATGGCCAGTTTTTCTATGAGTCACAGACGTTATTCAAGAGATATTCAACATGGAAGCACTTAAGATTTAACATCAAAACATTGTGAATGTTGACATGATCATTATATGTACAATAAAAGATGTGTACAATATGTCATTGTCAAGATGTGTGCAATATGTCATCATCTAAATACACAACACAACAATCATCCACATATATACAATATGACATCATTAGATTGTATACAATATGTCATCATCAAAACACACAACTCAACAACGCAGTCAATCGAAGTGGAACTTCGGCTGGTAACTTCGATTGATCAGAAGAAAGTCGTGCATGAGGAAATGAAACTTCGACTGATAGCTTCGACTGATTAGAAGAAAATCGTGGATGGCGAAGTGAGACTTCAAGTGATCACTTCGATTGATCAGAGATTTCTTCTTCAATCAAAGTGGACAAAAATAGAAATCGAAGAGATTTTCAGTGCAAATCTTTTTGAAGCGATGAAAGATATTATATTCATGAGATAAATAATATTAAATATAATAAGGATATTTATGATAAACATGTGTTTGATTATCACCAAAATAAAATGATAACATATATGAGAGTGATTCAACAATCTCCCCCTTTTTGGTAATGACAAAACTCATGAATTTTTCTGAAAGAAGTATTTATATTTAATACAGACATTGGACATAAAGATTCATAGATATACTTCTCTCCCTTTTTGTCGATAACAAAAATGGGCAATTCTTACCATTTCCATTCCCCCTTTTTTTGTAAGAAATTTCTTACCATTTGTGAGTTTGAAAGAGAGGGGTTCAACAATAGTTCTTATGAATATGTAACTCTCCCTTGATGTGAGGCTCCCCCTTGATGTGAGGCTCCCTCTTGTTGGGTTTGATCTTGTGGTTTAGTTGACACATCCACTTGTTGTTAGTCAAGTCTTCAAGAGTTTTCCTGCATTGATCTTACAAAAAGAACAAAAATCTTGCAAGGATGTTAGTAGCATTGTAATTTAAAAACTATAACAAAAATATTTATTTGTTACTACTTCCTCTTCATATTTGAGTTGGATGAAGAGCCGGGAGTCACCAAAGCCTTGAGCATCCTTTGTACATGATGCTCCAAGGCTATCCTGCAAATAAATCACTCATAAATAGGTACCCAAATTCTTTTAGGTCCTTGATAGTTAGATGCATAAATGTATCCTTTAAGAATCCACATTAAATGTCTAGTTGTGCAGGTATTAATTGTGTGGCCTAATTTATTACAATAAATATAACAGTGAATGTATTTTATTTTTGAGGCTTAAATGTTCTTGCAATGTTTGTTTGACATATGTTTTTCATAAACATTTTTTTTATGATGCACATCAGTTTTTGTTTCTTTTACAAATTTTGGTGCTGGATATTTATTTGGATATTTGATTTGTTTTTCAGGAGGTTTATATCTAATACCTTGTTTATTGTTGCCAGAGTTTGAACATTTTAAACATAGTTTGAGAGATGTTTTTCTTTTTGTTAATCTTTCCACAGATTCTCTCAAATATGTGTTTCTTCAGTTAGGGCTTTTAGTTTTTCTTTCAACCCTATTACATTATTGTTCTTATTCTTTAAATCCTCACACAAAAGATCATTATTGTGTTTAATATCTTTTAATTGTTTTTCCAATTGTTCTATTTTGGACTTGAGGTTAGAATTAGTATTTTCTAAATAAGTAAAGTAATTTTTTAGATTCTTTAATTCTTTTACAACAATTTTATTCTTTTAATAAAGTTCATTAAAAATATCTTCGAAGTTTTCTGATTCTGAATCTGAATCAGTGCAAGAGTTGAAGGTTGAGTTAGATTGTACCTCATCTAGTCCTACCATGAGGGCTAGACTCTCTTACTATCCTTCAAATTCTGAACTTGAAGCATCAGTGGATGAGACTTCTTCATTGTCTCATGTAGCTGCCATAGCTTTCCTTTTGAATTTCCAGTACTTCTCATCTTTTCTTAGCTTCTTCTTTGATTTTTTTTTGTTGATAAGTATTCTTGAGCTTTGGACAGTCAGGTCTCAGATGTCAGGCTTCCCACATTTATAACAGACTGGTTCCTTCTTATTTTTCTCTTTCTTATAGATCCTTCTTGATCCATTCTTCTTCTTCTTTAAAATTTTTTAAAGCATTGATAGGACTTCATCAACATCACTATTTTCAGAACCTGCATTTTCTGAACTAGAAGAGGAAGAAGTGGATGGAGCAGCAGTTACAACTTTGAAAGCATTAGTAATTCTTTTCTTAGAGGTGCTTTCAGATAATCTTTCCATATTAATCTCATGTGTCATTAATTATCCTATGAGTTTTTCTATTGAGATGGTTGTTAAGTTATTTGCTTCTTTAATAGCAGTTACTTTAGAAGTCCATTGATTTGAAAGAGATCTTAATATTTTTCAGACTAAATCACCTTGAGAGTAGGTTTTTCTTAATGATGCTAAGCCATTGTTATGTCTGTAAATCTTGTGAACATTTGTGTTATATTTTCATCACTTTGCATTGTGAATTGTTCATATTTTCTTACAAGAATATTATTCTAGTTTCTTTAACTTTATCAGTTCCTTCATAAGTTATTCTTAACGTCTCACATATTTCTTTACTGATTTACATGAAGAAACTCTATTGAATTCATTTTTAGATAAAGCACAACATAGGTACTTTTTAGCCTTATAATTTAATGAGATGTTTCTTTTATCTACTAGAGACATTTTAGATGAGGTTGGAGCAAGAGGGATTTTATCACCTTCTTCAAATACCTGCCACAGATCGAAATCTGTGCCTCTGATGAAGCACTCCATGCACATCTTCCAGTATGGGTAATCCTCCCCATCAAAGAAAGGAGGTCTTGTGACAGATTGGCCTTCACTGTAGCCTTGGGCTGCCATGGATATTTCTCTTTAGATTGTGGGATTTTCTTCAATAGAGCTGGGCTCCGATACCACTTGTTGGCCCATAAGATGGCAGCAAGGCTTACCTGGGGGGGGGGGGGGGGGGGGTTGAATAAGATAAACCGAAATCTGAAAGCAAAATCACCACTTTAAAACTTTGGTTAGTGAATGTAATCGTGTGTGATAAAGAGTAGCAGTACAGAAGCAATCACGCACAAGAGCACAAAGAATTTATCATGGTTCAGTACTTCCCCAAATGGAAGACCTACATCTAGTCCCCAGATAAATCTTGTGATTTTACTAACCGGGGTACAATCCCCCAAGGATATACAACACCCAGCCCTGCTGGTCTTCTTCTCTTTCCTGGGCAAGAAGACAGCCCACTTCTTTAACAGGCTCAGAAGCAAACCTACTGAACAAACCCCAGTAAGGTTCTTCCCTTCAACAAGGGGAACAAATGGTATATACCCTCTGCTGGTCACACCATTTAGCACAAGCTGGTCTTCCCTTCTAACCAAGAAGAATGTTTGCACATCAAGCCTTCTCTTCCAACGAAGAGGAACATTATGTACAACCCCACAGTTGGACACAAGTCTTTCTTTTAGAAAAAGAAAGAGCAAGTAGAGAGCCACAAAAAATAGATGGAATGAAGCTCAAACTCTCAGCTCACAATCTCTGCCCCAGATTTACAATGTAGCGCAAAGAGAGGGAGGAAGGAATGAAGCTTGAACGCAGAACACTTGAGAGGATTTTCTTGTTGCCTTAATATGTGTTACTACTGCATCTTCAAAGCCTTCATCCTTTTATGGAGCAGCTAAAGAGGACCGTTGAGGGATGTAATTGTTGGAGCTTTTCCCATCATCATTGTCGTCGTTGTGGTCGTCGTCGTCGTCATCGTCATCACCATCATCATCATCATCATCATCCTCCTCCTCCTCCTCCTCCTCCTCCTCCTCCTCCTCCTCCTCCTCGTCGTCGTCTTCGTCATCATCGTCATCATCATCATCATCATCATCATCATCATCATCATCATCATCATCATCATCATCATCATCATCATCATCATCATCATCATCATCATCTTCTTCTTCTTCTTCTTCTTCTTCTTCTTCTTCTTCTTCTTCTCTCTTTGTGTCTAACAGATGCCTCAAGTGAGAGCCCGACACCTACATGCATTTAATGCATGGAAGACAATGTTAGACAAGAGAGGTTAGGTGTAAGTCAACAACCATACCTCTGCTGCAGAAGACCATATTTCAAACTGACAGTCCTACTATACTAGGTAGAAGCTTTTGCTTTCTTAGTAGGAAATAAGGCATCTTTTTAGTCATCCCTTTCCACTGACACCTTTTTTACCTACCCTGAAAGGATAGACAACACATAACATGAATACATTAAGGCTTTGAAGACTATTTGAATTTTTATTGGGTGCCAAAAGCACTTGTTCATCAATTGATGTGTTTGAAAGTCTATAAACACTAATCAGTATGAAAACAATATCAATTGGAATGATATTAAAGTCATTTGGTCACCAATCGATAAAATCTCTGAACACCAATGAGAATGAAACTTAACATCAATCGGAACACTTGGTCAGTAATCGATTATCTATTGAAACTTTGACTGATGAAGATATGAACTTTGACTACTAAGAATCTTAGTCGGAGTCGCACTTCGAAGAGTCTCAGTCAAAATCACACTTCGATTTCTAAGAATATCAAGTAGTCAATCGAAGTGGAACTTTGACTGTAACAGAAAATAACGTAGTCAATCGAAGTGGAACTTCGGCTGGTGACTTCGAGTGATCAGAAGAAAGTCGTGCATGACGAAGTGAAACTTCGACTGATTAGAAGAAAATCATGGATGACGAAGTGAGACTTCAAATAATCACTTCGACTGATTACGGATTTCTTCTTCAATCAATGTGGACAAAATAGAAATTGATAAAGATTTTCAGTGGAAATCTTTTTGAAATAATGAAAGTTATTATATTCATGAGAGAAATAATATTAAATATATATTAAGGATATTTATGATAAACATGAGTTTGGTTAGCACCATAATAAAATGATAACATATATAAGGGTGAGGGTACTAGGAGCCTTCACCAACTTTCCCAGTGCTCTCTCTCTACCCAGATAGAACCCCCCCACCCAATCCCACTCTTGCCCAATGAGGAGGGGGCTCCACATGGTAAGGCGGACTGGGGACTCTCTCTCTCTCTCTTTCTCTCTCTCTCTCTCTCTCTTCGTGTGTGTGTGTGTGCACGCACGTGCGTTCACATCCCCTCCCCCCTTGGTGAAGCTCCCTACCCAATCCCCCTCTTTCCCAGTTGGGAGGGAGAAGGGGCTCCATAGGGTGTGGGGGACTAGGCAAGCCTCCATTGGCCAACCTAGTCCTCTCTCTCTCCCTATATAGATATGGGGAGGGGGAGGGGGCTTCACATGGTTAGGGGGAGTGGGGGAACCTCCATCGGCCCTCTCTCTCAGTGTGTGTGCATGTGCATGCGTGCACACCCACACCCCAGTGGACCACCTCAGGAAAGACTCCTAGTCAATCCCCCTTGACACCTACAACCCCCCTACATAACCTGCCTAGCGAGCCCGTCCCCTCCTGATGAGCACCCTACCCTAGTAAATCCTATTGGATCGATTGGCAACAAATCACCTGGGGGGGGGGTGGGGTGAATAGGGTGTTTTGAAATATTAAGGCAGACAATAACAAACACTAAAAACTTTATGGTTAGTGGTTAGTAGGTGTGAGCAAAGAGTTATAGAGCGGAAGCAAACACACACACAAAGATCAACACTTAGGATTTATCTTGGTTCAGACCTCCCCTCCAATGAGAGTCCTACGTCTAGTCCGCAAGGAATCACTTGGCATTTCCACTAACCTATCTAAAGGTTACAACCAACACTGAGCCAACTCTATCTTCCCTACACTAGAGGGGCATACACACACTTTCTCCCAGCAAGCCTTCCCTTGCCAAAGGGGAAAACACTCACGCTTGCCCTAGGAAACCAAAGGGGTACGCACAGGGTACCTACTCCTACTAGTTTTACAATGCAATTCTATTTACCAAAGAGGGAGTGCTATACAACACACTGAGTTAGGTAACAATGTAGAAGTGGACACTAAGTGTAGCGTTGTGGTAGTTTGGATCCGAGTTTAATGGTTCTAGTGTGGTGTTCTTGGCCAATGTGTGGTCATTAAGCCTTGGGTGTGACCTTCGTGCCTTGTGTGGGTGTTGTGGGCCGGGAATATGGACCCATATAACTCACTAGTTTTTGGGTGAAGAAGGCGACATAGTATGTCGTCGCATTTTGAACGCGACGGCTTCCCACGTCACGTTCTTCAAACCGCCTTTCTGTCGCAGGCTTCCGATAGACGATGGTCATGTCTGTCGTGTTTAAGATGTTTTAAATGCGACGACTGCCTACGTCGCGATTTAGATTTGAGTTTTAATACAGTGCTTTTAGGCCAGACAGAGTAGGGGCTGTCCGGCCGAGGGAGAAGGTTTTGCGGCGTCTTTGGCGATTTCGGCTTCCAAGTGGCTGGGTTGGCGCGGTTTCCACGCGAGGAGAGCGTCCGGAGCGTGGACACGCTGGTGGTGTGGCGTTCTTCACGATTTTCGTATTCTTCGAGTTGGTAGGGAGACTTCTCCCTTTGTTTTGAATTATTTGAATGGTTTAAAGATTAGCAATTCATGCTATTGTGGTATGTTGTGGTTTATTTTTATTTTATTAGCTTTAATGTTGGTTTAGATGATGTGTGGAATGGGTTCCTAGAAGGAGGAGGATCCGGTGGTTTTGTCTGAAAGGTGACGGTTTGACCCATCTCGTTCCTTTATGAACGCTCCGATTGGTGTATTTGTATTGATTGGTATGAAGGCAACACTTGAGTTCGTCATTTTCATGCCTTTCGATTAGCTTGAAGGCGTTAGGTTATCCCATCGCGTTTAGCACTTCGACTGACGAGTGGTATACTGATTGTCATGAAAGTGACAATGTGGTCCATCGTGTTCATGAGCTTCGACCGGTGGGTTAATCGATTGTTTTGAAGGCGACGTGTCAGGCCGTCGCGATTCTGAACGCAACATCTGTATCCGTCACGTTTTAGCTTATGTAGTGTGTATTGTAGGTTGGCAATGAGGGTCCTATGTTGACCTAGCCCTGGTTATCAAGTGTGTTGTTAAGATGTTTAAGTTGGGTTTATATTATTAAAGTATGGTTTAAAGCTAATCGACTAGATTATGATTATGTTAATTATGTTATCATATTAGAGTTATGTGGTGTATGAGCTTAGTGATATGTAGTTGCAATGAGGTCATGAGATGAGCAATGACAAGCAAGTTTATAATGTGATTTATCGTGGTTTAAGAATATAGTTTAATGAGTAAGTTAAATATTTAGCGTGGCTTGTGTGTTTGCTGAGTTTGGTGGTTCAACGCCTATTCTAAATTGCCTCTCTAGTCGGGTACCCTAGATTCTGTGTGAGCCAGGCAGGTTGTGCTCGGGGTTTGTCATGGTACTCTGTGTACTGTAGTTGTCAGTGTCTTCTTCCTAGACACACACCCTCACTCGTGTGTTGAGTAGTTCATCCGGCTGAGGGAAAGACTATAATAGGGCAGCGACTCGTGTGTTGTGGGTGTGTTCCGTCACTTGTAGCGCGCTCGTGGTTGGGGGACGGGCACTAGTAGATATACTGGTCACCAACTAGTCCTGTGTTTCCAGTGCCTCACTTTAAGGAGCTTAGGCCAGAGTCTCTAAAGGTGCCAGACATGGGTTTGCAGCATGGTGGTGGTCTGCAGAGTGCTATTGGTTGGTCTCCATAGTTCCTTGGCTTTGCACTGTGGTTGTGGAGCGGTAGTTGGACCTTCTGTCCTTGACTGTGAGACTGAGAGGTGGTTCTTGTGTTGTGTTTTCTTGGTTGGATACTGGCGTCATGAACTAGTAGCCTTTACCCATGTAGTGGTGTTGTTCCTTCCGACTCAAGCTTTCTAGTAGGTGTGGTTGTGAGTGGTGACTCTCTGATTATGGTTCTTAGTCGTTTATGATGTGCAGTGATAGTAGTGTAATTGTGATTATGGTTCAATTGTGGTACCTTGTGGTTGTAGGTATCGGTACCTGTCGTGGGTAACAAGTTGTTGTGGCACGCTGTGTGCCATTCTTTTCAGGTGTTGAGGTGGATCGGTATTCTGTGGAGGTTGTGTTGCGTGACCTTCCACTTGTTGTGTTTTTACTCTTTTATGGGTAGTTCTCCGTGATGTTTGATTACTACAACATGTGGTGGACTGGCCCTTGGTTGCCAGTCCTGTTGCCTTTCGTTGGGGGTTGGCCTTGTGGCTCATGGTTACTCGTTTTAGTTACTGTGGTGGACTGGTGTCTCTGCACTAGTCCTGCTGTTTCCTTTATTTTACGAGAGTTGTATTAGTTAGTGTGTTTAGGTTTTAATGCAGTTTAATTATGTTAGTTGCTAGCACGTTTTTACTCCAGTAGTTCTCCTGTTAGTGTTGCCTGCAGTGAGACCCTTAGTGGTTGAGGTCTCTGTTGCTGTGTTGTATTACTAGTTTGTTGTTGTTTTTGGGAGGTCCCTGGTGAGCCTGTGACTTGTTGAGGCTCACTCCCTTACAGTTCCTTTCAGGTGTTAGCAATGTGTTTGGCTTGCAGTGGTGTTGTGGCAGACTTGAACCACCAGCAGTTGCACTGTAGTTGTCGTTATGTGAGCTTTGCTCTCTCGGATATGCCCCAAGTAGTTGTACTTTTCTCTTGGACATGTAATAATGTATTGGGACAATGTAATTGATTATGAATGAGTATGAATACATGTACTTTCTTGTATATTATACTCTTATAGTTGTGTTTTATATTCTTATTGGACACGTGTGTAAGCTATCCCTTGCGAGACTTCGGTCTATTCGCAGGAGGCGGGTTTGGATATGGAGCCTTATTGGCATAAGTATCCAAGGTCGCTACACTAAGCTTGATTTCAACTAAGCACTCAGAGAGAGAAGACAAAGGTTGTCTAACTAAGCTTGGCTCTCTCTCTCTCTCTCTCTCTCTCTCTCTCTCCCTCTCTCTCTTTCTCTCTAAATGGACTTTGAAGATCTTCTAAAGGTGTTTGAGTTCACACAGATTGGAGAACAAAATGCTTGAATGAAAGTTGAAATGCGTTGAGAAATTTTCACGGGATCAAAGCATGAAGACCGTTTTTCTTCCATTGGCTTCGACTCTCCCATTTATAAGCTTCAATTCTTCTACAAGCCTTTGAATATTTGACCATTTGAATATAGGCGTTTGAATTTTCTCTTGTGTGTAACATCTTTAAACTTGAGTGTGACGATCATTTTCTTCCTATTTTGAGTGTTATGCATTCTACTATTGTTTTATGCATTAAATGACCTACATGCAAAAATAGACACGAAAAAATTATGGGTAGGCAATCATACATTTATGTTAATATGCAACTGAGAAGAGTTAAGAGAATAGACTACTGGTGTACATGTTATTTCAAGGGTACATTTGCCCCGTCTGCTCCTTATGGTAACTTTTTAGAGCATTAAATATATATATACAAAGATATTTATAATTTAAAATAATCATATCTTCAATAACATGACTAATATTTTGAAATAAAAAAACATATTAAAAGCACTTCAATCATTCTTAGAAACATTAGTTGCGTAGATAATGCTTTAGCATAAATAGAATTTCATTCATATGGAGAATAGTCTTATCAAAAAATTTATCAAGTATTTATATAAAAAAGTGATAATATTTTCTTAAAAACATTACGAAATAAGTCTATCACTAAACAAATATTCAACAAATAATAATTAATCTTTGAATGATACAAATATACAACTAAAGAGATTAACTTTTACTAGAGGTTCGACTTTAGAATAAAGTCGCAGCATAAGTTGAAGTAAATATTGACTTACAGTTCGACTTGTGTGAAGCTTCTTCTTCAATCAGAGTGAACATCGACTGCTAAGCAAATATACCAGTCAAAGTGGGACTTCAACTCATGAAGCAAGTCTACTTCAGTCGCAGTCAGAGTTCAACTTGTGAATCAAGTTGAAGTTCGACTTCGACTTATGCCATAAGTCTGCTTCAGTCGGACTTGAGCTTCAACTGATGAAGAATTTTATTCTTCAATCAAATTCAGACTTTGACTCTTGAAGTGACTTCTGCTTCAAAAAAATAGATATTACAGTCGATCTTATACTTAGCTGATTTTGTTGTTTGTTAGTGTACTGTTCAAAATAGTATTTCAACTGATAATATATGCAATATTTGTAAAAATTCTTTTAATCAATAAATACACTTTCTGCCATTTAAATATAAATGCATTTAAGCAACAAATAACTTTTGTCAATAATATGAAAAATAATATTATTTATCATAATCAAAATTAAGATAATTAGAGTATGATTAAGATGCATAGATTAACAAGTAATATTGTAGACAAACTTTTAACTACACATGCTCTCAACAGATCTCTCATATCCTCCCTCTAGTGTGTCCTCTCTCTCTCTCTAGACATGTAAATATAATTTTATAATCTTCTTGTACAAGTCACTCTAACCCATAATAGACTATAGTTAAATAGATAGAGAGTAACACCATGAAATTGCGATGATATATTTGCAACATTTCCCATTACAAGTGATGTATATGGTAGTATTTTATGAAGGATGACATATTTGTCATTTCTCATGTAAGAATAATTTGTATGCAAAAATCGAAAGAAGAATATAATAGGCTAGTTTCCAGCAAAAAAGACAAGGTTACATATAGGCTTTTACTATGTCTTTATTTCCATACTCTTAATTAGGATGTTTCCTATTAACTAACTATTAATGGAAAGAAGCAAACTATAAATTTGCTCTTGGCTCTTTTCTCATTGTATATTATGGGTCTATGCTAAGAGAAATAAACCAAAAGGAATTTAACTCGGTGCACCATGAATAATGCATTGGGCTAGTGCTGCCTCCTAGAGGTGATATCCAACCATAAAAATGAAAACTGATATCCAACAACATTAGAAACCAAAAAATGATCAATTTTCTCTGTACAATACAATTTCTAATGATCGGCCAATCATCATAATAACAATAGTGTTGCTCAAGTTATGGAGACTCGGAAGGAAGTGAATGAGTCTTAATCTGATTAGTTATACCAAAAAATATAAAAGTGGGCATAGATAAGTAAACACATAGAAGAATGTTGAGATTTTTAGCCTAGTTTGGAGTTGACCCACTCAGCTTCCTATGTCCAGTCCATAAGGCAAACACCTTATGATTTGACTAACAATGAAGCTCGCTACAAATAGCACAACCACCTAGTGCACAATTTGCACCCAGGTCTTTCCTTCAATAAGGAGAAATAAACACATTGTATTTCCGCTTGATTTTGATGATAACAAAATTCTTTGTTGTTGGTTGATTTTGATGATACAAAACTCTTGATTATCTTGGTTGATTGATTGGTTTCAAGTAACTTGTATGCAGAAAATGTTGCTAGGTTCTTAAGCATTCATCTTAAGCCTTCTTATTTCAATGCACATCAAATATGAGGGTCTAATATTTTTATTTAGATGTATGACAACAATACAGGTTTTGCAATGAAGACCATGAGTTAGAAGAACCAATGGTATGCCAAACAAAGTGAATTCAAGTGTTCAATGCTCATGTTAAAAGTTATGAAGAAATAGGTCAAATGTCGACTTATACATACTTGATGGTTGTCCTATGTGTTTGAAGAGCAAGTGAAAACTTGATCAAGACAACCATCTAAGTAAAGGTCGACTGACCCAATCTACAAGTTGACTTATATTCAGCAAAGGTTGACCAACAATGTTTTGGAGGTTGACAAATAGCTCCTTGAGACCTTCTACAAGCATAGTTAGTGAGAGTGCAGAGGAAATGTTGACCTATCCAAGTAGTGGTTGACCTATGTTATAACACCTCATATAAAAATATGTTAAATGGACTAAATCAGTAAACTACCAATAACTCGGACTAGTCATTTTCAGAGCTCGAGCAGGAAAAGAACTCTGAAGTTAAGCGTGCTCAGTTGGGAGTAGTCCCAAGATGGGTGACCTTTCTGAGAAGTCTACCAACTAGTATGGTTGTTGGGCAAGTTTACTGGTTGGGTTGTCACAAATGGTTTCAGAGCCTTACCCAACTGGAAGTGCAGGAACTAAGTGCCACACAGGGAAAAGTGCTACGCTATGGGAGCCACCTCTTGAGGCCATAATGGCACAAAGTGCTACATAGCGGGAGCCACCTCATGAGCCTATGGGGGGTCACCTCTAGAATCCTATCTGCCTGGGGTTTGACTGTGTGCTACATGTGCCTAACGACGGGGACGTTGTTGATATAAGAGAGGTAGATTGTAACACCTCATATAAGAATATGTTAAATGGACTAAATCAGTAGACTACTAATAACTTAGACTAGTCATTTTCACAACTCAAGCAGGAAAAGAACTCTGAAGTTAAGCGTGTTCAGTTGGGAGTAGTCCCAGGATGGGTGACTTTTTGAGAAGTCTACAAACTAGTATGGTTGTTGGGCCAATTTGCTGATTGGGTCGTCACATATGTTGTGTTACCCTTATCTATGGAGACCCCGGGGGGTGAATGGCTCTAAATCATGGTCAGTATGTAGTTTAAGCATTTCTTAGCAATCTTTAGGAGAAAGATAAATGTGCAAGAAAGGAAATGCAAGCGTGAAAGCAACACCAAGATTTATCCTAGTTCAATGTTGACACACTCAACACCTATGTCTAGTCCTCAAGGGAAAACATCTTAAGATTCCACTATCCTATTGTAACTACAGTCTATAATATAATGCTGTCCAGCGGGTACAAACACCACACCTAATCCTCTCTGGTCATCTCCTTCTACCTAAGGAGAAAAGACAACATAACACTAGATATAGACCTATGATCAGTCCCTTCCTCCTGCTATAACTAGAGTAGGTCCTCTCCTTCTACCCAAAGTCACCAATTGGTGCGACATTTGTTCATTAATCGGTAGAAGGCTTAGACATTAATCGATATGGACTTAGACAATTTTCCATAAAGTAAATAATATGGAATTAGAAAATTTTCCATGAAGTAAATAATATGGAATTTACTTGAGCCTTTTTAGAATACTTACAACGATGATCCTTAGAGTCATGAAAAGAGTTATTTATCCTATTGATAGACTTAATGAAAAATAGATATTAAAGCAAAATGTCATCAAGATCATTAAGAATAAGAAAAACAAGAATGAAAGGATAAATATGTGTTGACACATGATATTCACAGGTTGACATTTGTACTATATAGGTCAACACTAAGAATATCATGTGTCGACACCAATAATGAGAATGAAGTTGCGATTGAACATATGAATACATTAGATATGAGGATTTGTATTTAGAGTATAGTCATGATTAAAGATGAGTAATCTTGAGGTTTTTTGTTATCACCAAAATACATAGTCATGGAGAAAAAAAGTCAACAATGTCCCCCTTTTTGGTGATGACAAAACTAAAAAATTAACTAAAATATTGACCATCAAAGCACATTTGAGTAATGCATGATAACATCAGTGAACTACATTGATAACAAAAAAAAATTGATATGTATTTTAGAGTATTTCTCCCCTTTTTTGTCAAAAACCAAAAAAGAAAAATAAGGAAATAGGCATGACCAATGAGAAATGGAAGTATGTGGGGTTAAGAAATCAGGAGATGGAAAAAGATTAATGAAAGGCTCCCCCTTAGTCCAAGTCTCCTTCTGAGTCCATGCCAATCTCAGGTGATGAAAGAGTCAAATGTAGGAGACTGGTCATAAATGAGTAATTCAAGGTTGTGTTCCAATTTCTGAAGGAAACAAGGGAAAGGTATATGATACCGATTGAGAAGTAAACAGATGGTTTCTTCCAATGATGTTGACAAGAAAGGATGGGAACACATAGATGACAGAAGCATTTTAAGGTTGTGTTTCGGTTGTAGAAACAAGATAGTAGGTGAGTGCCAGTTTGTGAGGGAAATACAATGATTTATATAGTAGAAGTCATGCATCATTCCAAGTAACTCTGAAAAATTTTAATATTGTTTAGTTATTGCAGAAACAAATCTTCTACAAATTGCACATGACCAGTTCCCTTCTGAGAGAGGTGAATCTCTCTTTAGGTAGAGCTTTTGTGAAGATGTCTGCCAACTAATTTGCTGTGCCTATAAATGAAATGTCTATATTACCTTGTGCTACATGATCCCTAATAAAATGGTACCTGACCTCAATATGCTTGGTTCTTGAATATTGTACTGAATTCTTTGTGAGATTGATTGCACTGGTGTTGTCACATAGCATGGGTACTGATTTGATGTTGATTCCATAATCCTCAAGTTGCTGCTTAATCCATAGTAGTTGAGTATTCAACTTCAATTATCGACAAGGCCACTGAGTTATGTTTTCTTAAGGACTAAGAGATCAAGTACCCTGCAAGAAATTGACAGCATCTGCTAGTGCTTTTTCTATCTACTTTGCATCTAGCATAGTTAGTATCAGAATATCTAATTAAATTCATTTTACATGATTTAAGATACCATAGTCCTAATTCATATGTATGTGTTAAATATCTAAATATCCTTTTGACTGAAATCAAATGGGATTCCTTTGGATCTGCTTGATATTTGAACACATGCATACACTAAATAAAATGTCAAGCCTACTGGCTGTTAAATAAAGTAGAGAACCAATACCTCTGTAAAACTTCTGATCCACTTTCTTACTTTGAGGATCACTGTCTAACCTGGTGGAGGTGCTCATTGGAGTGTATAGACTCTTTGCATGTTCGAATCCAAACATTTTCAGCAGGTCCTTGATGTACTTGGTTTGATGGATGTCGGTTCCTTCCTTGCCTTGTTTGATTTGAAGCCCGAGAAAATAAGTCAATTCACCTATCATGCTCATCTCGAATTGTCCCTGCATCAACTTTTCAAAAATACTTGCAAAGTGATTCATCAGTAGCTCCGAAAATAATGTCATCAACATAAATTTGCACAATTAATGTATTCAGAGAACATGATTTAATGAACAATGTGTCATCTACTTTACCTCTAGTAAAACCATGGTTTAGAAGAAATGCACTTAGTCTTTCATACCAAGCTCTTGGAGCTTGTTTCAGACCATATAGTGTCTTATGCAATTTGAAAACATGATTTGGGAAATCAAGGTCATCAAAATCAGGTGGTTGTTCTACATATACTTCTTCCTTGATAAACCCATTTAGAAAAGTAGATTTTATATCCATTTGAAAATGTTATGCCAATAAAATTCTAATTGCCTCAAGTTTATCAACAGGTGCATAGGTTTCATCAAAATCTATGCCTTCCTCTTGGGAATAAACTTGAGCTACCAGCCTAGCCTTGTTCCTAGTAATGACACTAGCCTCATTCACTTTGTTTCTGAACACCCATTTGGTGCCAATTATTAGATGGTATGATGGCCTAGGTACAGGAGTCCAAACATGGTTTCTCTTGAACTGATTAAGTTCATCTTGCATGGTCAAAATTCAAGAGTCATCAGTTAGTGCCTCATTGACCATCCTAGGGCTCAATTTGAGAGAGAGATAAATGCTAGGTAATCGTAAGGAATCATATTACCTCTTGTCCCTACCCTTGACTTGGATCACCTATGATATTTACTTTGGGATGATCCTTCTAAAATTTCCACTCCCTAGGAAGATCTTCATGAGATGGTTTATTTTGGAGTAGTTCTTCCAATGGTGGCTCCTCCTTGTCTTCTTTAATGGTGATATCCTTTGGTTTTTCTACTAGTTCTCCTATTCCTTCATCATTACTATCATTTTCTTTCCTTAAAGATGGGTTAGCCTCATCAAATATGATATGAATGGTTTGCTCAATCAATAAAGTTTTTCTATTAAATACTCTATAACTTTTAAGTTTTGAGGTATAACCAAGAAATATACTTTTATTGGATTTTGCATCCAGCGTACCCAAGTTTGACTTACCATTGTTGAGAATGTAGCATTTTCATCCGAATGGCTTGAGATGACTAACATTTGGTTTCTTGTCCTTGTATAATCCATATGTAGTTTTATTCAGAATTGGTCTGATCATTGCTCTGTTGATTATGCAGCATGCTATGCGAGTGTGTGTTCTCTATTCTTCCTTTTTCTCTCTGTATCTTTTTCTCATAGACAAAATCTCTTATTTAAAACTTTTATGAGTGATAGCCGTTGGATCTTCCCATTATCTCAGAATCACTTGAACGTTAGACTCAAGGCTTGACATGTTAGGTGCAACAAAGTATTTGTTCCATGCAGATAGATATCTTATGTACGTTCACATCTTGCACGTTTCTATTTTTGCGAAAACCTTGTACGAGCTATCTTTTCTGGTTTTAATGACATGAGCTTGGCACACTTTTAGAACCTATAGACATTGTCCTTATTTGCTAGGCACTAGCTGGCCAGAATAGATACACATCTCAAGAAAGTTTGTTAGCTTTAGGTTTTTTCAAATAATACTATTGTAACACCCCACTTAGGCCCGGTCCAGTTATACCAACTCTCATCGAGTCCAAGTGGCGTGCTACATGGGGAACACACCCCAACATATATCAAATGCAGGTTGATTCATTCACAAATAAATACTAATGCAGCGGAAATAAAGAACAACTCATCAACTTTAATATCCAAATCCATAGTCCATAAAAGAAGTCCACGATAGCTAAGTAGTTTAAATACAAGGTTCATAACATAAGAAATTCCTCACATACAAATGTCACTCAACACACAAAGCTAATGCTTGTTGGCCCGGCTAGCTTGACAGCTCGATAACCTAGAGGGGGGGGGGGTGAATAGGTTTTTCTGATTTCTGAAACAGAAACTTAAGACAGAAAATTATTACTTGAAAGTTAGGTTAGTTTAGTGTGATAAAGAGTAGCAGTGCGGAAGCAAATAAACAATCACACAAATGAGACAAGAATTTATTCTGGTTCGGCCCTTCCCACATGGAAGTCCTACGTCCCCACATGGAAGTCCTACGTCCAGTCCCCAAGCAACCTCTTGGGATTTCACTAACCAAGGGTACAGTCCCCCTCAAGGACACTACAACACCCAGCACCCCAGCTGGTCTTCTTCTCTTTCCCGGGCAAGAAGGCATCCCACTTCTTTTACAAGCTCAGAAGCAAACCTTCTGGTACAAACCCCTAGCTAGGTTCTACACTGTATACAGTCCTACAGCTGGACAGAAATCTTTCTTAGAAAAGAAAGATCAGACCGAGAGCTATTACAAGATGAACACTTAAGAACTAGCTCACAGTCACAAAACTCTCCCCAAAAATTACAATGAGCGCAGAGAGAGAGAATGAAGAGAGAAAAGAAAGCTTGAAGGCTTGAATGCTTCAGATGCTTGAACACTTCTTCTGGGCTCAGGCTCTTTCTCTCTTTTCCTTTGAGTGTATGTGGCGTTCAGGTCCCTTACTGGTTGTACACTCCTTCAAAGATATTCAGGAAGGCTCTCGCTTCTTTTCTTCAGCCTTGCTTCATCTTTTATATGAGAGGCTTTAGAATAGATCCGTTGAAGAGATCCGTTGGAGCTCTTCTAGACGTTGCTGATCTTCTCTTCATTTGTCTTAATCAGACTCTGGTGGTTTTCGAGATCTGTAAGCATAGAAGAGAGTGTTAGCATAAAAGAGTGTTTATAAGATAACAATGCATGCTACTGTGTTTCTGCTATCATGATAAAAATAGCAGTTCATATCTTTTTCTGACACGACTTTGAGATATGCATGTAGCCTTTTTGTCAAAAGATATTTGAATTTTCATTTAAGCGCCAAAAACACTTCAGAGCAAATCGATGTTTAAGTTACTTATCAAATCGTTATACTTATAAGACTTAACAAATCATTATGAATCTTAACAAATCGATGTGAGAAGCAAATCGTTATGGCACTTATCGAATCGTTGTGAGAACCAAATCATTGTGAGAGCAAATCGTTGTTCTCACTTATGAAATCGTTATGAGAACCAAATCGATATGAGAGCAAATCATTGTTCTCACTTATGAAATCGTTATGAGAACCAAATCGTTATGAGCCTTAACGAATCGTTATGAGAACCAAATCGATATGAGAGCAAATCGTTGTTCTCACTTATGAAATCGTTATGCGAGCAAATCGTTATGAGCCTTAACGAATCGTTATAGAAGGCAAATAGATGTGAGGGCAAATCGTTGTGCTCACTTATCAAATCGTTGCATGATAAAATCCATGTTTCACTTAACGAATCATTACATGATCAAATCATTGTGTAACTTATGAAATCGTTGTTAGTGAAATCGATGTGGCACTTTTGAATAGAAATCGATGTATATTGAATGAACATCTATTTAGAATTTTAGTGCGCCTTAAAATAATCATAAATATTGATGAAACAATCTAATCATAAATTTTGTTAGCACCAAAATATGAAGGTAATAAAGAGTGGTTCAACAATCTCCCCTTTTTGGTGATGACAAAATTTATGTGAATTTTCTGACACAAATATATGAAGCATAGAAATTCAGAAAATTCATAGAACATACAAATTCTCCCCCTTTTTGTCACTAACTAAAAAGGAAGGATCTTACCATGCATTCTCTCCCCTTTGAGAAAATGTCTTACCATTGAGGGGTTCAACAATAATAGATATTCAATGAATAACTCCCCCTTAGTGAAGCCTCCCCCTGAGCATGAGACTCCCCCTTAATGTGAGGCAAGTCAGATCTTGTTGCTCTTGACCTTATACATGTTGATTGTCAAGTCTTCAAGATTTTTATCTGCATACATCTTAACAGTAAACTTTGCAAACATTGTTAGTATCAATTAAAAAAAAAATTCAATATTTATGACTACTCCCTCTTCAGATGAGATTTGGATGAAGAGTTGGCAGTCACTCTTGCCTTGAGCATCCTTGATCCTGATGCTCTAAGGCTACCCTGCAAACAACTTATTCAGAAATAGGTACCCAAATCTTTTTGGGTACTTGATTGTTAGATGCATGAAAATATCCTTTCGGGATCCATACTAGGTGCCTTGTTGTGCAGGTGTTTACAATGTGTCCTAATTTATTTCAATAAGAACAACAATGAATGTAATCTATTTTACAGTTTAGAACACAATTTTTAGAAACATTTTTCTTTTGATAAGACTTGTTCATTTCAGAGGCCTTTTTCTGAGGCATTTTGGTTTCTTTTACAAATTTTGGCAAATGATATTTTCCTGGATTTATGGCTTGTTTTTCTTTTTCGGAGGAATGTATCCAAGCCCTTGTTTATTATTTCCAGATTTTGATCCTCTTAATCATAGAGCTAGAGATATTTTTCCTTGAGTTAATTTCTTAACTGATTCTTTTAAATACATATTTTCTTCAGTTAGAGTTTTTAAATTTTCTTCTAACTCTAACTTCTCATTATTCTTACTTTTCAAATCTTCATTTAAAAGATGATTATTATCTTTACTGACCTTTAGTTGTTTTTCCAATTGTTCCATTTCTGATTTAAGATCAGAATTAGTATTTTCCAAACAAGTAAGGTTGTTCTTGATATTTTTCAATTCTTTTACAACAACCTTGTGTTTATCATAAAGTTCATTAAAGACTTCTTCCAAGTCTTCAGATTCTGACCCAGAATTTGTGCATGAATTAAAAAATGAGTCAGAATGTACCTCATCTAGTCCTACCATGAGGGCTAGATTTACTTGCTCTTTCTCTGAACTTGAGCTTGTGTCCTCTTCATTTTCCCAAGAAGCCGCCATGGCTTTTCTTTTGAACTTCTTGTGCTGCTTCTTGGACTTTTCGGTTTGACCAGTCTTCTTGAGTCTTGGACAGTCTGGTCTTAGATGTCCAGGTTTTCTGCATTCATAGCAGACTGGTTCTTTCTCCTTTTTCTCTTTCCTTTGGATCCTTCTTGACCCATTTTTCTTCTTCTTTAAAATCTTCTGAAGTTTGGACAATACTTCATCAACATCACTGTCTTCAGATCCTGTAATTTTTGAGCTAGAAGAAGAAGTGGAAGGAGCAGCTACCACTTTAAGAGCATTAGTACATTTCTTCTTAGATGAGATTTTAGATAATCGCTCCATATTTATTTCATGTGCCATGAGAGAACCTATTAAATTATCAATCGACAATTTGGTTAAATCATGGGCCTCTTCAATAGCAGTTACTTTAGGTGTCCATGAAATAGTTAAAGACCTAAGTATCTTCCTAACGGTTTCCTCATTAGAAAGAGTTTTACCAAGAGAGCTTAAACCAACTACTATGCTTGAAAATCTATTATACATCTGAGTAATGCTTTCGTTTGGAAGCATTTTAAATTGTTCATATTGAGAGACAAGAATATCTATCCTAGTTTGTTTCACTTTATCTGTTCCTTCATAAGTTATCTACAGTTTATCCCACATTTCTTTAGCAGATTTACATGCAGAAACTCTACTAAATTCCTTTTTGGATAAAGCACAACATAAATAGTTCTTAGCTTTGAAATTTAATGATAATTTATTTTTATCTACTGTTGTAATAGCAGTAGTACCTTCAGCAGGAACAATAACATAATCTCCTACCTCAATTACCTGCCACAGATCAAAGTCTGTGCCTCGAATGAAGCATTCCATCCTCATTTTCCAGTATTGGTAGTCCTTTCCATCAAAGAATGAAGGTCTGGTGACTGATTGACCTTTAGCATATCCTTGAGCTGCCATGAATCTTTGCTCTAAGATCGTTGGATCTTCTTTGAATGTTCAGAGACCCGCTCTGATACCACTTGTTGGCCCGGCTAGCTTGGCAGCTCGATAACCTAGAGGGGGGGGGGTGAATAGGTTTTTCTGATTTCTGAAACAGGAACTTAAGACAGAAAATTATTACTTGAAAGTTTGGTTAGTTTAGTGTGATAAAGAGTAGAAGTGCGGAAGCAAATAAACAATCACACAAATGAGACAAGGAATTTATCCTGGTTCGGCCCTTCCCACATGGAAGTCCTACGTCCAGTCCCCAAGCAACCTCTTGGGATTTCACTAACCAAGGGTACAGTCCCCCTCAAGGACACTACAACACCCAGCACCCCAGCTGGTCTTCTTCTCTTTCCCGGGCAAGAAGGCAGCCCACTTCTTTTACAGGCTCAGAAGCAAACCTCCTGGTACAAACCGCAGTGCGGTTCTGCTAGACACAAACCCCTAGCTAGGTTCTACACTGTATACAGTCCTACAGCTGGACAGAAATCTTTCTTAGAAAAGAAAGATCAGACCGAGAGCTATTACAAGATGAACACTTAAGAACTAGCTCACAGTCACAAAACTCTCCCCAAAAATTACAATGAGCGCAGAGAGAGAGAATGAAGAGAGAAAAGAAAACTTGAAGGCTTGAATGTTTCAGATGCTTGAACACTTCTTATGGGCTCATGCTCTTTCTCTCTTTTCCTTTGACTGTATGTGGCGTTCAGGTCCCTACTGGTTGTACACTCCTTCAAAGATATTCAGGAAGGCTCTCGCTTCTTTTCTTCAGCCTTGCTTCATCTTTTATATGAGAGGCTTTAGAATAGATCTGTTGAAGAGATCTGTTGGAGCTCTTCTAGATGTTGCTGATCTTCTCTTCATTTGTCTTAATCAGACTCTGGTGGTTTTCGAGGTCTGTAAGCATAAAAGAGAGTGTTAGCATAAAAGAGTGTTTATAAGATAACAGTGCATGCTACTGTGTTTCTGCTATCATGATAAAAATAGCAGTTCATATGTTTTTCTGACACGACTCTGAGATATGCATGCAGCCTTTTTGTCAAAAGATATTTGAATTTTCATTTAAGCGCCAAAAACACTTCAGAGCAAATCGATGTTTAAGTTACTTATCAAATCGTTATACTTATAAGACTTAACAAATCGTTATGAATCTTAACAAATCGATGTGAGAAGCAAATCGTTATGGCACTTATCGAATCGTTGTGAGAACCAAATCATTGTGAGAGCAAATCGTTGTTCTCACTTATGAAATTGTTATGAGAACCAAATCGATATGAGAGCAAATCATTGTTCTCACTTATGAAATCGTTATGAGAACCAAATCGATATGAGAGCAAATCGTTGTTCTCACTTATGAAATCGTTATGCGAGCAAATCGTTATGAGCCTTAACGAATCTTTATGAGAACCAAATCGATATGAGAGCAAATCGTTGTTCTCACTTATGAAATCGTTATGCGAGAAAATTGTTATGAGTCTTAACGAATCGTTATAGAAGGCAAATCGATGTGAGGGCAAATCATTGCGCTCACTTATCAAATCGTTGCACGATAAAATCGATGTTTCACTTAACGAATCGTTACACGATCAAATCATTGTGTAACTTATGAAATCGTTGTTAGTGAAATCGATGTGGTACTTTTGAATAGAAATTGATGTATATTGAATGAACATCGATTTAGCATTTTAGTGCGCCTTAAAATAATCATAAATATTGGTGAAACAATCTAATCATAAATTTTGTTAGCACCAAAATATGAAGGTAATAAAGAGTGGTTCAACAATGCTCACGCTCCGAATCCGATCTCGCTACTAAAGCCTCGGATCCGCCGTCTCACCTGAAATGTTAAGCAAGTATGAGTCTACAACAAAGACTCAGCAAGCAACCCAAAAATGGACTACCAAACTGACATATATAATGGTTTCAAATCATGTTATTGCATATAGATTTCAGAAATCATACTACTTGCTAAGAATTCATTTGCTAAACATATCTTAAGTCAAAAGTGTGTACAAATGCTACTTGTATAAGTCATCCATTTAAGACATTGTGCTAATCTCAGAATGTTTAGTTTCGCAAAGTGATTTCAGATCTGATCATGATGACATAAATTTAAGTATCAACATGGTGTATTTGTCATACATGGTTTCAAGAGTTTGCATAAGTAAGCATGACTACTAAACATTCATCTGAATGGAAATAAGACAAGTATTACATATAATCATTCTAAGGCTGAAAACAAACATTTTGCATAACATATACGTATGTACAAATTTGCCAAGACACAGCCCAAACCACCCATTAGAAGTCAAATAGACATATAAACATATACTCGCCACCTAGGCAGATAGTGAAAGAGTCTTGGTTACTAAAAATTGAACATTTCCATAAGGGCATTACTATGGTCCTGTTCCAGATTACTTCTATGGTGGTAGTGTCTTATTGGTTGAATACAGAATCATATACGAATTTTCCAGATTCAAATGCAACATAACATGCGGCCCAAATCATATACACATATTCAAATCATGACAGAGACATATTTCAGATTGATCACATGCTGTATTTTTTGGGAATTTTCCCCAAAAATCTGCTCAATATAACACATTTCTCATGATAACAACATACTTAAAATAGTTACAGACATCATAAATTCACAAAATTTGGTCAGAACATGTCTCTATTGTCATGGATCAAATCGGTAGTTTTTCATGATTTTCTGACATATACACTAATTTCCGTGTTAATCTAATCAGTGATATAAATAGAGAAATATTCATTACACTGAAACCATCTATCAACCAGGTTCAATATCTTTATTGAGAGTATATCTTACTAATACAATTCACTGTTCAAAATTGCACGATTTTAGGAATCCAGAAACTTTTTATAAAATTAAAACAATGCTACTGATTTTTGTATTTCAGTCATGGAAATTATAGAAAATAGTCAAAATCTGATTATAGGTCCATCACAGCATGAACATAACCCTGACATGTATTTCTACATAGGAATCATAATTTTTATCACGAACATGCTTCAAGTATAAAATTTCTCCTTAAATCTATACTTATTCACAGAATTTAGAAATTACCCTAAAATCATGGTGACTGCAGAAATAACGCAAATTATAGTATGACAAAAAGTTAACCTACTTAAACCTACACATCTCACAGAAAATCCATTCGAAGTCTGAACATAGAGATATAATTACAGAAGTAAAAACATGTGAAAATGATGGATAGAAGAACTTGACGGCAACATTGCTGCCGTTAAGTTCAATTGACGGCAATGGGGTTGACGTTAAGTTCATCCTTGACGGCAGTCAAGGTTGACGTTAACCTATCAGAAAATAGAACCCTTCCGAAACTCATACAAACCCCAAATCCAACTGTTGTTTTAATTTCTAAAATTATGGGAAAAATTATAAAAATGTAGAATCTATGGTTGAGAACACGATCCCTAGGTTACTTGCATCTGAAACACCAAAAGATCTACAGATTTAGCCGATGAAGCCCACCTTGGCCAACCAAGACGATCCTCCCTCCAAGGTAGAATCCTCAACCAGCAGATCTCCAAAGTCACGAGCACGTTGGAGGCACCTTCAACCTTCAAAGGCACAACCTCCCAACTCGCAGAAGCTTGATCTTGAGCTCCACGAAGATCAAATCGCCGGATCTCCCTTCTTCTATCCTCTTGAGACTAGGAGAGACTCCAAAAATGGGACTAAGAAGGCTAAACCACCCTTTTATAAAAGGATTGGCCTCCCATACTCGGTCCACGAGGGTAGGAGACGTAACCCCCGACGTTTCCTCAGATTTCGCCCTTACCATAACTCCACTGGAGCTGGACTGCGAAAATTTTGTTGTCTGCACTGGAAGAAGTTGACGGCAAGGTTATTGCCGTCGACCCAAAGTTGACGTCAATCGATATAGACATTTACCTAAAGTTGATGGCAGGGATGTTGCCGTTAACCTACTGTTGACGGAAATCGATGTTGCCGTCAGCAACACAGGTCGACACAGTCATCATCTTGCCCGAGAATAGGCCATTCCTTCTGCAAAAAACTTAACTATACACACATATTCACATACATTTTTAAAATACACAATAAAATAGATAACAATTGAATTTAAAATCTATGAACAAAATTTCAAGGCATCACAACTATTGTCCAGCGAGCATTTGACACGTGAGTGCATGTCAAAATTAGTGTTAAGATATGAGAAAGGATGTTCAGATATAATTAGTGCTACTCCATAAAAATACTTTTTGTATGTGGCTACACAAAATGTGCTTGTAAGAGAAGTCTTACTATAGTTAGAATAATTATCTGTATAAAATAATTAATTATCTTGTGAAACTAAATAATCAGTTATTCAAAGAGTTATAACATGAAATAAGTGATTAATTTCGTGATATATAGTTATTCATAAGAAAGTCAAAACATCTAAGTAATTTCGTGTAAGTGAAGTAAATTAGTTTTGTTAATCACCAAAACCTACGAAGGGTGTGCAACATGTTGTTTTGCAGGTTGATAGATTCATCCCCAAGAGGTCCAAAAAACACAGTTAGGCATCAAGTTGAATAATAGTCGACTTATGGTAAGTGTTGGTTGACCTTTTGTGTTTTTGAACTCCCCAAATGGTGGAGCGTGACTAAGCAAACCATCAAAACAAGAGTAAAGAAAATTTTGACATGCTCATTTAATTGACAAGTATTTAGAACAAAGTTTACATTACTTAAAATCTATCATATGCTGGTTACAATGGTCAATGGCCAGCGTAGTGGTACAAAGACCAGAAATAATTAAACAAATAAACTCTTAAGGTCTTGATGAAAGGATATAGGCCGACTACTCAACACTCAGCCCATTCCAGTTGTTCCCTTAATCTTGGAAACTTGCCTAAAAAATAATCAAAACATCAAATTGAGCATAAAAATGCCCAGTAAGATTTATCCTCTAAAATAAAGTCAAATTAGATAATCACAAGAGATATTAATCATGGTAGGAAGAGAAAAATATGATAGCCAGAAATAATCAATTAGGAATAAAATTTCTTTCAGAGCTGAAAATTTAAGTAGACATGAAACTATAAGTCAATCATTTATGAATAACTTAGTGAACTAGCCCAAGCAGTGTCATGTATGAAGAATTTAGTAAACTTGGTCAATAATGCTTGTTTCCACAAGTTTCTTTTCAAGTAAGCAACCTCAAGGTAATATGAATTGTTTAATAATCTAGCTTGTGATGGTGCCATGCCAAACACCTGATCATTAACTCTCTAGCTGGCAACGAAGAGTATTTGGATGCTCCCTTCAGGAACAATGATTAGGGCCCCATGTTTTTGGAAGGCATGTATTCAAAAGGTCTAAGACCTCAACATATGCTCTATTGATAATTCATGTATATTCATGTAAATGGTTAAGAATTTCAAGAAATAGTTCAAAGCATTACAAAAATAACTGTTGGGCAATTGTGTTTGCAAACATTTCACTTAGTGTTTTGAATATGACAAAATCATTTCTTATTCAAGTAATAAACAAATTCATCTGATTATAACTTAATGTTATCTTATTCAAGATTGCATTTCATATTATTGTTAAAGGCATGTGTCTATTATACTGTACAATTAATTTTAGAGAGTAAGTGTCAACACATAAATGATTACAGGTCGACACATGCATAACTATCACCAGTAAAATTATTCTAAGTCCCAACTAGCATATCTATACGACTCCGACTCAGGTACAGTCGAAGTGAGACTCCGACTTGTGAATAAATCACAATAGTTGAAGTCCAACTCCGACTCTTGGAAAGTCAAAGTGAGACTCTGACTTGTGAACAAATCACGACAATCGAAGTCCAACTCCGACTCTTGGAAAGTCGAAGTAAGACTTTGACTTGTGATCAAATCACAACAGTCGAAATCTAACTCCAACTTCGACTCTCGGATAGTTGAAGTAAGACTCTGACTTGTGATCAAATCACAATAGTTGAAATCCAACTCCGACTCTCTGATAGTCGAAGTAAGACTCCGACTTGTGATCAAATCACAATAGTCAAAGTCCTACTCTAACTCCTAGATAGTCGAAGTCTGATATCAACTTGTGAACATATCTCAATAGTCGTTGTGCCACTCCG
Source organism: Colocasia esculenta (assembly GCA_014218235.1). Lineage (NCBI taxonomy): Eukaryota > Viridiplantae > Streptophyta > Magnoliopsida > Alismatales > Araceae > Colocasia > Colocasia esculenta. The sequence goes on along the minus strand of CM024754.1, from coordinate 105,725,844 downwards.
ACTCTGGTAAAGTCGAAGTTTCTGCACTTAATAGAAAATCATCTAGTTGCATATCTATTAATACAATTTCATTTCGATTGCCTTTGTAATATATTTTTTTAAACTTCTTTGTTAATCAATGAATAGATTATATTACTTCAAATAGATGTTCATCTATATGTTAATCAAATCATAGTATCCTTTAATTATTGAACTCCTGATTAATGTCACACTCTTTTGTTTAATAAACCTTGAGAGAAATTTCTTAACTCTTTACCGACACATCTTTTCTCCAACTCCCATAAAGCTTTTAAAGCCGAAGTGCATTTTCATTGTACTTATGATTTCTGAACTTTAGTACGTATTATTGCACATCTTTTCCTTTATGTTATATGCATTCAAATTTGTTATTTTTATTAATAAGAACATACATGGAGTATTGTATTTTAGAATGTTCCTTGATATCTGTCTGATTTTCAAGACATTTGTCAGTGTCCTTCTAACTGATTTCCATATATTAAGGAAAGACTTTTTGCAGATGCACTGTGCGTCGAACAGGTGTCTAGTTCTCCTTAAAGGCTCATCTACCATCATATACTTTAAGGATAGTACTTTTCTCCAAAATAGAAAGATATCTGTTCAGATGGTCTGCTTTTTGTTTCCACTGTCTAATACTTTATTAAATACAAGACTAACTATGGAAAAGAGAAAAGACTTTGCATGGTATGGTGCTTGCAGACATTTATTGCGGCTATCAACAGGAGCATGAAGCTATCCAAAATAGCCAAGAAGCCGTTGAGAAGAAGAAGGATCTGAAGAAGGACTTCTCAAGATATCTTCTTAAGTCACAACGATTATATTTCAAACTATCACGTCCTAATAAATGTCCATTTTTCGAAAATCACAGGAAACATGCTTACGAAATAGAATTTATATTTTTATACATCTCTTGTCGTTATTGCGGAAGCTTAACTTAAATAACACTCCTCATTACTATCCATAAGGGGAGTAAGAAAAAGAAAACTTAATTACATTCTTATTCCTACCGTACTAAGGAAAAGTGAGTTTTTGGACTTCGGAGAACTGATTGTCCGCTCAGCACACCCCCCTTAAGCATCATGTTCATCTTAATCACTTGAAAAAGTAGGATTTGATGAGCTAACTAGCCCAGTAGAATTCAATCTACTAATCAAAAGGATTAAGACAACCAAAGAACAAGTTAAGTAACTTAGTTGACAACACTGCAGAATATCAAAGATAATTGGATAACCATGTCAAATAGGTAATATTTGTAGAACAAGAGTACTGAACAAGATTGCACAGTCAAGAGTTCATGACAACAATTCATGTTCGGGTTCAAGTACATATCCAACTCATGATAAAATAACATGATGACTAATCAAGCTAGTATGATGCAATGCCAAACATCCACAGATCCTTTATCGTTCCGTACGACCATTAAACGAATTTGGGTGCTCCTCTCGGGACTGGACCAGCCCCACTTGCACAGGCATATATCTCATTTGAGTCTAAAGACCCAAAAATTGTCATCATAATTCATTTATGTAAAAGATTCCAAATGGGGGTACACAAGTACTCAAGATCTCACTGGTAGCAAAGGGTTGGCAGTCAATGCTAATGACTTCAGAAGATTGTAGCTATGTAGGAAGCAAGTATACTTGGGGTATTCAAGAACAATCCATAGTGGAGTATGAATGACATTTGAGTAATCCTTCTTAGTAAGACAGTAGTTGGAATCCAAGAAAAATGAGAGAACAACTTGTAGGGTTAATAGTATGGTGAGTCATCAAAGGATTGGACAAGAAGTGGTACTGAAAACATGGTCGGACAGTGTATGTCGACAGCCTGAGTGTGGCTGTCGACAGCCATTGTCCTTCCAGAACCAATTTTTGGAACCAGGACACTGTCTGTCGACAGGCCAAGGGTGGCTGTCGACAGATGAGAGCCATCTGTCGATAGGTGAAGACTGTCTGTCGACAGCTACTGATGTTTCTGAAATTTTTGGGTTCTGGGAGCTTGAATTTCCATTTGTCGATAGTCGCTGGTTAAGCTTCCAGAAGTGGATCTACAACAACTCTAACGACTCTTTTAAATGTTCCTATGAATCCAAACATGGTTAACAACATCCAAAAGGTCTTGTTTACATCTTTAAACACTACTTTACCTAAAAGAAAGAAGTAGAATAGGTGAAGTACAAGCTTACACATGGTTGGCTAAACATTTAAGGAAGGAGAACTACAGGAAGTTCAACTCTTCTAAACAATATTTCTTTGCATCTAATAGGAAGACTTTCATAAATATGCTTGGATATAACATGAACATTAGCTAAACATGATTACAATGGTCATAACAAGCATTCCTAAGGGTGTTTACAGAACCAAAGTCTAAGGTGAACATGGTAAACACTTAAACACAAAACTCTTTAGCAGGAGAAGGAGACAAAAGGGAGAGGAGAAAGAGAGAATCCTACCTGATTGGGGAAAGGATGAAGGTCCTTCTTCTCCTCAACGAAGGAGTTAACAGAAACAGAAAGAAGAAAACATGTAGTGACAGCCACGGCAGGTGCAAGAGATGAAGTAGCAGCAACAGTAGCTACAGAAGAAGCAGCAGCAGCAGCCACGGCAAAGCAGCAGCAACAGCTCCTCAGAGCAGTGGTAGCAGCAGCAACTTTAACAAGAACATGAGAGTTGAGCAAGAGGCGGAAAGGTTCGCAGGAAGGGTGAAGGGAGAGTTTATACAAACTCTCAAATCCCATGCATGTATGACACGCAGGCCATACATGTGTTGTGGTAAAACTGCACTTCTTACAGCCCAACCACGTGAACTTTGGGGTTTTACCCCACACACACATAGTAATCTACGTGTAGGCAATGTGCCCAAGGTGAAGTGAGCCTTACGTAGCCACAACTACGTAAGCAACTATTTAAAAAAAATGGTTACCGTAAATGGGTAAAAATTCAGCTGGCCCAATTATTCCTATATTTTTATACTCAAATGGTGTCCATTCAAGTTGAAATTTCAACCATAAGCTAATATGAAGTTTTACATATTATAGTGATTTTAGTTTAATTTTTAGAATTTATTTTTTACCTAGCAAAAATTGCCCGAAAAATCATTACGTCGACTTAATCTTGAAATCCACACATCAACAATTCCGGATATTTACATTTCTAATATCAACACATTTTTCTAGAAATTATGGTATTTTTGGATTTCAATTTTGTTACAAAATACCAGTGTCGCCCTGTCGGAGTGCGCACTACTGAGTATGCCACTGGAATAACATTTATTAATACAAATCAATCCTAAATTAAAGTTAATTACATCTCATTAAAGTATTTATGTTTAACAATCAAAATCTTCATTTTTTTTTTCTAATTTTCCAATAAATAAATTTTTTGGGGGTGTTACAACTTTCCCTCACTAAAGAAATTTTGGTCCTCCAAATTTAACGGATAAGAGTGTAACAACATGTAATACTGACCTGTAAACAATTCTGGATACTTAGTTCTGATGGCATCTTCCAATTCCCACGTTGCTTCTTCCTGTCCTCGTTTATTCCATTGAATCTTTAATAATGGAACCTCCTTATTCCGGAGTTGCTTGATCTTTCGGTTGAGGATTTGCACAGGTTTTTCTTCATATGCCAAGTTTTCTTGTACATCCAGATTCTGATATTCAATAACATGTTCTGGATCATAGACATATTTCCGCAACATTGACACATGGAAAATGTCATGTATATTGGATAATTGAGGTGGAAGTGCTAGTTGATACGTCATTTCCCCAACTCTTCTTAATATCTTGAATGGTCCAATGTATCTTGGACTCAACTTTCCTTTAATTCCAAATCTCTTGATTCCTCTTCGGGGTGACACTTTAAGAAATACATGATCTTCTTGTTGAAATTCCGGCTCTCTTCTTCGTCAATCAGCATAACTCTTCTATCGATCTTGAGCAGCTTTTATTCGATCTTGTATCAACTTTATAATTTCTATAGTTTCTTGTATCATTTCAGGTCTAAGGATGTGTGATTCCTTCAATTCAATCCAACACAATGGAGATCTGTATTGCCGGCCATATAAAGCTTCAAATGGTGCCATTTGAATTGTAGACTGATAGCTGTTGTTATAAGTAAATTCCATAATTGCTAAATGGTTACTCCAGTCATTTCCAAATTCTAAAACACAAGCACGACACATATCCTCAATAATTTGATTGATCTGTTCTGTTTGTCCATCGGTTTAAGGATGAAATGCAGTACTAAACTTCAGTTTAGTTCTCAATGCATCTTGTAGTTCTCTCCAAAATGTGAAGTGAATCTTGCATCTCTATCAGAAATGATATCTTTTGGAATTCCATGCAGTTGAACAATTTCTTTCATATATAGAGCTGCTAATACACTGACAGACCATCTCGTCTTTATAGCCAAGAAATGAGCCGACTTTGTAAGTCGATCAATTATTACCTATATTGCATCGTATCCACTACGTGTTCTGGGTAATCCCACAATAAAATCCATACCAACATTGTCCCATTTCCACTCTGGTATCACAAAAGGTTTTAACTTTCCTGCTGGTTCTGGTGCTCAGCCTTGATTTTCTTGCATTGTAAACATCTAGCTATGAAATCCACAATGTCTTTCTTCATATTACACCACCAAAAATTTTTCTTTAAATTTTGGTACATCTTGACAGTACCCGGATGGATAGTATAATGTGCCCGGTGAGCTTCCTCTAGTATTTGTTTCTTGTTTCTGAATTATTCGGTATACACAACCTGTTTCGGAATCGAAGATTTCCATATGCATCTTCATTAAAATCAGGTCTGGAATTTAGTCTTTCTCTAATTTCTATCAATGTGGGGTCATTGTCCTGTTGATCACCAATTTGTCTCAACAATTTAGATTGCACTTTCAGGTTATTAATCATAACCCTATCTTCTTATGATTCAGCTTTTAAACTCAATGTAGAGAATTCTTCCAACAATTTCCATTCCTTGACTTGTAATTGAAATAATTTAATCATGGGATTCCTACTAAGAGCATCAACTAAAGTATTGCCTTTTGCAGGATGATACTCAATCTTAAAATCATAATCCTTGATATATTCCATCCATCTTCTTTGTCTCATGTTCAGTTCCTTTTGTGAAAATAGATACTTTAAACTTTTATGATCGGAGTACACTATGAATTGATTATCATACAAGTAGTGTCTCCAGAGCTTAAGAGCAAAAACTATCGCTGCTAATTCCAAATCATGTAATGGGTAGTTTTTCTCATGATTTTTTAGTTTTCTAGATGCATAGGCAATAACTCTTCCTTCTTGCATCAAAACACATCCTAATCCGATATTTGATGCATCAGTATAAACTTCAAATGTTTTTCCTTCTACCGGCAAGGCTAAAACTAGTGCGGATGATAAACATTCATTCAATCTTTGAAATGCACATTCACAACTCTCATTCCATTCAAATGTAGTTCCCTTTCGAGTTAATTGCGTAAGAGGTGAAGCAATCCTGGAAAAATCTTTAACAAACCGCCGGTAATAGCAAGCCATACCCATGAAACTTCTAATTTCAGTAATGTTCTTAGGTTGTTCCCATCTCTGGATAGCTTCAATTTTGGAGGAATCTACTAACAATCCCTCACTAGAAATGACATGTCCCAAGAACGTCACTTGTTCCAACCAGAATTCACATTTACTAAACTTTGCATATAACTTGTGATCATGTAGCAATTGTAAAGTAACCTGCAAATGTGCTTCATGCTCCTCCACACTCTTAGAGTAAATCAATATGTCATCAATGAATACAACTACAAATTGATCCAAATATGAGCTGAATACATCGTTCATCAAACGCATAAAGGCAGCAGGTGCATTGGTCAATCCAAACGGCATTACAACAAATTCATAATGTCCATATCTACTTCGAAAAGTTGTCTTGTGAATATCCTCTTCTTGAATTATCAATTGATGATACCCAGATCTAAGATCAATCTTTGAAAAATATTGGGCTCCAGACAACTGATCAAATAGATCATCAATTCTAGGGAGTGGGTATTTATTCTTAATTGTTAACTAGTTCAATTGTCTATAATCTATGCATAGCCGCATAGTCCCATCCTTCTTCTTAACGAACAGTACTGGAGCACCCCAAGGAGATGTACAGGGTCTAATGAATCCTTTCTCCATTAGTTCCATCAATTGCCTTTTTAATTCTTTCAACTCTTCCATTGACATTCGATAAGGCATTCTTGAAATTGGTGTGGAACCTAGAACCAATTCAATTGAGAAATTTACTTCTCTACTTGGTGGTAAACCAGGTAATTTTTCAGGAAATACATCAAGAAATTCTTTTACTACCGGAATATCCTTCAACCCTATAGTATTCTGATTTATTAATGTCACAGAAGCCAAATATCCCTGACACCCTTTTTGTACCAACTTGCATGCTTTAACTGTCAAGATTATGGGTATTTTTCTTATACAGGATTTATCAAAAGTCATGGAGTAAACCTTCTTACCCAAAAAAGTTACTTGCTTTAAATGGCAATCCAAATTGGTATGATGTTTAGACAACCAATCTGCCCCAAGGATTACATCATAATCCCACATCTCAAGGCATATCAAATCACCCGAAAAATTATGCTCTTTAACTAGAATTTGACTGGCAGGGCAATATCCCTTAAGTTTCTTACCCTCACTTAGAGGAGTAGCAACCTCTAACTGTATAGGTAGTGGAACTGATTGCATTCCTAAGGATCTGGCAAACTCACAACTAATGAAAGAATGTGTAGATCCTGAATCAAATAATACATACGCAGGTTTAGAGTTTACTAAAACTGTACCTTCAATAAGTCTGCCCTCTTGCAGAGATTAAGGTTCCACTTCCTGAATAGCTTGTAAATGTCCTTGTTTGGCTCGGGGATTCTGGATTGCTGGTGCATTCTTTATCATAGGACAATTTGGAATCCGATGTTGATTGCTTTCACATCGGAGGCAAGCACCCAACCTACGCGAACAATTCTCAGTCTTGTGTCCACTAATATGGCAATGCCGACAAACATCCTTATTCTCAGCTGGAGCTTTCCCTGCTTTCTTGGTGGATTGATGTACTTTAGGGGTATTTCCCGTTTCAAACTTTCTTTTATGATCGGAAGAACTTTCACCGAACTTTCCTCTAATCTTTTCCAAAGTATCATTGGCAGCTTCTAACGCCAATGCTCTTCTAACTATTTCAGAATATGTGGTAATTAAATGAGGCGTTAGTTGAGAAATGAAGTTTAGACGCAGACCGTTCATAAATCTTTTTGCTTTCAACTTCTCTGTGGCTATTAGATGAGGAGCATACTTAGATAATCGGGCAAACTATGCCTCGTACTCTGATATCGACATTCTGAGTTGCTTTAAACTAGCAAACTCGTTAGCTTTCCTCTCCTAAACTACCTTGGAGAAATACTGATCGTTGAACAATTCCACGAATTCCTCCCAACCAACCTGATTTGGGTCTTCTAGAGTAGATTCCATAGTTTCCCACCACGCTCGGGCATCACTATCCAACTGGAACGTTGCTAGACGTATCTTATCCTCTTCTGTACATCGAATCACCTTAAAAATGCTCTCAATATCCTTTAAACAATTTTTGGCCTCATCCGGATCCGTGCTACCAGCAAATCTTGGAGGATCTAGACTTGTAAATCCTTAAACAAATTCGTTCCATTGTGGGTGTTGTTCTTAGCCACTGTCCTCATTACTCGTGTCAGGTCATGCATTGAGCTCTTGATTTTCTTCCATTTTGCATCACCTCCATCCATGACTAATTTGAGAAAATATCTGAGACATCCAACAATGCATACATTAATATCATTACCCAAGTCATGCTCACATTCATCACATACAAATTTTTAGTTTCACACAACATACAACTTTTCATTAACCAACCAAAATATTTACATTACCATCAACATTCTTGTTCTAATAAGCCGAAAAATATTTTCAACATCCCTAATAAGCCGAATAATATTTACAACATTACCCCACCTTTAACCTCTCACTACACATATACACGTAGAGTCATATATACAACCCACTACTAATCAAAAAGAGAGGTTAACAAAAGTAAGTTCTAGTTTCCTTGCTTGCTTCAAGTTTGGGTAGCAGACTCCACAGACGGCTGCTGATCACCCCCAGGCCCATGATACAGCTCCCTTGCTGCTTCAGAAAGGACCTCCCAATATCCCTCAACCTGATGGAGCAGCATGTCCTGTCCTAACTTCAGACTATCCAGATTGCACATTATCTGGGTCATAGTCTCCAAAGAAGCACGGGGATTTCCCGCAAGAAATGCACCCACAATAAGCTTCAACACTTCTTCCTTAATCTGCACATGTGCTTCCCTTTGGGCCTGAGCATATAACTCCGCATCCTAACGGAGTAATTCCATTGCTGACACTAGCCGTTCCTGAGCATTCATATCCATTCTGTAGCAAACAACAAATTAAGTATATACACATACACAAAATCACTATTACTATCATAACTAATCCCAGATTTCTACCCCAACTCACTGGTCAATCCCTAGGTTTACGGAACCTAAGGCTCTGATACCAAATTATCTGTCACGTCCTAATAAATGTCCATTTTTCAAAAATGATAGAAAACAGGCTTACGAAATAGAATTTATATTTTTATACATCTCTTGTCGTTATTGCGGAAGCTTAACTTACATAACACTCCTCATTACCATCCATAAGAGGAGTAAGAAAAAGAAAACTTAATTACATTCTTATTCCTACAGTACTAAAGAAAAGTAAGTTGTAGGACTTCAGAGAACTGATTATCCGCTCAGCACACCCCCCCTTAAGCATCATGTTCATCTTGATCACCTGAAAAAGTAGGATTTGATGAGCTAACTATCCCAGTAGGATTCAATCTACTAATCAAAAGGATTAAGACAACTAAAGAACATGTTAAGTGACTTAGTTGACAACACTACAGAATATCAATGATAATTGGATAACCATGTCAAATAGGTAATATTTGTAGAACAAGAGTACTGAACAAGATTGCACAGTCAAGAGTTCATGACAACAATTCACGTTCGGATTCAAGTACATATCCAACTCATGATAAAATAATATGATGACTAATCAAGCTAGTATGATGCAATGTCAAACATCCACAGATCCTTTATCGTTCCGTACGGCCATTAAACGAATTCGGGTGCTCCTCCCGGGACTGGACCAACCCCACTTGCACAGGCATATATCTCATTTGAGTCCAAAGACCCAAAAATTGTCATCATAATTCATTTATGTAAAAGATTACAAATGGGGGTACACAAGTACTCAATATCTCACTGGTAGCAAAGGGTCGGCAGTCAATGCTAACGACTTCAGAAGATTATAGCTACGTAGGAAGCAAGTATACTTGGGGTATTCAAGAACAGTCCATAGTAGAGTATGAATGATATTTGAGTAATCCTTATTAGTAAGACAGTAGTTGGAATCCAAGAAAATTGATAGAACAACTTGTAGGGTTAATAGTATGGTGAGTCATCAAAGGATTGGACAAGAAGTGGTACTGGAAACATGGCAGGATAGTGTATGTCGACAGCCATTGTCCTTCCAGAACCAATTTTTGGAACCACGACATTGTCTGTTGACAGTCCAAGGGTGGCTGTCAACAGATGAGAGCCATCTGTCGACAGGTGAAGACTGTCTGTCGACAACTATTGATGTTTCTGAAATTTTTGGGTTCTGGGAGCTTGAGGCCTATCGACAGATGATTTCCATCTGTCGACAATCGCATGTTAAGCTTCCAGAAATGGATCTACAACAACTCTAAAGACTCTTTTAAATGTTCCTATGAATCCAAACATGGTTAACAACATCCAAAAGGTCTTGTTTACATCTTTAAACACTACTTTACCTAAAAGAATGAAGTAGAACATGTGAAGTACAAGCTTACACATGGTTGGCTAAACATTTAAGGAAGGAGAACTACAGGAAGTTCAACTCTTCTAAACAATATTTCTTTGCATCTAATAGGAAGACTTTCATAAATATGCTTGGATATAACATGAACATTAGCTAAACATGATTACAATGGTCATAACAAGCATTCCTAAGGGTGTTTACAGAACCAAAGTCTAAGGTGAACGTGGTAAACACTTAAACGCAAAACTCTTTAGCAAAAGAAGGAGACAAAAGGGAGAGGAGAAAGAGAGAATCCTACCTGACTGGGGAAAGGATGAAGGTCCTTCTCCTCAACGAAGGAGTTAACAGAAACAGGAAGAAGAAAACTTGTAGTGGCAACCACGGCAGGTGCAAGAGATGAAGTAGCAGCAACAGTAGCTACAGAAGAAGCAGCAGCAGCAGCCACGGCAAAGCAGCAGCAACAGCTCCTCAGAGCAGTGGTAGCAGCAGCAACTTTAACAAGAACATGAGAGTTGAGCAAGAGGTGGAAAGGTTCGCAGGAAGGGTGAAGGGAGAGTTTATATAAACTCTCAAATCCCATGTATGTATGGCATGTAGGCCATACATGTGTTGTGGTAAAACCACACTTCTTACAGCCCAGCCACGTAAACTTTGCAGTTTTACCCCACACACACGTAGTAAGCTACGTGTAGGCAATGTAGCCAAGGTGAAGTGAGCCTTACATAGCCACAGTTACGTAAGCAACTATTTAAAAAAAATGGTTACCGTAAATGGGTAAAAATTTAGCTGGCCCAATTATTCCTTTATTTTTATACTCAAATGGTGTCCATTAAAGTTGCAATTTCAACCATAAGCTAATGAGAAGGTTTTATAAATTATGGTGATTTTAGTTTAATTTTTAGAATTTATTTTTCACCCAGCAAAAATTGCCCGAAAAATCATTGCGTCGAGTTAATCTTGAAATCCACACGTCAATAATTTTGGATATTTACATTTCTAATATCAGCACATTTTTCTGGAAATTATTTTATTTTCAGATTTTAATTTCGTTATAAAATTCCGGTATCGCCCTGTCGGAGTGCGCACCACTGAGTACGACACTGGAATAACATTTATTAATATAAATTAATCCTAAATTAAAGTTAATTACATCTCATGAAAGTAGTTATGTTTAACAATCAAAATCTTCACATTTTTTCTAATTTTCCAATAAATAAATTTTTTGGGGTGTTACACAAACGACTACATCCCGACGGGCAGCTAAAGACTTTGAAGGTTATATAAGAAGTCAAATTCTGCATGAAGACAAATGACATGTGTAGACATAGATATACAAATTTACACATGAAAATCTGAAAGAAAGAAAAGAGAGCAATCTATTCCAAGCAACACACTCCTAGCATTCACTACTCTCAAAGACTTCAAGAAGTCTGTAGCTAGTTGGGTGGTTCAGAATCTTTAGATTATTTCTTTAGTCCACCCTTGAATCAGAAAGAGATCTGTGCTGTCATTCTTTCTCTCTATAGATCCCTTTCTATTCGTTTAAGTGTTTGCTCATTCCCTGAGCAACACTCAGTTTGAAACTTCTCTGAGTTGCAACTGGCAGGGGGTTTGTTCCCCGTGTGTTCCCCTTTTGTAAAAGGAAAGACTTGCTTGGATGCAAGTGGGTGTAATACCCCTCTTTCAAGGGAAGACCAAGTTTTTACTTGGTGGTTAGTGGAAATCACAAGAGGTGCTTGAGGATTGGATGTAGGACTCCTAATTGAGAGGAGGTCCGAACTAGGATAAATTGCTTGTGCATTGTTTGTGATTGTTTCTGCCAAGTTACATTTGTTTCACACACAATACACAAGGTACTGACATTTTTGTTAAGTGTTCTTTCAGATCGAATTATTTTTAGTTTGCAAAAAGTTATATTCATCCTCCTCTAGGACATCTAAAGCTCCATCTTGATCCAAGAATAACTTTAAGAAATAAACGAGTTGTCTAATAAGATTTTTTTGATACACTCAAATTACCCAATAAGAGCTTCCACTCTCCAACTGGCCAATAAGAGCTTTTGAATGCTCTCCAATTGGCCAATAAGAGCTTCTACTCTCGAGCTAGTATTCAAGGAATAATTCAGAGTTTACTATAAGGAGTTTCAAGGAAAGCACAATACAAGGTTTGCAAGCTTCAAATATGTTCATAAAATGAAAGAAATTAATCAAGGATAATTAAGAAAAAGATAGAGATTAATAATGAGGTAAATGATTTGTCTAAAACATTTACTTTTGAGTAGTGGGAATTAGTGTATACCTCCTTGTTTAATAAGTTCAAGAAATTGAAATCTGAAAACAAAGCTTTAAAGAAGAAATTTCAAGATGTTGTTTATAAAAATACCCCCTATAAAGCATGTGTTGAATCCAAAGTGAAATTTGATGAATTAAATGAGTCTCGTGAATTTCTTCTTGCTAAGATATCTCTCTATGAAGATGAAATTGAAAATTTGTCTTATGGTGAGGAATGTGAAAGCTAAGACTTTGAAAAAAGAGAATAATGAGATAAATTCTGAAAGAGAAAAATTGATGGCTAAAGTTGATGAACTTGAAAAGAATGCACAAAAATATGAAAACACCATTAAAGGCATGCAAATGTCTTTAGGTAAATTAAGGAAGGGAAAACAAAGTCTACATGATATTCTGAATTCGAAAGTGAACTTTCAAAGACAGGGTGTAGGCTGAACCAAACAATAAGAAGACCTTTGAGACAAAAAAAAAACTTCTTTTGTTCAAGCATCTAACAAGCCAACCACCTCCTGCACACCCTAAAAAAGAAATGTGAATTCTAAATCTCAAGCATACCCCAAGAAGGCTAGAAACACAAATTTCTCAAAGCAATCAAGAAATTTCCATGCTCCTAGAAATTATGCTAAGCAAGTTCATCCTTCGAAGGTCTCAAATATAACTTGTTATTTTTGTGGAGCTTATGGTCACATGAAATCAAATTGCTTTTTGAGAAGGATTGTTCAAAAATATAATTTGGTTTAGGTTAGGCACAATTTCATTACTTCTTGGATTAACCATTAAGGACCCAAGAGCAATTGAGAATGTCTTGTGTGCAGGTGTGTCTTGAAGCAATCGAGGATAAATGGTACTTAGATAGTGGCTGCTCTAGGCACATGACATGAGACAAGTCTAAAATTTTAAAATTGAAGGAAGAAGGCCCTACTAGTATCTACAGGATATAGCCAAGAGATGGATATTGATTTTGTGACTCTTTTGCACCTGTTGCTCTGTTAGAGGCTATTCGGATTATATTATCTTATGCATATTCCTTGAGTTTTAAATTGTACCAAATGGATGTGAAAAGCACATTTCTTAATAGTTTTATCAAGGAAGATGTGTATGTAGAACAACCACTAGGCTTTCTAGATAACCAACACCCTCACCATGTCATCAAACTTTAAAAGGCCTTGTATAGATTGAAACTAGTGCCATAAACTTGGGTTGAAAGGTTAAATAATTTTTTGATTGAGAAAAACTTCAAAAGAGGCATGGTAGACTCAACTCTCGCCACTAATAACATTGGTAAGGACATTCTTGTCGTTCAAGTTTATGTAGATGATATCATTTTTGGAGTCACTACAAAAGTTCCTTGTAATGAATCTGCAGATTAAATGGAAGGAGAGTTTAAGATGAGCATAATGAGAGAGCTCATATTCTTTTTGAGGTTTCAAGTTAAGCAAATGCTAGAGGGCATGTTTATTTATCAAAGTAAGTACACAAAAGAGCTCTTGAAGAAACATAGATTTGAGCAAGCCAAAATTGTAGCACCCCAAAATTCAATATAAAAAATAATAATATGATATCAGAGATTAGAAAATATTCTGATTCTTCTAAAAGACATAAATACTCATCAAAAATATGATCACTTACATAAAACATAGTTATCCTTAATTTAAGGATATTTCTACATATTTAGTGTGCACACTTCGAGCACACTCCGACAGAGTGTCACCAGAATTCGATAACAGAATTAAAATTCGACAACACCATAATTCTAAAAAAATACTAATTTTAAAGACATAAATATCAGAAATTATTAATGCACAGATATCGAGATTAAGTCGATACAATGAATTTTGGGGCAATTTTCACTCGACAAAAAGTTAATTTAAAAAAATAAAATAAAATCATCATAATTTATATCATATCTTGATTAGCTTATGTTTAAATTTTCATCTTGACTGGACATCGTTTGAGTACAAAAATAAAGGGCCAAAGGGTCTAGATGAATTAAATCCTAATTACGAAACCAATTTATGAAGATTTTAGTCTTGGCTACGTAAGAGACTTACCTCCTACGTAAGTGAGTTACACGTACTTCAGTACATGTTGAAAACTAAGTTACACATTGTTAAACATGGGCAAAGCAGTAAGAAGTGATTTTACAAACCTCCACGTGTGTTGTTACGTGCTATACATGCACAACACTTGGAAAACCTATTTATACCCTCCCTTGCTCACTCTTAAGAGTATTTGCTCTCTTGTTCATCATTTCTTGCTGTTGCTGCTGCTATTGCTACTCCTGCTGTTGGATCCTCTTACTTGGAATATACGAGGATTTGCATTTCTTCTTTGGCTAGGTAGGATTACCTCTTCTCTCTCCCCCATATCATATACTTTCCACTTATTCCTCTTATGCATTTTATTCTTTTAGTTTTTCTTCTTCTCACCACCACAGTAGTATCTTCAAAAAGAAAGAAGGAAGGAAATAGACGAAACAAGGAGGACGGTCGTACTGCTTAATTGTCCTACTACCCAAAACATATTTTGATTCCCGACTAAGGTAGGTGCCTCCTGTTATTCCTTGATTCTATATTCGTAGGATTACTTTCTTTTCCTTTCTTCAATCATATTAGCATCAGATGGTCATGTAATTCTGATTGTGCTAGTATGTCTTGAGTACAAAACCGCACTCGAGACCAAGAGACTCCGATTGATTCCCTAACAACACGAGAAAACCAATAGGATTGGTCTGTGTCGCCAAATTCGGTCAACCAATATGCAAAGAACGGCTGATCGGTTTCTAGATTTAACGACCAGTTAAATTCTGAGCTTTGAAACTAGGTTGAGTACTCCAATTTTCTTGTCTTCAAGTTTCTTCGTCGATTTGGTGGGTCAACCTCAAAATTAACCAAACCTTTCTGCCATCTAAAGAGGAAGAGAAAGGTGTTGGTTTGCTTACAAGAAGGACTCCCACTTTTCTTATTTTCTCTCTCACCTCTTGGATATTGGTCCTATATTCCATCATAAACTCTCACTATTACCTAGGTAAGGAACATCCAGCGTTAGAGTATAACTGGAGCTAAGGTACCTTGACTGTACCTCCAACCAGAAATAAAACCCCAAATAAGAGGCTTCTGGAAAGCTAGAGCAGGTCGACCTATTCCTATCAGTAGGTCGACACACCCCTTTTAGTGTGTCGACACACACATCTTGCAAGTCGACCTATTCTCATCACAAGTCGACACACCCCTTTCAGTGTGTCGACACACTCTCATCACAGGTCGACACACCCCCTTCAGCAGGTCAACTTGTTCCCAATTTTGCTTGATAGTGAAAATTTTAAACTATGAAATCAAGTTGGATATTCTATTTTCTTGGGTTCTGAAGTTATTTCACCAATGTGGTAACCTATTTAGATATACTTCAAACCTTGTTGGAACAACATTGGTCACCTAATCACCTACTTTTGATTCTCATACTTTTGTAACAAGCCAAATCAACCTTTGTTATTATCTTCGACTTGTGTCCAGTAAGCTTTTTAAGTGTAGGATTTACCTATTCTCTCTCTTCTGTATCCCTACATGTCATCCGTAGTGTAAGGATCTCATCACTTTATCCTACTGAGTTTGTTTTCATCATGTTGATCATGAAATCTTGTATATAGGAATGTGCTCAAGACCCAAAACCATTGGTTGATCTTCAATAAAGAGTAGAATCATTTTGAAAGTGTCTTTGCAGTCAGTTTTTAACCCCTCCCAAAAAGAAGACAATCGTCTGTCGAAAGACAGATGGTATCTGTCGACAGATACCGACAATCACAGAACCCAGAAACCATAAATTCAGTAGTTGTTGACAACCAACCAGTAGCTGTCGACAACCAACCAGTAGCTGTCGACAACCAACCAGTCGTCTGTCGACAACTAAAGACCAGGTTCATGAATGTAGTTCTAGATGGAACAGTAGCTGTCGACAACCACTAGTCTCTATTTACAAAATGCCCATTTCTTCATTAGTCGAAGTTGATACACTCCTGAATTGTCCAAACAATTTGTCTTTCCTATTTTCTTGAATTCTAAACTACTATACCAGTAGGATGAGTTATTTAACCGTCAACCAAATCCATCTTTGGATTAATCTTGGATATCCGAAATCATTTTGATTTTGATTCCTTCTAGATATCTTTAAACACTAACTCCTAGAAACCTGCTTCTTGTGATATTATTTTACTCCTGATGAGTGCCCAAGTACTATATTTACATGTTTATCAGAAATGGAAATGGGATGACAACTTTGATTCTTTGGACTCTTTTAAACAAATGTCTGTGAAAGGGGTAAGGTCCAGTCTCAGAAGGAGCACCCAAATTCATTTACTGGCCATACAGAATGATAATGGATCAACAGGATGTTTGGCATGACACCACTATATTCTAAATTGGTCGACATTTCCATGAATTATGTTGTGACATGAATATTTATTGCTTGCTTGTGGAATGGACAGGGCATCTCTATACCTGCATTTTCTCTATTTTCTTCTAAACTATTGTTCATACCCTCATGCTCTGCTATTTCACTGATGGTCATTATATGCTTGCTACTTGCCATCCTAGCTCAGTTCACTGGCATATCATTTTATTTTGCCACTGTTACTTAATCCTTGTTCAATTCTCCTATTTCTTGATTTATACCATTCTTCATTGACCGGTTACTTGCTATTAGTCAGATGAGCAATTTCCTTGATTTCATATATGTTTCTTTAATTTCTTGACATTGAAGGATAAATCCTACTGGGCAAGATTGTTCATACCTACTTTTTCCTAGGTAATATACAGCTTTAGAAGGCGGAACATCGGGATTTGTGTGCTGAGAGATCAAACTTTGCAGCGTCTGCCTTTGAGTTATAATTTGAGAATTGTGTAATACCTGAAGAATGACAGTTAATTAATTTTTATTTAGTGAAGACCTTGGGCAATTTCTACTCGGTAAATTCTGAATTTACTCTTGATTCCCTGTTCGTTCGCGTTACGACATTTATAGATATATTAGATGTCGGGATGTGACAAAAATAGTGCCAACCCCTATGTGCCCATTTTCAGTTGTGCCCTAAAGAGCCACATATTGTGACGTCCTACTCATATACTATTTTCGGAGGTGACATAATAATCGAGATAATACAAAAAGGGATGGTCTTGCATATTCATAAAGAGTTGCAGCGGAATAGTGTATTACATGAACTGATAGTCTAGAGTTAAAATATACAACAACTTAGGTGGTCGAGTCTAAAGAGAGTAAGGGTAGTTAGTTTATGGATCACTCGACGCACAATGCCCTGGCGAGTCAGTCCCATCTGAGATGCCTGAAAGAAAGTAGGATTCATGAGCAATTGTGCTCAATAGGAAATTGGCATTAATAATAACAATGGGGTATGCCAGTAGTACGAGAAGAACAATATGTATACCAGTCAATAAGAAGATACAACTTTCATACACAATGATACTGGAGTACAGTTCAATGAAAATATCATAGTAGAGTTTGCCCGAAACCAAACAGTAATAAAATTCATGCCATAATACAGTTCATGGAAATATATGTTGAGTTGTGTGTTTTGATGATGACATATTAATGATGTCTACACTCTCGTACTTTGATTTTAATGATGACTAAAATATTTGGTTGTGAATGTTGTCCAAACACTCACACTTTGATTTTGATGATGACATATTGCACATATTACAATGATAACAAAACAACATGTTCTTTATGCTTAATGTTTCATATTTTACTAATAATGACATGTTTTGATGGTCCACCCTTCATATTTACAAGTTTACAAAGTTTTGTCAAAATAGTGTCAACACTAGTTGACAGATAGGTCGACACTACCAGACTGCCCAACAAGCTTCTGAAGAAAAAGTCACAGTCAAGTCGACACTACTTGACGGATAGGTCGACACTACCAGACTGCCCAGCAAGCTTCTGAAGAAAAAGTCACAGTCAGGTCGACACTACTTGACAGTAAGGTCAACTCTACCAGTCTGCTCAGCAAGTTCCTGAAGAACAAGCTGCCAGAAATGTCGACACTAGCTGAGAGTAAGGTCAACACTAGTTGTCATCCAGTGAACTAGTTTTGGAGATATTCTCATGAGGTCGACTCTGTTTGTTGATCAGGTCGACACTAGAGTTCTGCCAGTAAAGGGAAATTGGAATTTCTGATCAGTAGTGTCAACACTATGGAAATGTAGGTTGACACTCTTTTTCTGTAAACCCAGAATTGTGCAGAGCATAAAATCCAGTGGCTGTGATCTCTTTCTGAGATCTTTATGGGAGATGCTATATTTACCAAATTGTCCTTTCATCCAAGTGGCAATGAGGTAAAGGCCTTTTGGACACGTGGCAGCCATGGGTGCACTCTAGGTTTTTCTGCATACCTTTCTCACGTTCATGGGACTGCACAGTGGCTATATAAGCCTCCATCTCATCTGAAGCAGCAATCCTTTGAGCCATTCATCGATTCCATCAAAGAGGACATGGGGATCAAGGCCAAGCAGTGAGAGAAAGCTTTAGAGTGCTGAAACAAGAGAAGATCAAGAAGAAAAGTAGCAGAGGAAGAAGAAGGAATCGTGCATGCAGTAGATCTGAAAACAAAGCATCGTGGATCTTGCATAGAAGAAGAGGCAAAGCTGAAAAGAAGAGGAAGATCTGAAGGCAGGTGGAAGAGGAAACCAGTGCAAGGGCAGAAGCACAAAGTTCAGCCTCCGTGGAGAAACTCAAGAGCAAGAGTTCAGATCTGAAATTCCTTGTAAATCAGATCTGAAACAGGGTATCGCGAATTGAGGTTGATTTGAAGGATTTCAGATCAAATTGGTTGAGAAGCACAACCAAATGATGCATATGCGCAAGATGATTTGAAGCACACCTTCACTCTCAAGATCTGAAGATTCAGAGTTCAGATTACACAGTCCAAAGGGAATTGGGCAAAACCGAAGGACTGGTGTTTGAGGATTGTTTCCCTTAACTCTTATCTTCTTGTGTATTTGATTGTTTCCTTTTAAACTTTTCTCCAAACTCTTTGAGTGCTCCTACTGGTGATAGGAGTGTTGATCCCATACTGTGTGTGTGTGGATTGAGAAGGTTTATCAAACCTTGAAGCTGTGAATCAGCGGATAAGCTGTGTAATTAGCGGTTGGCAAGCTGTGAGTCAGCGTTCAAGCTGTGAGTCAGCAGGTGTTTGAAGCTGTGAATCAGCGGTTTAGTGAACCCTCACTTGGTTTGAGTGAGGGGTGGACGTAGGTCTCCGTCTGGGAGCCGAACCACCTAAAAAATCTCATGTGCAATGGTTTGATCTATTTTCGACTAGATGCTTGCATAGGTTTCTGCATTCACATTGCTTATCTAATTTCCTCTCACATCAATTCACTCATTCACATCAGTTCAGTAAAATTGTGAGTCTGTTTAGATCTTTAATGTGAAGTAATTTTTAATAGCTTAAGCTTCTGCTGAGTGTTGTTATAGATCTATTCAACCCCCCCTTCTAGATCTGTTCACACCTGTGAAATCGATCCAACAATATAGACTAAATTTAGCAGTAGGTTGTGTTATGCCAAACACCCAGTAGATCCATTCTCGACGGGTACATATTCGAATAGAACAATTCAGTGGTCGAGTTCGGGTGCTCCTCCCGGGACTGGATCGGCCCCATTGCACAGACATTGGTCCAGTAGAGTCCGAAAGACCCAAGGTGTCACCATTTCCATTTGATCAATCTTTTAATATAGTTCGGGCAGTTCTCGAAGTAATATTAATATTAAAGCAAGTTCAATGTGAAAGTACAGTGATAGAAAGCCAAAGTAAGGCTAGCTAGTTAGGTTGGTCCAAGTTTAAATAATATAAAGCTATATAAGAAATCTGGGAAAGAAGCAAGTTGGAACAACATGTATAAACTCAAGAGGAAAATCGATCGACCGGAATGGCAGGGTCGGTCGAAACCAACTATCCTAACATGCATATAATAGAGATAGGAGAAAAGGATCCAACAACAGAAAGTGGTTCGGCAAACACACCCTCATGTGCGCCTACGTCCACTACCTCACACCCCCGTGAGGATTTCCACTAACTTGTTTCCAGGTGTCACGCCCCCGATTTTAGCAGTGGAATTTAATCGGGAATGTGACGGACAAGCAAGCATTCAGAAGCCATTGACAAATGACTAATATCAATAGGGCCCATAATTCAATAATCAAAACTCCTTTATTCATCATAAGTGAACGTTACAATCTCCAAATGTCAAAATAAGGACAACTCTCCACTACTAGCCTCATCTATCTCTCAAGGAAAGATAAAATTACATTGATTACCAATCTCTCACTAACTAGAATAAAGAAAGACTCTCTAAAATGTACTTCACGCTCGTCGCACAAGTCCCATCATTAAAGATACTCATCATCTTCACTACCTGAAATGTTAGGAAGCAGGTGTGAGCGCGCTAACGCTCGGTAGGATTTACATCTCAATGTACGGGCAATAGTATAGGTGATTAACAATTTAATAAGTAGAGTCTCTACAAGAACATGATGACAAGACATGCATGACATTACTAACAAGTTAAAATGGTTGAACAGAGTAGAATAATCAACAGATATCATAGAGAATCATGTACTGACTTTCATATAGCATTGGATGAGGAATTTAAGAAAGAACGTATCATATGAAAGGAGACTGGCCATATCACACAATAACACATATTCACATGGTCAAACATATCATATCACATGATGGTACATTCAAATCTTGCACACATATCGGTGTCATGCCACACACCACAAGTCCATACTCCTGCGATTAATAAGCACATTGGGGCACTCCTCCCCAGGACCAGACATGGCTCTTATTTGCACAGGCACTAGTCAAATGGACAGAAGTCCCACATTGTGCCGATCAAATATGTACATATTATGGCCACAGATTTCCAAGAACAAGCTCACAGTAACAAGGAAATGATCATTCACAGAGTTCAAAGATATGACAATAGTTCGAAAGATCAATCGGACAACATAACAACTTATTTTTAAGTTCCATAAACTTTAATGTCTTTGACCAAGATATGATAGGATGCATACGGAACAAAGTGCTCTTTAACTCCAGAGAGCTTTATAGTACAACCAACTCGGTCTCTATGAGGGAATCCATAGAGTACAGAGACTTGTGGAGGTCTTAGTGGAAAGGTTGCTAGTCTGCCAGAACGGAATGTCTAGCAGAGAGCTTCCAATTCCCCAAGAAGAGTGTGCCTATTGTGCAAGCATGTAAGTGTCGTGACTCGGAGACTTTTCTAACTATGCGTGCAAAGAACTATAGTATATGCAATAATCGGAAAGTGTATCAACTAAGGAAAGTCCAAATTCAAAAAGTCACAAAATAGCAAGGATCATTAGAAGGAAATCTTTAAACATAGCAGGTCCATCTCTAAATATAGTCTTCAAGCAGGTTTATGGCACAACTTATAGTATGACATGGTTTAATCAAGGCAATTAAGACCATTACATGATTTCTGTACTTTTAGCATGACAAGCTTTCAATTTGATATCAAGCTAGAGCATGAGGGTAAAACATAGCTGTAGCACCCCGGAAAATTTAGTGATTTAAAATTTTAAATGGGAATAAATAATTTCCATAATATTTGAATGTTTAAAACATACGTACCATTATCGTATGTGCAAGAACACATCGAAAAATTCCGTAAAAACAATAAATCAACCCCAAATATGATCCTTAAATGTTCCACGAAGAAATTCGTGCGATGAAAAATCCGATTGACCAAGTGTACGTCGTGACTGATTATCCAAATTAGGAAACTAAGTCGGAAAACCGTTAACACAGAAATTTAACAAGATCATAAATTGAATAAACATGTTGGAGAGTCTTCCAACATCATATATTGATGACCCATTATCGAAATTGGGCCAATGGATCACTTTTGGCCCAAGAACAAAATGGAGCAAGAAAAATACCAGAAATTCGCAACCCTAATTAAGCTGAAAATAGAAGGGGGTAATTAGGGCAAACCCCAAGGAAATTAGCCGTTCTTGGCAACCCAAATTCATGCTTAACCATGGTGGGAGGTTTCCTAAAGCCTCACACATTCTATTGGGGTGAGAAATCCTCAAAATAAGGAAGGTGGAATGCTAGAACCGCACCTTGCCTTTCCTTCACCCATAGGGACTTCCAAAACACACTAGATGCATATATACATGCTATGAAACCCTAGGGGATGAAAATACACATTGTTGGGGTCGTGGGAGGCTGTTCTTGAGCACCCAAGGAGGAGGAAATCGCCCCCAACTCGGAGCTTCTTCCCTGCTGCGCTCTGCATCAACCTGTGCAGATAGCTCATCTTGGAGTCGACCAAAGGTAGGCCAAACCCTAAACAAACCATGCAAGGCTTATACCCCTGGAAAGAGGGTCGATCTAGTTCCTAATCCCACTGGTTTGACTATTTTTCATTTAGCAGATCGGGTGCAGTAAGCGTTCTCCTCTAAGTGGTCTGAACGCAGGTTTTCTGGAAAAATGTGACTTCTTCAACCCAAAAGGTAGGTGATCTCAGGCCAAATATTAATAACTCATATACCAATGTGTAGAGCATTGAGTCTACTTTCATGTCCAAGTGGTTTCATCAAATTTCATTGAGTACATCTTGAGTTATAAGCGTTTTCCCAAAGTCATGCATGGTAATCGCATTTTATGTTTGTGTGGTTTTCTTGCGCATCCCGAGGCCATTTTGAATGATTCCAAAACCATAGTTTTCACATATTCCATGTTCCCAACAACTTG
The DNA here is from genome assembly GCA_014218235.1 of Colocasia esculenta. Taxonomy (NCBI): domain Eukaryota; kingdom Viridiplantae; phylum Streptophyta; class Magnoliopsida; order Alismatales; family Araceae; genus Colocasia; species Colocasia esculenta. The sequence goes on along the minus strand of CM024754.1, from coordinate 105,702,813 downwards.
CATGTTGACACTTTTGTCCCAAGAGCCCTAAATTAGAAAATATAAGCGTTGCATGATGTTCGCTACATGTTCCTACGATTTCCTGCGTTTTTGGTTAGAGTATTGAATCGCGTCCTGTTTAGACGACGTGATTCAGGTGACTGGTATTGCGTCAGCTTCTGCTGCTGCGATTACCTTAAAGGCGTCCGCTAAGGGCGACGTGATTTAGGCACGTCCCGTGCCTCAAACGGTGTGCCGTTGACTTGTTAGAAGACCTCTGAACCACGACCATGAAGGCCGCCGCGATTCAGCCCATTTTCCTGCCCAAGATTTTCCACCAATTTTTATATTGCTATTTTAAACGCGCTTCATGAACGTGACGGGGTATCCTGTCGTGATTCAAACATTAAGACGTCGCCATAGGCCGATGCGATTTACACCTGTACATGTGAACGTTGTTACGACTGCACACAGTGTTAGTAAATGCGTCGACTGTAGCCGACGCGGATTTCCAAGCCTACCCAAGTCTTGTTTTACATGGTATTAAGTGCATGATTTGCATGTCTCGATTCTAATCATTTCATGAGGTCTGTTTAATGGCTTAAAAGTAATTAACCCATTAAAAGCTATAATTACATGAATGTTATTCTAATTGCTCGTTAATGATGTGACCATTCATGCAACTATTGACTTACTCTTCCTACTATTCTATCTTGAAAAAATGAGAATTGTTATATTAAAATATTACAAACCATGTTTAGTTAATTGTATAGTCTCATCTCATGTTAGTGTGTTAATTGTTTTCCGCAAGCTTGGAACCGATGGAATGTGGATTAAGATACGTACATCACTACACACTTGCACATCTAGGCAGCCCTTTCTTAGGGGATTGGAAGCTCTCTGTTGGTCATTTCGTATCGACAGACAAGCAGCCTTTTCTCTAAGACCTCCGTAATTCTCCGTACTCCGTAGATTCCCTCATGGAGACCGAATTGGTTGCACCATTGAAGTTTCCTGGAGATAGCGTGCACTTCCTTTCTCATCTTGTTCTTGTGAGTGTGATTTACAATCTAGACTTAAGCCATTAATGTAAAGATTGAACTAAAGTATAAATTGTGCTGTTATGCTGCCAAAATTATCTCTTGACTATTGTTATCATGAAATCATGTTCACCTTACTTATTACTTGTTCTCATCATCATCATGAACATGACATTACACATGCTTACATCTTGAAACTCTTATTGGCCATTAATGACTGTGGGTATCTTCATTTAAAATTAAAGTGACATGTTGACCGAGCACGGCGAGTGTCCAAGGGCTCCAGTCTAGCACCAATGACGGAGAGTCATAAATATACTATTAACCATGGGGTATAATGATTACTGGCGTTACATCTGCGCTGGGAGTGCTTGTGTCACGCCCTGATATTTAGCAGCGGAATAAATACCGAGAGACGTGAACGATACAAATAGGCATATCACAGTTGAGTAGTGCAGAGTCATAATTGAATATAATAACACATTCGGGCCATAATATTGTCATCCAAAGTACTATTTATTCCATTCATTCAACTAATTAAAAACCTTATATCAATCGAGCCAATCAAAGGGCCCATTATTCAAATGAAAATGTTTCACTATTACATAGGCTACTCAAATATCTATTCCTAAACTGTCAACTCCTCATATGGCGGTTGCCCATCACTCTTGCCCTGACCCATCAGTCTCCTCTGGTTCCTCATCACTACCTGAAAAGGACAGGATGATGGGGGTGAGAGAACTAGCTCAGTAGGATTTACATCTCAATATTGTGCGGGCACTAATATACATGATTAACATTTTAAATAGGCAGATATGCACATGAATATGATGACAATGCATGCTTTTCTAACAAGTTGAATAGAGGAATAGAACGGAAGACATATCGAATCAAATATCAAATTTCATATACAATGGATAGATATTTCAAGAGTAGAATCCTATCAAAAGAGATTGGCCATATTCACAGATATCACGTATTCACATGATCAGACTTATCATATCATATCAAATCTTATCATATCATATCAAACTTATCATATCAAACAAAGAGACATTCTCACAAATCTTGCATATCGTATCAGTGCCATGCCAAGCACCACAAGTCCATACTCCCGTGGTTAATAAGTACATTGGGGCGCTCTTCCCCAGGACCAGACAGGGTCCCTATTGCACAGGCATTGGTCAAATGGACCGAAGTCCCATATTGTGCCGAACAAACATATTCATATTATGGCCACGGAGTTTCAATGTCAAGCTCATAGTAAGAAAGACATGATCATTCATAGAGTCAAGGTATGACAACAGCTCAAGAGAACAAATGGGCAGTATAACGACGACTCTTATGTTTCATAATTCATTAATGACATGAGGATAACTAATGACAGATCGTATGCGGAACATGTGCTCTCTATCTCTAGGGTACTTCATGGTACAACCAGCTCGGCCTCTATGTGGGAATCCATAGAGAGCGGAGACTTACGGAGGTCTTAAGGAAAGATCGCTAGTCTTGCCGATTCGAAATGACCGGCAGAGAGCCCTCAATTTCCCAAGAAGGGTGTGCCTATTCGTGCAAATGTGTAAGTGACGAGTCACGAATCGTTCCTAACATGTATGCAATTGACAAAATAATTAATTGAAACATCGGAAAGCATTTAACTATTGAAACTCATATGCAAATCATGATAGAAATTCCACTAACAAGTCCATACTAACATGTATGCATCCCCACATTCATATCATATTCTTATCATATCAAATTGACAATAAATAAGATCAAAAGATAATCCAATGATCATAAGGTCAATCATAATTACACATTTGGATCATATTCATATCATTACCATTTTCAATGGGTGATTGCTTTTAGGTCCATGCATACTATATAACATCATGCACATGCTCATAGACCAAGAAACCAAACATACTAACTGACTACGAAAAGAACAGTCGGTCGGCCTAGAATAGCGTCCAACACAAGTGACATTTTCAAACAGGGTCTACAGGTAAAAGGCCAAAAACAGCAGAAAGTAAATCGCGGCGGCCCTACATGGCCGCCTTTCAAGAGAAATCATGTCTGGGAATAGCGGCGCGTTTACAGGAAATTCATTAAATATCGATCGGGCAGGAAAACCGCCTGAATCGCGTCCTGGGATCCCACCGTATTCAGACCTGCACAGACTCCAAGTTAGGCGCAAAGTCTCACGCCGGGTGACTGGTTAGCCACCTAATCGTGTCCGGTCTCCAATCGCGATGAGAGGGTGCGGGAATCGCGTCGCCTGGAGCGGACCGATTCCAAATGCTGCCCGAAAAATGCCAGAAAACACAGTGAACCTCTACCATACTTATATCTCTCTATATAACGATATTTATACAAAATTTAACATAAAAGATATCCATGACAACGAGTAGAAAAATGTTGATGTGGAGGTTGACCTAACTCGGTCTCGAATCTCGTGAAATATATGAAGAACATAAGGGTCATGTGTAACCCGAAAAACAACATTCATGCAATGATTTCTTACCATGCTGTAACTCTCTAACTAATGACATTAGACAAAATGTTAAACATGAAAGATGATCGGGACTACGAGTAGAATATAACTTTCATGAAGGAAGTTAGTCTAATTCAGTATCAAATCACGTGCATGATAAGAAGAACGGGAAAAGCCCTAACTGTGCACGACTTAGGGAAAACGACTAATACTCCATGAAAATTGGGCAAATCAAGTGCAAATGAACATAAACTCGAATCTCTACAAGATGGTATAGGTTCTTTAATCTTGGCCGAGAACACCTACATTTATGAAGATCTAAGACCAGTCGACGTTTGAGCAGCAGAGGATGAAGGGGTGAAGCTCCGGTCCCAGCCTTTCCTCCTCCTCTGAAAGCCCTAGCCCGCCTCCAAACGACCCCAACTCATTGCTAAACCTTCCCAAGAGTTTAGTGACGAGTTCTATAGATTAGGGTGTATTTACATGTCCTAATGGGACTAGGAAAGGGGCTGCGAATTCTACTTGGCCTTCCATGTTTTGGGATTCTCCCTCCCAATAGAGTGGCAAAAGGTTAGGAAACCACCTCTTAGAGTGGGTCGGTTTTGGCTTGTCTGCATGACTAATACCCTAATTTAACCCTATATTGCCCTCCCTAATTATTGCATAATACATACACGAATTTCTGGGTATTTTCTTGTCCAATTTTTATCCTTGGGCCAATGTGCCATTGGCCCATCTGTTAATGGGTTATTAATACATGATGTGGAAGTCTCTCCAACATGTATTTAATTTATGGTCAGGTTATTTTTTCCGTGTTAACAATTTTCCGACTTAGTTTCCTAATTCGGGTACTTGGTCACGTGTGACGTACACTCGACCAATCAGATTTTTCGTTGCACGAATTCCTTCGTGGAACACTTAGGGACAATATTTGGGGTTGATTTATAATTTTTTTACGGAATTTTCTGAGGTGTTTTCTCTCATACGATAATAGTACGTTAGTTTTATCATTCCGATAATTGTGGAATTTATTTATTCCCCTTTATTTCTAAAATTTTTAAATCACTAAATTTCCGGGGTGTTACATCCTCCCCCACTTAAGAAATTTGGTCCCCAAATTTACACATAATGGCGTAGCTCGTACTTGAGAATAGTTCTGAGTGGTTTTTCTTCATTCTTTCCTCTGTTTCCCAGGTAGCATTAGTAACTCCGTCCCGACTCCATTGGACCTTCACCATAGGTATGGTACGATTCCTGAGTCGTTGAATCTTTTGATCCAACAGTTTGATCGGCTTCTCTTCATAAGTCAGGTCCTCCCGAATCTCCAAGTCCTCATGGTTGATTACATGGTCGGCATTGAATAAGTACTTCCTCAGCATGGATATGTGGAACACATTATGCACGTTCGCCAGCTGTGGAGGTAGTGCAAGTCTATACGCCACCTGAATAATTCTTTCCAGAATTTCAAATGGTCCGATGAATCTGGGACTCAACTTTCCTTTGATCCCAAATCTTTGAATTCCCCTTGAAGGTGAGACCTTCAAGAAAACATGTTCGCCAGCTTGAAATTCTAGTTCTCTCCTTCTCTTGTCTGCATAACTCTTCTGCCTAGATTGTGCTATCTTTAGACGCTCCCTGACAATTTGAACCTTTCTGACAGCCGCCTCAATTAAGTCGGGTCCAGCCCATTGGTTCTCCCCAACCTCTTCCCAACAAAGGGGTGATCTGCAACTCCTGCCATATAAGGCTTCAAACGGTGCCATCTTGATACTTTCCTGATAGCTGTTGTTATATGCAAACTCCATCAGGTACAACTGATCATCTCATCGACCTCTAAAATCTAGCACCAGAGCACGAAGCATATCTTCCACAATTTGATTGGTCCTTTCGGTTTGTCCATCAGTCTGAGGATGGAAGGCAGTGCTAAAGTTTAGTTTAGTACCCATTGCTGCTTGTAAACCCTTCCAGAAGTGTGAAGTAAATCTAGGGTCCCGATCCGATATTATGTTAGATGGAACCCCATGCAATCTAACTACTTCCTTAACATATAGTGCAGCCAATACATCCACTGACCAGATACTCTTAATCGGCAAGAAGTGAGCTGACTTAGTCAATCGATCAACTATTACCCAAATTTCATCCATACCACCTCTAGTCTTGGGCAATCCCATGATAAAGTCCATACCGATGCTATCCCACTTCCATTCCGGAATTTCTAGTGGTAGTAGTCCACCAGCTGTACGGAAATGCTCGGCCTTGACTTTCATGCATGTTAAACAGTATGCCACATGATCGGCCACATCCCTCTTCATGTTTGGCCACCAGTACGACCTCTTTAAGTCTTGGTACATCTTTGTTGATCCAGGATGAATCGTGTACTTGGACTTGTGAGCTTCATTTAATAACCTCTTCTTGAGTTCTCCATGATCAGGGACACATGTTCTACCTCGGAATAGTAATCTTCCCTCAGCTGATAGAGTAAAGTCAGGTCTTTATTCTAGCTTCTCCCTGATCTCAACTAAGAATGGATCCTCTCCCTGTTTCTCCTTGATTTCGGTCAGTAGATCGGATTGTATCTAGAGATTGGAAATCATTACTTGTTTTTCTTTCTTTCCCATGTCTAAGTTCAAGCTTGCAAATTACTCCAGTAACTTCTATTCGCCCAGCATCATACTAGCTAGCATAGCTCCTGGTTGTCTACTTAGAGCGTCTGCCACTACATTGGCTTTCCCAGGGTGATATTGAATGGAAAAGTCAAAGTCCTTAAGGTACTCTAACCACCTTCTTTGTCTCATGTTAAGCTCCTTCTGTGAGAATAAGTATTTCAAACTCTTGTGGTCAGAAAAGACTTTAAATTGCTCACCATAGATATAATGCCTCCAAATTTTCAAGGCGAATACTACAGCTGCTAACTCCAGGTCATGAACCGGGTAGTTTACTTCGTGGATCTTCAACTGTCTTGAGGTATATGCTATTACTTTCCCTTGTTGCATTAAGACGCATCCCAGACCTGTTCCCGAAGCATCTGAATAAATTTCAAATCCTCCCTCTTCAGTGGGTAAGGCGAGGACAGGAGCAGTAGTCAGACACTTCTTCAAGTTGTTAAAGCTTTCTTCACATTCATCGGTCCACACAAATTGATTTTCCTTCCGGGTCAGCTTGGTTAATGGCACTGCAATCTTTGAGAAATCCTTTATAAACCTTCGATAATATCCTGCTAATGCGAGAAAGTTCCTGATCTCTGTGACGCTTGTTGGTCTTTCCCATTTCAGTACAGCCTCAACCTTTGATGGATCAACAGCGATACCATCCTTGGTGGTACATGCCCTAAAAAGGATACCTCCTCAAGCCAGAATTCACATTTACTTAGCTTGGCATATAATTTATTCTCCCTTAGAATCTGTAATGAAATCCTCAAATGCTCCTCATGCTCTTCCTTTGTCTTGGAATAGATCAATATATCATCGATGAATACCACCACAAATTTATCAAGATATGGGCGATAAATGCTATTCATCAACTGCATGAAAACTGCAGGGGCATTTGTTAGTCCGAAAGGCATAACAATAAATTCATAATGCCCATACCTGCTTCGGAAGGCTGTCTTGTGAATATCTTCTCCCTTGATCCTCAATTGGTGATAGCCGGATCTGAGATCTATTTTAGAGAAGTATTTAGATCTAGATAATTGATCAAACAACTCATCAATTCTTGGCAGGGGATATTTGTTCTTGATAGTTAACTGGTTTAGTTGCCTGTAGTCTATACACAGCCTCATCGACCCATCTTTCTTCTTGACAAAGAGGACAGGTGCACCCCATGGTGATGTACTTGGTCGGATGAATCCTTTCTCTAACAGTTCCATCAGTTGCTCTTTTAATTCCTTCAGTTTTGTGGGGGACATTCTATATGGTGCCCTAGATATTGGTGCTGCTCCAAGGACCAACTCGATGGTAAAATCGACCTCTCACTCAGGAGGAATCCCTGGCAAGTCTTCTGGAAAAAACGTCGGCGTACTCGCTGACAACATGAATGTCCTCAACTTTGACTTCCTTCTTTGTGATGACAACCGCAGCAAGAAAGGCCATACAACCTTTCCTCAACATCCTCTTGGCTTGTAATGCAGAGATAATGGACAATCTCCTGCAGTTTCTATCTCCTGTGAACACTAGTTTTGGGTATTGGCTAAAGGTTACCCGACTTCTCCTACAATTGATACTAGCTCCATGTTCAGACAACCAGTCTGCTCCCAGTATCACATCATACCCCTCCATGTCCATGCATATTAAATTTGCTAGTAGGTTTTGGGTTTCAATCAACACTTCAATAGATGGCATATGGTTTGTAAGATTGGTGCCAAGACCAATCGGGGTTGACACAACTATTCTGGATTTCATTGGGACGGGTTTCACAGGTAGGGTATCAACAAATGTTTGAGATATAAAGGAATGCATAGCTCCCGTATCAAATAGAACATATGCGGGTCGGGAAAGAATAGTAAGTGTACCTTCCACAATACCTCCTTCTTTAGCAGCTTCAGGTTCCTGAATAGCTTGCAAGCGGCCTTGCCTCTTCTATCCATTCGGATGCTTGTCCTGAGGGGCTTGTTCTTTCAACATTGGGCAGTCCGAGATCCTGTGGTCACGACTACCACAGCGCAGGCATCTCCCTTGCGCTCTCCAGCATTGTTCAGACTGGTGACTAGCTTTGTCATAGTGTTTGCACCTTTCTCCCGTTGTCACCACTATTTGCTTACCTAACTCCTTCGGTTTTTATCAGCTGGTTCATCTACTCCGCCACTGAGCCTTTTCTTCCCAATGGTCGGCTGATACCTTCTTGTAGAAGACACTTGCTCCCTTTTCACAGATTTTTCCTTAATTCTTTCGGCAGTCTCCATGGCATCTTCCAGTAACTGAGCCTTCTTTACCATGTCAGCATAGGTTTGAATGTCCATTGGCGCCAGCTGAGTGATGAACTGGGGCCTCAAGCCATTCAGAAAGCGTTTTGCCTTCATCCTTTCTGTCCCAATCAAGTGAACACATATCGGGACAGACGAGAGAATTGGGCCTCATACTCGGCCACATTGAGCCCTCTCTACTTCAAAGCCGCGAATTCGGCTGCTTTCCGTTCCTGGACCCTCTCAGAAAAGTACTTGGTGTTGAATTGCTCAATGAACTGAGCCCATGTTAGTTGCTGGCCATTCAGTGTTGCTTCTACCGACTCCCACCATGCCCTGGCATCTTTTTCCAATTGGAAAGTCGCCAGCAGTACTTTGTTCTGGTCCGTGCATTGCATGACCCTGAATATCCTTTCAATTTCCTTAACCCAGTGTTCAGCAACATCTGGGTCAGTACTCCCTTCAAACCTAGGCGGATCCATATTCCAAAAATTTCAATGGAGATCACCGGCTCCGCGGTTACCTCCACCCTGGGTGGCTTGCAGGATAGCCTGAGTCAAGTTCTGTATTGTTTGTTGCATGTTCCTAGCCTGGGCACGTTCAACGGCCATTGAGGTAATAAGTACCTTCAAGATAATAATATAAGTCAGTCATCTAAATATATCACATGTGACTTCTATTCCCATGGTTCTACCCAAGCTCACATTAGGTACGACAGATTTTGACTCGTGTGATCTAGTTTCATTCTATGTTCCTATTCCCTTGGACCCTAAAGTTTAAGTCTCTGATACCAACTGTCACGCCCCGATATTTAGCAGCGGAATAAATACCGAGAGACGTGAACGATACAAATAGGCATATCATAGTTGAGTAGTGCAGAGTCACAATTGAATATAATAACACATTTGGGGCTATAATATTGTCATCCAAAGTACTCTTTATTCCATTCATTCAACTAATTAAAAACCTTACATCAATCGAGCCAATCAAAGGGCCCATTATTCAAATGAAAATGTTTCACTATTACATAGACTATTCAAATATCTATTCCTAAATTGTCAACTCCTCATATGGCGGTTGCCCATCACTCTTGCCCTGACCCATCAGTCTCCTCTGGTTCCTCATCACTACCTGAAAAGGACAGGATGACGGGGGTGAGCGAACTAGCTCAGTAGGATTTACATCTCAATATTGTGCAGGCACTAATATATATGATTAACATTTTAAATAGGCAGATATGCACATGAATATGATGACAATGCATGCTTTTCTAACAAGTTGAATAGAGGAATAGAACGGAAGACATATCAAATCACATATCAAATTTCATATACAATGGACAGATATTTCAAGAGTAGAATCCTATCAAAAGAGATTGGCCATATTCATAGATATCACGTATTCACGTGATCAGACTTATCATATCAAATCTTATCATATCATATCAAACTTATCATATCAAACAAAGGCACATTCTCACAAATCTTGCATATCGTATCAGTGCCATGCCAAGCACCACAAGTCCATACTCCCGCGGTTAATAAGTACGTTGGGGCGCTCTTCCCCAGGACCAGACAGGGCCCCTATTGCACAGGCATTGGTCAAATGGACCGAAGTCCCATATTGTGCCAAACAAACATATTCATATTATGGCCACAGAGTTTCAATGTCAAGCTCATAGTAAGAAAGACATGATCATTCATAGAGTCAAGGTATGACAACAGCTCAAGAGAACAAATGGGCATTATAACGACGTCTCTTATGTTTCATAATTCATTAATGTCTTGACATGAGGATAACTAATGACAGATCGTACGCGGAACATGTGCTCTCTATCTCCAGGGTACTTCATGGTACAACCAGCTCGACCTCTATGTGGGAATCCATAGAGAGCGGAGACTTACGGAGGTCTTAAGGAAAGATTGCTAGTCTTGCCGATTCGGAATGACCGGCAGAGAGCTCTCAATTTCCCAAGAAGGGTGTGCCGATTCGTGCAAATGTGTAAGTGACGAGTCACGAATTGTTCCTAACATGTATGCAATTGACAAAATAATTAATTGAAACATTGGAAAGCATATAACTATTGAAACTCATATGCAAATCATGATAGAAATTCCACTAACAAGTCCATACTAACATGTATGCATCCCCACATTCATATCATATTCTTATCATATCAAATTGACAATAAATAAGATCACTAGATAATCCAATGATCATAAGGTCAATCATAATTACACATTTGGATCATATTCATATCATTACCGTTTTTCAATGGGTTGATTGCTTTTAGGTCTATGCATACTATATAACATCATGCACATGCTCATAGACCAAGAAACCAAACATACTGACTGACTAGCAGAAAAGAACAGTCTCGGGTCGGCCTATGAATAGCGTCCAACACAGTGGACATTTTTCAAACACGAGTCTACAGGTAAACAAGCCAAAACATGCAGAAACGTAAATCGCGTCGGCCTACATGGCCGCCTTTCAAGAGAAATCGCATCCGGGAATAGCGGCGCGTTTACAGGAAATTCATTAAATATCGATCGGGCGGGAAAACCGCCTGAATCGCGTCCTGGGATCCCGCCGCGATTCAGACCTGCACAGACTCCCAGGCAGGCGCGAAGTCTCACGCACGGGTTGACTGGTCAGCCACCTAATCGCGTCCGGTCTCACGGTCGCGATTGAGAGGGTGCGGGAATCGCGTCGCCTGGAGCGGACGCGATTCCAAATGCTGCCCGAAAATGCCAGAAAACACAGTGAACCTCTTACCATACTTATATCTCTCTATATAACGATATTTATACAAAACGTTTAACATAAAAGATATCCATGACAACGAGTAGAAAAACTTTGATGTTGGAGGTTTGACCTAATTCGGTCTCAAATCTCGTGAAATATATGAAGAACATAAGGGTCATGTGTAACCCAAAAACACATCTCATGCAATGATTTACTTGCCATGCTTGTAACTCTCTAACTAATAACATATAGATAAAACGTTAAACATAAAAGATGATCGGGACTATGAGTAGAATAACTTTAATTAAGGAAGTTTAGTCTAATTCGGTATCAAATCGCGTGCATGATAAGAAGAACAAGAAAAGCCCTAACTGTGCACGACTTAGGGAAAACGACTAATACTCCATGTATACTCCATGAAAATTGGGCAAATCAAGTGCAAATGAACATAAACTCGAAGCCCTACAAGATGGTATAGGTTTTCTTTAATCTTGGCCCAAGAACACCTACCTTTATGAAGATCTAAGACCAGTCGATGTTCTGGACGCATTAGAGGAGAAGGGGGATGAAGCTTCGGTTCCCAGCCTTTCTCCCCTCCTCTGAAGCCCTAGCCCGCCTCCAAACGACCCCAACTCATTGCCAAACCTTCCCCAAGAGTTTAGTGACAAGTTCTTATAGATTTAGGGTGTATTTACATGTCCTAATGGGACTAGGAAAGGGGCTGCGAATTCTGCTTGGCCCTTCCATGTTTTGGGATTCTCCCTCCCAATTAGAGTGGCAAAAGGTTTAGGAAACCACCTCTTAGAGTTGGGTCCGATTTTGGCTTGCCTTGCATGACTAATTACCCTAATTTTAACCCTATATTGCCCTCCCTAATTATTACATAATTACATACACGAATTTCTGGGTATTTTCTTGTCCCAATGTTTATCCTTGGGCCAAATGTGCTCCATTGGCCCAATCTTGTTAATGGGTTATTAATACATGATGTTGGAAGTCTCTCCAACATGTTTATTTAATTTATGGTCAGGTTATTTTTCCGTGTTAACAATTTTCCGACTTAGTTTCCTAATTCGGGTAACTTGGTCACGTGTGACGTACACTCGACCAATCAGATTTTTCGTTGCACGAATTCCTTTGTGGAACACTTAGGGACAATATTTGGGGTTGATTTATAATTTTTTTACGGAATGTTCCGAGGTGTTTTCTTTCATACGATAATAGTACGTAAGTTTTATCATTCCGATAATTGTGGAATTTATTTATTCCCCTTTATTTCTAAAATTTTTAAATCACTAAATTTCCGTGGTGTTACGGCTTGCGTGTTGAATGCTAGATACAATAACCACTTACACGTGTCCTAGTGTGCATTTCAAAGTGGATCTTTCTTTGGTGTACATTAGTATCTTCGTGCCTGATTAGTGTTACATGATTGTGCTCGTGCGTGCTTGCTTGCTTGCGTGATATGTCCATCCTGCATTTATTACAATTTAAAGTGATATCTTGCGTGCTTGTTACATGCCTCACTATTGATAACATCTTGCTCGTTATATCGTTCTAGATCTTGCTCTATCATGATCACTCTATCTAGCTTGTTCGTGTATCATGTTTTAATGAGTTTTATTCGTACATGCATATCATGATCATCGTGCTTATCTAGTTCTAAATTGCTAATCACTTATATCATTGCCCGCACATTGAGATATAAATCCTACTGGGCTAGTTTGCTCATTCCCTACTTTTAACCATTCTAGTTGACTATGAAATACAAGAAGAAGAGCAAGTCGAGGATGGGACTGCGTCCGAGTGATGAGTGTTCCAACTATGAGTCTATCTTTAGTTAGTTTACTTTGAGTGTTAGATTTATGTAGTACGAAGTGAGGAATAAATATATTTTTCCTTTTATTGAGTCTAGTCATGTTATCCAATAGTTAAAGAGTTGTATTAGTTACCTTTGATACAATGAGATGAGATTTGAATACAATTTCAATTGAGTTCAATATTTGGGCCCTATTATGATGTTGTGTTGTTATACACTTAGTGCGTGCTAACTAGAGGCTTATTTGCCGACTGTTCACGTCTCGGAATATCGACTCAAATTATCCGAATTAATATCCGCTGCGTAATTCTCGGGACGTGATAGTTTAGTGGTATCAGAGCCTAGGAAAACCAAATAGGACATATGTCTCAGGAATAAGAGATACCTATGGAACCTAGGTCATGGAAATTAAATATAGTAGTTGGCGAGAATGGGTAGAGACTGGGAATATGTTAGAATGAACAAAACACCCCTGCCCATTGACTCTTATCATGTATCTAGAGATATTAATTGATTTCTATCCTTTTCTCAAGAACCTCATAACTCTTACACTCAACTGCAATGGCTCGCAATCAGTGGCAAGCTATGCAAGAAACAGTAGTTGGATTGACCCAAGCATTACAAATTGTGGTTCAGGCTGGCAACCAGGCTGCTGCTGCTGCTAGGAATGGAACCGGTGATCTGCACTGTAACTTTAGGAGTTTAAACCCTCCTCGTTTCTCGGGATCCCCTGATCCGGACGAAGCGGAGAACTGGAAGGAGGAGATAGAAAGAATTTTCCAAGTTATGCAATGCACCAATAGGGAGAAGGTGATACTGGCCACTTTTCAATTTACTAAGGATGCCCGAGCATGGTGGAAGGCCACATCGGCCCATCTGCCTAATGTTGCTAAACTGGAGTTGGCTGGATTCCTGGAGATATTCCGGGGAAAATATTTCTCTGAAAGAGTTAAGGAAAAGAAGGCGGAGGAGTTTGCCACACTGAAATAAAAGAGCATGTCAGTGGCTGAGTATGAGGCTCAGTTCGCTCGTCTGGCTGTGTATGCCCCACATCTGGTGGGCACGGAAAGATTGAAGGCTAACCGGTTCATGGATGGGCTCAGGCCTATGTTTATCGAGAAGCTCGGACTTCACAACATTCAAACCTACACTGAGATGGTCCAAAGAGCTCAGCTGGTAGAAGACACTATGGCTAAAGTGGAAGGCATAAGGGGGAAAGACATCTCAAAGCCGACCTTTATAAAAATAGGACAGTCGATACAACTGGAACTTTCCACAACAACAACTACAACAAGAACAAAAGGCCAACCACTGGGAAGGACTATGGCATGGAGAAAAAGATCAAAGTAGAAGAAACAATGACGGTGGAATATTTTAAATTTTGCAACAAGCCTGGGCACCAAGCGGACAAGTGCTGGAAGAAGGCCGGGGCTTGCCTGCGATGTGGGAGTCATGAACATTGTATATCGAACTGTCCCATGCTAAAAGACCAAGTTGGAAGGAACCAGGAAGTGGTAAAGCGTCAAGGACGCGTGAATGCAATAACGCAAGTGGAGCTCCCGGAAGGAGGTATGATTGTTAAACCCCTAGACTGATCTTATGATGCTCTTCTTATTAGTACATTTCTAAGTGGGGGAGATCATTAAGGAGAAATTGGAAAGGAATAATCTAGTGGTTATACCCTAGTTCATCTGGTGGATTAAGATGGAGTTATAACAACCGTGGAAGAAAACAGGAGTGGAAGGAACCAAATGGATAATACGGTGGCCATAGGTGTAGATGATGAACTAGCATCCATGAGCTAGAATGTTGAAACAAGTTAGAGGAATTAAATCCAAAACAACCCCAAGGATCACAAATATCAAGAGCCAATTAATGATCTATGAATTTGGGGACCAAATTCTCTTAATTGGGGGAGGGTGTAGCACCCCAAAAAATTTCGTAAGTTAAAATTTTAAATAAATGAAAATAAATAATTTCTGTATTATCAAAATGGTAGAACGTACGTACCACTATCGTACGTAAGAGAACTCATCGGAAAATTCCGTAAAAATTATAAATCAACCCCAAACATTATTCCTAAGTGTTCTACGAAGAAATTCGTGCAACAAAAAATCCGATTGACCAAGTGTACGTTGCAATGCGACTGATTATCCAAATTAAGAAACTAAGTCAGAAAACTGTTAACACGGAAATTTAACACGATCATAAATTGAATAAACATGTTGGAGAGTCTTCCAACATCATATATTGATGACCCATTATCGAAATTGGGCCAATGGATGACTTTTGGACCAAGAACAAAATGGAGCAAGAAAAATACCAGAAATTCGCAACCCTAATTAAGCTGAAAATAGAAGGGGGTAATTAGGGCAAACCCCAAGGTAATTAGCCTTTCTTAGCAACCAAAATTCATGCTTAACCATGGTGGGAGGTTTCCTAAAGCCTCACACACTCTATTGGGGTGAGAAATCCTCAAAATAAGGAAGGTGGAATGTTAGAACCACACCTTGCCTTTCCTTCACCCAAATGGACTACCAAAACACACTAGATGCATATATATACATGCTATAAAACCATAGGGGATGAAAATACACATTGTTGGGGTCGTGGGAGGCTGTTCTTGAGCACCCAAGGAGGAGGAAATCGCCCCCAACTCGGAGCTTCTTCCCTACTGCGCTCTGCATCAACATGTGCAGATAGCTCATCTTGGAGTCGACCAAAGGTAGGCCAAACCCAAACCAAACCATGCAAGGCTTATAACCTTGGAAAGTGGGTCGCGTCTAGTTCCTAATCCCATTGGTTTGACTATTTTTCATTCAGTAGATCGGGTGCAGTAAGCGTTCTCCTCCAAGTGGTCTGAACGTGGGTTTTCTGAAAAAACGTGACTTCAACCCAAAAGGTAGGTGATCTCGAGCCAAATCTTAATAACTCATATACCAATGTGTAGAGCATCGAGTCTACTTTCATGTCCAAGTGGTTTCATCAAATTTTATTGAGTACATCTTGAGTTATAAGCGTTTTTCCAAAGTCACGCATGGTAATCACATTTTATGTTCGTGTGGTTTTCTCACGCATCCCGAGGCCATTTTGAATTATTCCAAAACCATAGTTCTCACCTATTCCATGTTCCCAACAAGTTGCATGTTGACACTTTTGTCCCAAGAGTGCTAGATTAGAAGATATAAGTGTTGCATGATGTTCGCTACATGTTCCTGCGATTTCCTACGTTTTCAGTTTGAGTATTGAATCGCGTCCTGTTCAGATGACGCAATGCAGGTGACTGGTATCACGTCGGCTTCTGCTGCCGCGATTACCTTAAAGGCATCCGCCAAGGGTGACATGATTTAGGCATGTCCCGTGCCTCAAACGGTGTGCCGTTGACTTGTCAGAAGACCTTTGAACCGCGTCCGCGAAGGCCGCCGCGATTCAGCCCGTTTTCCCGCCCAAGATTTTCCACCAATTTTTATATTTCTATTTTAAACGCGCTTCATGAATGCGACGGGGTATCCCGTCGCGATTCAAACATTAAGGCGTCACCATAGGCCGACGTGATTTACACCTGTAGATGTGAACATTGTTCCGACTGTACACAGCATTAGTAAATGCGTCGACTATAGCCGATGTGGATTTCCAAGCCTACCCGAGCCTTGTTTTACATGGTATTAAGTGCATGATTTGCATGTCTCGGTTCTAATCATTTCATGAGGTCTGTTTAATGGCTTAAAAGTAATTAACCCATTAAAAGCTATAATTACATGAATGTTATTCTAATTGCTTGTTAATGATGTGACCATTCATGCAACTATTGACTTACTCTTCCTACTATTCTATCTTGCAAAAATGAGAATTGTTATATTAAAATATTACAAACCATGTTTAGTTAATTGTATAGTCTCATCTCATGTTAGCGTGTTAATTGTTTTCCGCAAGCTTGGAACCGATGGAATATGGATTGAGATACGTACATCACTACACACTTGCACATCTAGGCAGCCCTTTCTTAGGGGATTGGAAGCTCTCTATTGGTCATTCCGTATCGAAAAACAAGTGACCTTTTCTCTAAGACCTACGTAATTCTCTGTACTCTGTGGATTCCCTCATGGAGACCTAGTTGGTTGTACCATTGAAGTTCCCTGGAGATAGCGTCCACTTCCTTTCTCATCTTATTCTCGTGAGTGTGATTTACAATCTAAACTTAAGCCATTAATGTAAAGATTGAACTAAAGTATAAATTGTGTCGTTATGCTGCCAAAATTATCTCTTGACTATTGTTATCATGAAATCATGTTCACCTTACTTATTACTTGTTCTCATCATCAACATGAACATGACATTACACATGCTTACATCTTGAAACTCTTATTGGCCATTAATGACTGTGGGTATCTTCATTTAAAATTAAAGTGAGATGCTGACCGGGCACGACAAGTGTCCAAGGGCTCCAGTCTAGCCCTAATGACAGAGAGTCATAAATATACTGTTAACCATGGGGTATAATGATTACTGGCGTTGCATCTGCGCTGGGAGTGCTTGCGTGTTGAATGCTAGATACAATAACCACTTACACGTGTCCTAGTGTGCATTTCAAAGTGGATCTTTCTTTGGTGTACATTAGTGTCTTCGTGCCTGATTAGTGTTACATGATCGTGCTCGTGCGTGCTTGCTTGCTTGCGTGATATGGCCATCCTGCATTTATTGCAATTTAAAGTGATATCTTGCGTGCTTGATACATGTCTCACTATTGATAACATCTTGCTCGTTATATCGTTCTAGATCTTACTCTATCATGATCACTCTATCTAGCTTGTTCGTGTATCATGTTTTAATGAGTTTTATCCGTACATGCATATCATGATCATCGTGTTTACCTAGTTCTAAATTGCTAATCACTTATATCATTGCCCACACATTGAGATATCAATCCTACTGGGCTAATTTGCTCATTCCCTACTTTTAACTATTCTAGGTGACTATGAAATACAAGAAGAGGAGCATGTCGAGGATGGGAATGCGTCCGAGTGATGAGCGTTCCAACTATGAGTCTATCTTTAGTTAGTTTGCTTTGAGTCTTAGATTCATGTAGTAGGAAGTGAGGAATAAATGTACTTTTCCTTTTATTGAGTCTAGTCCTGTTATCCAATAGTTAAAGTGTTGTATTAGTTATCTTTGATACAATGAGATGAGATTTGAATACAATTTCAATTGAGTTCAATATTTGGGCCCTATTATGATGTTGTGTTGTTATACACTTAGTGCGTGCTAGCTAGAGGCTTATTTGTCTACTATTCACGTCTCGGAATATCGACTTGAATTATCCAAATTAATATCCGATGTGTAATTCTCGGGACGTGACAATAGCAGTCACATGATAGAGGGAGTTTAGAAATCATTAAGAACAATTAGAGTAGAGGTTCATGCTATTATAGCTTTTTCATGGGTTGATGACTTTTAGGTCTCTGGACAAACTAAATGATATTGTAACAGATCAAGACATACATCACGTTTAATTGTACAACTAAATAAGCTAGTTTCGGGATGGCAACTGAATCGCGACGGGTTTAGGCATCGCAATTATTGATGTCGTACACAGTCCAAAAAAGACATTGTCTGTTTGCTGTGAAAACATGAAATCGCAACGTGTATATCGATTGCCTTTATATCGCGATAAGCCGACATGTCGCTACGATATTCAAAACGCGACGGGATGCACAATTGCCTTTATAATGCGACTGCCAGAGGGTCGCTACAACTCTGAATTGCAATGACGCGATGTGTCACATTCTAGAAGTGTTTTCAAAATCCAAATATAAAAATTGTACAAAAACCAAGGGCAGGAAACACGGTCAAATCGTGACGGTATGAGCAGTCACGTTCTCGAAGTGCACTGAAATCCATGAGTAAGACACTTTGATGGGTCTGGGCTGTCGGGATAGACCCATGAACGTGACAGGGTGTTCGATCGCTACTCATGTAATCATGATGGGGTAGTACGTCACGTTAAGATGATAAGGAACGCGACGTCTGGAGTGGTCGCGTTTATGGTTCTTGCTAGAGAACAGAAAGAACGATGCAGTTACACATGTTTGGCCTATAACTCTAACTCTAGGGATTTTTAGATTAAATACATAACATAAAACTTGTTGGGAACTTGGAGAAGAAGAACCCTATGTCTTTGGTTTCATCCAATCTGATCTATGGATGCGTAAATCATGAGGTTAACAAGAAAAGCCCTAAAACTGCATGACCATCACAAAATGCTTAATACTCTTTAAACATGCAATAAAAATTGGGCAAAATAGGGGAAAATGAAAGTAGACTCGAAGAGATTTCAGATGGTATATGCCATGTTAAGTTTGAACCCGAGATCACCTACCTTTGATCGCTCCTAAGGGAAGTCTTCTGCACAGGTTGTACAGAGCACGAGTTGAGGAAGAAGCCTTGGGTTGGGGATGAATTCCTCCTCTTCTGGTGCCCTTGCTAGTCTCCTCATGACCCCAACTTATGGTAAACTCATCCCCAAGGAGCTTAGGAAGAGTATTTATAGATTTAGGGTTGTTTGGAGTCCTAATGTAACTAGGAATTGGGGAATTTCGAGTTTTGTTAATCCCTTCCTTCATTTGAGGATTCCCATCCCAATATGAGTAGAAAATCTATTAGGAAACCTCCTATTATAGTTTTGCATGAATTTGGGTAGTTTTTGGAGTCCATTAAACTAGTTTTTAGCCCTAATTGGTCTTTCCAATTCAAGCCCAATTAAACCTACGAATTTCCATGGTATTTTCTTACTTGAATTTATTCATGGGCCATAAGTTGTCCATTGGTCCAAATCCTATGATGGGCTATCAGCGCACATTGTTTGGAGTCTACCCATAATTTTATTTTAATATTAGAATCATTTATGTATATGTGTTAATGGGTTTTCCGACTTATTCCTTAATTACTATAAATAGTCACAAAAGTTCTTAAACTTGACCCGAACAATTTTTATTGGTCCAAATTTCTTCCCAGATCATTAGATAATATTATTTAAAGTATAAATATTATTTTTACAAAATTTTTAGATATGTTTTTACATATGCGATAATGGTGTGTACCTTTTTAACTAGTTTTGAATTATTAAATTGACAAATTTCTAATTTATCTATAATTTTTAATTAATAAAATTTCTGGGGTGCTACACCAGGTACAAGCATAAACCCTCACACACCATTGTTTCCAAGGACAACACCAACCCCACCTCGTTTCCTGGGAAGAGGTAACCTGATATATATGTGCCGCACGCACTACACACCAATCAAACGCTTACAAACCGAGCACACACACACAATGATGTTCAGTACGAAATTGACAAGTCCCAATAGGCTTATGATAGTGGGGAAAAGAGTAAAACTGAAAGCACAAGGGTTACCCTGTCTGAAATATGGAGAGCCACTGTAGAAGCGAGATCATCAATGTAGAACTCTCCAAGTGATGAATCACGATTTGATCACCCAAGCCCACGTCTTTCTAATGAAGACCAGCTCCTTGGAACATTTGGAAGTCTTCTGGATAAACAAGAACATGTCTTCCAACTTTCTGGATGTTCAGGGCTTCACATAGATCTCTCTAGGGCAAGAAATTCTTGTTCTAAACTCTAGGGCACAAGATGGGCTCTTGAGTGCGTGGAGAACTCTCCCAAATCATGAGAATAAGTTGCATTTATAATCCCAAGAGGTATCTCAAAGTTTGGAAAGAGTCCAACCTTCGTAGGACTCATTTTTGGAAAGTTCGCATCGAGAAACACCGAAATCAATCGACCGATTTCACGAAGTTAGTCATCCAATTTGAAACACTTGTATTTTGATGTGCAAAATCAATCGACCAATTTTACTGTTCCTCCAGAAAAAAAATGTTACTAGCTCGGTCAGTCGACCGATTTTTAGAAATAGGTCGACCAATTCTGTCAGTTCACAGTATTTTAGTCAGTATTCTATCTCTGCTTTGTCCAAGCCTTGGCCTATGTGAACTCCACTTCATGTATGACTTTTGGCATATTTTACTGCACACTTAACACACAAATTAGACCCTCAAATCAAATATGAATAGTTCAAACACTTGGGTCATGAACATGAATGAGAATTGGTCTTTTGTGATTTTATCATCATGGAATAAATTAGTGTTTTTGTGATCATCAAAATCTACAGAGTACAACACCACGTGCAAGGAAACTAGGAGAATTGAGCTTAGTAATCAAGTCTTCCCACTAAACAAGTGCGGAGCTTTACGTCAAACGGTAATACTTTCTCTAGTTGACATAAAAAAAATAAAAAAAGAGAAAGTAAACAAAAAAATGGGCAGAGCGATAACTACCAAAAATCGAGAATCTTTCGTGAGCTACCAAAAATTGAGAATCTTTCGTGAGAATGTAGGGTAGGAGTTCATTCTTTATTGTTAATTTAAAGGTCCATGTCTCCAAGTGTTGATCTTCATTAATCATGGTTATTTCACAAGCACATCGAGTTTTTACTTTTAAGTGTATCTTGAGTATTTAGCTAAGGGCATGGACCAACCTAGCTTCTTTTTAGTATTTGCACACCTCTCTTCATGAGTCTTTCATGGAGCACACTTGTGACTTGGGTTTGCATTTTTCCTATCCCATACCACCTTTTTTCAATGATGTCAAAAAGGGGGAGAGTGTTTTCTAATATATTTTTATGCATGTTGTGTTGTGTGCATGCATGCATGTGTGTTTTAAAAAGGAATACAAAATAAAATATGAACATGCCAAATTCCAAAAAGAAAATGCATGCCAATCTTTGTTGACATTCATTTAGTCCTAAATGAACATTATGTAAACTGCAAAGTATACAGGTGTTTCGTCATCATAAAAAAGGGGGAGATTGTTGTAATATAGTGATTTTGATGATTGCAAATAGGACTTTGTGATGAAAATTGAATTTCATATGAATGGTTTTGTGATTGATATGAGTTTTGTTGAGTGTGATTAAGTCAGATTTATAGGCCTTTAAGTGTGTCCATAGAAGTCATGACAATGGAAGAAGGATTTGGAAGAAGATTGATTGGACTTGCTCTCAGAGATTAGTGCACCGGTTGACCGGCCCCAAAGGATCGGTTGACCGATCCATCTAGGAAGTTCAGCTAAGGGGCTGAACATGTTGTTGATCGATCGACCTAGGCAAAAGTGATCGACCGATTTTCCCAGTACATCCAGGTCTGGCAGAGAAGGCCAGATCGGTTGACCGACCCAAATTTAACTGATTAATCAATTTTTACTGGTAGGATTGTTCCAGATGACCTTATTGGTTGATTGACCGGGTCAAACTAATTGACCAATTCCATTAAGAAAAAGAGATGAACTTTCCGTTCTTGGATCTAACTCACATGGAAACACACTAGATTTCTAGAGACTCTTATGCTACTATAAATACAAGAAATTGCATCATGGGGCGCATCTTCCAAGTATCAAAAGTTGAGTTTTTTGTGCTCTAGCCATCAAGTTCCATGTTTTCTTTCTTAGAGAAGCTCTGAATAAATAGAAGAGAGGGAGAGAGTTTTTATCAAGACTTGCTCATGATTGGACAAAATTCTTCATCCCTGAAGGTTGTTGATTGATAGACAAGGAAATTCAGGTTCCAATTTGTGGTTTTCAACTAGACGAGAGTACATAGCTTGTTTACTACACTAAGTTCGTGGAGACTACATAGTTCAAATGGACGACCTGAACAAATGGAGATTTTTAATATGAGTGTTTATTATCTATTCTTCCTTTGACCTTTCTCTTAATTTTGGTGTGCTGAGTTTTTGTCACACATGTTTGTGTGTGTGGACTAGTGCGTGTTATGCATCGTGAGATTGTTTGTATGTATGTGTGTCATTTGGTGCATGTTGTGCATTGTGGGGGCCTTTTTACTCATGTGTTTTTTATTCCTAGTGTGGACCTTACAATTGTGTGTGTGTGGGGGGGGGGGGGGGGGGGGATACGTAGGCGCACACACTGTGTTACCGAACCACCTACAAATCTTATGTGTTCTTTGTGTGATTTGCTCCATATCTTCTACCTTCATTCTACGAACGCTCAGGATAGGTGTATCACTATGTTTGTGTCTATCTAATAGATTTAGAATGTGTTTATATAAAAATATTCAAAAATAGTATTTTCTTTTAAATCGATTCAACCCCCCCCCCCCCCCCCCCACATTCAACCACTCAACTCATACGTCAGGCTGCGACTCTGCAATGAGAGATGGGAATGAAGCTCGTGAGATTCCCTTTTTCTCTTCGGATCGAGTTTTTGGCACTCCAAAATGGGAACTTCAAATTGATTATTTTGGGTCAATAAGACTCACCCTAAATTCAGAAGGAAAGGTTATTTCGTTTCCAAGTATTTGATCTAAATTTGATGTAAATTTTGGGTGCAGATTGGATTTTTGGATCTCATGGATCCATTGACAGAGCTACCATCCTACCACCATGTCAGTCTTAAAATCCACCCTGGTCTGCAACAAATATCATTATTTAGTCATTTTTCTATATCACATGTATCCTGCCCCTTTTCATCTCTCTACATGCATGTGGGAAGAAGGTAATTGCCTAACATCATCAGTGGGAAGAATGCTAGGATTGGAGAAGTAGCAGTCACCGCTCATAGATTGTGGCCAGTGGTGGTCAGGACGACGAGGAAGACAAATGGCTTGTGCCTGGGGGTGGAACTTGTAGCTGGTCTGTAGAGGGAGTTAAGACAGGGTGGAAGGCCTCACGATTGGTGGCACACAGTGAGAACACACATCAATGTAGACTTCCGTTAGTAATTGTTAACCGATGGTAGTTGCTATCAGTTGGGTGCCCACAGTGGGCATCCAAAGGTTGCCAAGGCAACCTTTGGAAAGAGACAAACCGCCAGTACGGTTGTCTCCTGATCGAGGAGGACTCTTCCACTCCCATGCGTAAGAGAAAAGAGGTATTCTCTCTCTAGGCAAACAACCTGCGCAAGACACTCTCTCTCTGTGTGTGCATATTTGCGCAAGACACACACTCTCTCACCCTGGTGCAAGACTTCTCACACAGGATATCACCACCGGATCTCGAAGGCATTTGGAGCGAGGAAACAACGAAGAAGACTCTTATAGCCTTCTTCTCGATCCAACGAGATTCCACAACGACGAGGTAAACACCCCGATCAAGATCCAACATTGGTATCAGAGCCTTAATGTTCCTCTCTCCACGATGTCGTCGGATGATCTCCATGCGCAAGAACTTGCTGCAATGGACGAAGATGATTTTGAACCGACGGAGATCTCCACGGATGATGATGGGGACAGCGTGGTTGGTAGTGACCCGACACCCACACAAGAGTCTGTGGCGCCAATTGAATTTCGGCGACTGATGACTGCAAGGGATTACGTTGTAGCACTTCACGCTTCACCCTTGTCACGTTTGAACGACATTCCTTCACCACGCTCTGGCATGTAGGCAGTCCGCATCCGTACAGACGATGTTGTACGCGAGACTGCACAGAAGGAGGTTCACGCACATGGCGGAGGCGCTTCACGCGAACGAGGCGGAGGCACGGTTCGCACGCCTACAGGCCACGTGGACGGCGGCCATGCAGGCCGCACAGACCGCGGCCATGCAGGCCACGCTGGCGCGTCTGCAAGAGATGCGGATGACCGCCTTGCAGGCCACGCGATCCCTGACCTCCCTAGCATGTGCAGTGACGTTCGCGGCGAGGACCGCGACCTAGGTGTTCACGGCCTGGCGACAGGCTATGGTTCGGGCGACCAGGTGGGCTGATGAGCAGGCACGCATCGCAGCCATGCTTGAGGGCGTGCGGCCCGCGACCCGACAGGGCCCGTTGGAGGCGCGGTGATATCAGCGGCCGAATCCACGACCCAGGCGGGCGCGTCACCCGCGAGCATGCGGGCGGGCGCGTCGACCACGACCACGCGGGCAGGCACCGGTGGCGCAGACGCGCGGCGCGTGGCCACGCGGGCTGGCGTGGACACGCGGTCCACGGTCACGCAGGCCCCGCGGTCAGCGACGCATGCGGCCATACAGGTCGCGATGACACGCCTGCAGGCGACGTGGATGGCCGCCATGCATGCGGGCGTCGTGTTCGCGGCCCAGGTGTGCACGGAGGTGTGCATGGGGGTCCTCGTGGCCATGAAGACCGTGTTGTGGTGCACAGGGATGGTTCCATGCATGCAGACATGGCGGTTCCCGAAGGTGAAGGCATGGCGCTTTGCGGGCATACTGGCTTGGCTGAACGTATGGGTACTGGTCCACCCATGCCCAGACGCACTTTTCTGGTGGAATAGGCCCACATGAGAGCGTCGGCCCGTCGATGACGTGATCTTGACCGTCTTGCAAGACGTCGCACTAATGTGGTGTTGCCGAGCAGACCTCGTGGTCGAGCCCGACTTGATCATCCAACTGTCCCCATGTAATTTATACAAATTACTTATCTATTTTGGTGATTAACAAAACTATTCTAACATATTTTCTATGAGTTTTGAGCATAGGAAATGAAACAAGGAATATCAAGCTAAATGGGTAAGTAGTATTTATTCTATAGAAATGTAAGTTCAAAGTACAAATTTTTCTAAGTACACATCGACTCTCTAGTTATTATAACGATTTCCTTAGAATCATAACGATTTCCTCATTCACAACGATTTCCTCTAAAGTGTAACGATTTCAGTAGAGCCATAACGATTTCATACTCATAAGGATTCGTTATCAAGTTTGATATCATAACGATTCGTTAAGTGATCGCAACGATTTACCCTCACAACGATTCGTTAAGTGATCGCAATGATTTGCTCGTAACGACTTGGTTCACAACGATTTGCTCTCACATCGATTTCTTAAGTAAGAACAACGATTTGCTCTCACATCGATTTCTTAAGAGAGAACAACGATTTGCTCTCACATTGATTTCTTAAGTGAGAACAACGATTTGCTCTCACATCGATTTCTTAAGAGAGAACAATGATTTGGTCTCACATCAATTTCTTAAGTGATCACAACGACTTGCTCTCGCAACGATTCTTTAAGTGATCATAACGATTCGCTTTCCGCAAACGACTCCTTAAGTGATCATAACGATTTGCTCTCATAACGATTTGATAAGTTACATAACGACTCTGTCACTGTAACGACTCATCAAGTTACATAACGACTTGGTTGCTGTAACGATTCGATACATTTCACAATGATTCGCTTATAACGATTTGGTTATTCATATATAACGATTTGTGTATGCATCTGTTTGTTTATGAATTCATAACGATTCACTCATGCATATAACGATTATGTAAGTCATGCATACAACGATTTCATGGAAGACAACAATTTGTTTTTCAAGTCAACTTCCAATACGTTGAAAAGTCAAAGTCTTCACTCATATATTTATGTCAGCTGTGCATTTATGAAGACTGAACGTATCACTGCATGCATGCAGACGAGATCTTCCATTATCGTGCTTACTCTGTTAACATCTTTTAGAAGAGCAAATGGCATTACTATTTTGATTAACATTCGTTCTAAGGTTGACTGACAACAAGAGACAACTTAGCTGTCTATTGTTTAAGCCTGAAATGTGTGCAGGTCTCTGACAGCATTCGTCATACAACGTTGGATAGAATAGAAGCCAAAGGATATTATAGAAGATCCTCTCTCTCTTTGCGTGCATGAAAGGATAAAGGACTGTTGACTGGAAGCTTCCAAGCGTCAAGCAGTCTAATGATCACTTATGCTTAGAGACAACATGCACTTCAACGTTCGAATTTCAAAAGGATGATATATATAGAAGAATGAAGCTCCTAAAGAATGACAACGGTTAGAGAACAACAAGTGATACAACGCTTACAACCTTCTGCAAGCTTTCCTAGAGGCAAGCAAAAATTCCCATCTATTCTAGCTCTTGCTCTCTGTGCTAAGTGTAGATCTGTGAGAGAGCCTTTAGTTCTGAGAAGAGTCCTTTATTGTAGATCTTTTCCTTCTCAGTTCTTAGCTTCAGATCAAGCAGTGTTCTATAAGCTTGATCTAGGGGCTTCATCTCTGAACACTTTTCTTGTGTTGTGCCCTTCGTTGGAAGGAAGACCTGGTGGGTTCCACGGTGTTGTTCCCTTCATTGGAAGGAAGACCTGGTGGGTTCCAGGGTGTTGTTCCCTTCGTTGGAAGGAAGACCTGGTGGGTTCTAGGGTGTTGTTCCCTTCGTGTGAAGGAAGACCAGCTGGGGTGCTGGGTGCTGTAGTGTCCTTGAGGGGGACTGTACCCTTGTTAGTGAAATCCTGAGATATTGCTCAGGGACTAGACGTAGGACTCCTAAGGAGAGGAGATCCGAACCAGGATAATTCTCTGTGTCGTGTGATTGCTTTTGTGTGTTTGATTTTTCCTTCACTAACACTAACAATCTGCGAAGTGTGTTTTTTTGACTATTCTGTGAACAGGTTTTAAGTATTAAATATTTTTTAATATCCCATTCACCCCCCCTCTGGGCTAGCTAGATGGGCAACAAGTGGTATCAGAGCGAGTCTCTTCGACAAAGAAGAAGATCCAACGATCTGAAGAGTAAAGATCAAATGGTAGCCCAAGGTCACTCCGAAGGTCAGTCAGTCAACAGGCCACCGCTGTTCGATGGAGAAGATTACACCTACTGGAAAACAAGAATGGAATACTTCCTACAAGGCTTCGACTTTCAAATCTGGTCAATTGTAGAAGAAGGAGACCTTCTAGTCACCAACGAAAAGGACAAATGGACAGAAGATGACAGAAAGAAGATTTCTCTCAACTGCAAAGCCAAAAGCATTTTGTGTTGTGCCCTCAGTAAAAAGGAATTCAACCGTGTATCAGCCTGCAAATCCACAATGGAGATGTGGGAAAAATTAAGAATCACTTATGAAGGCACGGATAAAGTGAAAGAAACCAGAACAGACATTCTGGTGACACAATACGAAAGGTTCCAGATGCAGCCAAGAGAGTCTATAACCCAAATGTTCAGCAGATTCACAGATATTACAAATGGATTGGCTGGACTAGGAAAAAGTTATGAAATGGGAGATATGGTAAGAAACATTTTGAGGTCTCTTCCATCTTCGTGGACTCCCAAAGTAACCGCGATAGAAGAAGCAAATGACTTGAAGAGAATGTCCCTGGAGAAGCTCATTGGATCCCTCATGGCCCATGAGATAAACATGGAAAGATTAGGAGAATCGTCTAGTAGGAAGAAGCACACAAATGCCCTCAAAGCAGCAGAAGGCAGCTTTGAGGAACAATCTGAAGACGAAGCCAGCAGTGAAAACAGTGAAGACGAAGAAGCAATGCTATCTAGGAGGCTGCAACGCATCTTAGCCAGAAAGAAAAAGTATCAATTTGGGAGAAGACATTTCATGAAAGGGAAAGACTTCAAAAGGCCTGAAGTCAAAGACTCAAAGAAAACTGAACCCATCTACTACGAATGTAAGAAGCCGGGCATATCAAAGCAGAATGTCCGAAGCTCAAGAAACCTGAATTCAAAAAGAAAGACAGTTCTAAGAAATTCAGAAGATATAAGAAGAAAGCAATGGCAGCAGCTTGGAGCAACAACATCGACTCGGACAGCGAGTCAAACTCAAGCAGTGAGGAAGAAGAAGAAGCCAACCTAGCCTTCATGGCAAATACTGAAGAAAAGGTAACTTCTGACTCATCTTTCGATTCCTGTAATGATTCTGATTCAGATAATTTAGAAGAAGCTTTCAACGAGCTTTATAGTAAATATAGAGAAGTATCTAAATTACTAAAAGCTAGTAAGAAAAATGTTGCATGTCTAGAGAATACTAATTCAGATTTAAAATCAGAAAATGAACAACTAGAGAAGCAGGTTAATGAACTTAAGAGAAGAAGTGAGTTACTATGCGAAGATCTAAAAGATAAAAATAAACAAATAATCAAACTAGAAAAATAAGAAAGTTCAGACGAAATGAAAAATGAAATCAAAATACTAACAGAAGAAAATGATAAACTATCAAGTACGTTAGAAAAATTTACTAATGGTAAAAATTCCTTAATAATAAGAGGAGCTAGAAGATCAGGCAAAAAGAAGTATGGAGTAGGTTACACACCCCCAGATAATGAAGAAACGATAATGTATCCAAAAACATATCCAGCTCCTAAATTTGTAACTGAACAAGATACATCATATAAATCAAACTTTAAATATGTTCCATATGAAAAGGCAACTAGAACAACATGTTGCAGTCACTGCAACAAGCTAGGACACACCAAGATATCATTTCCAACTAAACATAAAAGATGGATAATCAAAAGAAAAATTGATGACACTAACCAACCAGGACCCAAAAGAACTTGGGTACCTAAAGCTTGATGATTTATTTCAGGAAAACCCTCGGGCATCCAAGTGGTACTTAGATAGCGGATGCTCAAGGCATATGTCAGGAAACAGAAGGCTGTTTACCCATTTAGAAGCTGAAGAAGCCACAGTCACCTATAGAGACAATGGAAAGGGAACTGTAATCGGCAGTGGATCAGTGAGCAGCAAAGGCAAAACAGTTATTGAAGATGTACTATGTGTTAGACGACTGAAGCACAACCTCATCAGCATCAGCCAGCTGTGTGACAAAGGACATCAAATCAAATTCCAAGAGTCAAAGTGCAGCATTATGAAAGATGGAGAGGTTATCTTTGAAGCCAACAGAGAAAAGAACATGTACGTACTCTACCTTGAAGATTTAAAAGGTCAGGATATATGTTTAGCAGCAAACAAAGAGCAGTCAACTGAGCTGTGGCACAGAAGATTAGGCCACTGCAGTCTGGATGGCATGAGAAAGCTGATCAAGAGAAGCCTGGTGGAAGGTCTACCAAAAGTCAGCACAAAAGTAAATGGTGTATGCAGACTATGTGCGAAAGGAAAGCATACCAAGAGTTCCTTCAAGTCAAAGTCTATGGTAACCACCTCTAAACCCTTAGAACTCCTTCACATGGACTTATTTGGGCCAAGACCACCAGTCTAGGAGGAAAGCAATATGGATTTGTTATAGTAGATGATTACTCCAGATTCACATGGGTATCATTCTTGGAGCATAAAGATGACACTTTTGAGAACTTTGTAAGCTTCAGTAAAAAGATACAGAAAGACAAGAAGTTTAGCATTGTTGGAATCCGATCAGACCATGGAGGAGAATTCCAAAATGAAAGATTTGTAAATTTCTATGATGATCAAGGCATAGAGCATAATTTCTCAGCGCCAAGGACACCACAGCAAAATGGAGTTGCTGAGAGGAAGAACAGAACCATGTTGGACATGACAAGGACGATGTTATCAGAATATGATTTGTCAAGATATTTTTGGGCTGAAGCAGTAAACACAGCTTGCTATATAATCAACCGAGTGATGATCAGGCCAATATTGAAGAAGATTGCGTATGAGTTGTACAAGGGAAAGAAGCCGAAGATCAGTCACTTCAGGACATTCGGATGTCTATGTTTCATCCACAACAACGGAAAAAGGGACATTGGTAAGTTAGATGCCAAATCAGATGAAGGCATCTTCATGGGGTATGCTTCTAAACCTAAAGGTTATAAAGTATTTAATAAACATACTTTATTAATTGAACAATCAGTACACATTATCTTTGATGAAACTAACCCTTCCTTGAAAAACGAAGTCGATAGTGACATTGATGAAACAGATGAGTTGTCCAAAACATTAAAGAATACATCAATTGAGGACAAGGAAGATCCACCTCTGGAAGACCTGCAACAAAGGGATATCTCTCATGAAAATCTTCCAAAGGAATGGAGATACAAGAAAGATCACCCACCTGAAAACATTATTGGTGATCCATCTGTAGGGGTAAGAACAAGAGGTAATGTAATCCCCTGTGATTATCTAGCTTTTGTTTCTCAAATAGAGCCCAGGACAGTCAATGAAGCTCTTACTGATGAATCTTGGATTTTAGCCATGCAAGATGAGCTGAATCAGTTCAAGAGAAACCATGTATGGTCACTTGTTCCTAGACCATCAGATCATCCAGTGATCGGCACCAAATGGGTGTTCAGAAACAAGTTGGATGAAGCAGGTGTGATTCTAAGAAACAAGGCCAGATTGGTAGCTCAAGGCTATTCCCAAGAGGAAGGCATAGATTTCGATGAAACCTATGCACCTGTAGCTAGACTTGAGGCTATTAGAATTCTACTTGCATATGCATCTACATTAGATTTGAAATTATTTCAAATAGATATGAAGTCTGCTTTTCTAAACGGTTTTATTGAGGAGGAAGTTTATGTAGAACAACCTCCAGGTTTTGATGATATTGATTTTCCCAATCATGTTTTTAAGTTGCACAAAGCACTATATGGTTTAAAACAAGCACCTAGGGCCTGGTATGAAAGGCTTAGCTCTTTTTTATTAAACCATGGTTTTATTAGAGGTCAAGTAGATAGTACTATGTTCATTAAGTCTAAGGTCAAACATATATTGCTTGTACAATGTAGATGATATAATTTTTGGCTCTACTGATGAATCTCTTTGCAAGTACTTTGAGAAGTTTATGCAGGGAGAATTCAATATGAGCATGATGGGGGAGCTAAACTACTTCCTAGGATTGCAAATCAAGAAAGGAAAAGATGGCACCCACATTTGTCAAGCCAAATATACTAAGGAACTCTTAAAGAAGTTTGGGTTCGATAATGCCAAGCCACTGTCAACACCTATGAGCACATCAACAAGGATGGACAGTGACAAGGATGGTAAGAAAGTAGATCAAAAGATCTACACAGGTATGATAGGTTCATTACTTTACCTAACGGCAAGCAGACCTGATATTTTATTTAGTGTATGCATGTGTGCTAGATACCAAGCAGATCCTAAAGAGTCTCATGTAATTAGTGTTAAAAGAATTTTTAGGTACTTAGCTAGAACTCATGATTTAGGTCTTTGGTATCCAAATCATGTGAAATTAATTTAGTAGGATACTCTGATGCTGACTACGCTGGATGCAAAATCGATAGAAAAAACACCAGTGGCTATTGTCAATTTCTTGCAGGATGTCTGATATCATGGTCCTCAAAGAAGCAAAATTCAGTAGCTCTGTCAACAGCTGAAGCTGAGTACGTGGCTGCTGGAAGCTGCTGTACACAACTTCTATGGATCAAACAGCAACTTGAAGATTATGGGATGCATATCAAGACAATTCCTCTGTTATGCGACAACACCAGTGCTATAAATCTCACCAAGAATCCAGTACAACATTCAAGGACAAAACACATTGAGGTTAGATATCATTTTATTCGTGATCATGTAGCTAATGGGAACATAGATATTTCCTTTATTGACACAAATAATCAGTTAGCAGATATCTTCACAAAGGCCTTACCTGAAGAGAGGTTTACATCTCTTAGAAGGGAATTAGGCATGTGAAAATTGTGAAAGATTTATCTGTATAAAACTAAAATATAAATTATCAGAATGTTAATTATTTTTCCTCCCTGGATTTAAGCGATTTTCCACAAATATTCTTGTAAAATTATTCCTAGTGATTCGCTATTTTATAAGTCTCTTATTCCTATTGAACTAGTCATTTTGTCGTTTTCCGTCATAATGGCGCCTCCGGTTTCGAAAAAGTCATTATTTCCCTGATATACCCGAAATCTGTGTGGAAACGATTCACATCCTTTTCTTCATCTCCTTCCTCCTGCCTGAGGCGATACCTTATCGACTCCGGCATCGACTCTCTGAGATTTCAAGCTCCAAACTCCTTCCCGTGAGAAATTTCTTGGGGGTTTCTGCTCCTCTCCTTACTTCAACCCTTCAGAAACTTTCCCCATCAAAATCTTTGGACGCACCTATTGTTTCCGGCAGCGTCGGGGGCTATGGAGCTGAGTTCCTCACAGTGGAGCAGCAGGAAAGGTTCACTTTTGTGAAGACGAAGCTCTGTGGAAACAAGGCAGTGGACATTGCAGACTTGGAGAAGAATGGGATGCACAGCATCGTGGCAGCAATGGAAAGGATGAAGTGGACAGCGATTGCAATTTTCTCTGAGGTAAGCTATCCAGACTTGGTGAAGGCTTTCTATGTTTGCTTGAGAACTGAGGCGGACGGGTACTTGACATCATCTGTCAAAGGTACCCAGATTAAAGTTGATCATGAGCTATTGAGGTCTTTGTTTGGAGTTAGCACCACTGGTCACAGTGGGATTCACACTGTGGATACCCAGGCAAAGGGATTAGGAATTGTAGGTCCCGAATTTCGGTTGAAGGATGGAAAACTTGATATTAATCAGATGAATGCATTCAACCATCTATTGCACTTTATAATTTGTCAAATTTTGGTTCCAAGAAGTGCTACATTCTCCACGTGCACCAAGGCAGGTTTGGACATGATGTTCTGGGCCATCCAGAACAAGGAGATAAACATGGCTGAAGTTATTCTGGAGCGAATGAAGTTTGCTCATGCTCAGATTTGGGACACAAAGAGCAAATTAAATGTGTCTCTGCCATATGCCCATCTGCTCACTAAAGTATTCAAACATTTTGGCATAAATTTATCTGGAGCAGTAGTAGAGAAGATGGGGCAAGCTATCCGCAGCAGAAATTTAAGGAAAAGCGGATTTTCTGTAGTAAATGGTGTTTGGACCAAAACTTCAGTGGCTGAGGGTGAGGCCATAATTGGAGAAGCCCAAGAAGTCCAGGAAGAGGTAGGAGAAGCTGCAGCCCAAATAGCTCAAGAAGAATCCGCAGCAGCAGCAGAGGTACATGTTGTCCACGAAGAACAACAAGAAGGTCACAGTTCAGAGACTGCAGTGGTTCAAGAGAAATCAGTACAGGCAGAAGCACCAGCAGCAGCAGACCAGGCAGCAGCACCAGCAGAAGAGCAAGCAGCAGATATTATTCAGGAAATTGTTGAGGAAATCAGAACCAGTGAGAGAAGGATAGAGGATATTCCTCTAGAGCACCTCGTACCTGTAGAAGAATTCCAAGAGATTGCCCCTCCTACTTCTAGGATCGGGTCAGTCCTCCGAAGAGCACTTGAGTCCATGCCAAGCACTCTAGGTGTGGAAGAGGTTGCTAGTGTTGAGGAATATGTGGAACCAGGCCACACAGATGGCAGTTCTGTGGAAGATGCTCCCAGCCAGAAGGAGCAAGAAGAACCTATCCCTGAAGTTGTGGCATCAGGCCACACTGAAGAAATTGTTATGAAGGAAGCTCCCATTCAGGGGGAGTAAGAAATTATTGTTGAAAATGATCAAGTGGAAGATGTTCCTACTCAGGGGGAGCAAGATCAAGAAAATGAGGATGTGGCATCCGACCACAATGATGTTCAGATGGAAGATCCTCCTGTCCAGGAGGAACAAACAGCAGCAGTTCATGATGATGCACCCATGGAAGATGCCCCTACTGAAGGGGAGACTTTGGGTGAGAAAGAAGGTGATGCTCAGGGGGAGAGAACAAGAAATCCCTCAGTAAGTCAATTCAGAGAAGGAGAAACCGCCAGTTCTTCAGAATCCGATGTGCAGGATGATCATGGTGATCAACAGGAACCCGTGGTCAAGGCAAGGGAGAAAGGAAAGGAAGTTGCTTCAGATCTTCCTCTCCTTGTGGATGCTCCACATCAGAGGCCACAGAGACAGAAAATTGTTATAAGTTTGAAGCCTATGATAGAGAGATTGGATGCCCAAGGTGAAATTCTATGCTCAGTGCAATCAGATATCAACTCAATTTTTATGAGCCAGGCCTCGGTAGCAAAAGAGTTGTCACAAGTGAAGAATGCTATCAGATGGTTTAATAAAGAATTAGGGAGCATGAAGTCTATGCTTCCCGATATCTTGAAGGAGGTAAGAGCACCAGCACCTCCTTCTACTCCACCACCTGCTCCTCAGCCATCTGAGGGAACTGCAGAAGATGTTTCTAGACCATCAGGGTATGTGCCTGCAGAAGAATCAGGGCCATCCGGGCCATCTGTTGTTGAAGATGCACCTTGGCCAACAGGGCCATCAACTGAAGGGCCAGTAGGGCCAATTGAGGAAATGTCAGGGCCAACCGGGCCAGTGGAGACTGAGTCTGAGCAAATCCAAGCAGAAGAAGAAGCTGTTGCTCTAGATCCCCCAGCTCCTTCACCCATTCAGACACCAGCCCCTCCTTCTCCACCTTCCTCCTCAACAACTCCACCAGCTCCTCAACCATTTAAACAGCCACAACCCAGAACCATCTCTTCTCCTACCCCATTTCCTTCCCAATCCTCTTCACCTCCTGTCTCTTCCACACACATTCCTCCACCTAATCCTCTCTTTGAGGTACCTCTAGCCTCCTCATCAGCTGGAGCCTCCTCATCCTCTGGTCCCTCCTCTTCTGGACCAACTGATATACCTCCTTCCACCTCTCATTCTTTTCTTCATCATATTCCTCCTCCCTCCTTCATTACACTCATTCCGGAGGGTGCTTAGGTTGATGATCCCTTTCTTAGGGCCATCAAAGATGAGTTTGAGGAAGCCATTCTCCGATCTGTTCTGAAGGTTGGAGAACATGTTCATAGGACAGACTTGTTACGTCCCGAGAATTACGCAGCGGATATTATTGATTAATTAAAGTCGATATCCCGAGACGTGAACAGTCGGCAAATAAGCCTCTAGCTACCATGCACTAAATGTATAATAACATACATCATCATAGGGCCCAAATATTGAACTCAACTAATCTTTGATTCAATCTCAACTCATTGTATTCCAAATGGATACTAGTACAGGACTAAGACTCAATAAAAAGGAAAAGTACATTTATTCCTCACTTCCTACTACATGAATCTAACTCCCAAAGCAAATTACTATAACTAGGCTCATAGTTAGAACGCTCATCACTCGGACGCATTCCCATCCTCGACTTGCTCTTCCTCTTCAACTTCATAACCACCTAGATTGGGTAAAAGTAGGGGATGAGCAAACTAGCCCAGTAGGATTTATATCTCAATGTGCGGGCAATGATATAAGTGATTAACATTTTAGAACCAGGTAAGCATGATGAATGTCATGATATGCAAGTACGAATAAAACTCGTTAAAACATGATATATGAAACAAGCTAGAGAGAGTGATTATGATAGAACAAGATTTGTGAACCAGATGACAAGATAGAACTAGCAATAGATCACTTTGTACAAGCACGCAAGATTTCAATTGATGTCAAGAACGCAAGATATCACTATTTGCATTAAATGCAGGATGGCCATATCACGCAAGCAAGCAAGCAAGAATGTACGAGCACGATCAAGTAACACTAATCAGGCACGTAGACACTAATGTACACCAAGGAAAGATCCACTAAGAATGCACACTAGGACACGTGTATGTGGTTATTGTATCTATCATTCAACAAGCAAGAAAGACTCCCAGCGCAGATGCAACGCCAGTAATCATTATACCCCATGGTTAACAGTATATCTATGACTCGCCGTCATTGGGGCTAGATTGGAGACCTTGGACACACGCCGTGCCCTGTCAGCATCTCATGTAAATTTTTAAATGTAGATACCCACAGTCATTAATAATGGCCAATGAGAGTTTCAATAAGTAAGCATGTGTAATGTCATGTTCATGATGATGATGGGAACAAGTAATAAGTAATTGAACATGATTTCATGATAACAATGGTCAAGAGATAAATTCGGCAGCATAACGGTACGATTTATATTTTTTTGTTAAATCTTTACATTAATGGCTTTAGTCTAGATTGTCAATCACACTCACGAGAACAAGAAGAGAAAGGAAGTGCACGCTATCTCTAGGGAACTTCAATGGTACAACCAACTCGTCGGCCATGTGGGAATCCATGGTCAGAGGAGATTTACGGAGGCCTTGGTGAAAAGGTCGCTAGTCTACCGATTCGGAATGACTGGTAGAGAGTTTCCAATTTCCCAAGAAAGGGGCTGTCTAACAGTGCGAGTGTGTAGTGCGGTATGCGTGTCAAATTCACAAACCATCGGACTCAAACTCGCGGAAAACACTTTAAGATGATAGCATGCCATGAAACTATGCACTTAACTAAACATGGATTGTGAGATTTTAAGATAACAATTTATCATTTTAAGAAGCTAGAACAGTTCAAAGAGTTAATCAAAAGTCACCTGAATAGTCACGTCATTTAAGAGAGCAATTAGAATAATGTTCGTGTACTTAAAGCTTTTTAAATGGGTTAAACACTTTTAAGCCATTAACATAACCACCATGCATTAATCAGACCCAAGACATGTGAATTACACACTAAATATTACCTTAACCAGACCTCGGGTATAGTGGTTAGGTTTTCAAGAAAGTAAGGGGGGGTTTTATGCAAAAATCCTGAGATCGCGACAGGGGAATATAAGGATAGCGACAGGGCTGTCAGGCCCGGGGTGAGGTCGCGACAGGGGCATATAAGGAAGGCGACAGGGTCTGTCAGGCTCGGTGAGGTCGCGACAGGTTCATATAAGGATCGCGACGGGTCGGGACTAGAAGGCGACATGGTGTTGTGAAGAACGCGACTGGGCGGTCAGATCAGGCAGCACGATTGCGACGAAGCGCCTTGTCGCGATCAGGTCGCGACGATGCGGGCTGTCCAACGAGACCTCAGAATGCGGCCTATCGGGCCGTCGCGTTCACAGGGTCTGCGCCTGACTCTGACAGAGCAAGGACATGTTCTTGGATTGCGGTCCAGAACTGCCATATATTGACACAGGGTGCTTCCGAAATAGAGAACAAATTGTACAATGTATGAAAAATAACGAAACCAGTTTTAAAACAACCTAGACATACAAGGGTACTTCCAGTAAATCAGAATTAGAAAATAAGGATGGTTTTGATAGGCTTTGATCAAGTCGAACACAACCTCAGACCAAGTGTAACCTGAAACCGTAGTTTCGTGCAGCAACCCTATTACCATGTTTATAACTCTCTAACTAATGACATTTAGACAAAATGTTCAACACGAAACCTGAAGAGAACAACTAGTAGAATAACTTTTATGAGTTTACTCTAATTCGGTCTTGAATCACATGCAACATACAAAGAATGGGAAAAGCCCTAACAATGCACGACTTTGGAAAAACGCTTATAATTCAAAATCTACTCATTGGAATTCGATGAAACCAGAGGGCAATGAAAGCTAACTGGATGCTCTACACATTTGGTATAGAAGATGTTAAGATTTGGCCCGAGAAAACCTACCTTTTGGGTTGAAAAAGTCTCATTTTTCCAGAAAACCCGTATTCAGACCACTTGGAGGAGAACGCTTAATACTCCGTGTATACTGTATGGAATTTGGGTATTCCACTTGGGTTAGGAAGTAGAATCGACCCTCTTTCCCGGGGTATAAGCCTTGCACGATGGGATTTAGGTTTGGCCTACCTTAGCTTGACTCCAAGAAGGTGGTTTGTGCAGGTCGAAGCAGATGAACGGGGGAAGAAAGATGAGCTTGGTATGCTTGACCGCCTACTCTCCAGCCTCCAAGAGCTCCTCCACACGACCCCAGCAAGTTCTAAACTCGTCCCTAGGGTTTGGGTGAAGAGTATTTAAGCAACCATGGTGTTTAGGAGTCCTATTATGACTAGGAAAGAAGGGTTGCGGAATTGACATGTTAGTTTCCTATTTTTGAGGATTTCTTCCTCCCTTTGAGTGTGTGAGGCTTTAGGAAACCTCCCACCATAGTTAGGCACGAATTTGGGTTGCTAAAAGTGCATGATTGCATCCCAATTAAACCCTAATTACCCCTTTCTAATTTCAGCCTATTTAGAGTTACGAATTTCCATACATTTTCTAGCTTTATTTGATTTTTGGGTCATATGTGATCCATTGGCCCAATTAAGATATTGGGTCATTAATATATAATGTTGGAAGTCTCTCCAACACCTTTATTTAATTTTTGGTTGCGTCGTATTTCCGTGTTAACGGTTTTCCGAGTTGTTTCCTTATTTGGATAATCGGTCACAATAATTCTTAAACCTAGCCCAAATGATTTTTTTTTACCCAAATTTCTTGATGGGTCATTAGAGGATATTATTTTAAGTCCATATATGATTTTTATTTAATTTTCCGACTCATCCAAGTACATGTGGTAAATATTTTCCGACTTATTCATAATTACGATAATAAGTCACGAAACACTTTAAACTTGGCTAATACAATTTTTCTTGGCACATATTTCTTTGTGAAACATTTAGTAATAATGTTTAGGGTTGATTTATAATTTTTACGGAATTTTCCGATGTGTTTTGGCACATACGATAATGATACGTATGTTTTAAATACTACGATATTATAGAAATTATTTATTTCCATTTATTTGAATTTTTATATAATTAAAATTTCCGGGGTGCTACAAGACTCTTCTAGTCCTGTCCATAAGAAACGCAAAATCACCTCCACATCATCTAAATCCTCCGATCCTCGTTATCTATGGTTTTCTCTGATAATGGATACCAAAAATAAACCCATTTACAGAGAATTCCTCCAAAAGGTTGTTTTTGCTTCCATTTTCAATCTCCCTCATCTAGATCTTACTGATCACCTTAATGTCATTTTGCCTTATACTTCCCTCTCCAAATTCATAAAATCTAAAATCTTTCTCTAGCCGAATCCCAAACTAAAGAGCAGTGGGCTCGGGGACATAAAGCTCTCTACAATAAATTTCTTCTTGCCAGATCTGCCAGGTTCCCTCCAAGGGAGCATTCCCTGACATTATCCGAATGGTTCCTGATCCACCACAAGGACACCTGGGCTCCCTTCATTCAAAAGGAGATCAAGATGATCCGGCATTTCAAAATGTTCAATGACTACTGGTATCTCCATCGCCTCCCTGAGATTCAGCTGGGTCAGTTCAAGGAAGCCATCAAAGCACTTGGATCAGTTGAAGCCCACACTGAAGCTGTCCAAGTTGATTTTGCAACACTCCAGTTGCCTGATACTACCTTTCTTCCCGCTCTTCACTCTCTAATCATGGATTCCTCTATAGGCTCAATTATCTTTGAGCGTTTTGCCAGAGTCATGGGCAGAATCAAAGTGCAGAAGGGCTATCTGGTTGCTTTCCACAGATTTCTGTTTAGAGAGTATCACCAGGGCCATGTCAGTGCTGATGTTCTTGCTCCTGCCCTGTCAGAATGTGAAAGACTCTCCTCTGCAGATTGGATCCGGTTCTATCCCCTTTCAGCACAGCAACTCACTGATATTAATGATTCTCAAGTCAGGGAAGGTAATCCTCCAGTGTCAGCTGCTACATTTCTGGACATGAACTCCATTCACCTTGTCAATGATCCCTTTCAAACTTGGGTTGAAAGATACAAGGTTTATGTAGCCATGCGCCAGGAGCTGAAGCACAAGCAAATCTTCTACCCTATCACTCTAGATCAGTTTCTTGTCTGTGCTAGTTTTGGGACAGTCAGCTTCTTTAAAACCTCCTTTGACAGAGATCATTATGCTGACTTCCTAGATGATCAGTTGGCTCTCCATCTCAAAAGGATGGCTCGCACCATGGGACCAACCTATTCTGTATCTCCTGGGGTTTTCAAGGTGTATTTTGAGCAGCAGGAAGAGCAGGCTTGAGAAATTATTTCTCATTATGCCTCTCTTTTGTCTCCTGCTTTCTATCTCCATGTACCCCTTCAAGAGTAATACAATCATTTTCTGTTCTCTCCTTTATCTTTCTCTCTTTCTTTGTCTTAATGCTTTATCTTTTTGCTTATTGACAAAAAGGGGGAGAAATATATAGCATTTCTGAAATACATCTCATATGATTCTGAAATGTCACTAAAGTTTTATTTCAGAACATCTTTGTTTAGTGCTATGTTTTGTCATCACCAAAAAGGGGGAGATTGATGATCCAACTGTCCCCATGTAATTTATACAAATTACTTATTATTTTGGTGATTAACAAAACTATTCTAACATATTTTCTATGAGTTTTGAGCACAGAAATGAAACAAGGAATATCAAGCTAAATGGGTAAGTAGTATTTATTCTATAGCAATGTAAGTTCAAAGTACAAATTTTTCTAAGTACACATCGACTCTCTAGTTATTATAACAATTTCCTCATTCACAACGATTTCCTCTAAAGTGTAACGATTTCAGTAGAGCCATAACGATTTCATACTCATAAGGATTCGTTATCAAGTTTGATATCATAACGATTCGTTAAGTGATAGCAACGATTTGCCCTCACAACGATTCGTTAAGTGATCACAACGATTTGCTCGTAACGACTTGGTTCACAACGATTTGCTCTCACATCGATTTCTTAAGTAAGAACAACGATTTGCTCTCACATCGATTTCTTAAGAGAGAACAACGATTTGCTCTCACATCGATTTTTTAAGTGAGAACAACGATTTGCTTTCACATCGATTTCTTAAGAGACAACAACAATTTGGTCTCACATCGATTTCTTAAGTGATCACAACGACTTGCTCTCGCAACGATTCCTTAAGTGATCATAACGATTCGCTTTCCGCAAACGACTCCTTAAGTGATCATAACGATTTGCTCTCATAACGATTCGATAAGTTACATAACGACTCTGTCACTGTAACGACTCATCAAGTTACACATGACTTGGTCGTTGTAACGATTCGATACATTTCACAACGATTCGCTTATAACGATTTGGTTATTCATATATAACGATTTGTGTATGCATCTGTTTGTTTATGAATTCATAAAGATTCACTCATGCATATAACGATTCTGTAAGTCATGCATACAACGATTTCATGGAAGACAACGATTTATTTTTCAAGTCAACTTCCAATACGTTGAAAAGTCTTAGTCTTCACTCATATCTTTCTGTCAGCTGTGCATTTATGAAGATTGAACGTATCACTGCATGCATGCAGACGAGATCTTCCATTATCGTGCTTACTCTGTTAACATCTTTTAGAATAGCAAATGGCATTACTATTTTGATGAACATTCATTCTAACGTTGACTGACAACAAGAGACAGTTTAGCTGTCTATTGTTTAAGCCTGAAATGTGTGCAGGTCTCTGACAGCATTCGTCATACAAATTGGACAGAATAGAAGCCAAAGGATATTACAGAAGATCCTCTCTCTCTTTGCGTGCATGAAAGGATAAAGGACTGTTGACTGGAAGCTTCTAAGCGTTAAGCAGTCTAACGTTCACTTATGCTTAGAGACAACGGGCACTTCAACGTTCGAATTTCAAAAGGATGATATATATAGAAGAATGTAGCTCCTAAAGAATGACAACGGTTAGAGAACAACAAGTGATACAACGCTTACAACCTTCTGCAAGCTTTCCTAGAGCCAAGCAAAAATTCTCATCTGTTCTAGCTCTTGCTCTCTGTGCTAAGTGTAGATCTATGAGAGAGCCTTTAGTTCTCAGAAGAGTCCTTTGTTGTAGATCTTTTCCTTCTCAGCCCTTAGCTTCAGATCAAGCAGTGTTCTATAAGCTTGATCTAGGGGCTTTATCTCTAAACACTTTTCTTGTGTTGTGCCATTCGTTGGAATGAAGACCTGGTGGGTTCTAGGGTGTTGTTCCCTTCGTTGGAAGGAAGACCTGGTGGGTTCCAGGGTGTTGTTCCCTTCGTTGGAAGGAAGACCTGGTGGGTTCCAGGGTGTTGTTCCTTCGTATGAAGGAAGACCAGCTGGGGTGATGGGTGCTATAGTGTCCTTGAGGGGGACTGTACCCTTGTTAGTGAAATCCTGAGATATTGCTCAGGGACTGAACGTAGGACTCCTAAGGAGAGGAGATCTGAATCAAGATAATTCTCTGTGTCGTGTGATTGCTTTTGTGTGTTTGATTTTTCCTTCACTAACACTAACAATCTGCGAAGTGTGTTTTTGTGACTATTCTGTGAACATGTTTTAAGTATTAAATATTTTTTTAATATCCCATTCACCCCCCCTCTGGGTTAGCTAGCTGGGCAACACGACTTAGCCGCATTATTGGACGTGGACCGGCTGGGAATGGTGACCCAGTCTCTCTTCGCAACCATAATGACTATTTGGTGGTACAACGAGTCCGACGTCACATACGGCATGTTCTCCGGCGCCGTGCTATGACTCCGGCCCACCTCCAGATGATAGCTTTAGCTATTATGATGTTATCGTAATTTTAAACATGATTTTATTGTTCCTTCAGATCATTGTGAGTTTTATAATTATAAGATTGTCTTATTTAAGTCCATGCAATAAATTGTATTAGTTAGTTTGATCTTATAATAAGTTTATTCATGCACTTTATATTCATGCAATCTATGTATGATCTGATCGTTTAAAATCATGTGTTGAATCTTTTATTAAAAGGAGTTTTTGAACATGTATGATTAGTTGTAGTTCAAAATTATTAGAATATTTTTTAACATGATTAGTTGTTGTTAATTCTTTATTTGAATATTCATGTTTAGTATATACATGCATATCAATTGAGAGATGTTAGTTCCTCTCCCTATAAATTATTTGATCGAAATTACTCTAATAATATTAAATATTCTTATATAAATGGGAGATGACTGTAGAACTCTAAGTCTACTTTCGATCTTATTATATGGAGAATATTTAATATTATAGTGTAGATTTCTAGATCAAATAGACTGATGTGTAGAATTGTCAACTTAGCCTTCTCATTATTATCTTAATGTAGTGATTCATCGATGGCCTCCAAGAATGTTATTGCTGACTTAACGAAAGGGGATAAATTAGATGGCTCTAACTATGACATTTGGCATCAAAAAATTTAATATCTCTTGAATGAGCAAGAGTTACTTGATCACATTACTACGTCCATGACCCTACCTGAAGAAGGCAACATTGCTCAACATCGTAGAGATCAAGAGGCTTACAAGTCATGGTTCAACAAAGATCGCAGCACGTGCTTTACACTGTTAAGAAGCATGTAGGATGATCTGATTGGCGAGTTTGATAAGTGTAAGACCGC
Source organism: Colocasia esculenta (assembly GCA_014218235.1). Lineage (NCBI taxonomy): Eukaryota > Viridiplantae > Streptophyta > Magnoliopsida > Alismatales > Araceae > Colocasia > Colocasia esculenta. Next base: position 105,658,922 of record CM024754.1, on the reverse strand, counting down.
CAAGGATATGTGGGATAAGTTGAAGATTACTTTTGGAGGAACCTCTACCACGAGGTTAAGGGCTCTTGTTTTGAAATTTGAGACCCTCCAAAAAGATCCCCGTCAGAACATGACTGAGCATCTAAGGATGATGTCAAGCATGATCTGCGACTTGAAGTCTGCAGGTCATGATCTCACCGATGAGCAGCAGGTGTAGGCTGTAATAAGATCTTTGCCAGACTCTTGGACTCACATGAAACAAATCCTCACTCACAATGAGAGTATTAAGAATTTTTCTGACATCTCTTCAAAGGCAGGGGTCCAAAGAAGAACTTCAAGAGGAAGAGGCAGACAACAGGGCAAGAAGGGTCCAAAGAAGAACTTCAAGAGGAAGAGGCAAAATGTTGCATCCACTTCAAAGGCGGGGCAAATACCGAAGTGCCAAAGAGGCAAGCGCGGTGGAAAGATAGATAAGTTGAAGGCCAAATGCTATAATTGTGGACAACTGAGACATTTCACTCGTGAATGCACTGAACCAAAAAAGATATTCCAATTTCTTTGCTCTCTAACTGTGCATGTTTGTTCGCATATTCTAGTTGTTCGAACAAATCCTGAATGGATAGTGGATTCAGGAGCAACCAAGCACATAACAAGGGATCGAGCAGGGTTCGTGGATTATTGCCGAATCTCAGCGGGATCGCAAAGAGTATATATGGGAAATGGTTCCAGCAAGGAAGTCCTTGGAGTTGGTGTGTATCAACTCAAGTTAAAGACTGGACGAGTCTTAACTCTCCATAAAGTGCTCTATGTGCCTAGAGTTCAGCATAATCTACTATCGGTCTCGTCATTATTAGCATTAGGCTTCTCTTTTTCTTTTGCTAGCAACCAAGTTGACATTTTTTTGAACAATGTTATATATGGTCATGCTTTATTCATGGATGGTTTATTTAAATTAGATTTGGATTATCATAATTTTCCTATGTCTTATGTGGTAAATACTGATAATAACCTTGATTCAAAAATTTGGCATGCTCGGCTAGGACACATAGGACAAGATAGAATGACAAGGTTAGCTCGAGAAGGCTTACTAGGCTCACTCGCTAAAGTCAATCTTCCTGTGTGTGAATCATGTTTAGCCGGTAAGGCATGTCGCAAGCCTTTCGGAAAGGCTAAGAGAGCCACTGAACTCGTACAATTGATTCACTCTGACATTTGCGGACCCATGAGTGTGAAGACCCGTCAAGGGGCTTCCTATTTCCTCACATTTATAGATGATTATTCGCGATATGGATATGTCTATCTGATCGCTCACCTCTATAAAGCATTAGATTGTTTCAAACACTTCTTGGCAGAGGTTGAGAATCAATTAGGCAAAACCATAAAAGTTCTTCGGACAGATCGAGGACGTGAATATCTTTCGGATGAGTTTCGAACTTTATGTGAAGAAAAAGGAATACGTAGACAATTAACTATTCCATATACACCGTAACAAAATGGTGTTGCTGAGAGACGGAATAGAACACTGTTAGATATGGTTAGGTCAATGATGACGCATGCCAACCTTCCAATATCTTTCTGGGGGGGTGCTATAATGACTGTGACCTACATCCTTAACCGCATACCTTCACAGTCAGTTCCTTCCACCCCTTATGAGTTATGGCGTGGTGAAAAATCAAATTTAGATAATCTACGCCCATGGGGTTCAGCGGGATATGTCCATGACACTTCTCACATGTTTGGAAAACTTGGCCCTAAAGCTAGAAAGTTTATCTTTATAAGATATCCTGAAGGCTCTAAGGGTTATGTCATGTACGGACAACATCCGAATGGAGGAATGACAGAAAAAGACGTCCGAGATGTTGTTTTCTTAGAAACAGAATTTCCTAGTATCGGCGACACTGGAAAGAGTCTTGATCTCCATGAGTTGGATGACCTAAATGATGTTCTACCATCTTCCAGCGAAGGGAGGGAATTAGTTCCTAACCAGAAAGCCGCCGGAGATAGTAAAGATGATCATCATGATAGTGGGAGCTTTGTGCCCAGTGGGAGCACACCTATAGAAGATCAAGACGATCAGATACGCCGTAGCAAACGTGGACACATGCCTCGTCGTCGATTTGAGATCGAAGAGGAAGCTCTTGTATGCCAGCTTGCTGATGATGATGAGCCTACTTCTGTTAAAGAAGTATTAACTTCATCTGCTAGTAAAGAGTGGAAGGAAGCAATGCAAGATGAGATGGACTCTATGAGTAAGAATCAGGTTTGGGAACTTGTCGACCTCCCTGCAGGGCATAAGGCTATTAGAAATAAATGGATTTTCAAAGTCAAACGCAAGGCGGATGGATCAATCGACAAATATAAAGCACGACTTGTGGCGAAGGGATATACTCAAAAGGAGGGTATAGATTTCGATGAGATATTCTCCCCAGTGGTGAGATTCACATCGGTTCGCCTTATTCTAGCCATTGTTGCACATTTAGACTTAGAACTTTTTCAGATGGACATTAAAATAGCATTTCTCAATGGAGAACTAGACGAAGAAATTTATATGGTTCAACCAGAAGGTTTTGAGGCAAAGGGACAAGAGCGCAAAGTTTGTCGTCTCAAATGTTCCATTTATGGCCTCAAATAATCGTCTAGACAGTGGTATTTTAGATTTTATAAAACTATTATCTAATTTGGTTTTGAGATGATTGAAGAAGACCACTGTGTGTATGTTAAACGTACGGCGGAAAAGATTCTTATTTTGTCATTATATGTTGATGACATTTTACTGGCTGGAAATGACATGGAATCTATCAAAGCCACTCGAAAATGGTTGTCTTCTATCTTTGAGATAAAAGACATGGGTGAAGTAAATTATGTGCTAGGTATAAAAATCACAAGAGATCACTCGAATAAACTTCTGTGTTTGTCACAGGAGACTTATATAAATAAGAATCTTGAGCGATTTCGGATGCATTATTCCAAACCCATCGATACTCCAATTGATAAGAGTTGTGTTTTAAGTATCAGTCAATTGAAAAGAATGAAATGTCTAAAGTGCCATATGCTGCTGCAATTGGGAGCCTAATGTACAACATGTTATGTACACGGCCAGACATTAGCTTTCCGGTGGGTCTTGTTAGTCGTTATCAAAGTAATCCCAGCCTCGTTCACTAGAAAGCAGTTAAAAGAATTTTTTGATATCTTCGTAGTACTTCGGACCTTTTGTTATGTTACAAAGGAGGTGACTTAAGATTGAGAGGTTACAGCGATGCTGATTGGGCCGGTGATAAAGATGAGCGCAAATCCACCTCAGGCTATGTGTTTATGTTAGGTGGAGGGGCCATTTCTTGGTGTAGCAAGAAACAAATGTGCATCGCTTTATCTACCATGGAATCAGAATATGTGGCTTGTTCTGCTGCATGTCAAGAGGCTGTTTGGTTGCAAAGTTTCCTACAACGATTGGCCATGACACATTTATCAAAGGAGGCGGTGGTGTTGTATGTTGATAGCACATCGGCCTTGGCCTATGCTAAGGACCTAAATACCATGGACGAACCAAACACATTGACATTCGTTATCACTACATTCTGGATTTAGTTGCAAAGAAGTTGGTGGTTCTCCGACACATTTCAACATGTCATATGTTGGCCGATCCACTAACCAAACAAATCCCGAGGGAGGCATTTGTAACCCATATTAGAAATATGGGATTGTGTAAATTGTAATGTACACAATTATTCATTGACAATTAATTTATTATGTTTTCCTTCCTTATGTGTGTCTATGGTTGGAATACTTTACACATCAAGAAAAGTGTCACTAGGCTCTGAATGGACCCCCTCACACGGGTCATTTGCCTTGGCGCTAAGAAAGCGAGCAAGATGAGACAATTTATATCTATGGCGCTAAGAAAGCGAGCAAGATAAATTTATATCTATGGCGCTATGAGAGCGAGCAAGATATTTTCTTTTTTACTGTCGCCTTAAATTGAATTAAGATGAGATCCCTCTGGATCGATCACTGGATATGAGAATCAAATCCGTGAAGCCTTTACTAAGCCGGTTGTGAGTTTTATGATAAGACGTCATGAGACTCAGGTTAGCCGCAGTGGGAGTGGCTAGACTAAGAACCATACGGTGTTTTTTTTTTTCTGTTGTATGTGACACGCCCATAATGATGGAAGAACACTGTAGCATGCGTCTCATACCACATGTGCGTAAGACGACCGTTGGAGAGAATGATGAATGAGATCTCTGTTTCATCATTGTGTGAGCTCTTGGATCATAATTTTTGATCCATCTGTACCCTTAGGACTTGAGATCTATGTCATGAAAAGGAAGCTTGATGTCGCTACTTTAGCATGCTCCTTAGGGCTATGGCTGATACAGTCCAGCGGGACATGACTAGGAAAGTGATCAAGACTAATTGAATTGACATAAGAACTCAAGAAAGACATCTAAATATTGCACCGTGTTTTGTGGCTCATACCTCGAGGGACTATGTCGACTTAGTGGCGATAAAGTCGTAAGTACAAAACATTCGAGTTTTGACGTCACTAGTTTTTAAGAGATCCAAGATGTCAAAACTAGTGAATATTGAAGATATCTAGGGTACTACGGGATTCCTTTAGAGTATTGTGATCTGTTAGTTTTGGTGATAACTTAATAGGTCACTACTCATTTGTTGTACTGACTCTCGTAAGGTCGCTCACTCCATTCGTCGTATGTAAGATTGAGAAGCAAGTGTAGAGAGATGAATTGCTCTTAGTGAGCAACTGACATTTTATTGTGCCCTCTGTGGGCAAGTGGGAGATGTTAACCGATGGCAGTTTCCATCGGTTGGGTGCCCACCGTGGGCATCCAAAGGTTGCCAAGGCAACCTTTGGAAAGAGACAAACCGCCAATACGGTTGTCTCCTGAGTCGAGGAGGACTCTTCCACTCCCATGCGTAAGAGAAAAGAGGTATTCTCTCTCTAGGAAAACAACCTGCGCAAGACACACACTCTCTCTCTGTGTGTGCATATTTGCGCAAGACACACTCTCTCTCACCCTAGTGCAAGACTTCTCACACGGGACATCACCACCAGATCCCGAAGGCATTTGGAGCGAGGAAACAACGAAGAAGACTCTTGTAGCCTTCTTCTCAATCCTACGAGATTCTGCAATGACAAGGTAAACACCCCGATCAAGATCCAATAGTAATGATGGCTAAAGTGGTCGACAGAGTTGCTCCACTTAAAGGAGTGCTCAGTAGTTAGCTTTCCATATGAGATCTAGGTTTAAATTTTATTGGAAGCATGCTTTGGATAATATAATAGACTAGTTTTTTTTTCTTCTTTTTTTTTTTAAAAAAAGAGCTACCATGCAAAATGATAGCGGTTATGGTGATAGGAAGCCATGTAGGGCTTGGGGTGGCAACCTAACGACTAGACTTTTCTCCTTCCTTGGTCTCATGAATGTTAATGTATAGACAACTATAATCTTAGTTATAGTATGTAAAACATTATACCATGCTGGCCTCTTGCTCTATTTAGGGGTCTTGTAATTGTATATATCTTCCGATAGTACCTTCCAATTCTCCAATCGTCACATGATCTCAGAGCAATCTCTCTTTCCCTTTGCAATTCTCATTTCTACAGGGTTTTCCAATGGCCAACCTTCATGCATTGAGGAGTTCTTTTACATGCCTGAGCATCTCATTGCCTGCACCATGAGATTCTTAATTAGGTCTTCGTGCTGCCTGCCATGCCCCTGTGTTGCGCCCTCTTCCTCGCCTTTGCGTCGTGGGTCCTTTCCTACCTGGGAATCCTTCATGCTTCTGATAGAAGCATCTATCATTCCAGCACGCATCCTCTACAGTTCTGGACTAGTATTATAAGCATGTCTTTTGTTGCGGCTTCTGATATTCCAAAGATGGATGTTCAACTGGCTGATGCAGATATTTTCAACTAACTGGTGCAAACAACTATGCTATATGGGCTGCCACTATCTGGACCAATCTTTGCACTGTCAGATTATGGGGATATGTGGATGGTACTATTCAATCTGTTATTGTTGTGATAGGCACTGCTATTGTGGATAAAGATGCCTCTACCTCAAATATTGCTACTGCTAGTAAAGGAGCTTTTGCTTCTTTTCTCCAGACTTGGACATATATTTATGAAATAGTCATGGGATGTATTTTTTGTTCAGTTGATCCTTCAATTCATCTGAATCTCCTACAGTTTACTACGTCCCAGGCGCAATGGACTTATCTTGCCAAGGGTTATGTTCAATCTAGTGGTGCTTATGAATATTAGCTTCATAGTGAGCTCAACAGTCTTTGTTAGGGTGAACCGTTGATCCAAGAGTTCTTCACCCAACTTCGACATATGCAGTCAAAGTTGGATGCTATGCACACTACTGGTAGGGTTTCCACATGCTCCTATAGCCATCAGTGGGAATGGCAGCATCTATACCACTTCCTAATGCATATACATCTTGAGTTTCAAGCACTCTGCATCCAGCTTCTTCAACGGTCTCCTCTGTGGAGCCTAGATGATGCCCTTACTAAGTTCGTTGCAGTGGAGACACCCCTACATGCTTTGGGGACCGTTGTTGTTCCATCTGAGATTGTTCTTACTGCCACCTCGTGTTGCTATGATCCCATTGACTTTTACTATCCTTAGTTTTCTACCTTCCTTAGAACCCTTCATAGCCCTTACAACCCTTCATAGCCACCAGAAGCCCCCAAAGTATTGACAAGCTATTCAGCTACCTAAATGGCGTCAAGCAATGCAGGAGGAGCTTCATGCACTTTAGCAGACATTGATGGAACACGTATGTGCGAAGATCAACCAAGATGAGAGGGGTGAATTGGTTATCATCTAAATCGAACTTCTTTTCACAGAATAGATGAAACTTAATTAAGCAAATCTAATATGTGAGATGCACAGTGGAATATAACAAGTAAAGAATGAAACTGACTATCCTAAAATGCGTAGAACGGAGGTAGAAGAGATGGAAGCAAGCCACACATGCACGCATGATATAGAGTGGTTCGGCCAACACACCACATGTGCGCTTACGTCCACTACCTCACACCCCTTGAGGATTTCCACGAACTTGTTTAACCTGGGTACAAGCTACAAACCCTCACCACATAGTTTTTTTCGAGAACAACATCTCGTTTCCAAGGACAAGATAACCCGATGTGCAGCCCGCCACACACCAACCACACAAAAAGTATTCTTGGTTCAAAGAAGAACAATTAAAAACATGGACAAGAGAAACAACAACTAAACAATTAAAGTATAGAGTTCTCATGTCACAAAAGTTCAGCCTTTGTAGTCGTCTCTGTCGACGATGTCACAACGATGACCTAGCTGATGTAGAGACTTTCAGAATGAGGTCTTGCAAGATGCAGTACCAGGTCTATGCCTTTCTGATGAAGAACAACTTCTTGGAATGTCTAGAAGGCTTTTGGAGGATGTAGACTTGTTCTCCAAGCTTCTATAGGTGGAGAGCTTCTGTAGGCTCTCTCTAGGCAACACAACCCCTCTCTTAAACTCTAAGGCACAATAGCAAACTCTTGGGGGCATGTAGTGTACTTACAAATCCCGAGAATATGTTGTATTTATAATCCCAAGAGATCTCTCAAAGTTTGGAAGGAGTCCAACCTTCGTAGGACTCTTTTTAGGAAAGTTCACGTCGAAATCAGTTGACCATTTTCTTTGTATCGATTGTCCTATTTTTGGACTGTCCCAAAACCCAAGTTACTAAGAAAATCAATTGACCATTTTCCACGGATCGGTCGTCCGATTTTTTCACTGAACTTGGAAGTCGACATCCGCTCTTCTTGTGTCGACATGCTCTCCCATGTGTCTACATACTGCTCTTGTGCTCTTGATCAGTCGTCCGATTCTTCCAAATCGGTCATCTGATTTCCTACTTGTTCACCAATCGGAAACTTCTTCTTCTCCAATCGAAATCTTTATTTTCAATCGGAGCCTTGACCAATCTTAAGCTTTGTGCAACAATTGATTAGCTCCATCTTCATCAATCGATGTATTTATTCACTAATCAATTCTTTGTTCAGTTCGGTCGACCGATAATCAAGTTTCTGTCAACCGACTGTCAGTTTGCAGTTAGTCTTCAACTCTGTCTAGTCCAAGCCTTGGCCTTTGTAAATGTGTACTTACCAATGCGGCTTTGGGTATGTTGCTACATACTTAACACACCAATTAGACCCTCAAATTAAATATAAATAAATCAATTAAATAGATCATTAATATGAATAAGAATTGGTGCTTTGTGAGCAAATCAACATGAATTAGATTTAGTGTTTTTGTGATCATTAAAATCTACAGAGTATAGTAATCTCCCATTTTTTATGATGACAAAGCACTTGTAGATTTTTCACACAAAACACAACATTTGATTTCTAATTCTAATTTGTTGTTCCAATTTGTTGTTTGTTGTTCTAATTTTTATTTTTACATATAACAAACATGCATGCAAGCATTCACAGTCATGTAGTATTACTCCCCCTCTCAAAAATAGTTCTAACTCTCATTATCTTTTCAACACAATCTCTCCCCCAAACCTGAATATAAAATCTACATATTATCTCCCCTTTTTTTGTAGCAGCAAAAATGAGTGGAGGGATAGGAAATGCAATTGGCTCATGATCATAGTATGCATGTTAAGAGTTCACTATGGGGAGGATAATGGAATGTATGCACTAAGAATTAGATTTAATCAAGTTCTCAAGACGCACTCAAAATTAAATACCATGAATAGTGATGTGTGAGATATGATTAAAAGGCATCACACATGAGTATAAATAGATATTCTAATTAACAGTTAACACTAATGAATACTCTCAATCTTACCCATGCATAATAGACCCTCGATTTTTGGTATCCATCACTCTCTCTCTCTCTCTCTCTCTCTCTCTCCCCCCCTTTTTTAAGGCAATTGATGTTAGATTTTTGTTTCATTTCTTTTCTTTCATTTTTTAGGAAAGTATTGTCATTTGACGTGAAACTTCTCACTTGTTCAATGGAAAGACTCGGTTACTAAGCTCAGTTCCCATTTCTCTTTCAACCTGGGATAGGTAGCTTTTTCCTCACTAGTTACTTAAATTAGGTGGATTTTAAGAATCACAAAAGTATTAAGAAAAATTTCCACCTATCATCAAAGTGATATCAATTAATCATATTCATGTGCATTGATGTGTTGGACTTAATTTCAAATATATTTTGAGAAGCATGTTAAATGCATAACTATTTAGCTTCCCCTTAATGTATGCACACAACCAAGGCATAATTCTCCCCCTTAATTGTTGAATGAATGCGCACTAAGTTTCAAGCTAATGCAATACAAATAGCAAGGAAGTATAGGTCATAGAAGGAATCAAGGAGGGTGTTATTACATATGCAATACTTGCAAGCACACAAGGGATAGACATGCAAACACATACATGTATTAGACACTAAATTCTATGACCCTTTTTTTATTTTTGATTTTTGATTTTTTATTTTTCCTGATAGAAAGAAAACAAAAACACAACCTATTATCAAAATCTAAAAGAATAAACAATAAGGTATACAAGAGTATTTATGTTTACCTTGGAATCCCAAAAACAGAAATGAACATGATACTCACAGAACAATTTTGGTGCCTTGAGTTTCACATTGATGCTCTAGCTCCAAATCTTTCAAGATGCCTGCAACCACAACTCTCAAGTGGATTTCTTTAGTACCCAAATGATTTTTGGTCCAACAGTGTTAGTCCTAGAAGGAAGTAAATCCTTCCTAATCCACACAAGATTGAGTTTCTGCATGTTTCTCTTTAAAGGACAAGTATAGTTCACATGACCATGCCCACCACAAAAATAACATGTAATGTTAGAAGTGCATTTTATGGGTTGTGGCCTATGAATGACATGAAGATTAACATGCTTTCCTTTCTTTGGTTGTCCATGCTTCTTAGCCATAACAGATTTTTTACACTACATGCCCCCAAGAGTTTGCTATTGTGCCCTAGAGTTTAAGAGAGGGGTTGTGTTGCCTAGAGAGAGCCTATAGAAGCTCTCCATTTGTAGAAGCTTGGAGAATGAGTCTACATCCTCCACAAGCCTTCCAAATGTTCCAAGAAGTTGTTCTTCATCAGAAAGGCATAGACCTAGTACTGGATCTTGCGAGACCTCATTCTAAAGCTCTCTACATGAACCAGTTCATCGTTGTCACATCGTCGACAGAGATGACTACAAAGGCCGAACTTCTATGACAGAAGAACTCAATACTTTACTTGTTTAGTTATTGTTTCTCCTGTCCATATTTTTAATTGTTCTTATTTGAACCAAGAACAATTTGTGTGGTCGGTGTGTGGTGCATGCGGTGTGCTACATGTCGTGTTATCTCATCCCTGGAAACGAGGTGGGGTTGGTGTTGTTCTTGGAAACAACCATGTGGTGAGGGTTTGTAGCTTGTACCCAAGTTAAACAAGTTAGTAGAAATCCTCACGAGGTGTGAGGTAGTGGATGTAGGCACACACATAGTGTGTTGGACAAACCACTTTAAATCCCGCGTGCATGTGTGGTTTGCTTCCATCTCTCCTACCTCCATTCTACGCACGTTAGGATAGTTGGTTTTGCTGTTTACTTTTTATATTTTGTTGTGCATCTCACATATCATATTTGTTTAATTAAGTTTAATGTATTATGTGAAAAGAAGTTTTATTTAGGCGATAACCAATTCACCCCTCCCCTCTTGGTTGATCATCACACATACGTGTTCCATCAATTGGTATCAAAGAAAATCAACATGAATTAGATTTAGTGTTTTTATAATCATCAAAATCTACAGAGTGCAATAGACACACACTTAAGATGTTGTACCACTGCTTTATGGTGTCTCCCCTATCAATTGCAAATGGATATATAAGATCTAGACCAAGGCTGATGGTTCTATCGCACGCCACAAGGGACGACTAGTGGCTCATGGTTTCACTCAAGAGTTTGACATCCACTATGAGGAGAACTTTGCCCCTATGGACAAAATGACAACTATTCACACCTTGCTTGCAGTTGTGGCCATTTTCTTCTCTACTAGATTGATGTAAAAAATGCCTTTCTTCATGGGGACATCATAGAAGAGGTCAATATGTAATCACCTCCTGGTCTTCCTGCATCACCTAAGCATGTTCGCTGCCTACACAAGGCCATTTATGGGTTCAAGAAGACACCCTGTGTCTGGTTGGAGCATTTTTCTCGTGTTGTTCTGCAAGTACGTTCTCATGAGAGTACTAAGGATGATGCTCTTTTTGTTCTTGATTCTTGTTATGGTCATGCCATCCTACTTCTATATGTCGATGACATGGTTATCACTGGTGATGACTCAGCTGTCATTGCCTCCCTCAAGGCACATCTTCAGCAATAGTTTGATATGAAAGATATGGGGATCCTTGTAGCAACTCTAAAATTCTTAAATTCAATAGATGAAATTAAGTTAAAAGAAATATAGAATAATTAAAGCCCATTAAGTGAAAACAAGTAATGGGTTATCCTATAAGGTTCATACATGAAGTATTGGGCCCAAAAGTGAAGAGCCCAAGTTGGATGGGAGATATTTAGGCCTAATTTCGTGACTAATTAATTAATAAATTCAAAAGGGGCAAGATAATGACTAAAATGACTTATAATTATCTTTAAAAGAGTCCTAGACCTACCCAAACACTTTGCCCACGGATCTAGAGTCCACCCTATGCTTAATGGGAGGATAAAGGCTAGGAAAATGGGAAATAAATATGAGAAATTCGGAGTTTGAGGAAAGGAAGAGTTTTAAGGTGAATAGGAGACTAATAACATACAATACATCCCCACTTCGTCTCTAGCCGACCCCATTGAACCTTGGGAGCTTGGAGCAAGGAGAAGGAGCATTTGGATGAGGGAATCAAGGGGGAGAAGGCTAGAAACGAAGAGCTTCACCAAGTTCTTTATTTTTCTGCCCTAGGATTTTCAAAGTGTCAAAAGTAGGCAATTTCTCAAGCACAAACTAATTAAGTTCATCCCTAGATAGATCATGATCCCCTCTTGAAAAGCCCCATGTTTTCCCCAATTTCTATCGTGCCATGAATGGGTATTTCATGCCCAAAGTTCTGTGAAGAACATGTACCCGAACCAACATGTTTACCTTCAATCCATGCATACACTTGATCTCGTGCCTTGCAATTTTTATCATATTTTCTTCATGATGTTAGGATTTAAATGATCCTATTTTCCCCAATTTTTAATAAGTACCTTCTTCGAATTAAATCAAATTTCACCACTGTGTATGATTTTAGGTCACCGAGAAGTAACCTATTCATAGCATGTCCATACCATGTCTATTCTCTAATTAATTGCTATTGTAGATACCTCTACATGTCTAGTTTCATTTAAAACTATTTTTGTTATTTTTGGACATGTATACAAATTTATATGCATTTTTTGAATGGTCCTGTGTCAAGTCCATAGAGGACTGGCTCGAAATCCCAAGTGAACCAGTTCACCCTTGGGGTTCGGCCAAATGCTCTGAGAACGCGATGGCCCGACCCGTCGCGATTCTCAGGAGGGTCATGACAGAGGAGCGCATCGTGACATGAACACGATGGCTCGACTCGTCGTGTTCTGCATGCTCGTACCGATTGTCCAGAACCCGATAGACCCTGACGTCGCGTTCATGGATTGGTTGCCCTAATCACGACCGTTCACTCTGTCACATTTAGAGCATCTGAGGATTAGCCTGTTTCTGTTCTAATGAATGCGACCGACCATCCCGTCGTGATTTGAAATGCGACAGGTACCCCTATCGCGTTCTTACTGTGTAAACCAGAACCCTACCTCTTTATGTAAATCATGTTAATCATGTAATTTGACCATTGTTTAACTCCAAAATTGTACTGTTATGAACAATAACGACCTGTTTAATAATGATGGGTAATATTAATATGATTTTCATTAAATAAAAGCTATGTGCATAACTATCTCTTGCTATCATGATTACCTTACACATGCACACACTAAACATAAATGTTTGCCATGAAACCCTACCAAATTTACTCAATAATATATCTGGTAATTAAGTGCAATTATTCATATAAATTCTCTATTTTTTTAAATGAACTTGTCTTCATTTTATTTGTGCGTGTTGTATACCGCTATCGCGTCCCTCTGCCTTCGAGCACTCAAGGCATAACGGACAACCGTTTCTTTACACACTTCTATCTTGGCTTGGACGACCTCTCCATTGGAAATACTCCTGACTGGAGTAGGAACTCCTTGTTGAGGCCTCCATAAGTCTCCTCGGCTTTGGTGGACGTCCATTGCCAACGAGTGGGTTGTACCATCAATACCTATTATACCCTGAGGGATCAGCATGATCCAATGGCCTTAGTTTGTTCTCTCTTACTTTGAGATCACACCAGACCTTTGGATTATGTTCATAGCATGGCTATTGGGCAGTTGTGACTTCTACCGGACTGTCGTCACACGACTGAGTGTTGTGCAACTGTTATTATCGTCTGTTTAGCGTTGTTTTACAAATATGACCCCATTCTCATCTACTAGCTCTACTCTCTCATCTATTCACGTTCTCTCTAAGTTCTCATCTATTCGTCAATTACTCTCATCTATTCTTGGTACTCTATTTGGCCATACATCTGATTGTCTAAGATAATAAACATAATTAATGCCAGGCAATAGTGCCTGATCTGGTCTTGGGAGGTGCACCTGAAAAGTGCCATTTGCCCGCGGGAGTTCAATGATCAGGATGTCGGCATTACATCCAAGTGCCATACTATTAAGATTTAATCTATGACAATCAATCACTATACTATGTTCTCTCGGTTGACAAGAAGATCGACCAAAAGTGCTATCTCTACTAGTGCACCTTGGTGCAAGCGTTACATACTATTTCGTTATATGGCCAATCCGTTATCATGCTAGTTGTGCTATTTTCATGTGAAAGTACTCTTGTTCTCTTACTAATCATGCGACATTACTCTCTTGACTATACTTGATCGTGCTCTCTAGTTATCCTGTTTGACAAGACATTAATCACTTATTTTAAAAGCATGCTTGTTTATACGAGATATTAAGTCCTATTGGGTGTTTATCGCTCATCCTTGCTATTTAGATGTGTTTCAGGTGAGTCTGAAGAAGACTACCACACTCACGAGGAAGGTAATGAGGAGGAGCAGGAGTGATCCCATTTTTACGACAACCAATGCTTTTGTAGTAGTTAGTTGTTAGTTAGTCAGTTTGTAATAGTTTGGATTTGAATAATGTACTTTGGGCCCATAGTTATGGCTCTGAATTAGTGATTGTAATAGTATTAGTGGAATTATTAATGAAAGTTGGATTGTTTGGCATTATTCCAATCTGTGCAATAGTTTGATGTTATTTCTCACTCTATATTATACTATTTAACTGTATTATCGCTCTGATATTCCGCGTCGGGGTGTTACAGTTTTGTGGTATCAGAGCCTAGGTTGTTCTTAAGTATAGGATGATCTAGGATTGACCTGCCTCGACTAGAGTCAATTGTTATAACTATGTGAGAGATGGTTAGAACCATGGGTAATAAGTTAAAATAAACTCACACATGCACAAACATAGTGCAACCTCAATATCTTACATTAAATTTTCTCTTGAAGGAACTTAGAACATCATCAATGGCAGTGAAGCGTGCACAACTCTGTGATATGCAGCAGACTCTTCAAGATTTGACTCGAGCCCTAGTGCAAGCGGCTCAGGGCGGTGGTAATCGCGGAGCTGGGGACCTGCACAAAAACTTCCGCAGCATGAACCAGCCTCGGTTCAATGGAATAACTAACCCAGATGAGGCCGAACATTGGCTGAAGGACATAGAACGCATTTTCTACGTCATGCAATGTGCGGATGGTGATAAACTGTTACTTGCTACTTTTCAGCTTGAAAGGGACGCCCGTGCATGGTGGGAGTCTATGGAAGCCACCAGGGCTGTCGCACAATTTACCTGGAATGAATTCAAGGAGCATTTCAACTCCAAATATTTTTCTGAAAGAGTCCAGGAGAGGAAAGCCTCCAAATTCACTGTACTGAAGCAAAGGAACCTCTCAGTTTCCGAGTATGAAGCTCAATTCTCATGATTGGCACAATATGCCAATCACCTTGTCGGTACCGAAAAAATGAAGACAAGGCATTTTCTCAACGGGCTCAAGCCCACATATATCACTCAGCTTGCACCGCTCGACATCCAGACCTATGCGAAAATTGTCAAGAAAGCTCAGTTACTGGAGGATGCGATCGACCTCACCGATCGTATCAAGGGTAGAATGGTTAAAAAGGAACAAACATCAGGTTCTTCCAGCAAACCCACCAATGGCAAGAAAAGGCCGTTTAGCATCACCAACAGGCCAAGCCAAGAGCGGAAGCCCAAGGTCTTCACCCCCTCTGCCCAAAATAAGCTCAAGTGCAAGCACTGTGACAAGCTTGGTCACACTGCCGAAGAATGCTGGAGGAAGGTAGGTGCATGCCTACGCTGCGGGAGTCGAGAGCATCGCATTCCCAACTGTCCCTTGCTCAAAGAGAATGAAAAGCATCATGTTGGACAAAAGAAGCCAGGTAGACTGCAAGCGGTGCAGGAAGCAGAGACCACCGAGGAGGGTGGAGTCATGGAAGGTACACTACCAGTCTTTTCTCAATCAACATTTGTTTTGTTTGATACTGGCGCTACACATTCGTTCATATCACAAGCATTTGCTGATACCCTAAATGTTAAACCTGCATCTATGGGAACTGAATTGCCTGTCACAACACCACTAAGGGAGAAAGCCCAACTGAACAAATATTTTTCATTAGCCGATGTAATGATAGGAGAACTCAATCTAAGAGCCGACCTGGTCTATATGCCCATGGAAGGCTATGATGTCATACTAAGAGCCGATTGGCTATCTACTTATGGGGTGTGTGTTGATTGTAGAAGAGGGAAGATTACATTTAGTGAATTCCTTAAATTGACCTTCACGAGATGTAGACACAAGAGACACTTGTCTCTCGTCTCTGCTATTCGGGCACAAAGTATGATAAGGAAAGGATGTGTGGCATTCCTTGCTGCTATAGTCGTTCAAAAGAAAGCATCCAAGATATCAGATATACACATAGTGCAAGAATACTCCGACGTTTTCCTCGATGAGCTGCTAGGCATTCCACCTGAACGAGATGTAAATTTCTCAATCGATCTGACCCCTGGAGCTGCACCGATGTCACGTCAACCCTATAGAATGTCTCCTACTGAATTGAAAGAACTGAAGGTGCAACTGATGGAATTGCTGGAGAAGGGCTTTATCAGACCAAGTACTTCTCCTTGGGGAGCACCTGTGTTGTTTGTCAAGAAGAAGGACGGATCTATGAGGTTGTGCATTGACTACAGGCAGTTGAATCAGCTGACTATCAAGAACAAATACCCTTTGCCTCGCATCGATGAATTACTTGATCAAATATCAGGAGCTAAATATTTTTCTAAGATTGACCTTAGGTCTGGATATCATCAGATGAGAATCAAAGATGTGGATATTTACAAGACAGCTTTTAGGAGCAGGTATGGACATTATGAATTTGTAGTTATGCCTTTTGGACTAACCAATGCTCTTGCAGCCTTCATGCAATTAATGAATAACATCTATCGGCCATACCTCGACAAATTCGTCGTGGTGTTTATTGATGATATTCTTATATATTCCAAGACTAAGGAAGAGAATGAGGAGCATCTGAGGATCACTCTACAGATCTTACGTGACAACAAGCTCTATGCCAAATTGAGCAAGTGTGAGTTCTGGCTCGAGGAAGTTTCATTCTTAGGTCATGTCTATCTAAGGATGGTATAGCTGTTGATCCTTTCAAGGTTGAAGCTGTACTCAACTAGGAGAGACCGACCAATGTCACTGAGATTAGAAGCTTTCTTGGACTAGCTGGCTATTACAGGCAGTTCATAAAAGACTTCTCCAAGATTGTTGTACCCCTTACTCGCCTTACGCGAAAGGAAAATCCCTACGTCTGGAGCAAGGATTGTGAGAAGAGCTTTCAGACACTAAAGAAATGCCTGACATCTGCACCTGTCCTCGCGTTACCAATCGAGGGTGAAGGATTCTCAGTCTACACTGATGCATCTGGAATCGGTCTATGCTATGTTTTAATGCAGAATGAGAAGGTGATAGCCCATTCATCTAAGAGAGTTGAAGCCTTATGAAGTCAATTACCCTGTCCATGACTTAGAACTAGCTGCAGTAGTGTTCGCACTCAAGATCTGGAGGCATTATCTTTATGGAGAGCAATTCATTGTCTACTCCGATCACAAAAGTTTAAAGTATCTATTCTCTCAGAAGGAGCTCAATATGTGGCAAAGGAGATGGCTGGAATATCTGAAGGATTTTGATTTCAATATTCAATATCACCCTGGCAAAGGTAATGTTGTAGCAGATGTACTCAGCAGAAAGCCTGTAGCGTCCTTATCTTGCTTAGTCATGGGAGAGATGCAGCTATTAGAGCAATTCGTCAGTCTGAACCTAAATATTGAGCAGAGAAGTGATCAGGTACTAGTGGCCAACCTTAGAGCACAACTCGACATCTTTGTCGAGATCAGGGAACAACAAGCCAATGACCCATTTTTGATCCGAGTCAAGGAAACCCTAGCTGACAGACCAGACTTCTACATTACGAAGGATGGGAGATTGTTATTTCAAGGAAGGACATGTGTGTCTGATAATGAAGAATTGAAAAGGAAACTAATGGATGAAGCTCACAAGACCAAGTACACAATTCACCCAGGTGCAACCAAGATGTACCAAGACATGAAAAGGTCATTTTGGTGGCCCAACATGAAGCGTGAGGTTGCTGAGCATGTCGCGCACTGCCTCACTTGTCAACAGGTCAAAGTAGAACATCGACGTCCTGCGGGTGTATTCAGACCCCTGCACATACCAGAGTGGAAGTGGGAGAGCATCGGTATGGACTTCATCATGGGTTTACCCCGAACTCTTGGTAGACTCGATGCTATTTGGGTCATAGTGGACCGACTGACTAAGTCTGCACATTTCTTAGCAATCAAAAGTACCTGGAGTGTGGATGTGTTAGCTGCTATATATGTAAAGGAAATTGTGAGACTACATGGAGTTCATATATCCATAGTCTCAAATCGTGACCCTAGATTCACCTCTCGATTCTAGAAGGGACTTCAAACTGCATTAAGCACTAAACTCAATTTTAGTACTGCATTCCACCCACAAACAGATGGGCAGACAGAAAGAACAAACCAGATTGTAGAAGACATGCTGCGAGCATGTGCTATAGATTTTGAAGGGTACTGGAATGAACAACTGTCATTGATGGAATTTGCATACAATAATAGCTACCAAGCCAGTATTAAGATGGCTCCATTTGAAGCTCTGTATGGTAGAAGCTGTAGATCACCAGTTTGCTGGAATGAAGTGGGTGAACAACAATGGTTGGGACCATACATGGTATAAAACACTAGCAAGGATATACAGGTCATCAGAGACAGAATTAAAATAGCTCAGTCCAGGCAGAAGAGCTATGCAGACAAAAGAAGAAGGGATCTGGAATTTCAAATCGGAGATCATGTGCTGCTTAAAGTATCCCTAACCAGAGGATTTCAAAGATTTGGAATGAAAGCAAGCTAAGGCCAAGATTCATAGGTCCTTTTGAAGTACTTGAAAGAGTTGGCGAAGTAGCCTATCGTCTAGCATTACCTCCACAGTATTCCACCGTACACAATGTTTTCCATGTATTTATGCTAAGGAAATATGTGTACGACCCATCTCATGTGATTCGCTACGAAGATATAATCCTGCACAAAGATATGACCTATGAAAAGAAGCCAGTTAGAATATTGGACAAGAAGATACAACAACTTTGGAATCGACCTATATTTGTGGTAAAGGTACTCTGGAGTAATCATGGAGTCGAAGAAGCCACGTGGGAACCCGAAGCAACCATGAGACGGAACTACCCGAATTTATTCAGTAACTCATTCTTCCCCTTATGATCATATGAATTTGGGGACCAAATTCTTTTAAGAGGGGGAGGATGTAGCAACTCTGAAATTCTTAAATTCAATAAATGAAATTAAATTAAAAGAAATATAGAATAATTAAAGCCCATTAAGTGAAAACAAGTAATGGGTTATCCTATAAGGTTCATACATGAAGTATTGGGCCCAAAAGTGAAAAGCCCAAGTTGGATGGGAGACATTTAGGCCTAATTTCGTGACAAATTAGTTAATAAATTCAAAAGGGGCAAGATAATGAGTAAAATGGCTTATAATTATCTTTAAAAGAGTCCTAGACCTACCCAAACCCTTTTCCCACGGATCTAGAGTCCACCCTATGCCTAATGGGAGGATAAAGGCTAGGAAAATAAGAGATAAATATGAGAAATTCGGAGTTTGAGGAAAGGAAGAGTTTTAAGGTGAATATGAGACTAATAACATACAAATACACCCCCACTTTATCTCTAGCCGACCCTATTGAACCTTGGGAGCTTGAAGCACGAGGAGAAGGAGCATTTGGACGAGGGAATCAAGGGGGAGAAGGCTAGGAACGAAGAGCTTCACCAAGTTCTTCATTTTTCTGCCCTAGGATTTTAAGCGTTAAAGGTAGGCAATCTCTCAAGCACAAACTAATTAAGTTTGACCCTAGATAGATCATGATCCCCTCTTGCAAAGCCCCATGTTTTCCCTAATTTCTATCGTGCCATGAATGAGTATTTCATGCCCAAAGTTCTGTGAAGAACATGTACCCGAACCAACATGTTTACCTTCAATCCATACATACACTTGATCTCGTGCCTTGCAATTTTTATCATACTTGCTTCATGATGTTAGGATTCGAATGATTCTGTTTTCCTCAATTTTTATCAAGTACCCTCCTCAAATTAAATCAAATTCCACCACTGTGTATGATTTTAGGTCACTGAGACGTAACCTATTCATAGCATGTCCATACCATGTCTATTCTCTAATTACTTAATACTGTAGATACCTCTACATGTCTAGTTTTATTTAAAACTGATTTCATGATTTTTGGACATGTATACGAATTTATATGCATTTTTGAATGGCCTTGTGTCAAGTCCATGGAGGACTGGCCCGAAATCCCAAGTGAACTAGTTCACCCTTGGGGTTTTGCTAGACCCTCTGAGAATGCGACGGCCCAACCTGTCGCGATTCTCAGGAGGTTCACGACAGAGGAGCGCATTGCGACATGAATGCGACGGCTCGACTCGTCGCGTTCTGCATGCCGTACCGATTGTCCAGAACGCGACAGACCCTGATGTCGCATTCATGGATCGATTGCCCTAATCACGACTGTTCACCCCGTCGCGTTTAGAGCATCTAAGGATTAGCCTATTTTGTTCTAATGAACGCTACTGACAATCCCGTCACAATTTAAAACGCAACAGGTACCCCCATCACGTTCTTACTGTGTAAACAAGAACCCTACCTCTTTATGCAAATCATGTTAATCATGTAATTTGACTATTGTTGAACTCCTAAATTGTACTGTTATGAACAGTAACGACATGTTTAATAATGATGGGTAATATTCATATGTGCCATAAAATCCTACTAAATTTACTCAATAATATATCTGTTAATTAAGTGTAATTATTCATATAAATTCCCTATTATTTTAAATGAACTTGTCTTTGTTTTATTTGTGCGTGTTGTATACCTCTATCGCGTCCCTCTGCCTTCGAGCACTCAAGGCATGACGGACAACCGTTTCATTACACACTTCTATCTTTGCTTGGACGACCTCTTCGTTGGGAATACTCCTAACTGGACTAGGAACTCCTTGTCGAGGCCTCCATAAGTCTCTTTGGCTTTGGCGGACGTCCATTGCCGATGAGCGGGTTGTACCATCAATACCTATTATACCCTGAGGGATCAGCATGATCCAACGGCCTTAGTTTGTTCTCTCTTACCTTGAGATCACGTCAGACATCTGGCCTGTGTTCATAACACGGCTATTGGGAGGTTGTGACTTCTACCGGACTGCCGGCACACGACCGAGTGTTGTGCAACTGTTATTATCGTCTGTTTAACGTTGTTTTACAAATATGACTCCATTCTCATGTACTAGCTCTACTCTCTCATCTGTTCACGTTCTCTCTAAGTTCTCATCTATTCGTCAATTACTCTCATCTATTCTTGGTACTCTATTTGGCCATACATTTGATTGTCTAAGATAATAAACATAACTAATGCCAGGCAATAGGGCCCGATCTGGTCCTGGGAGGTGCGCTCGAAAAGTGCCATTTGCCCGCGGGAGTTCAATGATCAGGATGTCAGCATTACATCCAAGTGCCATACTATTAAGATTTAATCTATGACAATCAATCACTATACTATGTTCTCTCGGTTGACAAGAAGATCGACCAAAAGTGCTATCTCTACTAGTGCACCTTGGTGCAAGCGTTACATGCTATTTCGTTATATGGCTAATCCGTTATCATGCTAGTTGTGCTATTTTCATGTGAAAGTACTCTTGTTCTCTTGCTAATCATGCGACATTACTCTCTTGACTATACTTGACCTTGCTCTCTAGTTATCCTATTTGACAAGACATTAATAACTTAAAGCATGCCTATTGATACGAGATATTAAGTCTTACTGGCGTTTATCGTTCATCCTGTGCTATTTATTTCATGTGTTTCAGGTGAGTCTGATGGAGACTACCACACTCATGAGGAAGGGAATAAGGAGGAGCAGGAGTGATCCCATTTTTACGACAACCAATGTTTTTTTAGTAGTTAGTTGTTAGTTAGTCAGTTTGTAATAGTTTGGATTTGAATAAAGTACTCTGGGTCCATAGTTATGGCTCTAAATTAGTGATTGTAATAGTATTAGTGGAATTATTAATGAAAGTTGGATCGTTTGGTATTATTTCAATCTGTGCAATGGTTTGATGTTATTTCTCGCTCTATACTATACGATTTAACTGTATTATCGCTCCGATATTCCGCGTAGGAGCGTTACATTCCTTCACAACTTCTTTGGCCTTGAGGTTGCCTATTCCTCTCGGGGATACTTGTTATTATAGAAGAAGTACATTAACCTTTTTCTCTCTCTGATACTCGATCTGTGAACAATCCCATGGAGCTACATGTTAAGCTCTGCCTAATCGATGGTGTTCCTTCAAACAACCCCACATGCTATTGTCAGTTGGTTGGTGCCCTCATTTATCTTACTATTTTATGCATAGACATTGCACATGCTATTCATGTCCTAAGCCAGTTTGTCAGTACGGCTACCTTCATCCATTGTGCTGCCCTTCTGCGAGTTCTCTAGTATTTGTGAGGCATAATTCATCGGTCTTTCCTTCTGTCTTCCACTTCTTCACTAGAGCTATGTGCCTACACTGATGTTGACTGCGCAGAGGACCCAACATATTGTTGTTCTACCACTGGGTTCTGAATCTTTCTTGGTTCCTCACTCATCTCCTAGTGCAACAAGAAATATTCACCTTATGTTATAGCACTGAGGAAGAATATCAGGCTATGGCTAACACTTCTGATGAGATTATGGCTATGATAGCTTCTTTGAGCAGGGACTAATGCAGAGATTTTGTCTAGTGAACTACTTTTTATATTTATATAATTTATACATTATATAATATAATGGACATTTCAAATTTTTTTTTTCAGTGGGGTCACGTGACCCCACTAGCTTCATGCTGCATCCATCTATGTCTTTGAGACCTTGCAATTGATCTTAGCACTCTGACTCCTCATTACTATGATAATAAGAGTGCTCTTTAGGTTGCTAGCAAACCTGTTTTCCATGAGCAGACTAAGCGTATTCAGATTGACTATGTTGTGATTATGTATTTTGATGATGTCAAAATAATTTGATTAAAATAATTTATAATGGTTGATTGGTAAACTACTTGCATTTAATTTTGATGACTTAGATGTGTTTGATTGATTAAATTGGAATATCTCTTTTGGATTAACAAGGCAAATCATGTGTTTAAATCAGGTAACATCCATACCTTTGCATTAAGGCCCACGAAAATTAGAACCTCCAGTAAAACTGAATGTACATGTTCAAAGAGTCGACCTTAGTTAGATAAAGGTTGACTCTTTATATATTTGACTGCTACAGAGTGGCAATTCATGTCAACATTCGATTTCTTGGTAAGTAATTAGCAAGACTTGATTTTAAGTGAGCTCTAGAATCAATTCCTTAGTAAGTCACTTGGAAGACTCGGTTTCTTATATGACTCAAGTCATACGTAAAGAATCGATTTTATACAGTATGTTCTTTGAGATGCAATTTCATGTTCATTTCCCTACATTAATTTATGTGAATTGAATTTAATTTGTAATAGCTACATCTCTACATGGTTAAAAATTGAGAATTTGGTGTAACAGCCTTGCTGACATGTCAGGAGGCTTGGAAAAGGCTAGGACAATATCTCAGATGTGCGTGGGAAAAAATGATGAGCTCTCACTCTCTCTGTCTCTCTCTCTGCATGAAGGAACAAGGTGTTCTTGCGAGTCCTATGTGTGTGCTTCAAAGTGAGAGAGTTTAGAAGTATTCTAGTGTGTCTTTACTAACATTACAGGATACCATTATGATAATAGCAATCGGAATGAAAGATCTGTCCCTGGTGGGTAGACGAGCTGAAGACTGCACAACAGAGCAGAGATGCTACTGTATGAGGATTCAGATTTGCTTATCATTGATGAAGAATTTGCATGATCTGTGTAGCTGAAGCTGTTTCATACCACAAAGGATCACACAGTCAGGGGGAGTTTTCTGCATTTAACTTTTGAACTGCTTAATATGTTCTGATCTATAATTCTTTTCTAAGAACAGTGTGTACGTGTGTGCATTCTTGGCTCTTTGGTGTTGAGAGGGGTTTTAGTTAGCTAAATTTTACTTTGCATGTGGTTGATTAGTGTTGATTTGTGCTTATATGTGTGGTTCTAGATTTTACATAATCTATTTTACCTTCTACGTAGTGCCTAACATGTTGTTGATTTCATTTTTGTAGGGTTTTCTACGTGATCAGGTTGTTGCCTTATTACTATCTTGATGACATTATAGTATGTTATCAAGACAAGTTGGGGACAACATATGCTGTTGCCAAGTTGCTCTTGGCTATAGTTGAACATGTCACCATTTTTTTTTAAATTTTTATGATTTTTGGATTTAGGCCTTCACAGCAAGATCGATTGTCATTGCCAACAACCTATGTTGTCGTCTACCTACTACGTTGTGTTTTACTCACTCCGACACTGTTTTGTATGGATAAACATGGCAATTTTGTGTTGTTTTGGGGTAATGATTCCACCCAAGTATGACTCTAGGCTCTATATATGAGTTATTTTGTATTGGGGAGGATCTTTACTGACTAAGGTTTAGTTGTGTTCCTTGAGAGAGACGATAGGGAGAACCCATAAGAGAGGGAGAGATCTCCTTGTTGCTATTTGTTCGTGGTGTTGCTGTGAAGAAAGAGAATCAACTGATCATGGAAAAGGCCATGGGTCGAGCAGATTACGCTTAGGAAGAGCTCGTGAAGAGAATTTGATCATGGAAAGAAGAACCTCTTTGGGCTGCCAAGGAGGGTTTTATCGACTTAATTCACGATTTGTATGGTATTTTATAGGAAACTAACTTAGGATTTCTCTCCATAATCTTGTCACTTTTTTCATATTTTATGAGGTTTTTATAACATCGAATCATTGCCCGATTTCCTTATTTTCTTCCATTCTCTGTTCTTCACAGTTCTACAGGTAGGAACTTGATGGCAACATAGTGTGTTATCAAGTCCTGGTTGACGGTAGGGAAGGTTGTCACTAAGTTTAAGTTGACGAAACCATACTTTGTCTTCAAGTTCTTCTGTTTCTAGATTCCAGATTTGCTTGTGCATGATAAATCTGAGGATTTTGTGACTATTTTGAGGTTGCATTGGTTCTATCATGTATTGTTGATTATTGTGATATCACTGTGTAAAACTAGTTTATTTAGAATTTTTGTTCATGAGAAAATATGCCAAATATTGTTAGATTAATTCTTGTTAAGTATGTGTTTTATTAGAAGTGTTAGAGAAATTCATGTTATTAGTTTTTAGTACTATAAGCATGTTTTAGGGTTATTACATTCACAATGTCCCTATTATAAGATTTATTGTGTACTTTAGAATATTATCTTGATTACTATTTTAAACATAAAAAAAATGGTTGTATTGCGTAAAAAATTATGATAAATTAGACACATGATTTATTATGTATAAGTAATATATATTTAAATTTTGAGCATGTTCTAATCACTATAAAATTAGTTATGATTTTCTAAAGTTAATATCATCATGTTATGCTAGTTTGTTTAAATCCAATTTAAATAAGTCAATTAGCATCATGTTTAGGGTTTATGCTTCCTGTTAAAGCATTGTTTAGACAATAACATGAGACCTGAATGCTAAGAGTTCATACATGTGTTGCATGAGTGCATGTGCATTAGATGTGTAACAAAGAGCATATGTGCATGACATTAAGTGTGTTAATATATAATTGTGCCAATTAGACACTACTACCATAGATGGGTGTGGAGCCAAACTATCACCACAAGAAAATGCGGCGTTTCTGACGGATGCTTTCCGTCGAAAATCCGTCGGAAATCCGTCGGAAACTCCGTTTCCGACAGCTTTCCGTCAGAAACTTGTCGGAAATAGCCCGTCGAAAATAGTTGGTCAGAAAATTACCGACGGAAAAGAATTTCGTCGGAAATCGGTCGGAAACTCCGATTATTGCGTCGGAAATCGATCAGAAATCAGTCGGAAATTGGTATTTCCGACGGATATTCCGACGGACAAATTCCGTCGGAAATATCCGTCGGTACAACCGCTTTTTCTAGTAGTGTATAGTAACACCCATGTGAGAATGCTCAATCGTGTTATGTGACCTCGAAGGCAACGGGGTGAAATCTTAGAGGTGGACAAATATCACTGGTTAAAGTGGGGAGGGATTTCCCATGTTTTGTACAGTTACCAAGACTCTTCACGATTTGCCTATGTGATTAAGTACATGAGTGAGTGATGTTAGCTTCTAGTGGTGGTTTAGACTGTGTCTCGGCTTGTGGTAAGACTAATGTGAATGTGTAAGCAGTGTGATAAGCCAATGTGAAGGTGAACGCAATGTGAACATGAATGTGAATGTGAAAGTCATGTGAATGCAATATAAATCAGAATGTGTAAGTACATATGAAAGTAAAAGAAAATGAGTGCGAAAGTGACATGAAAGAGTGTGGATGTGATCATATTCTTCATCTTAATTTGATAGTGATATAGCGATTGATATTATCATCGTTAGTGCTATGTTCAATTGTGACCATTGCATTGGTTAGTACCTTGATTTGCATGCTAGTGACATCGTGATATATGTTAAAGAATTTTCTATTGCCATGCATGTTAAACAATTTCATATTTTAAAGTCTACCCATGTTTAGTGATTTATGTGTTATTGCATTACATTTTTGTCACCTTATGATACATGTGATAGAATTAACGTTGTCTTATATGTTCATTGATTCCATGAGTTAAAGATCATCCATGTTTAACATTTATAAGATGAACATGATCATGTGATAGAATTGCTAGTTGTTAGTAAGTTATTGTAATTGTGTTAGTTAAAGTAATTGACATGTTTAGAATGCATGTGGTAATGTGTGGTTTGTGATCTTGAGTTGCTTGCTGAGTTTATTGTATAAACTCGTCCTTGCTAACATTTTAGGAAAAGCTAAGGATCCCGAAGCTGAGGAGCTAGCAAGATCCAACTTTGAGCGCGAGGAGTAGTGTTATTTCAAGACTTAAAGCTTAATTACTTAGTATGTGAAAGTTAATTGTAGTTTGAAACATTTGATACTATGTACTTGAGACCAGTTATGTTACTTTATTTTGCTTCATTCACAATTTGTGTGGTATTTTAGAGGAAAATAACTTAAGGTTTTTCTCCGCAATCATGTCACTTAAAGTTTTTCTATTTTATGAAATTTTTATAACATCGAATCATTGCCCGATTTTCTTATTTTCTTGTGTTCTATCCTACACAGTCCTGCAAACAGGAACTTGATAGGAACATAGTGTGTCGTCAAGTCTTGATTGATGGTAGGGAAGCTACCGCCAAGTTTAACCTGACGACACCATTCTAGATTCTAGATTTGGCTATATGTGATAAATCCAAGTTTGTAGCTATTTTTGGATTCCATTGGTCTTGTCATGGAGTGTTAACTACTATGACATGACTGTGTAACCTTAGATATTTTTTAGGCATTTATAGCATTTATTTAGAATTTTTGTTCATGAGAAAATATGCCAAATATTGTTAGATTAATTCTTGTTAAGCATGTGCTTTATCAAAAGTGTTAGAGAAATTCATGTTAATATTTTCAGTACTATAAGCATGTTTTACATTTTTTAGATTCACAATATCCCTGTTATAAGACTTATTGTGTATTTTAAAGTATTATCCCAATTATTATTTTAATCATGAAAATAGTTATATTGTTCCAAAAATTATGAAACATTAGATACATAATTTATTGTGTATAAGCAACATATAGTTAAATTGTTTAGCATACTATGATGATCATAGAATTAGTTATGATTTTCTGAAGTTAATAACATCATGTTATGCAAGTTTGTTTAAATCTAATTTAAATAAGTGATTTAGCATCATGTTTAGGGTTTATGCTTTTGGTTAAAGCACTATTTAGACAGAAACATGAGACCTGAATGCTAAGCGTTCATACATGTGTTGCATGAGCATGAGATGTGTAATAAAGAGCATGTGTGCATGATATGAAGTGTTATGTAATTAATTAATAATTGCGCCAATGAGAAATTGCTCCCATAGAAGGGCGTAGAGTCGTATTGTAGCAATTCTCCTATAGGAAGGCTTAATCGTGTTATGTGACACGAGAGCAATGGGAATCCTGGAGGTGGACAAGTATCATTGGTTAAGATGAAAAATACTTCCACTAGTTCTGCACAGTTACCAAAACTCTTCATGAATTGCCTACATGATTGAGTATGTAAGTGTGTGATGTGACCTTGTAGTGGTGGTTTGGGCTATGTCTCGGCTTGTGATAAGACTAATGTGAACATGTATGCAACATGATAAGCCAATGCGAATGTGAATGCGATGTGAATGTAAATGTGATCGTGAATGTGAATGCAAAAGCAATGTGAATAAGAATACATGTGAAAGTAAAGATAAAAGTGAGTGTGAAAATGACATGAAAGAGTGAGTGCATATGATAATGTTATTCATGTTAATTTAATAGTGATATAGCTATTGATATCATCATCGTTAGTGTTATGTTTGATTGTGATCATTGCATTGGTTAGTACCTTGATTTGTATATTAGTGACATCGTGATACATGTTAAAACGTAGAAAGCCAAAAGTGGAGAATCCACTAAAGAGGAATATCAGCCTTGGAGATACATGTTAAAACGTAGAAAGCCAAAAAGTGGAGAATCCACTAAAGAGGAATATCAGCCTTGGAGAGAGGGGGCATATGCCACACATGAAAGGTCAAGGCCCTCATGGAACTTCTAAGGCTGACCCCAATCCTCATGGGAGGGCAAACACAGCGCTTATGCCATATGGATGCGGTGCCCCTTATAGGATGGGGAAGACCCCCTTATGTCTTGGTATGCTTCCCAAGTAGCTCCGGGTGCCATTGATATGGAGGTATAAAAGTATACAAGAATGGCCAAGTGGCCCATAAAGGCAAAGGATATGCACATATAATGTGAACATACGCGTGAAGTGCATTGAATAAATAAACAGAAAATATATTTGCATGAAACTGGCACCCGGAGGATAGGGTATATCAAGGCTTTGTTATATGACCCTTATGTGCATGAAGTCCTACTCATGGTTTGGGCACTCGTCAAGCCTAGATCAGATTATCAAGAAGGACTCAAGCATATAAAGCCTGAAAGTATGAGGCAGAGGGAAAGAGAGGCGGTAATAAAACTGGTATATGAAGACATGTGGGCTTTTGGGTCCATGGATCTCTACCCATTATTTGAGCAATCTCTAGGCCCTTTAAGCTATTTGTAGCCTCAAAATTTGAGCATTAAAATAAAAAGAAAGTCCCACAAAATAGAAATGATGAACTTTGCACATAAAGGACATTAAGCAAGCACTTGGAGTGCATGAAATAAAAGAGCATTATCGGCTCAACATGAACATGAAAGGCAATAAAGAAGGTCATAGGGAGAGGGATTTGACCGTAACATAACAGAAAATGCTCATGAAGAGAGAGGGGAGAAGTATGCAAAATGGAATAACGTAAGCATAAAGAGATGCCTCCCGAGCATATATAGCATTGATGAGAAAGCATATACATTTGGGATATAACATGCGAAATAGGGAGGAAAGAAGGGGAATAACATAGATCTAAGGCCCACCCTCTACCCCTCTTGTTTCCCCTTGCAAGGTCTCACAAGAAGGCCCCAACAAGAGAGCAACATGTTGAAGGTCTCCTCGCCAAACTCTCCAAGTTTTAGGTCACAAGGTGGTAGAGTTCCCAAAGCGGCACCCCTCCCCCCTTCTCTTCGTTGGCCAAAAAAAACCCTCCAGTTGGACCCAAAGGGTCCTATTTATAGAGGGTTGTACAGCTAAACCAGCACCCCAGATCATCGGTGCCCAGGCTCACATTGAAAGTGTGAGTCCAACACCAGTTCTATTTTGATCCAGTGCTCAAGTCATACAAAAGGTGTGAACTTGCAACTGGTTCTTCTTTGCTCCAGCACCTAAGTCACACAAAATGCATGACCTATTCTGAAGCCAGAGGTTCATGATCCGGCACCAGGGGCTTTTGATGATCCGACGTTGATATGGCGCCAAGCTTGATCTAGTGGTAGGGTCTTCAACTTGATCTAGTGCTAGGGTCTTCTAATGATTCGGGCGTCAAGGGTTTTTAGCTTGATCCAGCACCAGGGACTTCTGATGATCCATTGCTAAGGGTTTTTAACTTGATCTGGCGTCAAGGACTTCTAATGATTTGGCGCTGGGGTTTTTAGCTTGATCTGGCACCAGGGACTTCTGATGATCTAGTGCCATAGGTTTTTAACTTGATCCGGCACCAAGGACTTGTGATGATTCGACACGGGGTTTTTTTTTATCTTCTCGCTTGATCCAACATCCAGGGTATTTTAGATATTTGGTGTCAGGGTTTTTTTAGCACCAGGGGTCTCCAACGCCAGGGCTTCTTGCTTAATTCGATGTCAGAGGTTTCAACCTTTATTCCAGTGTCGAGGTCTTTGACTTAATCAGCTACTGGAGGGCCATTTTTCTTTAGTAAATGTGGGTCTTTGAATTGTTACACAACTGTGGGTCATTAACTTGTCACAAATGTACAGGTCTCCACCTTTCGTAGCAACATGTATTTGGAGTTTGGTTGTCATTTGAGGTGCTATATTGGAGCAGCTCTAGGCTTTAGACCATCATTTTTTCATCTTGTCATTTTTTTAGTGTTCACAATGCACCAAACCACATAGGCATGGACAAACAGTCCCACAGTGCACAACATGCACCAGTCCACACACATACGTGTGCCAAAAACTCAACACACCAAAATACACTCTTTGTTTGAGAATTAAAAGAATGAACAAATGAAGAATGATAATAAACATTCAGATTGGAAATCCCCCTTTGTTTAGGCCGGCCTATTGAACTCTATAATCTCCACGAACATGGTGTAGCAAGCAGCCAATGTACGCTCGTTCAGTTGAAAACTATGAACTGGAACTTGAATTTTCTCATCCTTCTATCAATCAACAATCTTCAGGGATGAAGAATTTCATACAAGCACGAGCAAGCTTTGATTCGCGCTCTCAAGTTCGTTCAAGACTTCTCAAGGAAAGAAAACAAGGAAATTGACGGCTAGAGCATAGAAAACTCGACTTTTGATACTTGTGAGACATGCCCCATGATGTAATGGCCTTGTATTTATAGTAGCATGAGTCCCTGGAGATTTAGAGTATTTCCATGTGAATTAGATCCAAAAATGGAAAGTTTGTCTATTTCGCTTAATGGAATTGGTCGACCGATTCGACCCAGTCGGTCGACCAATAGGGTCATCTGGAACAATCCTGTCACGCCTGTGAAAATCGGTTGACTGATGTAGTTTGGGTTGGTCGAACGATCTATCCTTCTATGCTAGACCTACATGTTTTGGAAAAATAGGTCAACCTGGGTCGAGCGACTGGCAACATGTTGTGCCCCTCAGTTGAATTTCCTAGATCGATCAATCGACCGGTGCTTTAGGGTTGGTTGATCGGTGCTCTAAACTCTGAAAGTGATTGCCAATTTTCTTCCAAAACCTTCTTCCATTGTTATGGCTTCTAGAGACACACTTAAAGGCCTATAAACCTAACTTAATCACATTCAATAAAACTCATTAGACCCTTAATATCAATCACAAAACCATGCATATGAAATTCAATTTTCAACACAAAGTCAACATTTTGTAATCATCAAAATCACTATATTACAACATAGCCTAGGGTTTCTTCCACCCTTATATACTCTATAGCGGTCATCTCCCTTCTGATCGGTGACGGTGGCGGCCATCTACCTTTGAATTGATGATGGCAGTGGCAATTGGATACCTTGCCTTTGAGCGTCGAGGGGAGGATCCAGGAGACACCCTTCACCCCTCCATCTTTTGGTGTCTTATGGGCTTTTCTGGTACTTCATCCATCTTCACCACCCCTTTCTTGTTCAAGCACATGAACTAGTCTTTTTCTCTCCCCCATAATGCACTCCTCTCTCTCTCTCTCTCCCTCGACTGTGAACTCTTTTCACAATTCTTTTATGGGTAGTAGTAGCGGCAACATGACATAGTGTGTTATGTCGGGGGAGAGATGGAGAGATGGCCTAGTTGATGCCCCCCACCATGCCACGACGACAAAGACCAAGTGACCAACCCCTCAACCGCTCCCCTTTTTATTCCTATCCACACCCACAAGAAGTCTACATTTGATCTAGCAATGCCGAGAGGAAAAAAAAATGAGGTTGTTCTTGTTTTTTAAAAATGAAAGGAAAATGGAGAAAACAGTCATGCAATGGGCGAAGGGTGGAGACCTTGCCATTCTTTATGTTTAAATGTGTTTCCTATCTTTTGCTTCACTTCAGATGTCTACCTTCTAATTAGAATGTGATAAGATCATATTTATCCATCATTGGGCCTCTTTTGTTTTATTGAACATCTGTTTTGCCTCGCACAAGATGTCACATATATTTCATTATGACATAAGAGAACTCTTGAGGTATACTTTGACGGAAATAATCCATTTATTTTAGTATTTTTCCTTTTTAATTTGCTTTTACTTGTTGTATGGGACTTATAGATGATGTAAATGAAGCTTTCTATGATTTCCTCTCTATGGACTATTTTCGTCATGATTTAGATAGTATATATTTATATTATTCAGTTCTTTGTTTCATTTTGAAAATTTTGTCCTCAAGTTACAGCTTCAACAAGAAGAATAGCTAATTTCCATATCCCTAACTATCCTAGTCTTCCTTCTCAAATGCTGTGTCAAGTTCAGAGTGACACTGCGTGCGAGTATTAACTGTCACACATATTTATTTTTTCACTTAAAGGATTTTATGACCACCATTGTTTTCTGTTTCAACTGAACTTCCTCCTAGTAGATAAGGACACTGATGACATATATGCCGCTTGTGAACTCTATATGTGCAATGCTCTAATATTATGATAGTCCGGCCTTTGTCAAACACTCATAGTTGGTTTTTATGCTCTTCGATTATTGTTTAAACGGCAGTGAAGGGTGAGTTTATATATTTTCTGCTTTAGAGTAGATGTTGTGGTGAGATCAATTTCCATGGAGACTGTGATTTTAGAATATTGTTTTAAATGATCTGTGTGGTTAATGTGGTCTTTAAAAAATTGATCTAAACCCACTGCCAAACCAGTCCAAAAACCCGATGGTTCTTAGACCATTGCAAATCTGCCCTTAATTCTAACCTAATCTACTGTTGGTTCTTAACTCAAGGGTTCTGCTGATGAATTACTTGTTGGTGTATATAATTTACTAATGGATCCATGTACATGAATAGTTCAGGGCTATTTTTGTGTATGTATTCATTTGGTTTACATCATTTTATAATGAGTTTTACTAATGATTCTCTTTGACATAAAAATACAGTCAATGGAAGGTCCAACTTGCACATGCTAAAGCTGAATGCACATACAAATACATATATACCGTGTTGTAGGAATGAGATGTTCTTTTGTTGTATGACTATATTTAAGTATGGTACTACAGTCTATTGCAGTCTCATTTTTTGATAATGGGGAATGAAGTGCAGTTGCATATAGGATTGTTAATTATATTTGAAATGTTGTAGATTTTCTCAATATATGTGCTTATTGTTATATTTTTATTAATGTGGAGGGCTTAAAGGGACCATTTTAATTTGAAACTATGGCGAGTGCTTTAGTGTAACACCATCTTCCAACCACACACACATAACACACAACTAGGGGTGTTCATAATTTGGTCCAACCCGAAAAATCGAACCGAATCGACCGGTTCGATTCGGGTAATGGGCATCCAACTGGTTCAGGTCGATTTCAGATTGTGTAACCGAAATAAACCGAATATGTATATAATATATATATTATTTACTCAAAAATTATGTAAGCCAGTTGGTAAGCAAGGCCGCAGGTCATCCACCGCCTTCGGCAGTGGGAGGAGTTTGATTCCTCCCTTCCGCAACAGGTTTCTTTTATGAAAAAACATGTGCAAAAGTGAGATTTTTTGTCCAAAATCAGATTTGAACCCCAAACCCATGGATATAATAGCCCCCGTCTTAACCACCCAGTCAAGCATGCGGTTTTGTATTACATGGCATTAGACTTCGGTTTAAACTGAACCGAACCGGTTCGGTTCGGTTCGGTTTGAACAGTATTTCGGTTCGGTTTCGGTTCACCCAAAAAATGGGGTGAACCGAACCGAACCGGACCATGTACACCCCTACACACAACTTATGTTCGGAAGAGGGGTTACGCTGGCAAAATTCATTATGGGCAGACAAATCTGTGACATGCTCAAAATTGGCAAACCATTCCACAAAGTCATCATTAAAAGTATTACACATTGACAAGGTTCTTTTGTACTAACATCCATCATTTACATAAAGACAAACACTCTCTCTCTAGACTTTTAAAACTACAACAAAATTTCCTAGAGAGTCGCTAAGATTATTCTCTTCTTCTTGATCTGCAGTGGAAAAGAAAGTACTTTGTAGCTAAAATTGTATCCACCTTCAATCTGAAAGGGTTTAGAGAAAACAAAGGCATGAGTCGGGAGACTCAGTAGGTGGAAGTAAGCATAAGTCTTTTAAGCAAATCATGAACAGTAGCTTTTGTAGGACATGATATCTTCATTTTAGAATGTCCAGAATTCAAGAGTTGAATGTATGGAAATTGTTCAAAGTATGGATTTAGATCCGGTGTTAGAACAGAAGTCATAAGCCAAATTTCATAACTTAATCTGATAAAACTTGAGCAGTTAAGAATAGGAATTCAAATTGCAGAACTAAATGAATATTCAAAAAGTGCCTACGGATCAATGACATACTTGCTCATGAACTTTCATACTTAGCACAACAAATAGCCCAAATTTGATTTCATATCGGGCCCAAACGAATGTCAGAACAAAAGTCACATATATCTTTCAAAAATTGAATTTGACAGGCATCATACTGCTCTCAAGATGTTAATAAATAAACATAAATACATCTTTGATGCCTAGGCGATACCAGCACCTCGGATCTTGTTCATTGCGCAATAACGGGGTTTATTACCCACCATCATCAGACCACTGACTTGGATTTACTTACAAACTGTCGCCCACAGCTGACCACAAGTGACTGGTGCTACCACAAGTGATCCTAATTCCCTCTTTGAAGAGAGTACTTTCTTAAGATCATAAGTCATATTTCATGAGCACAATAGAGATAAAAATTCAAAAATGGGTTGGTTGATGGTTAAACAAGTCATCTTAGTGGTATAATAGTTTAGAATCCAAGAAAATAGGAAAGACAACTTGTTTGGACAATACAAAAGTGTATCGACTTGAATTGATGAAGAAATGGTTCTGTTTGTCAACAAATACTGGTGGTTGTCGACAACTACTGGTTGGTTGTCGATAGCTACTGTTCCATCCAAAACTACATTCATGAATCTGGATTTTAGTTGTCAACAACTACTGGTGGTTGTCGACAGATGACTGGTGGTTGTCGACAGCTACTGGTTGGTTGTCGATAGCTCTAATTTCTGGGTTCTAGAATCATGGGTATCTGTCGACAGATATGACCTGTCTATCGACAGACACTGGTCTTCTTTTGGGAGGGGTTAAAATCGGCTAGAAAGACACATTTAAAGTGATCTTACTCCATATTGAATCTCAATCAATGGTTTTGGATCTTAAGCATATTCCTATACATAAGATTCCATGATCAACATGATGAAACAACGAGAAGGATGAAGTGAGGAGACCTTCACAGTACGGATAGCATGTGAGGAAATAGGAAGAGAGAGGAAAGGTAATAACAAAGGTGGAGGCTTAATCTCAAGGACTCTAATTGAAGGAGGAAAAGAGAGAAATGGCAATCCTACCTGACAATGAGAAGAAATCATCTTTCCTTCTTCTTCTTCCTCCTGGGCATTGCCTCTCCTACAGCAGCAGAAGGAGCAGCAGTAAAAGAGATGATGTAGGTGTCCAAAGGGTACGTAGGAGTGAATAAATGGGGTTTATATAGGCTGTCCTAGCCACAAAAGGAATGAGGATGAGGGAAATCCTCATCATTCTTCAACCTCCTCCATCTGCCACGTTAGGAGCTTATCAAAGCCCACGGTTGCATGCGTTTTCATGCATGCCAACACGTAAAAGTCTAATCCTTATCATCTTTCTAACTTGAGTAGCTTTAGCCACTTTGGGAGGGTTTTCACCCACACCTCAACACGTGCCATAGCTTTGCTTCAAGACTAAGCATCTCTCATGAGTAAAAATAATATTACATAAACCCTTCACGTAAATGCAATTTAATTCCTCTATTTCATTTGAACCTTTAATTTAGTATCTATATGATATCCATTTAAGATGAAATTTGAAACATAAACTAATTGAAAGATGCTACAAATTACGGTGATTTTAGTTTAATTTTTCAATTTTTAATTTTGTTGGGTGAAAATTGCCCCCAAAATTAATAAATTGACTAAATCTCGATATTCGTGCGCCACTAATTCTGAATATCTATATTTTTAGAATCAACATATTTTTTTGAGAATTATGGTGGTCTTAGAATTTAATTCTGTTATCAAAATCCGGTGTCGCCCTATCGGGGTACGTACGACCAAAAGTGGTACCGGTGTATAACAGTGTGTCCTACATACACCCTTAGGTCTAAATATCCAGATTTAAGACTAATTATTATGCATAAATAGAAATTACTAAGTAAATCATGATGTCTAGAATTTTAGGATATTACATTTAGAAAGCATTGATTTTGATGTGGAGAATGTAGAAGGTAGTGTTACACAATCTTCTAGTGGAAATTTATAGAAAGTGAAAAAGTTAAGATCAAAAGTTTGGCTACATTTTGAAAGGGTCACAAATGAAGATGGGAGTGATGTTTCCATTTGTCAATATTGTCAAAAACATTTAGTTGGCAATAGTTCAAGTGAAACAAAGTATCTAAGTAATCATGTTATGCGTTGTCTTTAGGCTCAAAAGTTGAAAATAAGTAGGGGAGAGACAGAACCCATAGTTAGTGGAGGTGAACTTTAAAATCCCTCATTTGTATTTGATAATGAGAGGAGTAGAGAAGATTTTGCAAAGATGGTCAGTGTTCATCAATATCAGTTTGCTATGATTGAGCATGCATTGTTTCATCATGTCTTTAAGAATGCTCAACCTAAATTTTAGTTATTATCTCGCAGTTAAGTCAGATTGCGTGAAGTTGTATGTCACAAAGAAAGAGAAAGTGTACTCCTCACTTAACAGTCTCAATTTTCGAGTCAGATTGATGTAGGATATATGGACTTTCATTGAAAATGATGAATATATGTGTATAACATGTCATTACATCGATGATGATTCGAATTTGAGGAAGAAAATTCTTAACTTTGAATATGTTGATACTCGTTTCGACCACAAAGAGTTAACAAAAGTGTTACTTGATAAGTTGTTACAGTGGAACATCCACAAGAAAATATTTTCAATAGTGTTAAAAAACTCGAGTGCTAACAACAAAGCAGTTAAGATGTTACTTAATGATCCAACTTTTACTCAATTTTCACCTCTTGATGCATCATGCTTTCATCTACAATGTAGCGCTCACACCTTAAATTTAATTGTTCAAGATGGAATGACGGAAGTTGAGGAAGTTATTTTCAAAATATGCAAAAGCATAAGATATGTGAAGTCTTCTCAACAAAGAAAAGAGAATTTCAAGAAAGTTGCACAATATGAAGTAGGTCTAAAGAAGTTTCTAATTTTAAATGTGTTCACGAGATAGAATTCTACATATGTAATGTTAAAGAGGGTTGTTGAATTGGAAAAGGTATTTTCATGATTATAGTTGTTTGTATGATTCATCTTATCCCTGTTCACTATCAATAAATGAGTTGAAAAGTATTAAATTTAATATTTACTCATTAATACGAAATGAGTGCTAGACAAATATATTTTTTGCACAAGCCAAATTTTATCTTATTCATAGTTTTCCATTTACTCCTTGGTGACATGGTGGAATGAATACCACATTTCACATTATTCTATAAACAAGAGATTTCACATTCTTTGCTATATTGTTTTGGTGTGAGGGGATGAAAAGCCATGGTAGTTTTAGAGTTCTTCATGGGTTCCCAATCTTATTGTCTCTCCAATGTTGCATAAACTTCTTACTATGCTTTATAAATGGATGAGAAGTCACAGCTTCTTTTGGGTATAAAGACCTGTGAATCATCAACAAATAGTTTTACGATTTGTGCTATCTGCTAATAGTATGCATCTTGGAGTTCTAGGTGCAATTGTTTATGCTACTGCAAATCATATCCCCTTCACTATTTATTACAACCCAAGGTTAGCCAAATAAATCTTTTCCTCTGCTTTCTGTCTTCACCTTGTTTGAACATCTTTGAACTTAGTCTCTTAGAATCTAGATAATAACATATTCGCACATTTGTGTAGGGCATACTCACACTACTTCTGTGGTACAGATCCGCCTCCAAGAAACCACGTTGGCTAAAGCACCTGAAATGGGGGTGTAGGGGTGTGAGTCTCACAAAGTCACAGGTTCAGCAAGGAAACTCATCAAAAGCAATAACATATATGCTCCATGCATAACATAAGGACAGCACAAATAACACAATCTCACCGGTCGGTTCATATATATCAATTTAAAGGGAACTCACGAAGAGCTAGACTCTATCATGCTTTCTACTTAAACCAAGTAAACACCTCATTATTCACAGCTAAGCAGCTAACTACTAACGGATAACCATAATTAACAGAAATAATAGTAGATCTACAATTACTCAGAATAAACTACCATCTAAGAGCTACATAAACCAAGCAGGCATTGAAAGTAAGCTACTAAAAGGAAATTAAGGAAACTGTAGACCAACGATACAAATGAAAGATCCTTTATCAAATTCCACTTCACGCACTATGCAGTAAACCAACAAGTAGAGTCAGAAGGAACGATGCTAACACGCGGGCCATGACTACTGGATCATGACACCATTATCCGACCCGGACAGGCTAACACAGAAAAACATCTCTCATTTTCGCAGCCATAAATGAAAGGTCCAACTGCGGCTCTACCTCCACAAGTACAATAAACTATGGAGAGAAACCAACACCACCTGTAGACAACCAAGCTATAGACCCATGCCTGACACACATCTAAGGATTTTGGGCCCTTAGAGTGAGGCTATGGCAACACGGGAGTAGCTGGAAATCAGTACATCCACTGGTGTCTGTCTCCCAACCATGAGCTTGCTACAAGCAACCAAATAGAAAGAACGACACACCACAAGTTGCTATCCCACTATTGTCTTTTCCTCAGCCAGATGGACTACTCGATAAACGAGTGAGAGTGTCTAGGAAGATGACATAGATGTAGCGACCCTGGATATTTATGCCCAATAAGGCTCCATATCCAAGTTCGCCTCCCGCGATCGGACCGAAGTCTCACAAGGGATAACTCACACAAGTCTCTAGTAAGAATATAAGAGACAACCACAAGAGTATATTATACAAGAAAGTACATGTATCTATACTAATTTACCACAATTTACATTGTCCCAATACATTATTACATGTCCAAGAGAAAAGTACAACTATCAGGGGCATACCCTGAGGGAGCAAAGCTCACACTAAACACAACTACAACTCAACTGTTGGTGGTACAAGTCTGCCACAATGCTATCGCACGCCAAACCTACGGTAAACCCTGAAAGGAACTGTAAAGGAGTGAGCCACAACAAGTCACAGGCTCAGTAGTGACCTCCCAAAAACAACAACTGGAACTTGAAGAGACCTCAACCACAAAGGGTCTCACTGGCAACACCGATGGCCAAGCCACAATATGATTATATAAAACATACTTAAACTATAATTAAATAAAACTCACTGGCTAACACAATATGCATGAACTACAGAAATCACAAGACTAGTACAGAAACACCAGTTCACAAAGGCAACAGAAATGCCTAGACCATAAGCCTCACAGGCAAACCACGAACACTAGGGTAAGAGAACTGCTAGCAAGAAGCTAGTCCACCACACACAGAAACAACGAATACACTGAAGGACCACCCTCAAAAGGGTGCAACACAACAAGTGAAAGGTCCTACAACATGACCTCCACAGAGCATAGCTCCACCTCAACACCTGAAAAGGATGGTACACGGCATATCGCGACAACCAGCTACCCACGGAGGGTATAGGTATCTACACCACGAGGTGCCACCACAGAAAACACGACCATCACAGTGCCACATAGGGCACACCACAACAAGTCAGACCACAACTAGTGAGTCACTACTCACAAGCCCCAACCACTGGCAAAGCACGAGTTGGAAGGAACAACGCCACCACATGGGAACGGACTACTGGTTCATGATGCCAGTATCCAACATGGACAACACAACATGAGAACTACCTCTCAATCTCATAGTCAAGGACGAAATGTCCAACTACTGCTCCACAAGCACACAGTAAAGCCAAAGAACAGTGGAGCCTAACCAACACCACACCTGTAGATCACATAGTTGTAGGCCCATGTCTGGCACCTTTAAGGACTCTAGCCTGAGCTCCCTAAAGTGAGGCACTGGAAACACAAGACTAGCTAGGGACCAATACGTCTACTGGTGTTCGTCCCCCAACCACAAGCACGCTACAAGCGACCGAACACAACCACAACCCAGGAGTCGCTGCCCCATTGCTGTCTTTCCCTCTGCCGAACGTACAACTCAAACACAAGAGTGAGGGTGTCCAAGAAGACGACACAGATCTCGAAAGTATACACAGTACCGGAACAATTTCCGAGCACAGCAAACACAATGTGCCTGGCTCACAAAGAACCGGGGGTACCCGAATAGAGAGGCATTCCAGAATAGGCGTCAAACCACTACACTCAACAGCATACAAACCATGCCAATCACTCAACATAACTATAAAACTTATACCATGATACACACATCATAACTAGCTCGTCACTGGTCACCACATGACCTCAGAGCAATTAACCACTATTATACACATGAACCATATGACCACATTAAACCTTGCCTATTATTGGTCATTTCATGACCTCCATAGCAACACGCTTCTATGTACATAAATCACCACATAAAAACATACTTAACCTGATTAACACAAATGACTTAATCAACTTACTCACCAAATAACCGCAAGCCAAGCCATTTAGCCTATAACATGCTTTACTAATAATAATCAATTTAAAACAACTTTAAATAGCTAAGGCTAGGTCCACACCAGACCATCATAGCCCAACCATCACAAACACACCTCGGAAGCTGAATCACAATGGATACAGACGTCGCTTATCAAATCACGACGACCCTACCGGTCGCATCAATAAGCTTAACGCGACAAGGCCCACTGTCGTGACATAAACGCGACAGCCCGATACGTCGCCTTCAAACCCAGCGGTCAAACTCCGATAGTCAAAGTGAGAATCACAACGGAACAATACGTCGCGACAAATTGTACACCAAATCGCGACGGACCACACTGACACGTTTAACAAGAACACAACGGGACAAGCGGTCGTGTTCAAACCAACTGATCCAACCCAATTGAAAAAGTGAACGCGACGGCCCAAGGCATCACGTTACAAACCAAAATGCGACAGGGTAAATGGTCACGTTCAAAATGCGACGGCCCGACCCATCGCCTTCTCAGGCAGACGGCCAGACCCATCCCCTACCCCAGCAAACTATGCACACGTCATGTAAACTACAATATAAAGCATTAAATTGCACAATTAAACTGAAACACAACCTCATAGCATGATTTCCCAAGCTTTAAACCATTCACATAATTTAAAACAAAAGAGGAAGTCTCCCTACCAATGTGAAGAACCCATAAAATGCGAAGAACACCACATCGTCGGCCTGCCCACGCTTCGGACGCCCTCTCCTGGACCAGCCACCAGGAAGCCAAAAAACACCACAGGAGCTCCACAACAGCTCCCCTCCCGCCAGACAAGGCCAACCCTACTCTGTCTGGCCTGAAACAGAGCATTAAATTCACATTCAAAATTGCGATGAAGGCAAACATCGCGTTTAACATGCATTAAACACGACGAACCAAACCATCGCCAAACGCGCCGCGCATCGGAAAGGCGATTTGGTGAATCGCGACAGGGGTAGCCGTCGGATTTAAAACGCGATGACCTACTCCGTCGTCATTCACACCAGAAACCAGCGGGCTAAATGGGCTGAAACCTCAGGCCCACAACACCCGCACAACAACGGAAAGCCACCAACCAAGGCTCAATGACCCCACATTGGCCAAGGGCACCACACCGGACCCATTAAACACGGATCCGAACAATCACAATGTTACAGTACTATCACCTAAAAAGAAATGTCGTCCTCGACATTCAGAACAAAACCACGGCAAGTCGAACTATCACCTAAAAAGAAATAAAGTCATTCACATAACAAGAAGGATACACTTCATGGCTTCAAACTGCTTCTCAGACTTTCTGCTCTGCTTGCCTTAATCAATTCAGTACTGTTTCGTTTCTGTTTTACTTTCTTTCATAGCTCAAGCAATACCATCCTGATGTAGGCGCTTTATCTCTTTGGACTCAACTTGCTTCCACATTTTCTTGGTTGTGTTTGCAGCATTCCTTTCTGTGCCGGTTTACTTACTGAAAATCTGTTATTATAACCACTGCCCCTGATTATTCTACCATACGGATCATCTGTTATAACACTATCTTTCGGTGCAGAGTTCTAGTTAACTATAACTTTGCCTCAGTCTTACTTACATTTCAATGACATATATGATTTTCTTTAGCTGATTCACTCATCTGAGATATTCATTTCTATTCTGCAACAATTTTTGCCCCGAACTATTTTTGTACTTAACATATTACCAATAACTGACAGATCAATCTAAAATCATATTTTCTTTACACCCTCTGAAATCAAATTCTCTTTAATCACCCAAATCTTTAATACTACAATTTCGGAGCTTTAATCCATAAACCAGATTAAATCTCTGATCTTTTGATACAACTCTTTCATCTGTACCGCTTCCTTTTCATTCTGCTACTATCTGTTTCAGAATTCTTACCAAGCCAACATTTACTATAATACTATCATTCAACAACTTTCTGAATACTACACTAAACTGCCGAGAAAATACCACACATATTCCACTATAAACTTTGTTAATTCATCTTTTACTCAATTATTTGTAATTCTTTAAACTCTGCATGACAAATTTGAGAAGCTTCTGACTCTGCTTACTTAACTGATTCTCAACTGATTCTGTTGATTTTCAAATTGGTTAAAATCTGCTTTCACGTAAAAAACCATTTGTACCTTATCCTGCTCAGTTCCTTTAACTCACAACTGTAACTTTCCTTACTTTACTAATTTCTGCATGTAACCAATTACATCACTGCCCCTTTCATATTACATGACATTCTGTTGATCATCCTTTAACCTCTTTTTAAACATCTTACTAACTGACTGCAAATGCACCTTCTGACCATTTACATATCAACTAATTAAATAAATCCTTTAGTTGTTCCTTTATCACATACAAATTCCCAACTGAAACATTGAAAATTCCACAATTCTCAATATTATTATTTAAAACATTATGCTCTTCTCTTTTTCATAATACCGCTTGCACTATTCAATTAAGCTTTATTCCACTGAAATAAACAATCTCTGTGAAGCTCATATTCTTTCCTTTGCCTTTAAAGTACCTTTCTGCCATATTTCTATTCTTATTCACTACAACCCTTGTTGCCATGCACTGTTACTGTAGCGTATTGACCGTTCGGATCGTGGCTTAATGGTTATGGAGGCCCATGTGTGGCCTATCAGTGTGTGTAGCAGGTGTTCGTGCAGGTTTTCCCTGACAGGTTGGGCCCAAAGTGCCTAACTGTTCACTGTCTGTGAACACGACAGTGAGGAGTGTCGCGTTCTGAACGTGACGGTCCTAGGTGTCGCGTTCATGGAACCGCTGCTTTGATTGTCGTCTGCATGTGCGCCGCGTGTCACACGCTGGGCGGCCATGCTGATGTTGGCAGTAGGAAAGCGACAGCCTCCTATGTCGCGTTCAGGTCGCGACATAAGGATACGTCGCGTTCCCCACCGCTGTACATTTTTTAAGAAGGTTTGGCCAAACAAAGCAGCAGTGCGCTCTGCTCGGCCAGGAGGTTTTGCAACGGGGTGCTAAGGGTGATTCGACTTGCTGGGTGTTGGTTGGGCGTGTTCTCGCCGTAAGGACGTAGCATGGAACGGGGGAAACGTCGTGTGGGTTTCGTTGTTCGCATTCTTCGCGGAGGTAGGGAGATTCCACATTGTTTTACCATGTAGATTGTGTGTGTGTCGTGTTTAATGTGTTATTGGCTTTACAAACAGTA
Organism: Colocasia esculenta; assembly: GCA_014218235.1. Classification (NCBI taxonomy): domain Eukaryota; kingdom Viridiplantae; phylum Streptophyta; class Magnoliopsida; order Alismatales; family Araceae; genus Colocasia; species Colocasia esculenta. The sequence goes on along the minus strand of CM024754.1, from coordinate 105,614,673 downwards.
GATACCATGCTAGGGCACACATTAAAGCATGTAAAATGGATGGAAACACCGGTTTACAGGATTTGTGGAGGTAATCCAGTGAGGGGTCCCCAGATTAGGGTTCCTGCCTGTGAAGGCGACGGACCCTTCTGTCACGTTTAGAACGCGACAGGCTGACCCGTCGTGTTTAGCTTATGAACGCGACATATCGGGGTGTCGCGTTCAGATGGCGACATGAGTCCCTGTCGCGTTCACAGTCGAGGGACTTTTGTGTATGTGTATATAAGCATGTTTATCTGATTATCGTGAATTGTGTTGCATGGCAATGGGTAGTGGTGCACTGGCACCTGTAGCGCTCTAGGGAGCGTGTTGTGTGTGTGGTAAGTGTGGTGTTCACGCGGTTGACATGGTAGTAGTGAGTTTAAGAATAAAGCTGTTAAAAGAGATAATAGTGTCAGGTAGTTCAGTATGGGCATCAGTGAAAGTATGTGCAGACATGTGCTATTGTGAATTGATTCGGTAAGCAGTGATGGTTGAGAAAGAATTAATAGATTTAGTGGTGTTAATTAGCAGAGATAAGGTTGTTTCTAAGAAGGATATGATTCAGCGCAGTGGAACTATCTTGGTGAAACAGAGGATCAACAGAGACAGGTATGTAGCAGTGAAAGTATATAAGTGTAAACAAGATTTATTACGAAGATAACAATGTAATAGAGTTACAGTGAAGATAGTGTGTCAGAATGGAACAGTGTTGTGTTAGAGATTCTCAACTGTAAAGGATTGAGTAAATCTGATAAAGGTAAGTGTTATGTCTGTGATTTGTGCCAGTGAGTATTGAGAAATGATCCAGTTAATAATGTGGTTAGCAGTGTGGAGGATCTCAGATAGTTAAATGACTTAAATTAGCCTCAGATAATGTATTAGTAATCCGAGGAGCAGTAATTAGTGATCGTGGAATTAAGTATGTTTTGTGATTAAAAATGTTTATCAGTGCTAGACAGAGTTATTCAAGGCTTGAAAATTGTAGGGATGAGAATTGTTAATTAAAGACAGAATGAATGAACAGATTATTGAGTTGGCACAAATTTCTAAGACTAGTTAAAGATCAGTTGGTAATTCTAAAGGGTAGATTGTAGTGGTCAGCAGAGGTGTTTGTTATATGTTATAATAGTACAGGCAGATTTTGTTATGTTTTGTGAAAATGTTTAGTGTATTGTAACAGTTAAGGCAGAGTAATAGTATCAGATCAGGTAAGTGGGGCCAAGGTTACTATGAGAAGATTTAAAGATTTAGTCAGATTGGAATAAAAATCAAGAAAGGTGTTTTGACTTCTGTGAATTTGGGATTAAGATTTTTTTTTGGTAAAGACAGTGGAATGGGAAGAGAAGAAGAAAGATTGGTTCAGGAAAGAGAAAGAATAGGGAATGTGGAATTGTCAGTATCAGTAACTGTAGCGGTCCTCGTCGTTCAAACCCGTTAACCTAATAACGAGCCTGACACGACTCCGCCTCCCGCGAACGGGCTAAAGCCTCACAAGGGATACCATTCACATGTCCGTAGAAATATAAAGGAAACGGCTCAAATATATATAAGATTGCCAATCTCACAAATATTTACATGAAATAAACATAGCCAGTTTCTCAACTGTAACCAAACTAATACAACAACAACCTGGGGCATACCCCGAGGTGTACAACAGAAAGGAAAATTACCTTGCTGGTGGCAGTGCAGACCCTGCTCTGCTATGGTGGGCCTCAGAACTAGACGACGGGTGTGAAGTCTCCTGCTCCCCCTCATCTGAAAGGGGGTAGGGGTGAGTCTCATGAGTCATGGCTCAGTAGGGAAAAACTCCCCTAAAATCGAGCAAACCAACACATGCAGTAAAGCAAGAGGCTACGCGAACAATTTATAGAACTAGCTAACATGATATAAAACTGTAAATATCACTTACCGATTGCCGCTTAACAGAAAATAACAATAATAAATAAACGGCAAACCACAATCAGGTGTACGTGCTAAAGTAGGAAAACGCCACACTCGGGTCACGTAAACTGGTTCGCGACACCAACAATTGCCCTAGACAAACCACACAGGACTACCTCTCAGTCTCGCAGTCACGGACGTAAGGTCCAGCTGCCGCTCCACCAAACACAAGCCAACAAACTGTGGAGACCAACCAACACCACTCCTGCGGACCACACTACCGCAGGCCCATGCCTAGCACCTTTAGGGACTCTTGCCCGAGCTCCCTAAAGTGAGGCACTGGAAAACAAGACTAGCTGGGGCCCAGTATGTCTATTGGTGTCCGTCTCCCCCAACTACGAGCGCGCTACAAGCGACAAACACAAACTCTCTCTAGTCTCTGTCCCATTGCCGTCTTTCCCTCAAACGGACGTACTACTCCACACAAGAGTGAGGGTGTCCAGGAAGACGACACAGACCTCGACGGTACCCAATACCGGGACAAGCCCCGAGCACACACACGTGCCTGGCTCACATAAACCTGGGGGCCCAACTGAAGAGGTATTCACGGTAGGCGTCGTACTACTCGCCACGCACACACAACCCACGTGCACACTGCACAAGCCACATGAAACCCCACGTCAACCGCGTGAACACCACGCTTACCACACACACAGCACGCTCCCCAGAGTGCTACAGGTGCCAGTGCACCGCTACCTGTTGCCATGCAACACAATTCACGATAATCGGATAAACACGCTTATATGCACATACACAAAGTCCCTCGGCTGTGAACGCGACAGGGACTCATGTCGCCATCTGAACGCGACACCCCGATATGTCGCGTTCATAAGCTGAACGCGATGGGTCGGCCTGTCGCATTCTAAACGCGTCAGAAGGGTCCGTCGCCTTCACAGGTAGGAACCCTAATCTGGGGACCCCTCGCCGGATTACCTCCATAACCATGTAAACCGGTGTTTCCATCCATTTTACATGCTTTAATGTGTGCCCTAGAATGGTATCTACTGTTTGTAAAGCCAATAACACATTAAACACGAACACACACAATCTACATGGTAAAACAAGGTGGAATCTCCCTACCGCCACAAAGAACGCGAAGAAGAACGAAACCCATACGGCATTTCCCCCGCTCCACGCTACGTCCTCGCGGCGAGAACACACCCAACCAACACCCAGCAAGTCGAATCGCCCTCAGCACCCCGCTGCAAAAGCTCTTGACCGAGTAGAGCGCACTGCTGCTCTGTTTGGCCAAACCTTCTTAAAAAATGTACACCGGTGGGGAACACGACGTAGCCTTATGTCGCGACCTGAACGCGACATAGGAGGTCGTTGCCTTCCTACTGTCAACGTCAGCATGGCCGCCTAGCGTGTGACACGCGGCGCGCATGGAGACGACAATCAAAGCAGCGGTTCCATGAATGCGACACCCAGGACTGTCGCGTTCAGAACGCGACGCTCCTCACTGTCGCGTTCACAAACAGTGAACAGGTAGGCGCTTTGGGCCCAACCTGTCAGCCCACTATGCCCCGAAAACCTACACAAACACCTGCTACACACACTGATGGGCCACACATGGGCCTCCATAACCATTAAGCCACGATCTGAACGGTCAATACACTACATTACTATCACCTAAAAGAAATTTCGTCCTCGAAATTTAAGATGGAAACTCGACACCAAAAACTTTTAATTAAAAAAACATAGTACTATCACCTAAAAGAATTAAACGCTTACTCAAACAAGTATGGATACGCTTCCATCATTTCTTTGCTAATTCCCACGTATCCTCTCCGCCCTGTCTGTTTTCCCATCTGACTTTCACTAATTCAATTTCTTTATTTCTGAGCTTCTGAGTTCTACGGCCTGTGATCTGCACTGGATACTCTGGCATTGTCATATCTAACTTTAGATCATCTTTTTGATAACTAACCACCTGAGTAGGATCTTTAATGTACTTCCTGAGCATGGAGACGTGAAACACGTCATGCGCATCTATAAAATCTGCTGGCATATCTAATCTGTAAGCTGTCTCACTAAGTCTCTCTTACATCTGAAATGGCCCAATATACCTCGGACTCAATTTTCCTTTCTTACTGAATCTAAGTACACCCTTGGTAGGAGAAACCTTCAAGAAGACATAATCTCTGACTTCAAACTGTAAAGGCCTACGTCTGGTATTTGCATAACTCTTCTGACGACTCTGCGCTATCTGGAGCTTCTCTTTAATGAATTTCATTGTCTCTGCACTTTGTCGGACCAACTCTGGACCCATAACCTGTCTCTCTCCTACTTCATGCAAATTTAATGGTGTCCTACACGGTCTGCCATATAATGCTTCATAAGGTGTCATTCCAATACTTGCATGATAACTGTTATTATAAGCAAATTCTACTAAGCTTAAATGGCGCTCCTATATACCTGCCCAAACTAGACAACAAGCTCTCAACATGTCTTCAATTGTCTGGATTGTTCTTTCTATCTGCCCATCTGTCTGAGGATGATATGCCGAACTGTACCTTAACTCTGTGCCAACCACTCTCTGCAAACTCCTCCAAAAGCCTAAAGTAAACTTGGGATCTCGATCTGAGACAATGGCGACTGGAATCCCATACAAAGGTACTATTCTTTCCACATATAATTTGGCCAATCTATCCACTGACCACAACATACTAACTGGAAATAATATGCAAACTTTGGTCAATCTGTCCACAAATACCCAAATACCATTATGACCTGTTGACCTGGGCAAACCAACTATGAAATCCATGGCAATATCATCCCATTTCCACTGTGGAATGGGTAACGGCTGCAATAATCCTCCTGGCTTCTAGTGCTCTGCTTTTACCTGTTGACGAATTGCACATCTTGCTATGAACTCTGTAATTTCTCTCTTCATATTCGGCCACCAAAAGTGCTTCTTCATGTCTTGATACATCTTTATGCTGCCTGGATGAATAGTGTATCATGATCTGTGAGCCTCTTCTGCCTGATTTCTGCATCTGCTGGCACATATAATCGACCCTTGAGTCTGACTACATTGTCATTATCAAGAGTCACCTCCTCCATTCTCACAATATTAGCCAAACTGTCATCTGTCTTCTGCGCTTCCACTATCTACCAGTATAGGGAAGGTTCTACTGCACTGCTTGCTAATATTGCTCTCCGCTGACTATTCGACACATATAATGAATTTTCTGCTATATCTTCATATAATTTCCATTCTCTGATCATAAGTTGATTCATAACTGCCTTTCTGCTCAGTGCATCTGCCACCACATTAGCTCTATTTGGATGGTATGTCAAACTGAAATCATAGTCTTTCAAATACTCCATCCGCCTGTGCTGCCTCAAATTCAAATCTTTCTAGGAGAAAATATACTTCAAGCTCTTATGATCAGTGAAAATCTCGAACCTTTCACCGTACAAATAGTGCCACCAAATCTATCTTGGAAAACACCTTGGCTGATTGAAGCTGATCGAACAAATCATCTATTCTAGGGAGTGGATACTTATTTTTGATGGTAACCTTGTTCAACTGCCTATAGTCAATGCACTTTCTCAGACTGCCATCTTTCTTTCTAACAAATAACACGGGCGCTCCCCACGGTGAGTGACTGGGTCTGATGAAACATTTTTCCAATAGCTCCTGTAACTGCTTCTTCAATTCCTTTAACTCTGCTGGTGCCATTCTGTATGGTGCTTTGAAAATCGGCATACTGCCTGGCTGCAGCTCAACTGTGAAATCCACCTCCCTGTGCGGAGCTAACCCTGACAAATCTTCTGGGAACACATCTGTAAACTCCCTAATCACTGGCACTGAATCTACAGATTTAGCAGACTCAACTAAACTAACCGAGGCAAGGTATGCTACACATCCCGCATTAATCAATCTCCTAGCTCTAAGTGCAGAAATAATAAACTTGGGTGTGTAAAAAGACATACCTTGGAATTCAAACACTGCTCCTCCGGGTCTGCAAAACCTGACCCTCTTCTTTCTACAATCTACCAGTGCCCCATAAGCTTCTAACCAATCCATTCCCAATATCACATCATAATCCTTCAATGTCAAAGCATACAACCTTGCTGGCATCTGATTTCCATGAATTACTATTGGAACCTCTTCTAGAAAACAAGAAGTAAACAAATACCCTCCTGATGGAATCTCTACTACCAACTCACACTGCCTCTCCTCTAGGGGATGTACCATGCTATCCAGAAAATCTTCAAAAATAAATAAATGGGAAGCACCCGGATCAATTAACACTCTAGCAGAAAAATCAAAGAGCGGTAATATACCTTCAATGAGATTAGATGCCTCCGCTTGAGCTCTGGTAACTGCCATCACTCGGCCCCGACCTCCTCTCTGGTACGGTGTACCTCTGCCTCGCTTTACTGGCTGCTGGTAAGGTTGCTGCTTCTGGTAAGGTTGCTGCTGCTGTTGGGTCCCTCTGCCATAATTGTACTCTCGGGGACGCGGACAATTTCTTGCTAGATGCCCTGGCTGCCCATAGTTGTAACACCTGAAACTCGGAAAAGCCGCGGGCTGCCCTGCCGTGCTCTGCTGTGACTCCTCTGGAGCCGGTGGTCTATAACCACGACCTTGCTGGAAACCACCCTGCTGGAAGCCCTGCTATCTGCCTCCACCTCGACCTCCTCCTCAGAAGAATTTCTTTATCTGCTTACCCCACTTTGCAAACCCTGATGACGAGGAAGCTCTAGAGGGTGCCTTACCCTTGCTGATGCCTGTTGACTGCTGAGGAAGCTGAAAACTACCCAAACCACCTACCTGCGACTGTTCCTGCTTGGCCCGAATAGTCCTCTCCAGTATCGCTACTCGTTGTGCTGCCTCCTCTACCGTCCTGCACATAAGGGGAATGACCACATCCTGCAACTCTGCTCTCAAGCCTCTAATAAAATATCCCACCATCATGGTATTATCTGTTACCACGTATGGAGCATACCTACTCAGTGTCATAAACCTCATCTGATATTCCAGCACTGATAAATTCCCCTACTGTAAAGTCTGGAACTGCTCCCTCTTCGCCTGCTGGATCTGGACTAGAAAGAAAGTGTCGTTAAAGACCGTCAAAAACTCATGCCAAGTGATGGTATCTTCTGGCCTCCCTGCAAACACCGTCTGCATCTTCAATCTCCACCACTCCTGAGCAAAACCTCGCAACTGGTAGGTGGCAAGAATCACCCTATATGTCTGCGAGCATCTCATCATCACAAACACTCTCTCTATCTCGTGCACCCAGTGCTCTGCCGTGTCTGGGTTGGGGCCTCTTGAGAACATAGGGGGCTGCAACCTCAAAAATCTCTCCACAAGTGTTGTAGGTTCCTCTGTACCGACTGGCCATGCTGGTACTGGGAGTACGGGTACAAAAGGTGGTACCTCAACTCCTGGTGGTGGTGGTATTGGTGCTACAGGCACTGCTTCCCCTGCAACTGATGGTCCTGCGGCCGCTGGCTGTACCGGTGCCTGTTGATCCATCCTCATCCGTATATCTGTAAGACTCTCCCAAATTCTTTCTATCATTCGCTGTGTAGGATCCTCTCCGGACTCCTCTCCACCACCTCCCCAATCCCTTCTATCTGCCATTTCTGATCCTGCACAAGCATCATTCCAACGACACAACATACAATAAATCAATACAAAACCAGGGTCACTACCAGCAGTGGGCTAAAGTAGAGAAGTGGCTATGCAATTTCTGATTCCCTTATATTCACACGGACCTTGCTCTGATACCAACTATAGCGGTCCTCGTCGTTCAAACCTGTTAACCTAATAACGAGCCTGACACGACTCCGCCTCCCGCGAACGTGCTGAAGCCTCGCAAGGGATACCATTCACATGTCCATAGAAATATAAAGGAAACTGCTCAAATATATATAAGATTGCCAATCTCACAAATATTTACATGAAATAAACATAGCCAATTTCTCAACTGTAACCAAACTAATACAACAACAACATGGGCATACCCCGAGGTGTACAACAGAAAGGAAAATTACACTGCTAGTGGTAGTGCAGACCCTGCTCCGCTATGGTGCGGCTCAGAACTAGACGACGGGTGCGAGGTCTCCTGCTCTCCCTCACCTGAAAGGGGGTAGGGGTGAGCCTCATGAGTCACTGGCTCAGTAGAGAAACTCCCCTAAAAACTGAGCAAACCAACACATGCAGTAAAGCAGGAGGCTACGCTAACAATTTATAGAACTAGTTAACAGGATATAAAACTGTAAATATCACTTACCGCTTGCCGCTTAATAGAAAATAACAATAATAAATAAACGGCAAACCACAATCAGGTGTACGTGCTAAAGTAGGAAAACACAACACTCGGGTCACGTAAACTAGTTCGTGACACCAGAAACTTCCCAGACAAACCACACAGGACTACCTCTCAGTCTCGCAGCCACGGATGTAAGGGCCAGTTGCTGCTCCACCAAATACAAGTCAACAAACTGTGGAGACCAACCAACACCACTCCTGCGGACCACACTGCCGCAGGCCCATGCCTAGCACCTTTAGGGACTCTGGCCCGAGCTCCCTAAAGTGAGGCACTAGAAAACAGGACTAGCTGGGGCCCAGTACGTCTACTAGTGTCTGTCTCCCCCAACTACGAGCGCGTTACAAGCGACAAACACAAACTCTCTCTAGTCGATGTCCCACTGCCATCTTTCCCTCAGCCAGACGTACTACTCCACACAAGAGTGAGGGTGTCCAGGAAGACGACATAGACCTCGACGGTACCCAATACCGGGACAAGCCCCGAGCACACACACGTGCCTGGCTCACACAAAACATGGGGCTCCCAACTGAAGAGGTATCCACGGTAGGTGTCATACTACTCGCCACACCACACAAACCACGTGCACACCGCACAAGCCACGTGAAACCCCATGTCAACCGCGTGAACACCACTGTAACGGCCCTGGATATCTATACCCAATAAGGGTCCATATCCAGGTCCGTCTCCCGTGAACGGACCGAAGTCTCGCAAGGGATAGCTCGTACACGAGTCCAGGAAGAATATAAAAGACAAACCACAACAGTAAGAGACACAAGAAAGGATATGTGCTCATACCTGCATAAACAATTTACATCTGTCCCATTACATTATTACATGTCCAAATTAAAAAGAGTACAACTACCTGGGGCATACCCCGAGGGAGCACAAGCTCGCACAACTCTACTAACACTACTACTGGTGGTACAAGTCTGTCACAACACTTCCTCAAGCGACACCATCGGTAAACCCTGAAAAGAACTATAAGGGAGTGAGCCTCAACAAGTCACTGGCTCAGTAGGGAACCACCCAAAACCACACTCAACGCAGGAGAACCTCAACCCCAATGGGTCTCACTGGAAACACCAGAAGCCAAACCATTTCATGCTCACCACAAAGCATAAATAACAATACTAAACATAATTAACTCAGTTGCTGCAAGACTCGGAAAGACAAAGAGACACAGCACCATTAGTCCACTCAATAACTAAAAAGCTTAAGCCACAAGCCCCACAGGCACACCACCTCAACAACTGGTCGCCTAAGCTGTAAGCCACACAGGCAAAGCATTGCCTAAGCTACTAGCTTCACTGGCAAGCCTTCAACATAAATAGGAATTAGGATTGCTAACCAAGAGCTAATCCTTTATATCCTTAAACCACGATGTGTCGAATATCACACCTAAATAACAGGACTGGTTACCACGGTGCCAATCCATCACACACTAAACCATAATCGGAAGCTTACCTATAAAGGGATAAAACACAACAAATGGAAGGTCTTACCACACGACCCCCACGGAGCACAGCTCCACCTCAACACCTAAAAAGATTGGTACACAAGGTACCACGAGAAACCAACACCCACAAAGGGTACAAGTACCCACCACCACGAGGTACCACCACGGAAACCAATCACAAAACCAGTGCCAACACAAGGCACCTCATTACGGCAAATTCATAACACAAGGTACCACCACTGAAACACAAAAACAATTGTGCCACCACTAGGGCACACACAACTAGTCAAGCCACAACTAGTGAGTCTCTGCTCACAAACCACAACTACAACTATGCCAACACCATGGCACACCTCAACGCGTAAAACCATAACTAACACACGCTATGATTGATAGCAAAGCACGAGCCGGAAAGCACGACGCCACCACACGGGACAGACTACTGGTTCATGACACCAGTATCCAACTCGGACAACACAACACAAGAACAACCTCTCAGTCTCGTAGTCACGGACGAAAGGTCCAACTGCAGCTCCACAACACAAGTAAAGCCAAAGAACTGTGGAGACCAACCAAACCACCACAACCTACAGGTCACACACCCTGCAGGCCCATGCCTGGCACCTTTAGAAACTCTGGCCCGAGCTCTCTAAAGTGAGGCACTGGTAAACAGGACTAGCTGGAGACCAGTACGTCTACTGGTGTCCGTAACCTCCAGCTACGAGCGCGCTACAAGCGACAACACAACAAACTCTCTCTCTAGTCGCTGTCCCACTGCCGTCTTTCCCTCAGCCGGACGTACTACTCAGCACACTGTTGGGTTGAGTGTAATTTCATATCATTTCCCCTCTTATTTTGATGATGACAAATGTGATTTTAATGCAAACTAATTGAAACATGATAAACACATTTCACCTGAAATTAATATTCAAAAATCATGTTTCAAAGCACACTTATCATTTGTACTCATAATAAAATATTTAACTAATGATATATGTGTTTAATTTTCATGTACAAATACTTTTTGCAAAGGTGGTGTCGACACACCCCACAATGGTGTCGACACAACACCTCAGACCCCAAGGCAAAAAGCTGAAGAAATGCTGAGACTGTGTCGACACGAGTCAAAGAGCAGGTCGACACTAGATCATTTCCCAGAACAGTCTGTTTGCAGAATGGGACAGGAGGTCGACACCACCACCAGGGTAGGTCAACACACTACGGAAAGATTGCAACTTAAGATGGATGATTGCCACGTGTCATCCTAGGGCGATGGTGTATCAACCTAGGATCGTGTGCCCTTGTACCCAAAGGGTAACTTTGGGATCTTTTGGGTATAAAGAGTCTCCAATTGGCCATCCATCACATAGAGAGACCCAACGAACTCTTGAAGCCTTCCAAAAGTTTCCTTTGGCGGCGAGAAGAGCTCATCTCCCTCCTCTGCTCTCCTGGTGTCTTCTGAAGACCTATTCTCATCAATTCAAGTGTGAGAATTGGAGTGTGATCCTTGAAGAAGCAATTGAAGCGCCTCAAGGAAGCAGATCAAGTAGAAGCATCTGTTGGAGAAGATTTCAAGGAAGATCCCAAGTTCAAAAGTGCAGAGCATCGTTTGGGACTTCAAGAACCAAGCTTCTTCCCAATCTGAGCTTCTACAAGGGAGTACAACTGAAGAACAAAGTCCTTTCATATAATTCTCACTGTACTTCTGTTCTTCTGAGACATTTTGAGATTGTGCAAGTGCTTCTGCATAATTCTCATGAATGTTCTCATGTTCGACATGATCTGCTGCTAGAAGATCTATGTCTTGTGTTGGTGTCTAGCAAAGTCGTTTGTGAGCCATTGTGCTCAGTTTGAGTCGTCGAACTCAAGTGTTTGTTGAGCAGTCTTGCTCAGGGATCTAGAGTAGTCTTACTCTAGAGTTGTGTGAGTTGTAAACTCAGGTGTTGGAGTTGTCTGGCTCCAGTGGGTGTGTTACCCAGGTTGTTTAGTGAATCCTCACTGGGTGTGAGGGGTGGATGTAGGAATCACATGGGTGATTTCCGAACCACCTAAAAATCTCTGTGCACTTGTCTATTTGTGGTTTGATTCTATCATCCGTTAGATGCTTGCATAGGATCGCCTAAGATTCACTTAATCAACTGGTTTTCACATCTATTTTATCAACTCACTTAACATCTCATCAGATCTGTAATCTTCACTGTTAAAATTGCCTCTGATTCTAAAAGTATTTTTAAATTGCTTAAGCTTCCGCAAAAAGTGGCATAGATCTATTCATCCCCCCCTTCTAGATCTTATCCACACCTTTTCCTCGATCCTTCAATTGGTATCAGAGCGGGTTTACACTTGATCTGATTTGATCTGAGCAGTTTTGAGTATTGTGTGTTTGATTGCTTGATTGTTTGCTTTCTTGCTAAGTATTTCTTCTGTGCTTTCTTTTTAAGTCAATGGATTCTAAAGGTTTCATAGCTGAGGGGCATTCCATAAATAGGCCACCATTCTTTAATGGAACGGACTATTCATATTGGAAAAATAGAATGCAAGTGTTTCTAAGAGCCCAAAACTATGAAATATGGAAAGTGGTAGAAGTTGGTCCCTATGAAAACCAGGGAGAGGAAGAAACCTGGACTAGGGAACAAATAAGAAAAGCCACATTGAATTATAGTGCCATGAACATGATTCAATGTGCTGTTCATCCCAAAGAGTATTCGAGAATCTCAATGTGCAAATCTGCCAAAGAGATGTGGGATAAACTCGAATTACTTTATGAGGGAACATCACAAGTGAAGGAAACTAAGGCAAATATTCTTGTTTCAGAATATGAATTGTTTATGATGAAGTCTAATGAAACAATTTCTGAAATGTTTGTCAGGTTCATGGTTATTGTCAATGGACTGAAGGCCTTAGGTAAGGACTACACAATGCAGACTTGGTAAGGAAAATCTTACGTTCACTTTCTTCAATTTGGCACACAAAGGCCACTGTCATTGAAGATTCTAAAGATTTGTCCAAACTTTCTTTGGATGAATTGATAGGATCCTTAATGACATATGAAATCAATTTGAAAAGAAATGAAGAGCACATAACTAAAACCAAGCCAATGGCACTTAAGGCCTCTTCAAGTAATAAAGACAAAAGTCAGGAAAAGACAAGTTCTGAGGAGTCTGAGTCAAATGAGGATGAAATTGCCCTCATGACCAGGCAATTCAGAAAATTCTTGAAATATAGAAAAGGAAAAATGTCTGGGAAAAAGAAGTTTTTCTCAGGTAAAAGAAACACTTCCTCTTCTAATTTCAACAAGAATCAAAAATCTGACGAAACTGTCATTTGTTACAGGTGCAATAAACCAGGACATATGAAGGGAGAATGTCCTGAGAACAAGAAGGAAAAGCACAAGAAGTTCCAGAAGTTCAAGAAGCCAAAGGCCATGGTAGCCACTTGGTCTGATGAAGACTCAAGTGAAGAAGAAGAAGACAAAAAATCCTCAAGCTCTGAGAGTGAGGAAATCTGCTTCATGGCCAACAACTCTGAAGGAAAGGTAAGCACTTCTTTTGAAGATTTCACTGTTGAAGATTGACAGAATGTTTATGCTGAATTAGTTGAAAAATATTCTGAAATGAGAAAAGAAATAAACATCTCAAAAAGAAAATTGAAAACATTTATCATAACCAATCTTCAAATAACAAATTTGTGAGCTAGAAAATGAAATAACAGAATTAAATGAAGAAAAAGAAAATTTCCTGAACCTAATTGATGATCTAAAGCTTGCCTCTCAAAAGACCACCCAAGAATTCAAAGACCTATCTGAAAAGCTGGAAATGGAAAAACAAGAAAAACAACAAAAGATTGAAGAAATTAAAACCCTTCAAAACCAGCTAAAAGAAAGGGATGAAGTTATCCAAACCTTCACAAAAGGTAAAGATAACTTGGAGGCACTGCTAGGAACAAACATGACAACAACTTCTCATGGATTAGGATTCAACAAACAGAAACCAAAGAAAGACAAATCTGGTGAGAAAAAGGGCAAAGCACCATTAATTAAATTTGTCAAGGGTCCTAATCTTGAGAACACAGAAATCAAGCAAACATCAGACAAAACATCAAACAAAACACAAAACAAATAAAAACTCAAAAACAAAGGAAGACAACAAGGTCGACACAGTCTCCTGACAGGTCGACACCAGTCATGGAGAGGTCGACCTGCTCAACATCAACAGCTACAAACAACTCAATCAAAAATTCAAATAAAAATTTGAAAAACAAGAAAATGTCAAAGGAAATCATTTATAAAGAACCTTGGACCTCCAAGACAGCATTTCAAGATGATTGGACCAATCCTTGGAGCCAATGGTATGACAACCCTTGTTGGTATCATCCTCAATTCTTTTATCCAAACCTTTTGATGTACCAACAAAATCCATGGATTACATCTCCTCATCTGAATTCCTATGCTCAAATGAAAAACTCCCCTCCCACTAAAAACAAAAATATTGGTGCTTTCATTCCTAAGGGAAAGAACAAACAGAAAAAGACTGAAAACACCAATGTAACAAAACAAAAATAAAAAACAAGTCAAATTTGGGAGAGAAAAGATTTACAAACAATGTTCAAACATTCTGATGGTCCCAACTCTGTTTGGGCACCAAAATCTTCTCTCCACTGATCTATTTTGCAGGAAGGTCGTGCACCCAACTCCAATGTGTGGTTTCTTGATAGTGGGTGTTCACGACACATGACGGGAGACAGAGTCAAATTCTCATTCCTGATTGAAAAGGAGGGAGGGTCAGTAACTTTTGGAGGTAAAAATAAAAGAAAGATCATAGGATCTGGTAAGGTTGGTCAAACTTCCTCAAACTCTGTAGATAATGTTTTACTAGTTGATGGTCTTGATTACAATTTGCTCAGTATCAGCCAACTATGAGACAAAGGTCATAAAGTTGTGTTTGAATCTGATTTCTGTAAGATAATTGACTCATCAACTGATAAAATCAAATTTTTTGGAAAAAGGAAAACAATGTCTACATGATCAACCTAAATAAAAACTTTTCTGAAATCTTTGCTTTGTTGCAAATAAAGATGAAATTGCATGGACTTGGCACAAAAGACTTGGCCATGCAAGTTTCAGAACAATGAATAAGTTGTTAAGATTGAATTTGGTTAAGGGTCTTCCTGAATCTTTCTCTAATGTTGAAAATCAAGTTTGTGGGATCTGTGCTAAAGGAAAACAAACAAGAAAATCTTTTAAAAACTTCAATGAGGTACTCACATCTAGGCCACTAGAATTACTTCACATGGACATTTTTGGCCCTACAAGAATTCTAAGTCTAAGTGGCAAAAGATATGGGTTTGTAATCATTGATGATTTTACTAGATTTACTTGGGTTATTTTTCTGTCCCACAAAAGTGATACTTGTCTTGAATTCAGGAACTTCTGTACCACTGTCTTAACAACTTATCCATATAAAATTAAAAATATTTTGACTGGTCATGGGGGTGAATTTGAGAACACATCCTTCTCTGATTTATGTGCTGAATTTCAAATATTCCACAAGTTTTCTTCACCAAGAACTCCAGAACAAAATGGAGTTGTGGAAAGAAAGAATAGAACTCTTGTGGAAATGGCTAGATCCATGCTCTTATGAAGTAATTTGCCCAAATCCTTTTGGGCTGAAGCTGTAAACACAGCCAATCACATTCTAAATAGAGCATTGATCAGACCAAAAATCAGAAAAACCCCCTATGAATTATTGAAAAACAAAAAGCCAACTGTATCTTATTTTAAAACTTTTGGGTGCAAATGCTTTGTACACAACAATAACAAAGAAAACCTTGACAAATTTGATGCTAAAAGTCAGGAAGCCATCTTCCTTGGCTATTCTGAGGTGTCAAGGGCTTTCAAAGTGTACATTCTTAAAACTAAAACTGTTGAAGAATCTCCACATGTTATCTTTGATGAAAATTCCTTTTCAACTAATAATTCTAAATCTTGCAGGGAAAGACAAGACACTGAAGAGGATGAATTTATTGTGGACTCTTCACCAACTGTTGAGGAGTTTGAAAACATTGAAGAGAACCTGAACACACCATCTTCAAGTGGTTCAGGTAACATTGTCCCAGAAGTGGGTACTTCTTCAACAGGTAATTTCTGAACATCGATTTTTGAGAGATCACCCATTAGACAATGTGGTTGGCAATGTACATGATAGAGTTAGGACTAGATCATCATTCCTGCATGATATTGAAGAAGACCCACTAGCTCTAATTTCCCAAATTGAACCAAAGTCAATTGATGAAGCCTTATCAAGTTCTGATTGGATTAATGCCATGCATGATGAACTTCATCAATTTGAAAGAAATCAAGTATGGGAATTAGTACCTAGATCTAGTGACCAAACAGTCATTGTGATGGGTTTTCAGAAATAAGTTGAATGAAAATGGTCGAGTCATTAGAAATAAAGCTAGGCTAGTTGCAAAGGGGTACAATCAAGAATTTGGAATTGATTTTGAAGAATCATATGCCCCTGTAGCTAGACTAGAAGCAGTTAGAATTTTCCTTGCTTTTGCATCCTCCATGAAATTCAAAGTTTATCAAATGGATGTCAAAAGTGCATTTTTAAATGGATATATTAAGGAAAATGTTTTTGTTGAACAACCTCCTGGATTTGAAAATGAAAAACATCCTAACCATGTTTTCAAGCTTAATAAGGCTCTCTATGGTCTTAAGCAAGCTCCAAGAGCTTGGTATGACCGTTTGAGTACTTTTTTACTTGAAAAAGATATTCTAGAGGAAATGTTGATCAGACTTTGTTCACAAAAACAGTCAAAAATCAAATAATTGTGGTCCAAATTTATGTTGATGACATAATATTTGGCTCAACCAATAAAGGCCTATGCACTGAATTTTCAAATCAAATGAAGAATGAATTTGAAATGAGTTTAATGGGAGATTTAACATTTTTCTTGGGATTGCAGGTTAACCAAACATCTGAAGGGATCTTCATCAGTCAAGCCAAGTATGCCAAGGAACTTCTCAAAAGGTTTGACTTTCAGAACCTCAAGCATTCAAGCACACCTATTGCTATAAATGCTAAGCTAGAAGAAGACTCAAATGGTAAGTCAGTAGACCCAAAGACCTACAGAGGTATGATTGGCTCTCTACTCTATCTTACAACTTCTAGACCAGATATTCAGTTTAGTGTGTGTTTGTGTGCTAGATTTCAGTCTAATCCTAAGGAAAGTCACATGTTAGCTGTTAAAAGAATTTTCAAATATCTTGTTGGAACATGTGATTTAGGAATTTGGTATCCTGCTAATTGCAAGCTAGATTTGATTGCCTATTGTGATGCTGACTATGCTGGGTGTAAATTAGATAGAAAAAGCACAAGTGGCTTGTGTTTATTCCTAGGTGGGTGCCTTATTTCTTAGGCTTCCAAGAAGCAACATTCAGTTGCACTGTCAACTGCAGAGGCTGAATATGTTGCAGCAGGTAGATGTGGAACTCAGATTCTCTAGGTGAAACATCAACTTCTCGATTACAACCAAGATTTAGGTTGTGTACCCATCCTATGTGATAACACAAGTGCAATAAATCTGTCTAAGAACCTCATTCAGCACTCTAGAACCAAGCATATTGAGATTAGGCATCACTTCTTGAGAGATGAGGTTGCAAAGAAGTCCTTTGAACTCCATTTCATTGAAACTGAAAAACAAATTGCAGACATATTCACCAAACCCCTTCCTGAAAACAGATTTTCATCTTTGAGGAGAGAACTTGGTCTTTGTAAATGTCCACATTCTTGATCTCTCTTTAGTTTTGGGTTGAGTGTTATGCACTGTCTAAGGGGGAGTTCTTTTCATATCATAACCCTTTGCTTCCTTCAGTCACACTGTCCATATCTCTCTCAATTCCACTTCCATTTCCTTTGGACAATAAATTCTTCAACTCTTATTGTGTTGAAATTTCTTGGTATATCAAATGGTGACTTGGAGAAGGAAAAGTCAGGCTTGTCTGGACACTTTCACTATGCGTGAGTGTATGTCTCCGCCAAGTACTAAGAAATGAATATGCAATTGCTGAGGGGAAGCTTTTATTGTTAAAAGAAAATTATCTTTCTTGATTTCAAAAACTTGAATATCTTTATTTTGATAGAAAATGATTGAAATCATCATCTCAGGGGGAGCTAGAAAATTCACAAGTCATGACTTTTGCAAAATTCATAACTTTTCTTGCATTTCATCAATTTCCTGCATGATGTCATCATTCAGATGTCTAGAGTCTCCAAATGATCCTTTGAGTGATCTATCATATTTTTACTAATCAACTGTCAACTATGTTTTTCAACCCACAGAGACTCAGAACTCTTCCAAGATTGAAAACAACTTGTGTCTTGAAATTAAAACGTCTCTTTGTTTGCAACTGATGTTGGATAAAATTGATTTCTATCTTACAAAACTCTCAAAATTTTGAAAATTCAACAGAGCAATGGAATTTGTGCTGAGAAACTGCACACCTTCACAATGAATGAAGTGTCATGCATGTCATGAGGCACTAATGCTATCTCTGTTCAAAGGGGATAAAAATTCAACAATAAATTCAAAATACAGCAAAAAATGTGCTACACTTTTTGATGATGACTGAGTAACTGGAAATATTGGCGTCTACAAGACAGAATTCAAGCTACTTTGATAGAAAACTCAGACAGAATAGAACATTACTTGCATACAAGACTCACAACCATTCAAGATCAAATGAAGTCTAGCTTGACTTTCATGGAGAAAAGATTGTCAGACATTGAGACAATCTTACTTCCCATTCCTCCTCCTCCTCCTCCACCTTCTACATAATGTAATTTTTTTTTTATGATGTCAAAGGGGGAGAAGAAAGAAAGAGAACAAGAAATGATTGTAATGTTTTGGAAAGATTGTAATGTTTACTCTTGAATGAAATGAAATGATTTTTGCTTAGCTTGAATGAATTTCGTCATTTGTGTCTTCAATGTGATTGAAAATTGTTATGTGAATGTGAATGTATGAATGCTTGTCAAGTTGCTTGACCTCTTTTATGCAACTAACTTACTTCAAGTAACATTGTACTTCACTAGTACAACCATCAATTGTGATTGAGTTATATTTAAAGGTCTTTGACAAGTATGAACAAAAAGAAAAATAAGGACTTTGAATAACCAAAAATTGCTTAAAATCACATCTCATCAAAACCTCATTGTCATATGGATTTAATGTTGCCATCATCAAAAAGGGGGAGATTGTTGGGTTGAGTGTAATTTCATATCATTTCCCCTCTTATTTTGATGATGACAAATGTGATTTTAATGCAAACTAATTGAAACATGATAAACACATTTCACCTGAAATTAATATTCAAAAAGCATGTTTCAAAGCACACTTATCATTTGTACTCATAATAAAATATTTAACTAATGATATATGTGTTTAATTTTCAGGTACAAATACTTTTTGCAAAGGTGGTGTCGACACACCCCACAATGGTGTCGACACAACACCTCAGACCCCAAGGCAAAAAGCTGAAGAAATGCTGAGACTGTGTCGACACGAGTCAAAGAGCAGGTCGACACTAGATCATTTCCCAGAACAGTCTGTTTGCAGAATGGGACAGGAGGTCGACACCACCACCAGGGCAGGTCGACACACTACGGAAAGATTGCAACTTAAGATGGATGATTGCCACGTGTCATCCTAGGGCGATGGTGTATCAACCTAGGATCGTGTGCCCTTGTACCCAAAGGGTAACTTTGGGATCTTTTGGGTATAAAGAGCCTCCAATTGGCCATCCATCACATAGAGAGACCCAACGAACTCTTGAAGCCTTCCAAAAGTTTCCTTTGGCGGCGAGAAGAGCTCATCTCCCTCCTCTGCTCTCCTGGTGTCTCCTGAAGACCTATTCTCATCAATTCAAGTGTGAGAATTGGAGTGTGATCCTTGAAGAAGCAATTGAAGCGCCTCAAGGAAGCAGATCAAGTAGAAGCATCCGTTGGAGAAGATTTCAAGGAAGATCCCAAGTTCAAAAGTGCAGAGCATCGTTTGGGACTTCAAGAACCCAAGCTTCTTCCCAATCTGAGCTTCTACAAGGGAGTACAACTGAAGAACAAAGTCCTTTCATATAATTCTCACTGTACTTCTATTCTTCTGAGACATTTTGAGATTGTGCAAATACTTCTGCATAATTCTCATGAATGTTCTCATGTTCGACATGATCTGCTGCTAGAAGATCTATGTCTTGTGTTGGTGTCTAGCAAAGTCGTTTGTGAGCCATTGTGCTCAGTTTGAGTCGTCGAACTCAAGTGTTTGTTGAGCAGCCTTGCTCAGGGATCTAGAGTAGTCTTACTCTAGAGTTGTGTGAGTTGTAAACTCAGGTGTTGGAGTTGTCTGGCTCCAGTGGGTGCATTACCCAGGTTGTTTAGTGAATCCTCACTGGGTGTGAGGGGTGGATGTAGGAATCACACGGGTGATTTCCGAACCACCTAAAAATCTCTGTGCACTTGTCTATTTGTGGTTTGATTCTATCATCCGTTAGATGCTTGCATAGGATCGCCTAAGATTCACTTAATCAACTGGTTTTTCACATCTATTTTATCAACTCACTTAACATCTCTTCAGATCTGTAATCTTCACTGTTAAAATTGCCTCTGATTCTAAAAGTATTTTTAAATTGCTTAAGCTTCCGCAAAAAGTGGCATAGATCTATTCATCCCCCCCTTCTAGATCTTATCCACACCTTTTCCTCGATCCTTCACACACAAGAGTGAGGGTGTCCAGGAAGACGACAAGACCTCAACGGTACCACTGCACCGGGACAAACCCCGAGCACAACAAACACACGTGCCTGGCTCACACAGAACCTGGGGTACCCAACTGAAGAGGCATTCCGGAATAGGCGCCGGACCACCAAACTCAGCAATGCATAAACCACGATATATGCTTATATATTCTTTATTATAATCCACGATACAAACGTAAGGATTAGCTTGACCTGGTCACTTTATGACCCACAAGCTATCCTACACAAGCATACACATAAATCCCGATAATCAACCACACTTGGCCTATCATTGGTCACCATGTGACCTCCAAACCATTCCACACTAATACATATTCGTATCACGACAGTGCAACACAACCTTGCCTGTCATCGGTCACTCCGTGACCTCTATGGCAACACATAATACTTAACACATATATCATTGTAATACTCTTTAAAAGACAACCATAGACTAGGGCTAGGTTCATATCTGACCTTCATTGCCCCATCACCTCATACTAGCTATACCAGCTATACTACAATAATCACAATATCGATCACTAGCCATGCATACTCATGCACAACACTCAAACTATATAAACATCACGTAAAAGCATGCTTACTTCGTGAGCACCACCCTTAACACTTAAACCACACACAAACGACACACTAACCACGCTCACTGAGCGCTACAAGTGCCAAGGCATCATTAGCATTGCCATGCACAATAATTAAACAATAATCGAATAACCGAAACACCAAAAGCATGCAAAACAGAACCCTCGGTTGCTGTCGCGACAGAGGCTAGGACCGCCATCTGATCGCGATGCTACGATATGGCGCGACAAGAACTCCAATCACGACGGGTCATCCTGTCACGACCTGGTCACGACAGTCAAGACCACCGCCTTCTCAGGATCCAGAAACCATCTCCTGATCATTCATACAAACCACCCTAAACATGATTTCAATCCAGTTTTCATGCTCATTTCACCTCCTAGACATGATATCTATTGTTCTTAAAGCAGTAAACAAACCAAAGAGCAATCCATGTATCAAATCAAGGTAGAACTCCCTACCTTCATGAAGAACGCACAAACCGGCTACAGCACGACGTCTCCCCCGCTCCATGCAACGTCCTCGCGTCAAGAGCGCGACGAGAACCTCGCCAAAACGCCAAATCGCCCAACAAAGCCGCAGCAGCTACTCCCCTGGGTCGAGCAGAGCCTCCCCTGCTCTGATTGACCAAACCTTTTTAAAAACCACACAGCGGTTACTAACGTGACATACCTAACCGTCGCGACCTAATCGCGACAGCTTCAGGCGTCGCCTTAACACTCCCGACGTCAGCAGCTCTACTCCATGCGACACACGGCGCACATGCAGACGTCGGCTCCAAACAGCGGCAACTTGAACGCGACCTTCGCTACTGACGCGTTCAGAACACGGCCTACACCACCGTCGTGTTCATACTCAGTGAACCAACGGGCACTACGGACCTAACCTGCCGGCCCACTAAGCTCCACACAACACGCGGAAACCACAACCAAGGCCCAATGACCCCAAATTGGCCATGAGCACCACACCAATACCAATAAACACAGATCCGAACTACCACTAATCCATGATCCGCGAAGATCCGAAAACGCGCTACGTTACAACCACACTTACCACACACACAACACGCTCCCCAGAGCGCTACAAGTAGGGTTGCAAATGAACCAATACACTCGACAAGTAGCTCGAAACTGGGCTCGATAAAAACTCGACTCGGCTCATTTATTAGATAAACGAGCCAAGCTTGAACAAAAATATAAGTTCGATTCATAAACGAGTCGAGCTTGAACAGATATATGCTCGACTCGAATATGTTCGCGAACAACTCGTTAAGATACTCGATAATATGCTCGTTAAAATACTCGATTAGTTACTCGTTAATATACTCAAATTATGTTAATTTCTTATTATAAATATGAAAATATTAATATTTATTTATTTTTAAAGAATTTTTGTTAAGGTACGAAATACTTATGAATACTAAAATGTAAAAGATTAAACATGAGAGTGTAAATACACAAATTATAAAAGGAAGGGCTGTAAATGAACTAATATACTCGACAAGTAGCTCGAATTCGACTCAGATGTTACTCGAATTCGGCTCATTTAATAAGCAAGCTAAAAAAAAAATTTAAGCTTGTTTCATAAACGAGCCGAGTATGAGCAAATGCTTACTCGGCTCTTTTAAGCTTGTAAACAAGTTCATTTAATTTTTTTATTATAAAAATTATAAATATAGTTGTTAATATTTTATACATTATACTAAAATAATTAAACAAGTAACTTATGAAGGATCTTAGGATATGACTTTGAAATAAGGTAAATTTGGGTCTTATAAACAATTAATTTTTTTACTTGTAAATTGAATTGGACTATATATATATATATATATATATATATAACTCGTAAATTTAATTGGGCTCGTTAAGATACTCGTTAAGGGCTCGAACTCGAGAGTATTTAAACGAACCAAGCTTGAACAACCATTTTCAATACTCGAAAAAGCTCGAGCTCGATTAAAAATTAACGAACAGAGCTTGAGCAGCATAATACTCGGCTCGACTCGACTCGTTTGCAGCCCTAGCTACAGGTGCCAGTGCACCACTACCCATTGCCATGCAACACAATTCACGATAATCGGATAAACATGCTTATATACACATACACAAAAGTCCCTCGACTGTGAACGCGACAGGGACTCATGTCGCCATCTGAACGCGACTCCCCGATATGTCGCGTTCATAAGCTAAACACGACAGGTTGGCTTGTCGCGTTCTAAACGCGACAGAAGGGTCCGTCGCCTTCACAAGTAAGAACCCTAATCCGGGGACCCCTCACTGGATTACCTCCACAAATCCTATAAACCGGTGTTTCCATCCATTTTACATGCTTTAATGTGTGCCCTAGCATGGTATCTACTGTTTGTAAAGCCAATAACACATTAAACACGACACACACACAATCTACATGGTAAAACAATGTGGAATCTCCCTACCTCCGTGAAGAACGCGAACAACGAAACCCACACGGCATTTCCCCCGTTCCACGCTACGTCCTCACGGTGAGAACACGCCCAACCAATTCCCAGCAAGTCGAATAGCCCTTAGCACCCCGTTGCAAAACCTCCTGGCCGAGCAGAGCGCACTGCTGCTCTGTTTGGCCAAACCTTCTTAAAAAATGTACAGCGGTGGGGAACGCGACGTAGCCTTATGTCGCAACCTGAACGCGACATAGGAGGCCGTCGCTTTCCTACTGCCAACGTCAGCATGGCCGCCCAGCGTGTGACACGCGGCGCGCATGCAAACGACAATCAAAGCAGCGGTTCCATGAACGCGACACCTAGGACCGTCACATTCAGAACGCGACGCTCCTCACTGTCGCATTCACAGACAGTGAACAGGTAGGCAATTTGGGCCCAACCTGTCAGGGAAAACCTGCACGAATACCTGCTACACACACTGATGGGCCATACATGGGCCTCCATAACCATTAAGCCACGATCCGAACGGTCAATACGCTACAGTAACAGTGCATGGCAGCAAGGGTTGTAGTGAATAAGAATAGAAATATGGCAGAAAGGTGTTGGAAATCGACTTGAGGCATCACATGCGCAGCGGAAGTAAAACAAAAAATCGATTTCCATCTATGTATTTGATCGGGCTATGATGTACGGTGCATGTAAACATACATACAAATAAGGCATGAGACAATCTCACCTAGGGGAGATCGTATATCCCCTGAAGCACAGAACTAGTCCTTGTTTGAAGGAGCTCTCGCAAGACTCCCTCTAGCGGTATCCACACAGTGGATGATCGGCGATGACGATGACCCCTCCTACACCGGTGGTGCCACTCCTCCTAGTCGTGCAACGCCACACAGCGGCCAACAGCAGCAAGTAGCAGCAAAAACAAGAGGGCTCGGCCCTCCAAGTTCTCCTCTTGCCTAGGGAGAGCACAGGAGGGTGAGACGGGAAGGGGGGATGAAGTAGGTGGTTTCTCTTCTCAAGCTCTAGCCTATGAACTCCAAAGAGAACCCCTTCTATTTATAGAGAGCCTAAAGGACACCTCATCAGGGACACCTCATCATGTCATGATGACAAGGGACAACTCACAGGGACACCTCACCATGTCATGATGACAAGAGGGACACCTTGCAGGGACACCTCGTCATGTAATCATGACAAGGGACACCTCGCAGGGACACCTCACCATGTCATGATGACAAGAGGGACACCTTGCAAGGACACCTCGTCATGTAATCATGACAAGGGACACCTCGCAGAGACACCTCACCATGTCATGATGACAAGAGGGACACCTTGCAAGGACACCTCGTCATGTAATCATGACAAGGGACACCTCGCAGGGACACCTCACCATGTCATGATGACAAGAGGGACACCTTGCAAGGACACCTCGTCATATAATCATGACAAGGGACACCTCGCAGGGACACCTCATCATGTAATGATGGTTAATGATGATGAGGTGTCCTCCTTCCAGAAGGGGTGAGGTGGCATGATCCTGGTATGCTCCCTTAATGGATCCTTATCAAGGCTTATTGGGTCTTACCCAATAGGTCCATAATGGGTTAAATAAGCTTATTGGATAACTTTTATCCAATCCTCTATTCATCGCGTTATCCACCTTTTGTGTGTGACCCTCTAGGCCTAATATCGAGCTGGCCGTGAGTTGTACTCGTTAGAACTCCTTCTGACTTAGTGAATTATTATCTCCATAATAATTCACTCAACTCATCGATTATGAACATACTAGGCCACTATGCCATAATCCCCAGACGATACGAGTGATCAAATCCATTGGACCTGTCTGCCCACAGTTACCGTGTACCTGTAGTCCCTCATCCATCTATTATCCCAGAGACCATATATTAGGCATGGTGTTGTCAGGTCTATATGGAATCTGTTAAAGTCAAACTCTTATCGGATTCTCCCAGAGAACTCCTTCTCACTAAATCCAATTGACCCTGGCCAGGGATTTGCCTAAGTAAGACAATATGGGATATTCCTCTCACAATATCGAGAGTGGATGATCCTTTATTGACACATAATTGCCTTCGTAAGGTTGGCTACCATTCCCAATGACTGGCTATACTAGACCTGGAACATCAGACCTATAAATCCAGTATCAAAGAATGGAGTACTCAAACAAGACATCTTTGGTGTCTCAAGTCTAAGGACCAGTTACACAACTGAGACTACGGAATCTCTATCTGACAATCAGGTATCATTAACCATATAGCATTCCGAGAACGGATCATTCAGTGAACTCATTCTCCAATAAGCACCTGCACCATATCCCTAGTGTCTCCACACAAGCAGCTATGAGACCAGCTGCTTCCATCATATGGACAGGTATATGGCACACCGGTCTTTCCGGTCATCTCAATGTCCTTCTTGAGTAACCTATGACTAGGAATATTTAGGATCTGTGTTTAAAGAGGATCGACCTCATTATCATGATCTCATCATGATCCAATTCCCATTGCACAGACCCATGGACATCACAGTATGGAATATACAGTGAGAAAATACCATTATAATATTACCAAAAGATATTGTACATAATTACAAGTGCCATCACTCACGTGAATTGGCTTGCAGGGCACCTATAACTAGCAATCTCCCACTTGACCTAAAACCAATCACCTACATGTCTGATTCCCATCAGACCTCGGTGTCGCTCAAAAACAATTTGAGTCAGTGGCTTTGTCAGTGGATCCACAATGTTATCATCGGATGAAATTCTTTTTACTGCTACATGCCACGGGCCACAATCTCTCTGATCAAGTGGAACCTCCTTAGAACGTGCTTAGACTTCTGATGAGACCTAGGTTCCTTTGCTTGAGCAATCGCCCCAATGTTGTCGCATAACAAAGAAATTGGCTCTTCATGGCCAAACACCACTCCTAAATCTGTGATGAACTTCTTCATCCAGACAGCTTCTTTTGCTACTTCTGAATCAGCAATATACTCCACCTCGGTAGTCGAGTCAG
The DNA here is from genome assembly GCA_014218235.1 of Colocasia esculenta. Lineage (NCBI taxonomy): Eukaryota > Viridiplantae > Streptophyta > Magnoliopsida > Alismatales > Araceae > Colocasia > Colocasia esculenta. The sequence goes on along the minus strand of CM024754.1, from coordinate 105,588,116 downwards.
CAGTAGTCTCTTGCTTGGAACTCTTCCAGCTTACTGCTGCTACATTCAGGGTAAAAACATACCCTGAGTTAGACTTACTATCATCGATATCAGACTGGAAACTTGAGTCCGTGTAGCCTTCAACCTTGAGGTTACCTCCTCCATATACTAGTAAAAGATCCTTAGTCCTTCTTAAGTACTTAAGGATACACTTTACTGCCTTCCAGTGTTCCAAACCTGGATCTGCCTGATACCTGCTCGTAACACTTAGAGCATGCGCTATATCAGGTCTGGTACATAACATTGCATACATGATAGATCCTATAGCAGACGCATAGGGTATTCTATCCATGTATGCCCTTTCTTTTAGAGTCTTTGGAGACATATTCTTAGAAAGAGAAATTCCATGTCTCAGTGGTATGAGACCTCTTTTGGAATTTTCCATGCCAAATCTTTTGACTATGGTGTCTATGTACATGGACTGGGACAAGCCAAGCATCCTCTTAGATCTATCTCTATAGATCCGAATCCCCAAAATGTAGGATGCTTCCCCTAAGTCCTTCATGGAGAAGTTCTTTGATAACCAAGTCTTAACTGTGGATAGCATTCCAATATCATTTCCAATGATGAGAATGTCATCCACATACAACACCAAGAAAATGATAACACTCCCACTTACCTTCCTATATACACAAGGCTCATCTTCGTTCTTAACGAAGTCATAAGATCTGATTACCTCATCAAACCTTATGTTCCAACTTCGGGAAGCTTGCTTTAGTCCATAAATAGACTTAAGCAACTGCACACCTTATCTGGACTTTTCTCGGAAACGAATCCATCAGGCTGTATCATATACACCTCTTCCTCGAGGTTGCCATTGAGGAATGCGGTTTTTACATCCATCTGCCAGATCTCATAATCATGGTATGCTGCAATGGCCAATAAAATTCTGATAGATTTTAGCATGGCGACGGGCGAAAAGTTTCGTCATAGTCAATACCTTGCCTTTGACGATATCCTTTTGCCACAAGCCTTGCTTTAAAGGTCTCTACCTTTCCATCTACTCCAATCTTCTTCTTGAAGATCCATTTGCACCCAATGGGTACAATACCCTCAGGTGCATCAACTAGGTTCCAAACCTGGTTGGAGTACATGGAATCCATCTCAGAATTCATGGCCTCTTGCCATTTCCTGGAGTCTATGCTCATAATAGCCTCCTCGTAGGTTTGAGGATCAATATCTTCGGAGTCTTGTCCCTTGATATGTCCCACATATCTTTCAGGAGGGATAGGAACTCTACTTGACCTACGCAAATTTGGAATTTGTGTGATAGGTACCTGAACAGACTCTTCTTGCAGAATGGTGCTTGAGCTAGGTTCCCCAACCTCACTCAATTCTATCACACTCCCACTGTTTCCACCAAGAATGTGTTCCTTCTCAAGAAACACTGCTCTCTTGGCAACAAAGACCTTTTGGTCCTCGGGGTGATAGAAATAATACCCACAAGTTTCCTTGGGTATCCCACGAATATGCACCGTTCTGACCTTGATTCCAATTTATCAGGATTGTGTCTCTTAACGTGGGTAGGGCAGCCCCAAATCTTAATAACTTTAAGATCGGGCTTCTTCCCTTTCCATATTTCATATGGAGTGGACACTACCGTCTTAGTTGGAACTCTGTTCAGAAGGTAAGCTGCGTTTGTAGGGCATATCCCCAGAATGACATGGGTAGGTTGGCAAAACTCATCATGGATCGCACCATATCCAACAGTGTGCGATTCCTCCTTTCCGATACACCATTGAGCTGAGGTGTATGAGGAGGAGTCCATTGGGATAGAATCCCATGGTCCTTTAGAAATTGGGTGAACTCTGTACTCATGTACTCTCCTCCTCGATCTGAACGAAGAATCTTAATACTCTTTCCAGTCTGATTTTCTACTTCATTCTTATATTCTTTGAATTTTTCAAAGGCCTCAGACTTGTACTTCATTAAGTACACATGTCCATACCTTGAGAAGTCATCAGTGAATGTAATGAAGTAAGAATATCCTCCTCTGGCTTGTATGGACATAGGTCCACATACATCAGTATGTATGAGTTCTAGTAACTCAGAAGCTCTCTCTCCAGTTCCACTAAATGAAGAGTTGGTCAACTTTCCTTGAAGGCAAGATTCACAGGTTGCATATGATTCATAATCAAATGGGTCTAAATATCCATCCTTTAACAACCTTTGAATTCTACCCTCATGGATATGACCTAGCCTACAATGCCATAGGTAAGTCTCGTTCACCTCATCTCTCTTTCTTTTAGACGTACTAACATTCATGACATGTGAAGCAACATCTAATGTAAACAAACCATTGAACAATGTTCCTTTACTAATGATCTCATCATCCAAAATCAGTGAACAACCATTGTTCTCAAAAACAAACTTATATCCATTTTTAGTCAAACATGAAATGGAAATGATGTTTTTGATGATAGAGGGAACAAAGTAACATTTATCCAACACAAGTGCGGCTCCACGAGGTAGTAGTAGGTTGACTTCGCCGACAGCAACAGCAACAACTTTTGCGCCATTCCCCATTCTTAAGTCAACCTCACCCTTTGACAGTCTCCTACACTTTGTCAGAACCTGCAACGAATTGCAAATATGAGATGCACATGCGGTATCTAATACCCATGCATTATCATAATTTTCTGACAAATGGAGATCAATCATGAATATACCTGAAGCTTCTCCAAGCTTCTGCTTTGCCTTTTCTGCAAGATATTCCTTGCAGTTCCTCTTCCAATGCCCATCCTTGCCACAGTGGAAGCACTTTCCTTTATCCTTGGCCGGGTCTTTCTTGGCAACCTTTGCCTTGCCCGCTTTATTGCCTTTGCTTTTGCCCTTCTTAAGGGTCTTCCGTGCCTTCCTCTTCTTGTTGATCTCATCAACGTGGAGAACTGGCTTCTCCTTCTTAATGGAACCCTCAGCTTCCCTCAACATATTAAGGAGCTCAGGCAGGGTTGCCACTATCTTGTTCATATTGAAATTCATAATGAACTGTGAAAAGGAATCTGGAAGGGATTGAAGTATTAGATCCACACACAGGTCATCCTCGAGGACAAGTCCTAGACTTGTGAGCTTCTCGATCCACTCAATCATCTTCAGGACATGGTTCTGAACCGATGCCCCTTCTGTCATCCTCATCCTGAACAGACTCTTTGATATCTCGTATCTTTGAGTCCGTCCTTGCTCCTCAAACAAGGTGCGAAGATGCAGCATGATGGATTGAGCATCCATCTTTTCATGTTGTCTTTGCAGCTCGGGAGTCATAGAGGCTAACATATAACATTGAGCAAGAACCGAGTCTTCCTTATACTTCTTATAGTGAGAAATAACTTCCTCACTAGTCCCTTCCACTGGCTCGGCCACGATCTCATCGAGGACATACACAATTTTCTCTGCCGTAAGAACAATTCTCAGGTTCCGAAGCCAATCAGCGTAGTTAGGACCAGTGAGACGATTGACATCTAATATGCTACGGAGTGGGTTTGCAAGCGACATTTTTCTGAAAAATAAAGATGTAGCAGAAATAAACAACATGCAGACTTTTGGATTTGTAGAAAATTAAGACATGGATTTTTATCTCAATTTTATCCCACTATTTTCTCGCAAGACACATGACACCCTCTAGCATGTGAATTGGAAGTTTCCGGCAAACTCCTAGTGGGGATCGGGATCCAATTTGGCATCTTGGCATGACCTCGAGGGACTCGACCAATCATACCAAGCCCAAATGGTAGGCAACTCTTGTCAATCACAACTCTTGTGATTCCCATCATAATTTGGCCTCCAAATTACCATGGCCCAGAGGGACTCCGCCAACCATGATGTTTGGTTAAGTCAACACCATCATTACTAGATGAGTTTGATTCGGTGATATGTTCCCGAGGGACTCGGCCAAACATACCCTGTCCTCAAGTCACCGGTAACATCTCCATGTCGTAGGCCAGATATCAAATTCCAATATAGGTGAGCCCGGAGTGACTCCTCCAACCCACTCTATATCAAGAAAAGACGTCTGCCCTATAATGATGGAAGGCCACGTGAGTCAATCTTATTGCTACACGCTTGCCGACTTAATATATTAAAAGCAGAGGGGTTTTTATTTTATTTGAGTGGTCTCATAGCTAAATAATACACGTCCCACACATATATTTAGCATATACTTACATCGCATGCAAATATGTACCTAGTAGGTGCGGAAATGAATATAAATCATATATATAAATAACCACACCAGATGATCATGGACCAAATTCTAGCGTGATCAAGCCTGAGCCAAAAGCTTGATCACTAAGCCCTATGTGTGTTCCCAACGCATCCCATGCACGGTGTTCATCCTCCTCTTCGTCATTAGCTCCGTCGGTGATTCCATGCTTCCGCCGTGCCTCCGAGAGTGATTTCAAATAATTACAACAATTACAAATGACTATAGACACGTAGGCCCATAAATGTACATTTAATCAATTAAGAAACCTTGATCATATCAAGGGGAATTACACCATTAGGAGAGGTAGAAATACACAACGATTTTAATGAGAAAGAGAAGGGGGCTCGCAGACCCCAATGAATCACCATCCACACATAGGTCCATGATCATCCGCCCACAATATACACATCACATAGATATATATAAGCTACTAGAAATTAATTAAACACTTTAACTAATAAAACTATTAGATTAACTCTTAATCTAATACATGGATTAACTCTTAATCAATCTAAATTGATCAAAATATCAAAACCCGAACATCATAGCCTAACCTTGGCTCTGATACCACTGTTGGAAATCGACTTGAGGCATCACATGCGCAGCGGAAGTAAAACAAAAAATGATTTCCATCTATGTACTTGATCGGGCTATGATGTACGGTGCATGTAAACATACATACAAATAAGGCATGAGACAATCTCACCTAGGGGAGATCGTATATCCCCTGAAGCGCAGAACTAGTCCTTATTTGAAGGAGCTCTCGCAAGACTCCCTCTAGCGGTATCCACACAGTGGATGATCGGCGATGACGATGACCCCTCCTACACCGGTGGTGCCACTCCTCCTAGTCGTGCAACGCCACACAGCGGCCAACAGCAGCAAGTAGCAGCAACAACAAGAGGGCTCGGCCCTCCAAGTTCTCCTCTTGCCTAGGCACAGGAGGGTGAGACGGGAAGGGGGGATGAAGTAGGTGGTTTCTCTTCTCAAGCTCTAGCCCATGAACTCCAAAGAGAACCCCTTCTATTTATAGAGAGCCTAAAGGACACCTCATCATGTCATGATGACAATGATCACAGGGACACCTCACAGGGACACCTCACCATGTCATGATGACAAGAGGGACACCTTGCAGGGACACCTCGTCATGTAATCATGACAAGGGACACCTCGCAGGGACACCTCACCATGTCATGATGACAAGAGGGACACCTTGCAAGGACACCTCGTCATGTAATCATGACAAGGGACACCTCGCAGAGACACCTCACCATGTCATGATGACAAGAGGGACACCTTGCAAGGACACCTCGTCATGTAATCATGACAAGGGACACCTCGCAGGGACACCTCACCATGTCATGATGACAAGAGGGACACCTTGCAAGGACACCTCGTCATATAATCATGACAAGGGACACCTCGCAGGGACACCTCATCATGTAATGATGGTTAATGATGATGAGGTGTCCTCCTTCCAGAAGGGGTGAGGTGGCATGATCCTGGTATGCTCCCTTAATGGATCCTTATCAAGGCTTATTGGGTCTTACCCAATAGGTCCATAATGGGTTAAATAAGCTTATTGGATAACTTTTATCCAATCCTCTATTCATCGCGTTATCCACCTTTTGTGTGTGACCCTCTAGGCCCAATATCGAGTTGGCCGTGAGTTGTACTCGTTAGAACTCCTTCTGACTTAGTGAATTATTATCTCCATAATAATTCACTCAACTCATCGATTATGAACATACTAGGCCACTATGCCATAATCCCCAGACAATACGAGTGATCAAATCCATTGGACCTGTCTGCCCACAGTTACCGTGTACCTGTAGTCCCTCATCCATCTATTATCCCAGAGACCATATATTAGGCATGGTGTTGTCAGGTCTATATGGAATCTGTTAAAGTCAAACTCTTATCGGATTCTCCCAGAGAACTCCTTCTCACTAAATCCAATTGACCCTGGCCAGGGATTTGCCTGAGTAAGACAATATGGGATATTCCTCTCACGATACCGAGAGTGGATGATCCTTTATTGACACATAATTGCCTTCGTAAGGTTGGCTACCATTCCCAATGACTGGCTACACTAGACCTGGAACATTCAGACTTATAAATCCAATATCAAAGAATGGAGTACTCAAACAAGACATCTTTGGTGTCTCAAGTCTAAGGACCAGTTACACAACTGAGACTACAGAATCTCTATCTAACAATCAGATTTCATTAACCATATAGCATTCCGAGAACGGATCATTCAGTGAACTCATTCTCCAATAAGCATTTGCACCATATCCCTAGTGTCTCCACACAAGCAGCTATGAGACCAGCTGCTTCCATCATATGGACAGGTATATGGCACACCGGTCTTTCCAGTCATCTCAATGTCCTTCTTGAGTAACCTATGACTAGGAATATTTAGGATCTGTGTTTAAAGAGGATCGGCCTCATTATCATGATCTCATCATGATCCAATTCCCATTGCACAGACCCATGGACATCACAGTATATATACGCATGGAATATACAGTGAGAAAATACCATTATAATATTACCAAAAGATATTGTACATAATTACAAGTGTCATCACTCATGTGAATTGGCTTGTAGGGCACCTATAACTAGCAAAAGGTACTTTAAAGGCAAAGGAAAGAATATGAGCTTCACAGAGATTGTTTATTTCAGTGGAATAAAGCTTAATTGAATAGTGCAAGCGGTATTATGAAAAAGAGAAGAGCATAATATTTTAAATAATAAATATTAAGAATTATGGAATTTTCAATGTTTCAGTTGGGAATTTGTATGTGATAAAGGAACAACTAAAGGTTTTATTTAATTAGTTGATTATGTAAATGGTCAGAAGGTGCATTTGCAGTCAGTTAGTAAGATGTTTAAAAAAGAGGTTAAAGGATGATCAGCAGAATGTCATGTAATATGAAAGGGGCAGTCATGGTAATTGGTTACAAGCAGAAATTCGTAAAGTAAAGGAAAGTTACAGTTGTGAGTTAAAGGAACTGAGCAGGGATAAGGTACAAATGGTTTTTGTACGTGAAAGCAGATTTTAACCAATTTGAAAATCAACAGGAATCAGTTGAGAATCAGTTAAGTAAGCAAAGTTAGAAGCTTCTCAAATTTGTCATGCAGAGTTTAAAGAATTACAAATAATTGAGTAAAAGATGAATTAACAAAGTTTATAGTGGAATATGTGTGGTATTTTCTGGGCAGTTTAGTGTAGTAATCAGAAAGTTGTTGAATGACAGTATTATAGTAAATGTTGGCTTGGTAAGAATTTTGAAATAGATCAAAGTGGTACAGATGAAAGAGTTGTATCGAAAGATCAGACATTTAATCTAGTTTATGGATTAAAGCTCCAAAATTGTAGTATTAAAGATTTGGGTGATTAAAGAGAATTTGATTTCAGAGGGTGTAAAGAAAATATGAATTTAGATTGATCTGTCAATTATTGGTAATACGTTAAGTACAAAAATAGTTCGGGGCAGAAAATTGTTGCAAAATAGAAATGAATATCTCAGATGAGTGAATCAGCTAAAGAAAATCATATATGTCATTGAAATGTAAGTAAGACTGAGGCAACTATAACCAAGAATAAATACTTATTCTTAAACTCACTACTACCATTTACTCTTCTGATCAACTATACATTATCTGAAAGCCAATTATATTCATACCATTTCCTCTATCTCTCGAAATACTGGTCATTCTGCCCTCTGACTTACTATTCAACATTTACTAATACCCACAACAAACATTTCAAAAATCTTCACTATAATTCCTTCAATCTCTTTGACTAAGAACCTTCAAACAACTACCCCTTCCTATAATAAACAACCATACCGATACACCCACATAAACTGCACCACTGTTAACCACACTAATTCTCAGCAAACCACTTAACAGCTACCAATTGTACCAGCACATACACGCAATTATACACAAATTACACACGCAAAAACACGTGTAAACCATGTAAAACCACAGACTTACTACCAACAGTGGACAGTAAACCATGTCTTGGGACATTGTAACCATAATGTCTTTTCATATTCTCACTAGACCATGCTCTGATACCAACTGTAGCAACCCTGGATATTTATGCCCAATAAGGCTCCATATCCAAGTTCGCCTCCCGTGATCGGACCGAAGTCTTGCAAGGGATAACTCACACAAGTGTCGAGTAAGAATATAAGAGACAACCACAAGAGTATATTATACAAGAAAGTATATGTATCTATACTCATTTACCATAATTTACATTGTCCCAATACATTATTACATGTCCAAGAGAAAAGTACAACTACCGGGGGCATACCCTGAGGGAGCAAAGCTCACACTAAACACAACTACAACTCAACTGTTGGTGGTACAAGTCTGCCACAATGTTGTCGCACGCCAAACCTACGGCAAACCCTGAAAGGAACTGTAAGGGAGTGAGCCACAACAAGTCACAGGCTCAGTAGTGACCTCCCAAAAACAACAACTGGAACCTAAAGAGACCTCAACCACAAAAGGTTTCACTAGCAACACCGATAGCCAAGCTACAATATGATTATATAAAACATACTTAAACTGTAATTAAATAAAACTCATTGGCTAACACAATATGCATGAACTACAGAAATCACAAGACTAGTACAGAAACACCAGTCCACAAAGGCAACAGAAATGCCTAGGCCATAAGCCTCACAGGCAAACCACAAACACTAGGGTAAGAGAACTTCCAGCAAGAAGCTAGTCCGCCACACACAGAAACAACGAATACACTGAAGGACCACCCTCAAAAGGGTGCAACACAACAAGTGGACGGTCCTACAACATGACCTCCACAGAGCACAGCTCCACCTCAACACCTGAAAAGGATGGTACACTGCATACCACGACAACCAGCTACCCACGGAAGGTATAGGTATCTACACCACGAGGTACCACCACAGAAAACACGACCATCACAGTGCCACATAAGGCACACCACAAGAAGTCGGACCACAACCAGCGAGTCACTACCACAAGCCCCAACCACTGGCAAAGTACGAGTCGAAAGGAACGACGCCACCATACGGGAGCAGACTACTGATTCATGACGCCATTATCCAACCCGGACAACACAACACAAGAACTACCTCTCAGTCTCGCAGCCAAGGACGAAAGGTCCCACTGCCGCTCCACAAGCACACAGTAAAGCCAATGAACAATGGAGCCTAACCAACACCACACCTGCAAACCACACAACTGCAGGCCCATGCCTGGCACCTTTAAGGACTCTGGTCCGAGCTCCCTAAAGTGAGGAACTGGAAACACAGGACTAGCTGGGGACCAGTACGCCTATTGGTATCAGTCCCCCAACCACGAGCGTGTTACAAGCGACCGAACACAACCACAACCCACGAGTCACTGTCCCATTGTCGTCTTTCCCTCCGCTGGACGTACAACTCAAACACAAGAGTGAGGGTGTCTAGGAAGATGACACAGACCTCGATGGTACACATAGTACCGGGACAAACCTCGAGCACAAAAAACACAACGTGCCTGGCTCACAAAGAACCTGGGGTACCCGAATAGAGAGGCATTCCGGAATAGGCGCCGGACCACCACACTCGGCAACACACAAACCAAGCCGATCACTCAACATAACTATAAAACTTATAACATGGTACACAGATCATAACTAGCTCGTCACTGGTCACCACGTGACCTCCAAGCAACTAAACATTATTATACACATGAACCATATGACCACATTAAACCTTGCCTGTCATTGGTCATTTCATGACATCCATAGTAACACGCTTCTACGTACATAAATCACCACATAAAAACATACTTAACCTGATTAACACAAATAACGTAATCAACTTACTCACCAAATAACTGCAAGTCAATCCATTTAGCCTATAACATGCTTTACTAACAATAATCAATTTAAAACAACTTTAAACAGCTAAGGCTAAGTCCACACCAGACCATCATTTACTAACAATAATCAATTTAAAACAACTTTAAACAGCTAAGGCTAAGTCCACACCAGACCATCATAGCCCAACCATCACAAACACACCTCGAAAGCTAAATCACAACGGACATAGACGTCGCTTATCAAATCGCGATGACCCTACCGGTCGCGTCAATAAGCTTAACGCGATAGGGCAAATGGTCATGACATAAACGCGACAGCCCGATACGTCGCCTTCAAACCCAGCGGTCAAACTCTGGTAGTCAAAGTGAGAACTACAACAAAATAATACGTCGCGACAAAGGCAACATGAAATTGTACACCAAATCGTGACGGACCACACCGGCATGTTTAACAAGAACGTGACGGGACAAGTGGTCATGTTCAAACCAACCGATCCAACCCAATCGAAATAAGTGAACGCGACGACCCAAGGCATTGCGTTACAAACCAAAACGCGACAAGGTAAATGGTCGCGTTCAAAATGTGACGGCCCGACTCGTAGCCTTCTCAGGCAGACGGCCAGACCCATACCCTACTTCAACAAACTATGCACACGTCATGTAAACTACAATATAAAGCATTAAATTGCACAATTAAACTGAAACACAACCTCATAGCATGAGTTCCCAAGATTTAAACCATTCACATAATTTAAAACAAAAGGGGAAGTCTCCCTACCAACATGAAGAACCCATAAAATGCAAAGAACACCACATCGCCGGCCTACCCACGCTCCAGACGCCCTCCTCGTGTGGACCCCCGCGCCGGACCAGCCACCAGGAAGCCAGAAAACGCCATAGGAGCTCCACAATAGCTCCCCTCCCGTCGGACAGGGCCAACCCTGCTCTGTCTGGCCCAAAACAGAGCATTAAATTCACATTCAAAATCACAATGGAGGCAGACGTCACGTTAAACATGCATTAAACGTGACGGACCAAACCGTCGCCAAACGCGTCGTGCATCGGAAAGGCGGTTTGGTGAATCGCGACGGGGGTAGCCATCGCATTTAAAATGCGATGACCTACTCCGTCGCCATTCACACCAGAAAACCAGCGGGCTAAATGGGCTGAAACCTCAGGCCCACGACACCCGCACAATAACCGAACGCCACAACCAAGGCCCAATGACCCCACATTGGCCAAGGGCACCACATCAGACCCATTAAACATGGATCCGAACAATCGCAACATTACATAGAGCTCAACGGTACACACAATACCGGGACAAACCCTAAGCACAAATATGTCTGGCTCACAAAGAACCTTTAGTACCCGATTGGAGAGGCATTCTAGATTAAGCATCAGACCACCAAACTTGGCAAACCACGGCAATTCATCTTTATCGGTCACTAAACCACACCTTTAAACCTTACGTTTACAATCTTTAAAACTTCTTTTATAACCACACAACCATTACTATACTAAAATAAACTGCTTAATATTCCATGGCCTTCAACTATTAGTAAACCACTCAATTTCCAATAAATTACATCTAAGTAACATTAACAATACTCAAATGCACTTAATTAATAGAAGAATACCGAAACCAGGCCCCTACTGGGCCCACATTACCATTAACAAAGTCTAACACTTTGGGGAGTATAACGTGGTCAGGTGGACATCCGTGTTAAGAATGTGATGTCCTAATAGATTGCATTCACAATGAGAATAGATCGAGGTCGAAGGCGTGACCTGAATGCGACCACCCGACCCATCACATTCTCAGATAGAACGCAGAACCCTCCTTCTCACTCCAAAACCTACGAGAAAACACCATTTCACATGCTTTAAACTTCTACAAATCAACTAACTCAACCAGGAATCACACATACATGCCAACACCATGCTTTTCATTCTTCAAACCATATAAACAACGCAAGAGAATGAAGGAATTCCCCTAGCAACGCATTTATAACAGGAAGAACAATGCTCAAATGGATTTTCCATGCTCTGGGTGCCTTCCTCACATGGAAATCACGCAAAGCCAAGAGCTCCCCAGCCAAATTGCCTCCTCGGAGTCTCACCTCGGCCGAACAGAGCTATTTGCCCAATTTGGCTAACAAATAAAGCATAAAACCTTCGGATTTGAGAACGCGTCGGGTCTAGCAGCCGCATTCAGAATGAGGCTTGCCTAGCTGTCACATTCATAAATGCAATGCCATGCGAGAACCCGATGTCCGCCATGCGTCGCACAAGCAGATAAAACTCCAAAACAAGTGGTACTAAGATCGCGACGTAGGTGGAGGTTGCGTTCAGAACGCATCGCCACCCTCATTGCATTCTCCAACAGAGAACTTGTGTGATCTGTGGGCCCAAACCTCCAGCCCACAACACATTAAAGCCCAAACCACGGCTCAATGGCCACCCAAACATCACACAAAATTCACCAAACTTGAATCCAAATAGCCACTACGCTACAATGAGTGTGGCAAGGTAGTTGGTCCAAAGGCAGTGCCAAGAGTTGCCTACATTACAGAATTGCTAGTCATCTCTAGGTTGTAATTTGTTGGTGAGAGATAATCTGATTTTGTATGTTATAGATAACCTATTTCGATCTAGGTCTATTATATTTTCTTATTGGCACAATTTTCTTATGGGCACAATTTTCTATTGCTAATTTAATATGTTGCATACTTGGGCTTTAATGCATACACTATAACAACCTATTTTGATCCATTAAACATTGGATTCTTGGCCCAAAACATCAAGAAATTTAATTAAAATCTTGACCTGGATCTGAAACTGAATTTGAATCTTGATCGGAATCCAGATCCGAAATGTGCCTTAAATTCGGATCCATGTCGGGTTCAGATCTTATGAATTCGGATGTGGATTTAGATCACCAAAGATCCGATCCATTGACAAAGCTACTGGATGGCATGGCTGCATATGGTAGTGGTGGGTGATAAGTAACAGCTATAGCAATTCATATTAATTGTCATATCATAGACCGCATAACATTACATAGATCAATAGGTGGTGAGATCCAATCAATCCACCTACCCCTTACCATTGCTCATTGTAGATGGTGTTTTTTCTTTTCAAAAACATGATCCCACAAAGAATTTGATTTAAAGAAAAAGATAATTTTATGGGAAGGAGGAAAAGAAGAAATGATGTGGCAGAAAAGGGTGGAAAGGCAGAAAAAATGAAGGAAGTAGAAGAAAGTGTGTGTGTGCACGAGATGGAGGTGTGATCGCCAGGTACGCGTGGGTACCGAAGGAAACGGGCGGAAAGGAAAGAGTGCGTACTTACCTTCACCCGAAGATCGCGGGAGTTGATGCGTGCGGGTCCTTCTTTCTTCTTCCACCTGTCGGCCGGCGAAGAAGATTTAGCTCCGATGGTTACCTTTCAAAAAGCACAAACAAGAAAACAAATGACAGATTGATTAGACTTAAGGAGTGTAGTGAAAAGCTCAAAGAGGACGAAATGAAAAGCATTAAAGTGGGCGTTAACATACCTCATGGGGTGGTGTTAAACCCCTAAAAGGATGTGGGAAGGGAGAAAATGTTGTGTCGTGAGTGAAATTGGTGTGATGAATGCAAATAACTAAGCAGAAGAAGGCGGAGGAAGAAGAGTGGGGATGGCGTTTGAGCCGCTGCTTGGAGACGATTGGAAGGAGTGGACGACGTGGATGAAGCTCCTCCCCATCGCGCCCCAATGGGATGAGGGAGACGAACGCTCCAAACTCCAAGGACAGAGACGTGGAATGGCCTGAATTGAGGTCACTTCCCCTTAGCTTAGGGATACGGGTCTCCAATCCGGCAGGGCTTCGCCGTGACGTTGGGTTCTCTCTTCGCCGTGACGTTGGGTTCTCTCTCTGATCGGCAGGGCTTAGCCTTAAGCCTTAATCCCTCGACAATCCGGTAGGGCTTCGCCTTAGGGGGGTGGATTCTCTTTGGAATAATGGCCTCGGGGGTTTACTTATAAGCAAAATTCTTTAAATTGCGTCGGGTACAGTGGACGCCTATATAATGAATTTGTGTCTGACTAAACCATCGTAATTTAAAAGATCCGCATGATTTGATAATCATAGCCTATAGCTATGATTGAGAATCGCGTCTGGAATAGACGCCGCGTTTTCCAACTGAATCGATCTTCTGACAGAATCGACCTTGATTTGACAGGTGACTTTGAAATGCAGCGACCTAAGCGGACGCGATTACAATTCGTCATGATTCGAGACGTGAGAGCTCTTAAATGCAGTGATGGTAGGGTTAGGGTTTAGGTTTGACTTTTAATCGCGGTGGCTTGGTCGGACGCGAATCTATTTTAAAACGTGGGAGCCCTTAATGCACCGGCATTAGGGTGTACGGTTTAGGTTTAGGTTCTAATCGCGGTGGCTTGAGAGGATGCGAATAAAACTTCCTAAACGGCGCCCACTGTAGCGGACGCGAATCAATGAAGTTCAACAGACCCCCTTTAGACCTCTTTAGAAAAATCCTAAAAATCCTAAAAATCCAAAAATAAGAAAATCACTCAAGAGGTTAATTAATGAGAGCCACTTTGAGGCATTGCGGTGTAACATGAAATTTGCTCGATATGTTGCCAAAATGGCGTGTCTACACTCATGACTAAGAAAGGAAAATTAGGATTTTCAACCTCAAATGGACTACGAGTTAACTTTTTGATACTCTATGGTCTTTAGTTTTGTTTTTTATTGTTTTTTTTTTTTTTTTGACGAGGGATACAAGGCAGGGAATAGGGGGACAGAGTTTACTACGGTGTCAGAAAAGTGCATCCCAACGCCTCTCAGAAGAGCCCCCGAGAGGTGCTAGAAGGTATCTACAAATGCAGCCCCCAAATGCACGACAGAGCAGAGCCTCAAATCGGACCACCCTACTAAGGACTTGGAAAAACCCAAAGGTCAAACCTCTCCCAAGAAATGGTAGAGGCAAGGCTTGAATCCCGGTGGCCTCTGCCCAAGGCAGAGGTCCACCCGTTGCGGTACTGCCACATGTTTTCTAGAATCAATGGATTGGAAATTAAAAGAACATATGTAAATCCTAAAATATAGCACCCATGAGATGCACAGAAAATTTTAGATTTGTATACATTTTTTTATAATTAATATATATAATTATGATTATTTTTAAACTGAATAGAACAAATAAAAGAAAAAAAAATTAAAAAAAATCATAAAATGACTATTAAAGAGTGGCAAATAAATTGATGTCGCAGCTTGAGAGCGAGCAAGATATGTAGCTATGTAGAGAGCTCGATCTAGCTTTATAGTTCCCAAATAGCATCATATGACGAGCAGCGGCGGGGCGAGATGCTGCATGTTGCAGTCGTTGATGAGGTTGGCGGTGATGCCACCATTCTACGTGTTTGATCCTGCGGGGGTGTGCCAACAACCGTTGCCCCGCGAATGTAGAAGAGAGCGGCAACCGCATTTGGGCACCCCGCCACCAACGAAGGTGTTGCGGATGTCAGGCTGTAGCCAACAGCAACGACCTGGAGGTAGGTCATGGAACACATCTAGTTGAGGGTGACGTCGGTAAACGTCAGTAAGACAGATTTCAGTTACATGATACAGCAAATTTATTTGGAGAAAGGTTTATTGCTCTGCCAAAAGTACAGTTTAGCCACATAAAACTACACTTCTGCTCTCTTATTTGTCCACCTCATCATGGACTATGTACCGCGCCGCATCAGCTCCTTCCGCGCCACGCGAGCGCTTCATGCCCCGTAGACAGCCGCCCCGCCGCGTGACGTGACACCAAAACTCATCATAGCCCGTGTCGAATCCTTTTTTGAAACCATGCTTCCCAAAATACCCCCCTCACCTCTTTTCTACGTACCCCCCCCCCCCTCACCTCTTTCCGGATGATTCTTCCTCAACTATGGCATTCGGAGTGAACCTACGAAGGAAATCTAACCTACAAGGAGAAAGAGGGGAGAAATAGGAAGTAGGAAACCGGTGCGGTGTTGCAATGCAGAGTTCCAACATGTGGTCAAAGATCATCCTGAGAAGAAAGACTCGCTCGAAGATTCAAGATTCTGGTGAAGCCAGACCACTGGTCCTTCCGACAAAAATAATGGAGGAGGCGGACACTGCGCCATCGACTTCACCAGACGAAGGGGCAAAGTCCGAAAGTACGCAGAGAAAAGTTTTTGGGCCTCAGAGAAAAAAGAATGGTGAGGATATATCTTACACTATGTTTTTGAATTAAAATTAATGGAACCCTAGTTTTTTTGCTTCCCTCTCAAGAATTTTGTTTTCGAAATCCCACTCTCGCTGTGGCTGAAGCCTAACATGAGCATTCTGGAGCTCATGGTAAGTATTTTGGAGCCCCAAATGTGTGCGTCTTCACATTTCTATAAATTTTTTATTTTTTTTCATGGCACTCGTACTTTGGGATGTTTAGGGAGTTTATGTTCATCTTCTGTATGCGTTTTAGGAAATCTCCAACTATTGGAGCCCAAGAACACTATTTTTAGCCTAACATGAGTATTTTGGTGTACATATTGTGTGTGTATTTTAGGAAAAGCTCCACATTTTGGAACTCAAATATCTTATTTGGTAGCCTAATAGTACATTTTTCTGCGTATAGATAACATTTTGGAGCTCAACTTTCTCGAAAATCACCTCAATAATATTGTTTAGATCTTTTTCTTGACCTGACATGACCATGTTAAGTATTTCTAAGCCACAAATTTGTGTATTCTTCACATATCAAGAATTTTTCAAAAAAAAATTTGGCTGACCCGTTAATTCGGGATGCTTACGAAAGCTTCATATTTTGGAGCCCAAGTAACCTATTTGGTAGCCTAACAGGAGTCTTTTACAGCCTACATTGAGTATTTTGGAGCTCAACTTGTCTTCATATTCACCTCAACAAAATTGTTTAGATCTATTTTTTTGACTTGATAATGCATGTTAAACATTTTGAATCCCTAAAATTTTGCATTCTTCACATATCTAGAATATTTAAAATTTTATTTGGCACGACCCATTAATTTGGGAGTTTCAACGAATTTTTTTACATCTTGTGTCTGTATTTTAGGAAAAGCTCCATAGTTTGGAGCCCAAGTATTTTATTTAGTAGCCTAACAGTAGATTTTGCAGCTTATATATAGCATTTTGGAACTCAATTTTTCATCAAAATCACTAGAATAATATTGGTTAGATCTAATTTTTTTCACTTGACTTGACCATGTTAAGCATTTCTGAGCCCTAAATTTGTGCATTCTTCACATATCAAGAATTTTTCAATTTTTATTTTTTGGCTGGCACGTTAATTTGGGATGCTTACGGAATTTTTATACCTCTTGTGACTATGTTTTAGGAAACCTCCACACTTTGGAGCCCAAGTACCTTATTTGGTAGCCTAACTTGAGTTCAACTTTTCTTCTTAATCACCTCCATAGAATGTTTTAGATTTTTTTTTTTGACATGACATAAGCATGTTAAGTATTTTTCAGCCCCAAATTTGTGCATTCTTCAAATATCCAGAATTTTTCAATTTTTGGCATGACCTATTAATTTGGGGTTAAGAAAGCTCCACATTTGGAGCCCAATAATCCTATTTGGTAGCCTAATAGAATTCTATTGCAACCTACATTAAGCATTTTGAAGCTCAACTTATGTTCAAATTCACCTCAACAAATTTGTTTAAAATTTTTTATTTTGACATGAAATAAGCATCTTAAACATTTTTCAGCCCCAAATTTGTGCATTCTTCACATATCAAGAATTTTTCAATTTTTTGGCATGGCCCGTTAATTTGAGGTCAGGAAAGCTCCACATTTTGGAACCCAAGTACCCTATTTGGTAGCCTAACATGAGTCTTTTGCAACCTACATTGAGTATTTTGGAGCTCAACTTATCTTCAAATTCACATCAACAAAATTATTTATGTTTTTTTATATGACATTATAAGCATGTTGAACATTTTTCAGCCCAAATTTGTGCATTCTTCACATATCTATAATTTTCAATCTTTTTGGCTTAGCCCGTTAATTTGGGGTTAGGAAAGCTTCACATTTTGGAGCCCAACAACCCTATTTGGTAGCATAACAGGAGTCTTTTGCAACCTACATTGAGCATTTTGGAGCTCAACTTATCTTCAAATTCATCTCAACAAAATTGTTTAGATTTTTGGTTTTTACATGACATAAACATGTTAAGTATTTTTCAGTCTCAAATTTGTACACTCTTCACATATCAAGAATTTTTCATTTTTTTTGGCATGGCTCGTTAGTTAATTTGGGGTTAAGAAATCTCCACATTTTGGAACCCAAGTACCCTATTTGGTAGACTAAGAGGAGTCTTGCGCAGCCTACATTGAGTATTTTGGAGTTCAACTTATTTTCAAATTCACATCAACAAAATTGTTTAGATTTTTTATTTTGACATGACATAGGCATGTTAAACATTTTTAAGCTCCAAATTTGTGCATTCTTCACATATCCATAATTTTTCAATTTTTTTGGCATGGCCCGTTAATTTGAGCTTAGGAAAGCACCACATTTTGGAGCCCAACAACCCTATTTGCAGCCTAACAGGAGTCTTTTGCAGCCTACATTGAGCATTTTGGAGCTCAACTTATCTTCAAATTCACCTAAATAAAATTGTTTAGATTTTTTTTCTAACATGGCATAAACATGTTAAGCACTTTTCAGCCCCAAATTTGTGCATCTTCACATATCAAGAATTTTTCAATTTTTTGGCATGGCCTATTAGTTAATTTGGGGTTAAGAAAGCTCCACATTTTGGAGCCCAAGTACCCTACTTGGTAGCCTAACAGGAGTCTTTTGCAGCCTTCATTGAGCATTTTGGAGCTCAACTTATCTTCAAATTGACGTCAACAAAATTGTTTAGATTTTTTTTTGACATGACATAAGCATGTTAAGTATTTCTCAGCCCCAAATTTGTGCATTCTTCACATATCCAGAATTTTTCAATTTTTTTGAAATGACCCGTTAATTTGAGATTAGAAAAGCTCCGCATTTTGGATCCCAACTACCCTATTTGGTAGCCTAACAAGAGTCTTTTGTAGCCTACATTTTGGAGCTCAACTTATGTTCAAATTCACCACAACAAAATTATCTAGATTTTTTTTTTGACATGACATAAGCATGTTAAGGATTTTTTAGCTCCAAATTTGTGCATTCTTCACGTATCTAGAATTTTTCAATTTTTTTGGCATAGTCTGTTAGTTTGGGGTTAGGAAAGCTCCACATTTTGAAGCCCAAATATCCTATTTGGTAGCCTAACAGGAGTCTTTTGCAGCCTACGTTGAGCATTTTGAAACTCAACTTATCTTTAAATTCACCTCAACAAAATTATTTTTAAAAAAATTGACATGACATAAGCATGTTTAACACTTTTCAGCTCCAAATTTGTGCATTCTTCACATATCCAGAATTTTTCAATTTTTTTGGCATGGTTCGTTAATTTGGGGTTAGGAAAGCTCCACATTTTGGAGCCTAACAACCCTATTTGATGGCCTAGTAGGAGTCTTTTGTAGCCTACATTGAGTATTTTGGAGCTCAACTTATCTTCAAATTCACCACAACAACATTGTTTAGATGTTTTTTTTAATATGACATAAGCATGTTAAGTATTTTTCAGCCCCAAATTTGTGCATTCTTCACATATCCTGAATTTTTCAAAATTGTTTGTGGCTGGCATGTTAATTTGGGATGCTTATAGGGTTTGTGTACATTGTGTGACTCTGTTTTAGGAAAGCTCCACATTCTGGAGCCCAAGTACCCTATTTGGTAGCCTATCAGGAGTCTTTTGCAACCTATATAAACCACTTTAGAGCTCAACCTGTCTTCATAATCATTTATGTAGAATTGTTTAGATCTATTTTTTTGACTTGACATGAGCATGTTAGGCATTTTAGAGCCTGACCTATTCCATAACCTTTATAAATATGTTTGCACATTTTGGAACCTAACAAATTTCTTAAATTTGGCTACAAAATTTAAAAATGCTTTGAAAGGCATCTGCTCCTTGGAGAACTATTTTAAGGAGAGAGAATAATTAGGGTTCCGTGATTGCCATAAAACTATCATGAGGACGACCCCTTTCGCTCATTTTGTTGACAGCAATCATCCAGCAATATTCAAGATGACTTTCATATAGAAGATTACTGATAGTTTTAAGGGCGGAAGTAATTTTTCAGATCGGCGACAAGACTCCTACATTTACTATGGAAGATGTCACCATCACCTTGGGTTTGCCTTGCTCTGGGCTGAGGGTCCCACATTATCAGTGTCTGATTAAGTTGTCAAAGTTGCACCACCAGTTTGAGGCCAAGATAAGCTTTGATCGGAAGGTGGTGACAACCCTTATCTGACAACTAGTTGAATTGGATGACCCTTCTGATGTTGAAGACACTATACATCTCTGGATTGTTTTGCTATTATCAACTTTTCTATGCCCACGGTCTTCCCCATCTTGTCCACCACAAATGCTTGTTTTTTTGGACAACATTGACGACATTGGGCGTTATAATTGGGTGGCTACAGTCATAGAGCTGACGTTGCACAAATTTGAAGACTTTGTGACTGTAGTTCGTGAGAAGAGATCTTGCGGTCTACAATTGCGGATAGCTGGGAAGAGCATGGCAGTGCCTTCATTTTTGGCTGCTTTGGCTATAAGTTTTCATAAAACATTTTTAGCTTTCATCACCATTCTTGTATAATTTAATAAACTAATGGTCCATGCAGGTGTGGTTCTTAGAGCACACATGGTTGCAGCAGCCAATTGACAGAGAAGCAATTCCCTATCTATTTAGATGGGGATTTGTTTTGGACAATAAGTTATCTTTCTCTATTCATTCTCTACAAGGGGCAGCAGGTAATCCACAAATGGAAGCTTCAAATTGTACCTTTATCTAATCAATTGTTTCTATTTTTTTAAAAAAAAGATGCTTGCAGGTAATTAAACATTTGAAGTTGGCCAAAATTGAGAAGAAAGTCATTATAGGGGTTAGCCAGGAAAAGAGCCATGTGCAAATTGAGGGCATGGCTTCTCCTTCCCATCCTGCTCTTATGGGCCTTCTTCAAGGTCTTAGTGATGAAATCAGGTTACTTCCTGAAAGACTTCACCAGTCTATGTCATCTGGTGAAGCCCAATTTGAAGCATTGACAACTGCTCTAACCATGGGGTTCAATAGAATAGAGAAGTTGATATGTTCAACCTCGTTGGCACAAGACCAGGCTGCATTTGGTATAGCTGCAGAGAAGTGCTCTTCCACCTCACCATCACTCACTCATGCCCCTACTTATGGTCATGCAAGTGCATCTATTATGATCGCAGAACAGGGGTTTATTGTACCTGATCCAGTAAGCGCAGTCCCTACCACCGAACTGATTAGCCCGAGGTCCCTAATAAAGAATATCAAGTGTCGGGACAATCGCCAACCTGGAATATATGACCAATCACCATTCAGAAGGCTTGATAAGGCTCCAAAAAAAGAAACAACATATTAGCGAAAGAAAGACAAAAAGGTACGGTTGCAAAGCACATTATTTGATGTCGTGCATTAGTGATTTATATTTCTTTGTTTTATAATTTATCATTACATAATTTGTGTTGGAGGCAATGAGCATGCTTGACAAGTTTTATAAGGAATGGACTTGCATATCCGAAGCCAGTGAGAGGCAGACAACATTGGTAGAGGCCTTCCTTGCCGAGGGGGGATATGCTAACCACAAGTAAATGAACGCTCAATAACATTTATTTATTGGCTTCAATTTTCATAATTTAAACTAACCTTCATTTCTTCCTTGTCATACATTTCAGTCAGACTGTGTTGACCTTCACTAATAATTGTTCGTTGAAATCGTCACATATTTGGGGTTTACTATGGGGCAATATGACGGATGATGAGGAAATACTGGCCATTGCACAAAGAGTACAGAATTACATTATCCATTAATTTTTTTCCAAATTCTTCTTTTGTACTATTTTTGGTAGTTGCAGGTTATTGGCATTGCCTTACACATCATGAAAGAGAGACAAATTTCAAAGGAAGCCCTTTTCCAAAATTTGTACCATTGATGGGCTTTCCTTCTCACCATTTTGTGCTCTTGGATTAGCAGTACTGATTGCTCTCATGACTCCAGGGGCCACAAACTGCATACTTCCTTCGGTCATGAAAAAGTGGGATCCCCACTATCTGAATTTCAATTCCTGTTGTTTATTCTCCATGCATCGAACCATTGGTTGCTGCTTAGTCTATAGGTGGAGCAAAGCCGCATTGTAGTTTGCAATTTCTGCAGAGGACATGTAATTTATTACACTATCGCTAGGACATGGGTATGCCCAGTTGTGTTTGCAGTAGGTGATAAACATTATGAATTAATTAAAATTTTTGTTTTATTGTTCACAGGAACCAATTCTGAAAGCATATCTTCGATATGAAGGCTACACAAACGCTGAGGATTTTCAGTTGATCTTTGATAATAAATGTCATCAACAACCAACCCCTAGCATGAATTGCGCTATGTACTCTTTGATGTATATAGAGCACCTAACGAAGAGGCAGGAATTATGTTGGGACTTCACTGACGTTGATGTCAACAAATTTTGGCTCAAACTTGCTTGTGATTTCTTTCAACATCATTAAACAATATATGAATGGTGTTCTTACATTTTCATTTGAGTTTGTGTGGGAATGAGTTTGTAAAAGGATACTTTTGTTATTACAGGTGAACACATTTTCAATGACAAGTGCATTTTAAAGCCCTCCAATATGTGTTTCCACATGTGTTATTACAGGTGAACGTAGGTTGGATAATAATTTCTTTATATGTAGGCACAAGTTGTCTGTGGACACCTAAAAAAAAGGAGAAGGGGAGTGACACCAAATATTATGAGACAGCCACCGACAGCAGATCAAGTCGCATTACCCCAATGCCAGGCAAAAGATGAGATCAGGAGTCAGTTCGCTAGGAAAAACCCAAGTATCAGAGCACTCGGAAGTCAAGCAACAAATCACTCGAAAAATCCGAGTATTAAAGCACTTAGAAAACTAGAGTATCAAAGCACTCGGAAAACCCGACTATGAGAACACTCAGAAAACTCGAGTATCAAAGCACTCGAAAAACATGAGTATGAGAGTACGCAAAAAACTTGAGCATCAAATCGTGCGGAAAATCGGAGCGCCGCTCAGAAAACTCGAGTATCAAGCACTCGAAAAACATGAGTATGAGAGTACGCAAAAAACTTGAGCATCAAATCGTGCGGAAAATCGGAGCGCCGGATCATCCAGCCCACCCTACACCAATGGGAAAACTAAGGACTTTTAATGGACATAGAAAAGAAATGATGATATGATAAACATAAAATATTTAAATAATAATAAGAAGAAGAAGAAGAATAAAAAGAACAACAATAAAAAATGTGTCTTCACCAATTGGAAGTTTTCTTCACCAGTTAGAAGGTTTGTTCATCAATTGGAAGGTTTTGTTCATCAATTGGAAGGTTTGTTCACCAATTGGAAGGTTTTGTTCACCAATCGATTGCCTTTCTTCATCAATGGGAAGCTTTCTTCACCAATCAATTGTCTCTCTTCATCAATTGGAAGTTTTCTTCACCAATTGATTTCTTTGTTCACCAATCGATTTGCCCTTCTTCACCAATCGAGTGCCTTTAGTCATCAATCGATTACTTTGTTCACCGCGATTGCGCTTGTTCACCAATCGATTTCCCCCTTATTCACCAAATGATTGCATGTCTTCACCAATCAATTGTCCATCTTTACCAATCGATTATCTTTTATTCATCAATCGATTGTCTGTCTACACCAATTGCTTGCCCTTGTTCACCAATCGATTGCCTTTAGGCATCAATCGATTGTCTATCTTCACCAATCCATTGCCTTTAGTCATCAATCGATTGTATGTCTATATCAATTGATGAATAAATGCATCATTGAAGAACAAATGTTTGATGAACAAATGTATCAATTGAAGAACAAATATTTCAATTGGAGAACAAATGTATCAATGAAGAGCAACTGCACCGATTGAAGAACATTCGATAAAAACTTTAAAATGAAAAATCAAATAAAAAATCAAATAAATTATAAAAAAAGATTATAAATAAATAAATGATAATAAATTGTTAAAATATTTTAAAATGTAAAATAATAATAAAATTCAAAAATATAAAATAATAATACAAGACTATATTTGATGACTTTGAGCCAAATAACATAAACCAAGTAACCTTAAAATTAATAAAACAAATCATAATTAAATCAAACCTCAGAATAAATTTAATAACTCAAATGAGACAAATCTAAACCAACCAAAACTCATTCCAAAAAAATTCAAAGTCAAATAAAACAATTTCAAATCAAATCAAACATGCCCAATGAGACTTGAATTTGCAATATGCATATGCCCCACACATCCAAACATAGATAGATATATACCTATATTTTTTATAAAAAAAATTATCAGAAGAAAATTTCACATCCCACATTGTCCAAACCCAAAATGATTACCATAGGCTCCAAAATGTGAGATTGGACTCCAAATAAGGCGTTTTGCTCCCAAACCTGCTAGTTTTCGGATACCCATTGGTTTTTGTTATTTTTTTTTTTAATGAACAAGATGTCTAAAAACCAGTGACACTGTTGGAACCCAAAATTGCCAAGAGATAACTACATGTCCCAAAGGAAGGGCCATGATAACTGAAAACAAAATAAGTTGTTGGACTCCAAAATGTGAATTTGTCCTTTCCATAGGTTTTTCTTACACTCCAAAATGTATAATTTTCTTAAAACTTGTTTTCCATTTTTTTCCATCTATGAACAATATGTCGAGAACCGATTAGATGACACACACTTGTTCTGTTGGACTCCAAAATTTGCTCATTCACAGATGCATTCATTTAAAGGCTCATTGACATTCACACTCATCACTTTTAGTAACACTTCTAGTATCTTCACACTCCAAAATGTACATGTAAGATGAAGCCAACATTTAACCATCACTGTGTTTCAAAAAAAGAAAAATCTGGGACATAATTTTCTCTATCTTCATTTAAAAGTTGGCCTTCACGCATTGGGTGATATTGTTCATCTCCCGAGCGTTCCACTTGTCTACCAACAACCAATCTTTGTGTTTTGCTTCTCTTCCTTATCTTCTAAATGGCTGGTTTAATTCTTTTCTCACGTCTCCTCTCCTTTGTCACAACTCTCAGGGGATCATGGACTACTATTAACTCTGGGAATGACTTCGATGTTGGTCTTTTCGTATGCAACATGGTGTCTCTCACCTTTTCCATAAGGTTAGGCATTTCCCTCAAAGCAACGTCATATGCTTCCTCTGAATGTGATGCTGCTTCAACAATCTTCATAAATCTATAAATTAGACTAGAGTACCTTGCTGATGTTGAACTACAAGATTCATTGTCGAGTCCACTATCATTTCTTACATGTTGATATCACATATCTTTTCGCCAACGTCTTAAGAAATATTTTTCTGGGATCTCTGTGATGCCAGAGAATTGAAATGCCAATATAGCATGCATGCATAAGTAGCCTTTAAATGTAAAGCTTCGGCAGGCACATTCCACCTCTTCTTCTTCCCTTCTATACATCACATCATACTCTCTCACGAATTGCTTCAGTATGCCTTTCATATTTACCCTTTCATAGGACCTGACTGTCACTGCCAATGTGTTTCCTTGTAGATCAACCTTGATGGGATGACATGCAACAACCTCAATTAATTCTTGTTGAAATTTTTGGAATATTGCCCATGTGTAGATGCCAGCAACTTGCTTCTGAAAGGGGGAGCTTGTTTTCAAGTATGCTTCTGTGTCCCATGATTTCACATCAACTTGGTTCTCAGCATCAAATTGCTGCTCAAGTGCAACTATGTATTTTGACACAAATTCAGATAATGTTGTTTTTGTCGTTATGAAACCATCGAAAAAGTGATTAATACTCTCACTCCTTTGACTAGTTGACATCCCAGCACAGCACTAGAGTAATGGGAGTTAATACATGGGCAACTAAATAAAGCAATAAGGAAAAAGCTTGCTAAAAAAATGAAGTACTTAACCCACAAAAATGTGTCTTTTAAGAAGGCCGGAGCCCACTTAGCTCGGCAATCATATAATCCTTTTAGCCACTCATTTTCTCTAGTCGATTCATAATTGCCCATCATCTTCTCCCACCTTTCATTGAACTGAAGGGGTGATATCGAGTCGTAGATGCATTCATCAAAATCAGACATAAAGTTCGGATGAGCATTACATATGTGACCAATTTTTTCTGGTATCTTATTCAATATGTGCCATAAGTAAAATCGATGTCTAGAATTAGGAAAGACTTGAGCAATAGCTACTTCCATAGCCTTGTCCTGATCAATAATGATTGCATTTGGATGCACACCACCATTAGCTTTTATGCAACTTTATCCAACAATTGAACACCTATATGAAGCTTCCAATCCTTTTGTTGCTTACCAAGGCACAACCGAGAAGAATGGATTGACTATGATGATTGACTCCCACGAATGGAGCAAAGGGCATTTGATATGTATTTGTCAAGTATGTTGTGTCGGAGCATATGACATCGGAGAAATATGAACATGCTTTCCTTGACCTACCTTCTATCCAAAAGACATTTCTCAAAGTACCATTATCATTTACCACCACTATGTAGGAGAAGGTGGGGTTGGTAGCTTGCATTACTTCAAAATGTGTCAGCATTGTCTTCGCATCACCTTCTTTCAATTGGGTTTGTCTTTCACGTTCAAGAAAGTTCTTACTATCCTTCTCCACGAAATCTAGTTGCCTAATCCCACCTTTTCTCTTTGCCATGCATGATACAATCTTCAACGTTGAAATCCTGACACTTCGCATGTTTACCATTTCGGCCTTCTCTGGAGTGCAGATCTATCGATGGGATCGCAAGTACACCGCCGATAATAGATTTAGGTTGTGGTTATGCTCAAGTCGTACATCATACAAAATGTATTTCATGGTACACATATCTCTTCTCACCTTCAAACTTGTTGGGTATCTAATTTTAGCTGTCACAATGTAATTTCACATTTGCAACTTGCCTACTTTCACCACTTCTATGACATGTGAATTTTTTGAACATAGACACACCATTCACAATTTTACTATCTCGGCTTGCTATACCAAATCCTTCTTTCTTTGCATAATTATTGTAGAATTTTCTCACATCATCAATACATTCAAACTCCATCCCTTCACAACGTTCTGCTATAAGTTTGGCTATTGGGATATTTTGCTTCTCGTTGGTTGGAGTCTTCACCACATCATTTCCACATTTGAGTTGCACATTACCGATCATGACCAAATATACAGGTTAATCTCCAAAAGTTTAAAATCAAGGGAAAAAATGCACATATAGGCACTAAATAACAAGCTTGTGTTACAAAATATTATGGTGAGGAAATAAGTAATAACCTTTTAGGAGATGTGAATTAAGTATGTAATTTAGCCTCCAAAGAGTCGGACTTTGAAAGTCTTTAGAATTCTTTCTTATCAATCATTATATATAGTGAAGTCTTTAGAACCCTCAATTATCCTACAACATGAAGGAATTAGAAGGAAAATATCTTAGAAGATGTATACAGTTTAGGCTCCAAAATGTTGAAATTTAGCTCTAAAATGCGCAGTTAGACGCCAACTATATATAAAGTAGGCTCCAAAATACTGTGCTGAGGCAACAAGCAATAAATTTAATTCTTCATTAGTGATCATTACACACAATGAAGTCTTTAGAACTCCAAATTATCATACAACATGAAGGAATTAGAAAGAAAATAATTTACAAGTTGTAAATTAAGTATACAGTTAAGGATCCAAAATGTTTGCCTTTAGCTCCAAAATGCACAGATAGATGCCAAATATCTAAACTAGGCTCCAAAATATTGTGCTGAGGCAACAAGCAATAAATTTAAATCTTCATTATTGATTATTATACACAGTGAAGTCTTTAGAACCCCCAATTATCCTACAACATGAAGGAATTAGACTCCATACTTTTTATATGTAAATTAAGTGTATAGTTAGGCTCCAAAATGTTGGACTTCAGCTCCAAAATTCATAGATAAGTGCCAATTAAGTAAGTTAGGCTCCAAAACTTTTGAAAAAGTGAATTAAGCATATGCTTTAGGCTCCAAAATATTATATTGTATCTCCAAAATGCACGTTAGACACCAAATATAAAGTTAGGCTCCAATATTTTGGTCAATATACAAACCAAAGTTGAATTTCTAGACTTACAAGCAACTTCCATGTCTGCAGAACAGTCATCGTCGTTTTCGTTCAATATTCTGACAGGGCTATTTATTGGGACTTCTATGACCAAAACACAGATAGAACTCTTCAAAAAATAGACCTATTCCTAAACTCGTTGAGGAAAACATCCACATAAGTAGTAAACAATTATTTTCTACTAACCAGACGCCTCTTCTTCAACATCGAATACATGCACACACTTCCTCTGCTCACCATCGCAATTTCCCTTCCTCTGCTCAACATCGCAGCTGCCCTTCCTCTGCTTAGAGTCATGCACACCCTTCGTCTGCTCAGCATCGTAGTTGCCCTTCGTCTGCTCACCATCACAACTGCTTGTCCCTCCTTTTGATTCCATTGATGGTGCATGAGAGGAAAGAAATAAAGGCTCGAGTGGATGAACCATTGCATGTGTAGGAATACATGCTCCAGTGAACAAAGATTGTCCGGAGAAAATAGACAACATGAATGGAGATCACGGCCACACCATCGGTTGCCCATACATCCATGGTTGGGCTCCATAAACCATAGGAGATAGAATTGGCGGGATCATACAATTTGAGGCCCTGTGTGACCTCTCTGATTTGTTCGATGCCTCCATTTCGTTGGACCTTCTACCTTCAAAGCCCGCCATTTCAACCAACTTTTCTCCGTAAACAAATTCTACAGTAACGTCAACATGCTCACGGTGGATTCTTGGACATGCTGGAACTCCTTCGTGCAAGTTCACACTGGTTTCTTACATCTTGTTTCTCCTCTTGAAGGATCATCTGGGAAAGAGGTGAGGGGGGTATTTTTGGAAGTATGGTTTCAAAAAAGAATTTGACACGGGTTATAATGAGTTTTGGCGTCACGTCACGTGACGAGGGGGCTGTCTGTAGGACGCAAAGCGCTCGCATGGCATGGGAGGAGCTGACGGGGCACGATACATAGTCCACAATAGGTGGATGAATGGAAGAGCGGAAGTGCAATTTGACGTGGCTAAACTGCACTTTCGACAGTGCAGTAAACCTTTCTTATTTGTTTGATAGGCTATTTTTTATTTATGCAAATGACTTTTTCTAATTTAGCAAGTCTCATTATAGGAAAGAAATACGCCACAGACTTCGCCATGGAGAGCATGCACTTGGACATTGACGGGATTTCAACTCAAAATCTCAACAAAAAAAAAGATAAAGAAAAAGAAAAAATGATGATGACCCACTTGTTCCCGCAGAATCTCATGATGATTAAGAAGACCTAGGGCTGCCAATGGACCTCCAAATTCCGTTTAGCTGACATGTTTCCTCATTTTTTATAAGATGCGGAACTCCGAAAAGAACTTTCCGATAGCTTAGCGGAAGCGGAAATGGATATCCGAATTCTTATAGGATGCGGAAGCGAAAACACCCAATTCCGCATCCGCTTTTCCATTTCCGTTTTCGATAACTTTTAATATATATTATATAATTTTTATAACAAAATATCCTCAAATTTTGGCTCTTAAATTTTTAATTCATTGTCTCTCACCTCCCATCTATATGTAAATGTCATCTATTCTAGTCCCAATTATTGACAGCTTTTTTCTCTAATAATATTTATATCTACATATATTGATTATCTATTACTCAACCATTATATATCACTATATGATTTTACCATACTAATTTGATCTTGTTATACTTCATTTAGTAAGGGTCATTATAATGTACATGATGAAGAAGATATGGTAGAAAAGATTATTAAATTTACATTTGAAACTATTCATAAATTTAATAATTAATATATTTATAAATTTATAAATTAATTCTAATTGTACAAATATTGCTACATCCAAATTTTCGTTTTGTTTCCGTTTCTGTTTCCGATTTTCCTATAGAAAGCGAAAATAGATGCGGAAGCGAAAACACCCTTTTCCGTTTCCGACTCCGAAATTTCTTATAGGAAGCGAAAACAGAAACACTCATTTCCGATTTCGACCCGTTGGCAGCCCTAAGAAGACCCAGTGATGGAATCCCCACCAGTGGCTCATCCTCCTCTATAGTCTATACATCGTCTACACCAAAATCTCGCAGGAACCACATCAATATATGCTTTTTGTATTAACAAATGGGAGCCAACAGAGAGTCAAGACAAAAAGGGCAACATAGTTGGGAGGAGTTAAAAAGAAACAAAAGAAAGAAGGAATTTTCTTAAATTCTTCATTCTTCTTGTAGCACTTCGTATTAGCAGCAGCATAGGTCTTCTCTTCGCTACCAACTCCAAGCAACATCTACCACCGGAAGCAGCATAGGTTTTCTCCCTTGGAAGAAGCCGCCCCCGAGGTTGAGATGTTGCAGCTACCGGAGCCTCGAGGGGGAAAAGGTGGAGTTGAAGTTGTTGTGGAGGGCCTCCAGGTTGCACAGGTCCAAAGGTCCAACAGGGCCTCAGGGAGTTGCTGCTCAGGTTGAGGCGGATCAGGCTGCAAGAAAGCAGCCGGATCTTGGAGGGGAGGGAACCCGACAAGGTTCCTGCGAGAGAGGTCGAGGGTGGTGACCTTCCCGGTGGACGCATCACAGGTGACCCAACTCCACAAGCACCACGGCGGGGGGGGGCGTTGCGTCGAGAGAGAGAGAGAGAGAAGGGGGGGGGAGACGGGAGGGGGACAGAGCATTTAGGAGAGAGAGAGAGAGAGAGAGAGAGAGAATACAGGAGGTGAGACTGGAACCGCCTCCGCTGAGGACGGTTTAGTTCCGTCACGACTCACATGTTTGAGTTACGACTCTGTTTTAAATATTAGTTTATAGGGTGTTTGGGAGCAATTTGAAAAAAAAACTATTTCTATCTAAAAAATTATGTTAGATTTATTTTTAATTTTAAATTTAAATTATGACAATGTAGTGTCTTCTGTTTGGTAAAAATATCCAAATTTTTAAAAATTATGTTGATATGTTTGGATTTGCAGGTGGGTGGTGTAGGCCGGTTGGTTGTTCCAGTGGGGGTTCCGGAGAGGCTGGGAGGGGGGGGGGGGGTCGCCGGGCTGGTGGTGGTGGGGAGGCAGGGGGGGGGGTCACCGGGCGCTGGGCTGGGAGGGGGCGGGGGCCTGTCGCCGGGCTGGGGGGGGGGCGCTGGGCTAGGTGGGGGCGGGAGGCGGCAGGGGGCCGCCGGGCGGGGGGGTGGGGGACGGCAGCGGGGGGGGTGGATCGCCGGGCTGGGGGTGGTGGGGGAGGCAGGGGGGGGTCACCGGCGCTGGGCTGGAGGGGGCGGGGGCCTGTCGCCGGGCTGGGGGGGGGGGGGGGGGGCGCTGGGCTAGGTGGGGGCGGCAGGGGGCCGCCGGGCGGGGGGGTGGGGGACGGCAGGGGGGTGGGGGGGGGGGGGGGGGGGGGGGGGGGGGGGGGGGGGGGGGGGGGGAGGGGGAGTATCGCTCTGGGAGAGTCTTAAAAAAAAAACAGGTCGGGACTTGTTTTTTTTTTGAAAGAGATATAGATGGTGTAAAATTTTCTCTCTAAAAAATAGAAACAGCTTACCAAACATACCTCATTTACTTATCTTCCTTTTTTAAAAAAAGAAGAGAAAAAAATTAGTAAAAAAGTATAACCAAACACCCTATAAAGATGTTTGACTGTAGTACACTAAATACCTTGCCAATCATGCTTGACTTAAAAGGCTGGAAACTACCAACTTACTCTCAACTTAAAATTCCCTCCCACTCTGTCTTTCTCTCTCATAGGTTCTTCGATAAAGATATTTCATATTTTTAAACTATTTAATAGTTCTATGCACATTTTAACAATATATTCCTTAGATACTGTCGACAAAGTTAACCAAGAGATATAAACAATGTATTTTATCAAATATGGGGCATATTTGATAACGTCAAAGTTTTAGGGGTGTACACAAGAGTACGGTAGTTTTCAGGGGGATATATGTTTTTATTTCAAATTAAAAAGGCCCCTTCTTCTTTTTTTCCGGGAGTTAAAATTTTCCTTGTTCTTTCTTAAAAACTTGTTCCCGACCAAGGGTTGGAATAGGCATCGAATAGGGGGGTGGAAACATTCAGCATTTAGACTTCTGTTTTTACAACCGGTAATAGTGTTATCCGGATCCAAATACTATTACTTGACAGGCAGAAATTCTAAATCGGGTCGGGTTTGTGTAGGCTGTAAGGACACAGATGCCAAACTTGCTCACGTTAAGATAAGAAAAAAAAAGGGATTTCATCATAAAGACATCTTCCCATCTGCTATTTTTTTCTAAATACTCCAATCAATTTTCGATTAAAGGAGGGCATTTATGATAATTTACAACTTTCCTTAGTGTGCAGCATAAAACACCACCAGTCCAAGTCCGATGGGAATTTTCAAATCAATGGTCTGCCCACACGTATTCAATGTTGAGTGTGCACTCTCATATGTCTTCTTGTGCGGTCGACAAGTCCAGGCAATATGTCCCTCAAAATTATTTACAAGACCCTTTTGTGTCTCTTTCTGTTTTGACCTTCCCATATGAATCATACAGTAGAACGATGGTCCTGCATGTCCTGACACTGCAAAGGTGAAGTTTCTACCTTAAATTACATATACGTCTATAGAACTGGGGAATAAAAGATTTAGAAGTTGATCCATAAAAAGACGTCCTCTGATCTTGGAATAGGTATTTCAACTAGGGGGGAAGATATGACTAACTCAAGAAGACAGCATGTCCTCGCTCTCCTGCTGCAACTTATACACGAAAATACTTGTCGGGTATTGAAGAGGGATAATCTCATCAAAGCCAGGAATTCCCCATCTTCATATGAGGTGCCCTTACTTTGTTGTACATGCTTGTCACTACTCTTTCC
The DNA here is from genome assembly GCA_014218235.1 of Colocasia esculenta. Classification (NCBI taxonomy): domain Eukaryota; kingdom Viridiplantae; phylum Streptophyta; class Magnoliopsida; order Alismatales; family Araceae; genus Colocasia; species Colocasia esculenta. Next base: position 105,554,849 of record CM024754.1, on the reverse strand, counting down.
CACTTGTATACCTCGCAATACCAGTCATCTGCTCATGAAGATCTTGGAAAGAACTTATCAGCATCAAAAGGCTGATTATTGAAATCTGATCTTGGATAGTTTACACTCGTTCCGTTATGCATGGGAGCAAATGCTGCACGGGTGAAAGTATTATTAGATCTACGAAAAGTATAGGAATTCCTAAATTATATTGGATGACACGAACCATGAGCAAGTTTAAGTTTAAAAGAAAAAACTTGAAAGAGATTATTACCACCGACAGAAGAAAAATGAAGCACATTAACCCAATGAACTTAAATAAAAATTGTGAAAACACAAATGTCAAATGTAATCACAGAAAAAGCATTAACCGGCAAAACAAGATATAACATTCCAACGGAATCAGCATCAACGATGCTCCACTTACAGTCAGTCAGTCAGTCAATGATAACAGTGGTGGTACGATCCACAAGAAGGAGCCGAGGGCCCATCTCCTCTCTCCTTCAAGTAGAAATTTGAAAGAGATTTATCATATTGAGCCAAGGAAATGAATTCAGGGTTCCAACACCCATTGGAGACCAAAGAAGGCAGGGGCTGGTTTGGTGGTTCCTGCTAGGCCGGGTTTTCCTTCTGGAAGGTGGTCAAAGACCATAAGTCATTGATAAGAAATTAGTATATTGCGCTGAGGTACAGATATTACCAAGTTACTAGCCACACTAAATACAGAACCTCTAGTGAAAAGTAAAGTAAAAAAAAAAAAAAACTACAAGATCTCATTAAAAGAGAAAAAGACAAAGTTGCAAGGCTTATCTGATTAAAGACCACGGGAAAGGTTTTTGCACACAGGGTGACGCTCACAACCCACATGCAAGACTTGCCAATCTCTAATGACCATTAAGCCTACCTTACACAGTATACACGAAGCCTTATGGCAACTCTTTCATTCTCTCCTCCATAGCCCACAAGTCACAACGATGCTGAACCAGAAGCGCACATTTCTGTATACGACTACATAGGTTGGGGTGTGTGAATTTTGGGAGAAAAGAAATTCCATACATGGTTTGCAGAATCAGCTAATCCTGGTACTGTTATGCTAATTCGAATTGCGATCATTCAATGCTAATCTAATGCCAGAGGGGAAATCTCATCCCTCTTTAAAAAATTAAAGAAATAATATCAACTGGAATATGCTGAATTGGTCAGAAATCAACTGATCCCAGGCTGATTCTGAGCTGATCTCCATCTGCATCAGACTGGGCATGGTGATCACAGTGTCTGCTCCAATTTTGCAATCCTTTATTCCAGACAGCCACACAGGTCCTACCACTGAACCTGAAGGAACCTGCGAAAATGACTGCAAACATTCCTCACCCATAGTGAAGAGGTGATGCACGTCCTCAGGAACTGAGCAACACAAAACACATTTAATTATTTTGTGCTTTTTCTTGTCTCCCTTTTTTTCACAAGTATTTTTTAAGGTAACACAGCATGCTTATAATTCATTAATGAAGGAAATAACATAAAATTATATTTTTTCTTGTCTCCCTTTTTTTCACAAGTATTTTTTAAGGTAACACAGCATGCTTATAATTCATTAATGAAGGAAATAACATAAAATTATATTGAAAATAGACAAAGGAAAAAGAGGAAAGCAAAGACGAGAAAAAAGGGGAAGACAAGTGACATCAAATAAAAACAATCATTCTGCAGACTGCAGAATGATCATCAGAACAATAAACTTTCTCCTATCTACAAGGAGGGACAATACCTCCAACACAGACAGAGTTTTGTTGTCAAACTTACACCAATTAGAAGCCCATTTGATAACTCTCTTGGAATATCAATGGATGAACTAAAATCCTTTCTGAATTTCCTCTCATTTCTCAGCTTCCAAACAACCCAAAGAAGTGCTGCAAGGATTTGAATCCAGTCCCTCATGTCAAAGTTTCTAGCTCTGGTAGCAATCCAAAACTGCAGCATACCATGAATATCTTCCGGTAAAGAACCACTGATAAGAGAACGCTAGGATACTATTGCCATGTCACCCTTGTAATGCATGGTTCCAAAAGAAATGATTTGTTGTCTCCTAAAAAATTCCATAAAAATAAACATTTATAATCAGCAATATCAAGGAAAGACTTAATCCTATTCCTGTCAGCTCTTGATAATTAATTGTGCATTAGTTTATAAGAAAACCTGAATCTTATATGGCAGCCCCTTACGACATTCCAGATTACTCCACACCCTGATACCACTGTCATGCGGCAAAGTAGTGAAAGACTTGACTGAAAAATTCTTATTCTGCTCTCATCTTCATCTCCTTTCATCACATACAGAGGTCATCTTTTAAACTGATTTAAACAGTAAATGTGCAAATTCTACCAGCTCTTGATCTGTCAGATTTATTTTTGTTAAAGACCCAATTCTAACCCAAAAACTAAGCATTAAGTTGAGGGAATCCTCTACATATATAGAGGTAAAATTCCCATAGATTTCTAATATGAGACTAAACCACAACACCCCCCTTGCGCCGAACCAACCGGTTCGGGGCACAACACAGATAGGAACAAATGTCCACATATGAAGAGATGATCCAATGGGTAAACTTGCTCTAATACTATGTTTTTTTAAAGTGGTAGTACTACTAGTATATTAAAGAAAAAGAATGTACAAGTATAGATAGTGTACATCAAAAGACAACCCCTATGCAATAGAAAGCCACACTATGGTCAGGTGAAAACATCTAAACCCCCAACAAAACAAAAAGAGAGGAAGTAGAGGAATCCACATTACAAATTGTGGCTGCCCATTTCCTTTCTTTAACACAAATAGCATGAAAAATAGCTGCCCCATCTCTAGATCCCCTTCTAAAGATCTGACTGTTCCTCTCTCCCCCACATAGCATCCACAAAGTGGCATGCAGGATGAGCCACCACACTGTCCTATCTCCTCTATAAAGCCACCGTCTCTCCCAAAGCAAAAGCAACTGTTGGGCATCCCTATGCTGGCGGATGTCAATACGGGTCTTCCGCACAACCTCCCTCTACACCCCGAGAGTAGGAACATCCTACAAATAAGTGGTCAAGGGTCTCGTCACCCTCCCTACAAAGCACACAAATAGGTTGCATATGTGGAATGCAACGACACAGCCGTGGAATGCAAAATCGTCCGATCCGCATCGAAATTGGCGGATTCGGATCGGAATCGGGGGGTCTCGAACTCTCGATCCGACTTAGGGGTAGGAAAGGGGATCGGAGTGGATCGGCCAGAATCGTCCCCAATTGAACTGGATCGGCCAATCCCGACTGATCCAGGATGGTTCCGACTGATCCATTCCCGCATTCCTTTTTTTTAAGGAGACGGCACACAAGCCCCAAATGTAATCCTAATTAGGGTTTAAAAATAGGGATTTTACCTAATTAATGTAATTAGAGTGCAAAATACTCAATTGCATTGGTTGGAGTTTGATTGCCCCCTCAATTGTATTATTTGACTGTCATTACATAGAAGCCCCAAATTTAACCCTAATTAGTATTTAAAATTTGGGGATTTTGTATAATTAATGTAATTAGAGTGCAATTAAGCATTCCAAACACTCAATTTCATTCATTGGAGTTTGATTGTCCCCTCAATTGCATTATTTGACAGTCATTACATAAAAACACCAAATTTAACCTAAAAATTTGGGGATTTTGTATCTTAATGTAATTAGAGTGCAATTAAGTGTTTGCATTATTTGAGTGTCATTACATAAAAACAACAAATCTAACCCTAATTATGGTTTAAAATTTGGGGATTTTGTCTAAACTCATGAATTTTTTCACTTTTAATTGAAAAGAAACTAGAAAGTGACAATTCTCATGACTTTGAGTGATGATAGTTTAGGTTTGACCAAATCCTGAGAGGTCTCAAGCAGACTAAGTGTTGTCAGTAGAAGAGTGGCTCCCTTGGAGAAGTCATATGCACGTTTGACTTTTTTTATCGGACTTTGGATTTTTAGTGTTCCATATAGTTTATTTAAATTATCAAATTTTTAGATAGGCCAAATTATAAGAGATTAGAAAGTTAGCATTTCGTTAAAATCACCGAAATCGCAATTTTCTTCTTCGATGGGAGAGTTGACTTTTTATTGGTAAGAGATATGATTTTGTTGATATTTTTATTAGATTCAAATGGGGGGTACTTCCTTATTTACCTGAACATCATTTAAGTAAATATTTAAGTAAATAAAACTACAAATATAATATTTACTTAAATGATGTTCAGGTAAATAAGGTATCATAATTATCGTTGCTCTGTATTGTAATATGAACATATGTGCAACTAGACTATGGATATACCCAAAATGTTCTATTATTATATGTTTTTTAAGAATTTTTCCTAATTTTTCCGTGACTTTTCCTCATTTTTTGCAATTTTTTATCATTTTTTAAGTTGGTCGATCCTGGATCGGCCAGACTCCAATGGAGTCAGGTGGATCCTCCGATCCGACCTGACTCGGGTCAGGGTCGGCTGGGTCCGACCCAACACCCCGACCCAACTATGCCATTCATGTAGCTAATCCTCAAATAAACTTGTCATTTCAAAATCTCAGTCATTTAAATCAAAAGAAATCTACAAAACATCATTTTAACCTGACAAACTTTTATCGTTTTAAAAAGACTATAGCTAGCTTTGCGTGCCGAATGAACGTCCATTCCATTTAACGCGTATCAGCTCTTGTACAATTTAGGATATGTACCATCTCTAGAATAGAAATGATTCATAAATGCCTTACCTAACATTCCTTTTGTTCATTGTATAAAAGCTAAAGCCAAGATATCCTCCTAGAAAAGAAGGCATCGCTTTGCACATTTTTGTACATGCAGGTATTTATTGCAACTTGCTACAAGAGCATGCAAGCTAACTTCTTTCAGCAAACTAGTTGATCGTTACACAGAAGAAAGAAGACGTTACACTCCAAGAAGACTCTCAGTTAGGCGTCTATATTCAAACGGTTAGTAAATGAAGAAGCTCTGAAGGCTCTATATAAAGAAGTCGAAGCCTTTTGAACGAATAAAAAAAGACGTACATAGAAGTGAAAAGAAAAAGGAAACACGACATCATCTCTCTTGTTTGTACGCTCAAGTCTTCTAGCTCTCAAGTCTTCTTCGCTGTGTGGACAAACTTCAAAGAGCCGATTAACTAGTCCACTTTGAATTAGAGAGAGAAGAGTGTATCTTGCTCATATTCTTATATCTCTTCTTTGTCTGTGTTTGCTCATTCCTGAGCAACACCTGTGTAGCATCTACAACTTGTATAACCTGCAAAGGGTTTGTACCCTGTGTGTAGTTCCCCTTTTGAAGAAGGGAATGTCTACTTGGGTAGGCAGGTTGGTTACCCCTCTATAACGGGAAGGCTTGTTTGAGAGTAAGTGTTGTATGCCCCTTGGCGAAGGGAAGACCAAGTGTATTGGGTGTTCTAGTAGAAAATCCCAAGAGATTGCTTGAGGACTGGACGTAGTACTCCTGTGGATAAATCGCTTGTCTCTTGTGTGTGTTCGCTTCCGCTCACTTATATCTCTCTCACACACTACATTAACTTCTAACTATGATTTTAGTGGTCTTAAGTTATTTGCATTTCAGATCCTATAAATCATTGCAAAAGAGGTGCAAGAATGTCTTATTCACCCCCCTCTAAGACATCTTCATTCCATTTAGATCCAACATTAACCATCGCGTATAATGATTACTAGCATCGCATTGCGCTGGGAACAAAGTTCATGAATGGTTGATATATCCATGAAATTGCTCGTTTACAAGTGCTTGGTCACACTACACGCTTGAATTGCTCAATTTATGGAAAGTTCATGATTGATATTTGTGATCTATTGAAAGTATATTCTTGTTATCTTGAAATGGCCAACTCATGTTCTAGCTTATTGGAATAATCTAGTGATATTCTTGCTATCTTGAAATGAACTTTATTTGACAACCTTGCTTGCACACCCATTTTTGAATCTAAATACACTCTCTTGCTAGCTATATTTTATCAGCTTTATCTTACATTACATTTTATCTTGTTATACTCGTGCCTTCGTGAGTAAGATGTTAAACACTTATATTTTACTAAAGATGTAATTCCTACTGGGCGAATGTGCTCATACCTATTTCTTAACATTTTAGGTCACACTGATGTGGACGAGGACAATCCAACTAGCGATGGGAATGCGTTCGAGTGATAAGCGTGGCAACTACTTTGCTTTCTTTCTAAGTGCTAAGTTGATGTAGTAAGTAGTGAGGGAAAATTTTCTATATTTTTCCTTTATTTTGAGTCTTCATGTCAGCCGACATTATGGAGTTGTAATAGACAAATTATGAACATTTGCAATAAAGTTAAGTTGTTAGTGAATTTGAATGGTATATTAATTTATGTCTATGGTGTTATTGAATGTGTGTTACATAGAGACTTATTTGTCGACTGTTCACATCTCAACATCCTTCTGCTATTATAATTGGGACGTGGCATCCAAAGACTCAATTGCATTGATTGAAGTTTGATTGTTCCCTCAAATGCACATCTAGTTACATTTATACCTTATCCAGGAATATGGTAGATGGACATCTGGAGCAAGAGATGAAGCAATAGGCCATTAATCCTCGTTGGGAGGCAAAAGAGGGTGAAATGCAATTATTGTAATAAAGAGATTGACGATATGGACTTTCTTATCCACCTATATTTCATCCCCCACCCTACCATATTTAGATATCAGTACTAATACCGAGATAGGGTACTTTGGTCATATTCAGACTATTAGGTATGGTAGTTTCTTCCCTCCAACATAATCAGGAGAAAATTCAAGCCAACAAATAACGACACTTCAAGCCATCCAAAAGATATTCCAAGACCTTGCCAATTCCTTGTTTGGCTGTGGATATACCGAGTATGTACAGTCAGACTATGGGACACCTGCTTAGAATTACAAGCCTGATACTGAAGGGTCTCAAATTGGACCTTAGAAAGATATTTTACTTATTTCATGTCTCAAATGTTATGAGCATAATTATTAGTGTCTTTCATTGGATTGAATTTCATTCTGTTTATATTGAACAAAAATTTGTATGTTTTTTCTAACTTTTGTGTCATTTATCTATTTTCCCCTTGATTTTTCCTTATTTTTTATGATTTTTTAAAATGTAATTGATTCGAATTGGCCAGATTACAAGCAGATCGGCCAAGTTGGCCGATCCGATCCAATTTGGATCAAGATTGGCAGGGTCCGATCCTGAACCCCGATCCGATCTCGCATTCCATGGACACAGCCTATCCCAAGTGGGAATTCTCCCATACGAGATCTCTAAATCAAGATCTTCACCTTCAACGAGCTTCTAGGACTCCACACCTGATGATGAAATCTATGTCGAAGCCCTCCATCTGCAATGACTCTGTATGCTGATCTGACGGAAAGAAACCTCCTTTCTCCCACCTCAACACCCATCTATCCTTTGAATCAAATGAGCGGACGGGTTTGAGAAGGGACAGAAGATCTTGAAGTTGCACCATCTCAGCCTGCGTCAGGTCTCTCCTGAAGGTCGGTGTCGAAGCCCCTCCCGAAAGGATGGAGTTGAAAGCCTAAGAGACAGAGCCCAAGGGATCTACCAATATACGAAACAGGCTAGGGAAAAGTGACTGTAAGGAGAAATCCCCGCACCACCTATCCTTTCAGAAGTGAGCTATGTTCACTTTATCAAGACTCGGACCCCCGACCAGAGAACTTCCCAGCACAAAAGGATATCTCGTCAGAGCAGGGAAAAATTGGCAGTAGAAGAAGGGATTTCCAAAAATCTGCTCCTCCCAAAGAACCTCTGTCTGATCAACATAGCCCATAGTCCCCTTCTCCACTCCCTAGCCTCCATAACCACTTGCACAAGCATGCTACATTGAAGTCTTTAATGTTCTTGAGTCTCAAATCACCCTCTTCCTTGCTTACGACCAGCCTACCCCATACAATATAATGCCAACCCCTACATCTCCCCCTGTTGCCATGCTAAAAGAACATACATTGGATGGATTCAATCATCTTCGCCACTATCTTCGGCACCATGAATATCATCATCATCATCATTAGAGCCTTATCCCATTATTTGGGGTCGGCTACATGAATCCTTTTCCGCCAAAGATTTCTATCAAGTGCTATAGTCGTGTTTAAACTCAAGAAGTCCATGTCCTTCCTAATAACATTGCACCATCTCATTTTAGGCCTTCCCCTAACTCTTTTACTGGCATCCACTAAAATTTGATCGCATCTTTTAACCTGTGCCAAGTTAGGACGACGGTACACGTGTCCAAACCACCTAAGTCTATTTTCTCACATTTTCCTATCAATTGGAGCTATCCCCAAATCCTCACGGAAGCGCACATTCCTAATCTTATCTTTTTAGTCTTAGTTAACGTGTTCCTTTCGCACTGCCCAACACTCGGTGCCATATAATAAAGCAGGCCTCACTGCCATTCTATAAAACTTTCTTTTAAGTTTCACTGGTATACGACGATCGCAGAGGACTCCTGATGCACTTCTCCATTTTAGCAAGCCTACCTTAATCCTGTGTACAACATCGTCATATATCTCCCCATTCTCTTGGATGATAGATCTCAAGTATCGAAAGCTACTACTCTTAGAAATATCTTGTCTATCAATTTGAACCATATCTCCCTTTAGCACCCTTTGATTACTATAATTACAATGCATAAACTCAGACTTACTCCTACTAATTTTAAAACCTTTAGACTCCAAAGCATGCCTCCAACTTTTTAGCTTAACATGTAAACCATCAATACTCTCATCAATTAAGACAATATCATCCGCAAATAACATACACAAAGGGATATCATTATGCAAATGCTTTGTTACCTCATCTATAACCAGAGCAAAGAGATACAGACTTAGGGCAAAACCTTGATGTAAACTTATAGTGACCGAAAATTCACAAGTCTCTCCAGCAATAGTTCTCACACTAGTAGTAGCACCATCGTACATATCCTGAATCAAGTCAACATATCCTTGAGAGACTCCCTTCTTTGTTAATGCCCACCAAATCAAGTCTCTCGGTACTCGATCATATGCCTTCTCCAAATCAAGAAAAACCATATATAAATATCTTCTCATCTCTCTATACTTCTCCATTAAATGTCGCAATAAGAAAATAGCTTCTGTAGTAGATCTACTAGGCATAAAACCAAATTGATTTTCTGATACAATAGTCATACATCGCATTCGATTCTCGATTACTCTTTCCCAAAGTTCATAGTGTGACTCATAAACTTAATTCCGCGATAATTATTACAGTTTTGAATATCCCCTTTACTTTTATAGAAAGGAACTACAACACTTTTCCTCCATTCTTCTGGCATTCTCTGTTCCTTCAAAATTTTATTGAAAAGGTTAGTTAACTATTTAATACCAATGTCTCCTAAGCCTTTCCACACTTCAATAGGTATGTCATTCAGTCCTAAGGCCTTGCCCAATTTCATTTTTCTTAAAGCATCACCCACTTCTGACATCTTAATACGCCTGAAATACTGATAATTATCAAATTTTGTTGACTATTGGTTCTCCTCTAAAGAGACATCTTTAAAACAATCTCCATTAAGTAATTTCTGAAAATAATTATACCATCTCTCTTTAACCTCTAGATCCTTAACTAAAATCCTTTGATCTTCATCCTTAATGCAACGAACATGATCTAGATCTCTACTCTTCCTTTCTCTTAATTTAGCAAGTTTAAATATATCTGTTTCTCCCTCTCGAGTTCCTAATTTATTATATAATTCTTCAAATACCTTGGACTTAGCTTCACTAACTATTCTTTTAGCCATCTTTTTAGTTATTTTATAAGCTTCTAAAGTTTGATTATTCTTGTTGGTTTGCCAAGCCTTAAAACAATCTCTTTTAGCTCTAATGGTATTTTGAATTTCCTCACTCCACCACCAAGTCTCTCTTTCTACATTCCTTTTACCTTTAGATTGACCTAAGAGTTGATTTGCTACATTCTTTATACAATTTGTGACATTATTCCACATTACATTAACTTCTTGATCTAAATTCCAAATACTTTCTTTTACTAGATGATTTTTAAATGTTTCCAAAATTTTTACTTTTCAAATTCCACCACTTAATCTTAGAATAATTATTTATGATGGTTTTTCTTTTAAATTTTGGAACACGAGCATCTATTACTAGTAACCTATGTTGTGGGGCTAAACTCTCTCTAGGAATAACTTTGCAATCTTTACACAAAATTCTATCAGCCTTTCTAATAAGAAAATAATCAATTTGGCTCCTATGTGTTCCACTCTTATATGTTATTAGGTGTTCGTCTTTCTTCTTGAAGAAGGTGTTGGCAATTACTAAATCATAAGTCATATCAAACTCAAGAATACTAGTACCCATGTCATTTCTCTCGCCAAAACCAAATCCTCCATGAATCCTCTCATATCCTCTATTACTTTCACCCACATGACCATTAAGATCCCCACCAATAAAAATTTTCTCTTCACTAGGGATATTTTGGATCAAACTATCAATAGCCTCCCAAAATTGCTTTTTAATGCCCTCTTCTAAACCCACTTGTGGTGCATATGCGCTAACTACATTCAAAGTAACCTCACCTATGATAAGTTTTATTAAGATAAGTCTATCCCCCAGTCTATTAACTTCTACAACTTTCTCTTTTAAGTCTTTATCTATTATTATGGCCACACCATTTCTAGAGTTACTAGTTCTTGTATACCAAATTTTATAACCATCAATATCTTTAGCTTTAGATCCTTTCCACCTAGTTTCTTGTAGACAAGCTATGCTAACCCTTCTATCCCTCATTAACTTGACCAACTCTAAACTCTTACCCGTTAAAGTTCCTATATTCCAAGTAGCTAGACGGATCCTATGTTTTTGGACTAACTTCTTTACCCGTGTTCGTCCAACCCCACACGGGAACCATTGCCTATTTGACACCGCAATCGGGCGCCATCGCAGTGCGTCGCTTATGGGGAATGCCCTAGCTAGCCCTTGCTCACTTATCATTCCATCCGGGTTCCGATGAAACGCGTCGCTTCCGAGGGACACCCTAGCATTAGCACAAATATTTCGGCACCATGAATATGGAAAGGAAATATGTGAGCAGACTATCCAGCACCAGACTGCACAATATAAGCCTACCTCCAAAGGCTAACGCTCTCGCCATCCATCCTGCCAGCCTAGACTCAAATCTCTGGATGATGGGCTACTAATCTGCACATATAAGAGTACGTACAGTAAGAGACAACTCCATGAAGGGTATTGGGAACTTGACAATCTTACAACCCAAGAAGTTGCCGCCCTCTCTAAAGTCCTATCCTCCAAATTCACACCTACCAGAAGGCTCTTATTGATGTTGACTTTAAGACCTGTCACCTCCTCCAGCAGCTCTAATGGAAGCCTTGCCATGGACGATAGCTACTTACCTCAACAAGGAACATAATAGTATCATCCACATGCTACAAGTGGGAGATGGACATTCCCCTACAAGCACCTAGAAATCCTCTGATCAAGCCCTGTCGAACGCGGAAATTTTCATTTTTGGTTTATTTTATATGATGTTTGAGTTTGATTTGATTTTTATTTATTTCTTTTGCCTTACGGGGCATGCCAGCCTATCTAACAGACAGAAGATTAAAATCCGCGCAATGCGGAGAGAAATTTGATGTCCATGGAATGGACAAGTGCGCCACTTTTATCTTTGAACTTTATTGGTTCTGCGATTTTTATTCATCAAGCGATTAGGGTAGCGTGTGCTGGACCCCTGTCTCCATCAATCAGAATCGATGTTTTGTTTACATCGGATTAAAAGCCCTTGATGTTATTTTTACATCAGTTTTAACCCGAATACCATTGATAGCAAAGTCGAGGAATTATGCATTTTCTAGAAAATTGTAACACGATGTTTTCCTTATTTTATCGGACAAAATAGATTTTGATTTGGGAGAACGAATTTGTTCCTTTGAAAAAGGGATTTCATTTTTGAAAAGAAGAATATTTATTTTGGGAAAAGGGTTTCATTTTGAAAAGAAGTATGGATTTCTTTATGGGGATTTGAAATATAATTTGAGAGGTGTGCGGGTGTATACCCGTGAGTTCATTTGATATTTGAATAAATTGATTTGCTTTAGAGATGAAAAGGATTTTATTTTTGAAAAGGAGTATGAGTTCCCTTTTGAGGATTTGATATATGATTTGGAAAATGAACGGGTGTATGCCCGTGAATTTATTTGGGATTTGAGTGTATTGTGAATTTTGACAGCGCTTCCGCTTAGGCAGAGTTATCGTGCAGATATATGAGTATGAACTTGATGGACATGATTGTATTGACTTTTAGGGGAGAGTCCCTGTATGGACAGGGTGTCCCCATGAAATGAGCACATATGTACATATACATTTATGAACATATGGATATGTTTTTGGGCAGAACCCCTGCTTGGGCAGAGTTTCCTTTAAAAGACATTCACATGAACATATTTTTGTGAACATATGGATATTTTTGTGAACATACTGGTGCTTTTTCTATCCACTTTGTATCCAGTGTAGTCAGCATCAGAATACTCAATTAATTCAATATTGCATGATCTAGGATACCATAAACCTAACTCACTTATATGTCCTAAGTATCTAAAGATTCTTTTAACTGAAGTTAATTGAGATTCTTTAAGATCTGCATGGTATCTAGCACGCACGCATGCATACACTAAATAATATATCTAGTCTACTGGCAGTTAGATAGAGAAGAGATCCAATCATACCTCTATAAGTCTTTTGATCCATTTTCTTACCTTGGGAATCATTGTCCAGTCTTGTTGACGTGCTCATTGGAGTAGACAATACATTGGCATTTTCAAACCCAAATTTTTTTAGTAGATCTTTAATGTATTTGGTTTGACTAATGTGGGTTCCTTCCTTACATTGTTTGATTTGTAGTACAAGGAAGTAGTTGAGCTCCCCCATCATATTTATTTCGAACTCTCCCTGCATTAACTTTTCAAAATACTTGCAAAGAGATTCATCAGTAGCTCCAAAAATAATGTCATCAACATAAATTTGCACAATCAAGATGTTTTGTGAACAAGAGTTAATAAATAGAGTGCTATCTACTTTGTCTCTAACAAAACTATGGTTTAGAAGAAATGCACTTAGTCTTTCATACCAAGCTTTAGAGCTTGTTTCAGACCATACAGCATCTTATGCAATTTGAAAACATAATTTGGAAAATCAATATCATCAAAGCCAGTAAGTTGTTCTACATATACTTCTTCTTTGATAACACCATTCAGAAAAATAGATTTTACATCCATTTGAAAAAGTTTTATGTTTAAGGCAGATGCAAATGCATATGCAAACAAGATTCTAATTGCCTCAAGTCTGGCCACTGGTGCATAGGTTTCATCATAATATATGTCTTCCTCTTGGGAATAGTCTTAAGCTACCAATCTGGCCTTGTTTTTAGTAATGGCACCAAATTCATCTATCTTGTTTCTAAACACCCATTTGGTGCCTATCACTGGATGGTCTGAGAATAAAGAACCAAACTTGATTTCTCTTGAACTGATTTAGTTCATCTTGTATGGTTAAGATATAAGATTCAACAGTCAGAGCTTCATTGACTATCCTAGACTCGATTTGAGACAAAGACTAGATAGTCACAAAGAATTATATTACCTCTTATTCTTACCCCTTCATTTGGATCTCCTATGATGTCTTCCTTTGGATGATCCTTCTGATATCACTACATCTTTAGAAGATCCTCATGATTTGGTTCTTATTGTTGCAACTTCCAAGGGTGGAGCCTCATCATCCTTGAGGGAGACACCTTTTATATTTTCTGATAGATCCTTTGTACATTCATCATCACTATCAATTTCTTTTCTCAAGGAAAGTTTAGATTCATCAAACTGTACATGGGCTGTATGTTCAATTAGTAAAGTTTTTCTATTGAAAACTCTATAATCTCTAGGTTTGGAAATATAACCAAGAAAAATACATTCGTCTGATTTTGCATCTAACTTACCAATATTTGACTTACCATTATTGAGGATGTAGCACTTGCATCCAAATAGTTTGAGGTGGCTGACCTTTGGCTTCTTGCCTTTATACAACTCATATGTTGTCTTCCTGATGATGGGTCTGATCATGGCTCTATTAATTACGTAGCATGCAGTGTTGATAGTTTCTGTCCAAAAATATCTTGACAAATTATATTCTGACAGCATTGTCCTTACCATATCCAACAAAGTCCTATTCTTCCTTTCAGCAATTCCATTATGTTGGGGTGTCCTTGGTCCTGAAAAGTTGTGTTCAATTCCTTAATCTTCACAGAAGGTAATTAACTTTTCGTTTTGAAATTCTCCACCATGATCAGATCTCAATGCAATGGTACTAAACCTTTGGTCCTTTTGTACTACTTTATTGAACTTTACAAAGTCTTCGAAAGTTTTATCCTTATTCATCAAGAAGAAAACCCAAGTGAATCTTGAGAAATCATCTGCTATTACAAATCCAAAGTTCTTACCACCCAAGCTAGTTGCTCTCATTGGTCTAAATAGATCCATGTGGAGCAATTATAAAGGCTTGGTAGTGGTGACACAAGTCTTTGACTTGAATGAAGATCTGGCTTATTTCCCTTTTGTACAAGGTCCAGAAACCTTATCAACTTTTGTATTTATTCTTGATAGGCCTTCTACTAGATCATATTTGATTAACTTCTTGATCACATCTAAGCTAGCATGACCTAGTCTTCTGTGCCATAGATCTACATCAGTGTTTTGGTTTGTAATTAGACATACATCTTGAACCTTGGGATCTTCCAAGTGCAGCACATAGAGATTCTTTTCTCTGTGTGTTTCGAACATTATCTCTTCATCTTTGATAATCAAACACTTGGACTCTCTGAATTTGACTTGATGTCCCTTGTCGCGCAAGGCTAATGCCTATCAAATTGTGTTTTAATTCTTTGACGTATAGTACTTCTTCAATTGGGTTTTTCATCTTGCTGCCCACAGTGCCACATCCAACAACAGCTCCTTTCCTATTATCTCCATATATGACTATACCTTCTTCTGGCCTAATTATTGTGAATAGGCTTCGATCCCCTGTTATGTGCCTAGAGCATCCATTATCCAGTAACCACTTGGACGCCCGAAGGCTCTTCTGCAAAAGAATCATTTAGGTCAGTTAGTACCATGGTTTGTCATGGCGAATTGGATCGGGCCGATTCGCCCGAATCAGAGCGGATCAAGGGAAACCCGATTCGCGATTCGCCTGATTTGGTCCGATTCGCATATATAATAATGAATATATTACATATATATGTATATGTAAGACATATATGCATGCATATATGTAACATATGCATGTCAAATATGAGAATGGGCTGAGGGATTCACATGGTATGACATGGAACTCATACCTTATTTACATTCCATATCATTTAAGTAAATGAAACAATTTGTTGTTTCATTTACTTAAGATATTACATGTAAATAAAGAAGTACCCCCTATTTGAATCTAATAAAAATATCAAAAAAAATCATATCTCTTACCAATAAAAAGTCAACTCTCCCATCGAATAAGAAAATCACGATTTCGGTGATTTTAGCGAAACACTAACTTTTAATCTCTCATAATTTGGTCTATCGAAAATTTGATAATTCAAATAACTATATGGAACACTAAAAATCCAATGTCCAGTAAAAAAAGTCAAACGTGTAGTGACTTCTCCAAGGGAGCCGCTCTCTTACTGAAAAAGTGTTGATAGGCACGTTTTTTTTTTTTAGGAGAGCGGCTCCCTTGGAGAAGTCACATGCACGTTTGACTTTTTTTACCAAACTTTGGATTTTTAGTGTTCCATATGGTTTATTTGAAATTTGAATTATCAAATTTTTAGATAGGCCAAATTATGAGAGATTAGAAAGTTAGCATTTCGCTAAAATCATCGAAATCACGATTTTCTTCTTCGATTGGAGAGTTGACTTTTTATTGGTAAGAAATATGATTTTTTTGATATTTTTATTAGATTCAAATGGGGGGTACTTCTTTATTTATATGTAATATCTTAAGTAAATGAAAAATGATATTCAAGTAAATAAGTATGGAGAGAAAACTGTGTTCCCTTATGGGTAACACACACACACACACACACACATATATATATATATATATATATATATAATATATCGAACCGATTTAGTCTGATTCCATGCGAATTGAATCGAATTAGGGAGAACCCGATTCGGTCCAAATCGCTGATCCAGCAAACCTTAGTTAGTACTATGATGCTTATACTTGGGAATCCATCTTTGTTCTTAGTTGCACATGATTTAAGAGTGACCTAGTTTATTGCAATGAGTGCAACAAAGAATATTAACTACACATAAATCCCTTTTGTTTGGTTTTCTTTGATTTTTATTTCCGTAGTATCCTTTGGATACAAACTTTGGCATAGGATATCTTTCAGGATATATTACAGTTTCTTCATGTTCAGGTGGTGTATAACCTACGTCATATTTCTTCCTTCCACGTCTTCTAGCTCCTTTTAGGATTAGAGATGATTTGTTATTGGTGAGTTTATCTAAGGTGGAATTTAAGTATTTATTGTCTTTTTATTAGAGTCTTTATTTCATCCTTTAGTTCTTTTATAATACTATTGTTTTCTTGTTGTTCTAATTTGCTATTTTTCATTTTTAAATCTTCACATAATAAATTGTTTTTTTTATTTTAATTCTATAATTTATTTCAAATTGCTCAATTTCAGACTTTAAATCACAATTCGTGTTTTATTCTTTAATGATTTAGTTGTTTAGAAACAATTCTATATTTTTCATATAATTCATTAAAAGCTCCTTCTAGATCATCATTTTCTGAATCTGAACATGAATCATATGAAGTGTCAGAAGTTACCTTATCATCCAGATTTGCCATGAAGGCAAGATGTGCCTTTTCTTCTTCTTCTTCGCTTGAGCTTGATTCATCAGACAAGTCTTCCTCCTCATTGTTCCATGTGGCTGCCATGGCTTTCTTCTAGTATTTCTTGAACCTCTTGAAAAAGTCTTTCTTTGTGTGCTCTTTCGTCTTGAGATTTGGACAATCTACCTTCAGATGGCCTGGCTACTTGCATTCGTAGCAAATAGGCACTTGTCTTTTACTCACTTTATCTTTCTTGAAGAACTTTCTGCCTGATTTAAACTTCTTCTTCGCAAGGATTCTCTAAAGTCTTCTAGATAGCAAAGCTTCTTCATCACTATCAACTTCACTGCTTTCAGTTTTAGTGGCCTCATCTGTGCTTTTTTCTTCTGTCTTGAGTGCATTGGTTATTTTCTTATTGGTCGAGCTTTCTCCTAATCTTTCTATGTTTATCTCATGAGCCATAAATGACTCGATGAACTTTTCAAGAGACAGAGACAGGACATCATTCGTTTTCTCTATAGCTGTGACTTTGGGATTCCATTGAGTTGGCAAATATCTCAATATTTTCCTCACCATATCTCTTGTATTATAATTCTTCCTAAGTCCAGCCAGATCGTTTATGATGTTTGTGAAACGGTTGTACATCTGCGCGATTAATTCTCCTGACTGCAGTTGAAACTTTTCATATTGCGCCACCAGTATATCTATCCTTATTTCCTTGACTTTATCTGTTCTTTCGTAAGTAAGCTTCAGTTTATCCTACATCTCCTTAGCAAATTTGCAGGCAGAGATTCTGTTAAGCTCCTTCTTGGTTAAGGAACAACATAGTATGCTCTTGGCTTTGCTATTTTGAGACAGTAATTTTTTGTCGTTGTCTGTTGTTGAACCCTGAAAAGTTCATGGTGTTCGTGCCCGAGGTTATTTATATATCCAACAGTTACTTAGGTAATGTTGGGTCCAATTCCCTTTCAAAAGAAGAAAGGAAATTTATTCATCAAATCGGCATCAAATCCCTCCAGTGAAGCAGAAGTTCAAAAAAGAACAGCACTTCGAAGAGGATACGTCGCGGAAGAAATTCGGTAGTACAAGGTCAATAAGACCAAAGAATAGTACAAAGAACACGTGCAGCAAGAAGCTCCAAGCATTTGCAAATTCAACCCTTCGCCGAGAAATCTCCAAGGGACAAAGCTCCAACAGCATCAACATCCCCCTAAGGGGCCATGGAAGGCCTATTTATAGGCAAAACCCCCATGTAAAACCGATGGGACTTCCCATCGGTTAAGGGGTTTAAACCCCCAACTGATGGAGCCTTCCATCGGTTAAGGGGAGTCCCCTTAACCGATGGAAGCCATCCATCGGTCAAGGAGGTTCCTAGTGTACTTCCATCGGTTGGGGGAAAAAAAAACCCTAACCGATGGAACACTTCCATCGGTTGGCGGATTCCTCCCCCAATCGATGGAGCCTTCCATCAGTTAGGGGAGATACCCCTTTAACCGATGGATCCTTCCATCGATTAAGGGGAGTCCCCTTAACCGATGGAAGCCTTCCATCGATCAAGGGGGTTCCCCCAACCGATGGAGCTCTTCCATCGGTTAGGGGGAATGGTACCTTCCATCGGTTGGGGGAAAAAAACCCCTAACCGATGGAACACTTCCATCGGTTGGGGAATTCCTCCCCCAACCGATGGAGCCTTCCATCAGTTAGGGGAGATACCCCTTAATCGATGGAAGGGTTCCATCGGTCAAGCCCAACCGATGGAACCTTCCATCGGTTAGGCCATCCCATCCCCCCTCCTTCCATCAAATGTAAAGGGGCTGAAACCCATATAAATACCTATGGATCCCTTGGCTAAAGCATCTTTTGGCTAAAGCCTCCTTTGCTTAATCCTTGGCTTGATCCCCTTGCTTGCCCCTTTTCTTTTTGAATCCCTCAATTCCAAAGAAATCTGAAGAAAAGAAGGCTCTCCCACAAGGAAATTTTAGCTTGCTCATAAAGGTTCCTCCGCTCAGTGTGAAGGCATTCGTCCTCGGCAAGGAAAAGAGAGGTCGTCTCCCTCCGGCTACGGAATCTCCTTAATCTCCCCTTCATGTCGAGTCGTCTCCCTCCGACTATACGTGAGTCGATCAGCGAGATTGTGTTATTTGTGTTGTCCTTCTGCTACACGTACATTATTCATATGTTGTTTTGAGGAGTTTCCCTGCTGAGCCTATGACTTTATGAGACTCACACCATTACACCCCCCCCCCCTTTCAGTACTTTAACGAGCATGATTTCTTGGAGGCGAACCTGTATCACTAGCAGTAATGTAAGCTTTTGCTCCTGTTGTACATCTCAGGGTATGTCCTAAGCAGTTGTACTTTCTTTTAGATATATATTAATATATTAGGACAATGTAATTCTATGAATGTGTATAAGATCATGTACTTATCATGCATCTTTATACCAGTGTGTTTGTCATTTATATTCTTACTGGACACGTGTGTGTGATATCCCTTACGATATTTCATTCCGTTCACGAGAAGTAGATCTGGATATAGAGTCTTTTTGGACGTAAGTACCCATGAATGCTATACATAATCTCCTCATTCACATAGAAGAAGAGGTCCCCTATCTTAATGCTAGAGATGGAGTTGACCCTCCTCCTGAATGCTATCAACTGGAAATATGTCAAACTCCTGTCTCCCTTCTTGATCCATTTGTCTCTGAACCTTCGTCTCCAATATATCTCCTCTCTATAAAGAATTTCCTCATACTGCCCCTACAAAGAATCCCTAAGAAATCTATCCTCCTCATCTAACAACCCTACCTTCTCTAAATTGTCAAGGCCCTCTATGTGGTGCAGAGTACTATCCTTCGCTGCCCTCCGGTAAAGATTTACCTGCACCCTATTCCTTCAGCACCCGAGCCGTATATCTCAATTTTCTTACTAGAGAAGCCAGTGTAGACCTAGCTGAAGGCTGAGCCCTTCAAGCAGCAGACACCATGTCCATAAAGTCATCCTCTCTGAACTAGAACTTTTCAAGCCTAAAAATGTGGTTCCTGTCATTCAATCGGCTAGTCTTCAGTAAAATGGGATTATGATCAGACACTGATCTAGCTAGAGAAACCACATGTGCATGAGGAAATTGATCCTCCCAATCGATCGAAATAAGAAACTTGTCCAACCTAGAGCCAGAGGCATGAGCTCTCGGATTTAACCACATTAAAGAGGCATTGGCTGTCCCCAAGTCCACCAACACTACCTCCTAGATGAAGTCGGAAAAATTCTCCATATCTCCAATAAAACCCATATTCCTTGTCCTCTCCCACGATGCCACTACTATATTGAAATCTCCACCCATACACCACGGCCTACTTGAAAAAAGGTAATGCTAAGTCAAATCATCCAAAAGCTGACGTTTCTTCTCCCTCAAATGGGGCCCATAGACCCCATTGAAGTCCCAGAAAAGCCATCTTTGACACCCATAAAGTTCACGAAGATAGCCCACTTGGACACCACCTTATCTAGCATCACTTCCTCCACTTCAAAAGGATTCTAGAGGATGAGAATACCCCTTGAATTCCCAACCATAGGGGAGGCAACCCCCGAGGACAAGCTGCCCCACCGATCTCCCTCATAAGGTCATTATTGTCACCCTCCTACTTAGTCTCATGGATACATAAAAAGTCAACCTTACACCTGCTAATGAGCTCCTTCATTACCATTCTTTTTTCAGTAACCCTAACCCCCTCACATTCTAAGAGAGAATCTTCATTGAGAACTATTGTCATCCCTCCCCTCCCTCCTCAACACCTCTACTTCCCTCATCTGCGCCCTCTCTCCCACCCGAAGCTTGTGCGCCACTGTTTGTTGACCTCCTACTCAAGGCAAGGCACCACCATTAGTGCCAACTAGGCCTACTCCTGCAAAGAATCCAACGACAGATCCTCACCGGTCACTGCATTCGGTAGAAGATCAGCCATAACCGGAGAGGAGATAAGAAGTGGAAGTTCCCCTACCACATGGCACAACAAAAGCTACTCTAGGCTGGCGACCCCTGCCTCAACCTCCCAACTAAACTGCAAGCTGTCAAGATCCAGACGAGCTGCCGTCGTCCCCTTGTCCTTCCTGTTGAGGGCCGCACGCAGGAACACCGGCAATCCCTCGGCAGATGATCGGGAGCTCTCTAGACATACACCCTTCGACCACCAATAGAAGACAAGGGCTCGACCAATGGCCAACCACCACTGGGAATTGCAGCAGCCTAGGGCCCTAGGGCATTGCAAAGGAGCTACTATCACGAAGCGAAGATGATTAATACTGGGTCCCTCTAGCCCAATACAACAATCCACGGAGTCCGCCAAGTCAGCAGATAAGTCGTGGCCCACCACACCTCCTAAACCGGCTAGTGAACCCGGTTGGACGGTTGAGAAGAATTAGATCTCCCCTCCAGATCCAGACCTGATGCCGCCAACCAGGTGTTGGTCCAATTGAGCCAAAACCTGATCGACACTGATTGCTAGAATCCGAGTGGCCAAGCAATTCGAATTTTAGCTGCCCGCCTCCTTGTTAACTCCTACCTTCCGACCGAGGGGGTGGGGTTACCCTAGAGCCGGTGGCGGCTTCCCTAGAACCTCCTTCTCCACCACGCACCGGAAGACATAAGAGAGGCCGGCAATCCCCACTTTCACAACCATCAGGACGGCATCTGGGCTAGCCGCCTAGATGATGACGAAGAGCGTCATCCTGGAACTCACTAGAGAAAACCTCAACAATCCCTACTCACCAAAGCTCCATACTAGAAAGTTAACCCCACCCTCATGACAAAGGTAGATGGAGACACCCTCGATGGACACTTTGAACCTTCTCATTAGCAAGTGAGGGAAGGTCCCCAAAGATTTCGGCCAGCGATGGAGACGGAGGATGGACCCACCCACTATGAGGCATGGTTTGTCGGATCACTGATTCGGACTGAACCGAGTTTGTCCTGATTCAATCCGATTCAAACCAATTCGCATGTATATATCTAATATATAGATAGATATATATAATATTATATATGTATATATAATATATATTACATATATATGTATATGTAAGATATATATGCATACATATATGTAACATATGTATGCCAGATATGAGAATGGGCTCAGAGATTCACATGAAATTACATGGAACTCATATCTTATTTACATTTCATATCATTTAAGTCATTTACTTAAATGATACGAAATGTAAATAAGGAAGTACCCCCATTTGAATTCAAAAAAAATATAAAAAAAAATCATATTTCTTACCAATAAAAAGTCAACTCTCACATCGAAGAAGAAAATTGCGATTTTGATAATTCAATCAAAATAATGACTTTATAATCCCTCATTATTTGGTCTATTTAAAAATTTTATAATTCAAAATAACGACCGAGTCAGTAGGAGAGTCACTCCTTTGGAGAAGTCATATGCACGTTTGACTTTTTTCACTGGACTTCGGATTTTAATATTCTATTGGGTTTATTTGAATTATATAATTTTAAATAGACCAAATTATAAGGGATTAGAAAGTCTTTATTTTTATGGAATCACCAAAATCGCGAATTTTTTTTTCGATAAAAGAGTTAACTTTTTATTGGTAAGAGGTATGATTTGTTTTTATATTTTTATTGTATTCAAATGAGGAGTACTTCCTTATTTACATGTAATATCATTTACTTAAATGATATGAAATGTAAATAAGATATGAGTTCCATGTGAATCTCTAAGCTCATTCACATATCTAGCATACATATGTTACATATATGCACGCATATATGTTTTACATATACATATATATGTAATATATATTCATTATATACATATATATATATATTATATTAACTATATATATTATATATATACATGTGAATCTGTCTGATTCGCTCAAATCGGATCGAATAAGGACAAACCCAAATCGGTCTGAATCGACAATCCGGCAAATCGTGTCATTAACACATCCCTCTGCTCATCATTGGGACGTACACACCTGATATGACCCCTCTTACCAAAGGCGAAACAGACTAGGTCTCTTCTCTCCTCTGCAGGTGTTGGATGGCAACCAAGACAGTGGCGTCAGATGTGGCCCCGCCGCCCACAGCCAAAGCAAGTCCACCTAAGACAATGGCTACCTGGATCGAAAGGCTGCACCGGAGGGTGACACCCTTAGGATCCATCGGGGGAGCTCGAGGGAAACCACCCCCCAGGGGGATGCTATTTGGCCACGATGGCCACATCATACCTAGAGCTTCTCACTCTAGAAAAGGCTAGACAGAGAATAGTTATTATATACTAGAGTTATTCCGCTTTGGTATCATGTTAAAGGTTGAAACTCTAACCCAAAATCTAGGCATCGAGTTCAAGGAATCCCCTACATATATAGAAGTAAAACTCCCATAGATTTCCAATATGGGACTAAAACACAACACTTCTCAAAAGAATTAACCAATCTCACTAGCCTCTTCCTAAACCATAAACTTGACTGATTTTCCTTTGAACTAGGGCAGTTCATAAATATTGGAAAATGTTTGCGCAAGAGGTTCCCTCAAACACCAAGTTTCCTCCCAAATAAGTTCCTTTCGCTACCAAGTTGAAATGTTAAAGAGCATTTGAAAGCATCTGCAACCTTCGAATTTGTTCCAAATTGATGTGACATTGTTCCAATTGTTTGGACAAATGTTCCATATCCTTTAGCAAATTTTCACAAGTTGGAAGCCTTTTATACACAAATTTTCCACAGGAGGATTGTCAATATTGAAAATACTTGGCCCTACCAGCTTTCAACCATGGTTCACAATCTCACAAGAATCTCCCAAGATCTGTTGGGATTTTTGTTTCTCCAGCTCCTGAGATCTGAAATGTCTGAAATACCCGGCCAAAGACACACAAACTTCAGGCAAGCTAAGAAATTAAAGATATCCCACTAAATAAGACATTAGGGTATATGCAGCAACAAGCCTGGATATTCTACTTTAAGGGTCTTCTTGAGTATTTGGATCCAATGATCCTTGCCTATAAAGCCTCTTTCTCAAGGTTTGACCTCCATAATAGGCATGTGAAACTATGCTCATAGATGATGATTTAAACAAAACCTGCTCCTCCGTTCTATTTCTTTCTATAACTATTCTGCTTAATTAGATAAGCCCCTCATTGGACATCATTCTTCACAGACCAGAATAAAAGCCAAATTCAATGTTTATAACTTATTTCCAGTTCCCAAACAGGATTATGAGGTAATACAGAACATCATCAATCTTATTTCAATCCTTAGCCAGATTTCTACTGGGATAGAGTGACCATGTGCTCCACATAATCTGTGTGACTGTGCCTCTTTACTCGGGGAAAAAAAAGTTGTTCCAGAAAGTGTAGAATGCACATAAATATATGTATGTATATGAAAATTAAATATATCATCAGAATAAACATCTCATATGAAAAAGACACAAGATTACCTCATGTTAATCTAAATAAAAGAAAAATAAGAATTGAGTGGTTAATAGGTATCATGAATCATGGCAAAGTATCAATAACACAATGCAACAGCATAAGTGTGCTGGTACATTCTGGAGGAGGCAGCAAGGACCAGGAGTCTAGCATGCCTACCTGGGACAGGCAGGAGCTGACCCATACCATTTTTCTCCATTGGGCAAGACAATGATATTAAACAGCAACAATAAGGGTAATGAGCGAATTTTACATTTGAGTCCCGATGATATTAGTAATTCCAAAATATCCAAATATCCCCTGCAATCTCAATATTCAAAAATAAATCCTTGACCATTTTTGCCTTTCTAATATAAATCCTGATTAAGGATGTCTAAATGAAACATCTTTTAGAGAATATTCATTCTCTAACAATTAAAATGACCTATGTATCCTAGGCTCCTAGCAAAATTTCAAAATCTTCCTCTCTCACACTGGTTAAGGACTGGAGTGTCAATCCAACCCCCCCCCCCCACCCCCCGAATGCTCCCTCTGCCCCCTCTCAGTCTTTTTTTTTCTCTCTATTTTATTTTCTTTTTCTAAATACCATAAAGTATGGACAAAAGAATAAATTAGTAGCAACGGTTTACACTAACTAGAGTTCAGTCTTCCATTATTCTACTGTTGGAGGAATTAACTGCAAGAACTTACTTTAGAGTGGAAACAAAATTGTTGGACTTATTTTGAATATTGAGAAAATATAGGGATATATTTGAATTAGACAAAATTACTGGGATGAAATGTAAAATCCCTAAACATTAAGCTATTATACAGTGCACAGGTATATTAGCAGAGTGATGAGAAAACAAACATTTATCTCTCATTCGTCTCTCTCTGTCATATTCAAACTTGTCACGAATTTGGCCTACTTTCTCCCACATATCAGCTTGTCTGTAGCTCCCAGGTCCTTGGTCCTGCAAAGGAAATCACAAACAAAGTGGTCAAGAAGTCACCATAATGGTCACTTGGAATCAATAACTACTTCCCTAATTGTCACCTATGACATTAGATGTCACCCATGAAATGTATGGAATTTCAACTACATGGATCCAAGTGTTTTGTTGACAGCATAAGAGAAAAAGGAAATCCAACAAACATAAACAAACACCCTTCCCAGAACTAAAAAGATAATGAACCAGAAAAGAAGCAGAAACAGTGACTTCACAGAAGGTCAATCAGTCAATCATAAATCAGAAAATGCTCTCAATCCACAACTGGAGGTTCACCAACTTCATAGGTTAGACCAGAAATCACTTGCAAATATTGTCTGTATCTATTAATGATTGTTAAAACATGAAGCAGAAGAAAATCATGGCCCTTTGCGCTTCTCTATTTAAACATCACGGTTAAGCCACCATATATACAAGTGTACAAGGTTTTTAAAGATACAACCAAGGTTTGTCGCATCGCCGAGTGGGATCAAATCGGTTTTTCCCTGAT
Organism: Colocasia esculenta; assembly: GCA_014218235.1. Taxonomy (NCBI): domain Eukaryota; kingdom Viridiplantae; phylum Streptophyta; class Magnoliopsida; order Alismatales; family Araceae; genus Colocasia; species Colocasia esculenta. The sequence goes on along the minus strand of CM024754.1, from coordinate 105,528,967 downwards.
TCAATCCGATTCAGACGACTTGAACCGATTCTGTTCGATTCGCTTAGATGTGGATATTATGTATGTGTATATATATATATATAAACAATATTATAATATATGTATATATATTACCCATGTGAAACACCTTATTTATCTGAACATCATTTAAGTAAATGTTAGTATTTGTAGTTTCATTCATGGTTTGTCGTGGCGGATCGAATCGGATTGAATCAGGAGAAATCCGATTCGCCCAATTCCCATCGAATCAGACCGATTCTATAGCGACCCTGGATATTGATATCCAATAGGGCTCCATATCTAGGTCTGTTTCCTGCGAACAAACCGAAGTCTTACAAAGGATAGCTCATACACATGTCCAGTAAAAATATAAAAGACAATCTCACAAGTACAAAACACAAGAAAGTAGCTACTCTTATACTCATTTATAACAAATTACATTGTCCCATAACATCATTACATGTCCAAAAGAAAAGTACAACTACCTGAGACATACACCGAGAGAGCAACAGTTCACACAATTACACGACTAAACTGTTGGTGGTACAAGTCCGCTACACGCCTCTGCAAACCACAAAAACCACGCAACACCTGAAAAAAGTCGGTAGGGATGTGAGCCACAACAGTCACTGGCTCAATAGAAAAGTCTCCATAAAACAACAAGCAGATACACACAGAGGAACTAAGACTTCAACCACACAGGGCCTCACTAACAATGATAGTAGCACGAGTCACGAAAGTAAAAACATGTCGCCAGCAACGCCAACAAACCACACGTATAACTAACAAAAGCAAGAGAAGTAACAGGACTAGTAAAAGTAGACCAGTCCTCTATAGCAACTAAAACAACAGCTCAATGAGCCATAGAACCAGTCTCTAGGAAGAGGGAGAAAGAAACACCAATAAGCGTAGGGTACGCAACCCAACTCTTCGGTCATACACAACAGCAAAGCAAACCAAAACCAGAACACACTAAATCACCGGTTAACTCTCAACACAGCCCTAACCACAAGCTCATTGGGCTAAACCAACTGGCAACTAAGAAATGAATACTATTAACATAAATCGGATAAACCTTATTATGCAACACATCGGTGTAAACACTACAATTGGTACCACAACATCACACCACCCGAGTGCTAGGAAACCGAGTCAGAAGAAAAATGCTACCACTCGGACCAAGGTACTTGGGTACATGGTTTGCCGGATTGGATCGAATCGGTTGAATCGAATCAGAAGAAACCCGATTCGCCCAATTCCCATCGAATCGGACCGATTCCCATGCGAATCGGTCCGATTCTCGCGAATCGTGGCGGATCAGGAAAAACTCAATTCGCCCCGATTCCCCGATGCGGCGAACCTTGCCTGGGTAGGCCAGCCCAGAACCTACTCTAGACAAGAACCACAAGAAAGCACTCTCAGTCTCGCAACCACAGACAAACGTCCAACCGTAACTCCACCTCTACAAGTACCAAGAAACTGTGGAGACCAACCAACACCACACTGCAATCCACACAGACTGCAGACCCATGCTTCGCATCTCTAGGGACTCCAGCCGAAGCTCCCTATAGAGAGGCACTGAAACCACGAGACTAACTGGGGACCAGTACGTCTACTGGTGTTCGTCGCACAACCACGAGCGCGCTACAAGCGATCAAAAAGAACACACCACAAGTCGCTGCCTCACTACCGTATTTCCCTCAGCCGGACGGGCTACTCAACAAACGAGTTAGGGTGTCCAAGAAGACGACACAAACCTCTGCAGTACACACATTAACGGGACAAATCTCGAGCACAACGTGCCTAGCTCACAAAGAACTTGAGGTACCTGACTGAAGAGGCATTCCGGAACAAGTGTCGGACCACTGAACATGGTAAACCACACAGTCTACAACCAATCAAACTCGAGTACCACATAAACCTTTAGTCCATTGCCAACCATGCATTAAACCCATATACACAACTTGCTAGATCCTCATCTGAAGTATAGGTGACCCGGAGGGTCTACCCTAAGTCCAAGAAGATCACACTGCAAAAGAACTCATAATACTTAACATACACAGAGAGCTATTTAAATCTTCTTGAATTCATATCCACACCACAATCACATTAATAAACCATATTAAACTAAAAGATAACATTAAAGCATGGCCCACACAGGACCCACATTATTCAACACTAATCAACATTCAAACCGGAGCCACTACTACACTGCAGCGGTGAATGCGCCCCATACAGAGGCCGCACCAGAACGCGGTAGACCAACGGACCGCGATGCCAAACGCTTGTCGCGGCATATCGAGGGACCGCGACATCATCGCGTCAAACCACCCGACCGTAACGTCGGCGCTTGTGGCGCCCTAACGAAGGACCGCGACATCATCGAGCTCCACAATCCGACCACAAACTCAGACTGAATGCTCGAGTATGCGACTTTGTTGAACCCAAAAAAAAAAGTATTCATTATAAATTACCCATTGGAATACTTGTTTTGATTTTTAGAACAAGTATAAAAAGAAAAAATATATATTCGGGTTCACGGATACAAATAACTCCCCAAATCCTTTATTCTGAATTTTCGGGACAAATAAATGAAAAGGAAAGCATTTGTTCTGATTTTTCAGATTAAATTGCAGAAAAATAGATGAAAGAAAAAATATCTATTTCTGTGAGGTTTTGAAAAAACTGAAGTGGTCCCTCCAAGATAAATCGGAGTGGGAACCATTTAAACCCCGGCATTTCCGGAATAAATTCCCCCAAGAAATTTATCACACTTGTTCCAAGTGTTGGAGCAAGCGTATGAAGGGGAAGATATTTAGCCGGGGTCCGAGGTAAAAGATAACCCATGGGGCCATTTATCCGGAATTTTTAGGATGAATAAGTGAATAAAATCAGTTATTCTGAATTTTCGGAATAAATTAATACAGAAAAAGAAATATTTCTGTATGTCCCGAAAAGTTGAAAGAAGGTCCCCCCAGACTCAGCTACAACGAAAATCAGTCATTTCATGATGTTCCCGGGATAAAATCCAACTCCGAGAACACTTTTAATGCCCCGAATATTCCGGCGGAAGTCGTCCTACGTGACGCACGATATGACATGTGTGCAAAGGTTATGTCTAATACCCATGTCCATAGAAAAAAAACGGCGTGGAAATGACATAATCCTCCGCACAAACAAACAAAGCCAAAAAAGAACTCCCTTGGAGCAAACCACGTGGCAAAGGCCAATGGCCCACGTGGACTAATTTATAGAGAAAACAAAAAAAAAGCAGACCACCGGTGGGGCACCCGGTGGTTGCACAAATACACCACCGGTACACCACCGATGGGAAAGCCCAGTGGGCCCCACTGTCCGGTGGTGTACACCACCGGGAGACCCCCAGCCAGTGGGCCCCACCACTGCGCAGGCCGGTGGTATACACCACCGGCCGCACAGGCTGCGCACTGGCCCTGCGCGGGCCTGTGGTGCACACCACCGGCCTGTCCGATGGTATACACCACTGGCCCAACCGGTGGTGTACGTGTACACCACCGGTTGGGTGCCACCGGTGGTATACACCACCGGGGCCCACTGTCCAGCGCCCCTCTTGCCCATATAAACCAAAAAAAAAAAAAGGGGAGGGGAAGAGACAGAAAAGTAAATGCATACCTGGTGATGTGTATCCCGGTGGTGCTACCCCCCACTTGCTCAGCCCCCTATAAAAAGGGCCCAACTCCAATGTTCGAAGGGAGCTCCAAGAAGAGAAACCAGAAAAGAGGAAGAAGAGAACCAGCAAGCTTGAAGAAGAAAGAGAAGAGTGAAGGAAGAAGAGAGGAGATCGCCCCCCTCTTGTTGTGCTTTTTTTGAAGTTTGGAAACTTGCCTTGTATTGTTTAAGGCAAGTCCATTAGTCATGTGATCATTTTGTAAACTAGTCCCCATTAATTTAGAAAGTGGACTCCATGGACCATTCCATGAAACAAAAATGAATGAAATGATCCATTAAAATTCTGTACTTAATATATGTTCAGGATACAATATTATTTCCTATACAAAAATTACAAAAAAGACCCTGGCTCTTTTTTGCTCGTATAAATGACCAAAACACGTGATCATTTCAAATCAAACAATTTCTACATATGGATAAATGTTAGAATATTTCTGAAAATTCAGAAATGATGTCCAAAAGGGGTAGTGGCCAAGGAAAAATTACAAAATGACCCCTATCTGTCAGAAAAATTGCAAAATAACCCTCATGTGACCAGAAATTGCAAGTCAGTCCTCAAATATGAGGAAATTTATGAATCAGTCCATGTTTTAAGGGAGACTTTGCAAACCAGTCCCTAAATAAAGGGGAAATTTGTATATCAGTCCCCACTTTGAGGGACATCTTATAAATCAGTCCATATTTCAGGGCTAAATTGCAAATCAGTCCCTATTAATGTGGGAAATGTATGGTTCAGTCCCCATTCTAAGGGATGTTCCACAAATCAGTCCTCAATTCATGAAGAATGAGGCTCGTCAGTCCCCATTTTAAGGGGCATTTTGTGAAACAGCCCTAAAATGGGAAGGAATTCTTAAATCAGTCCCTGTTCTAAAGGGCATATGGCAAATCAGCCCCCTGTTTTGAGAGATATTTCACAAATCTGTCCTCATTTTGATGAATGTCTTCCAAAACAGTCCCCAATGTGGATAAATACATTGATGAAACGATTGTGGATCCATGTGGAAAGACGAATTCGTTGTGGATGGTGTCTTTCTTGCCTATAATGTGCTTTTAATAATCAGGTCTAGACGTGTATCAAAGGTGTTCGAGTTCTCCTCGATGTAAAAAAACGTCGATTAATCGACGGGGAGTGGTCCAGCGCACGAACTCCGAATCACCTGAAGTTCATACGTGGAAGATGATTGCGATTCCCCAATTATATGAGAGACCTTCGTCCATATTTTTCCATGTATTGACGATACATAGATAAAGAAAAGAACAAAACTAATATCGAAGAAAAGAAACGATATAGAAGAAAGGTTCTTTTCTAAACAGACTTCAACCTAGAAAACACATGCAAGCCATTCAAATCATACATTCATTCGATTGTAACCATTCCTCACATAAAAACGACCCCAAACATGCTCCATCCCACATAGAAAACCCATTAAAGCATCTCAATTAAATCTAAACAACACTTACACATGATCTCTAGCATCATAAACTCAAGAGACGCAACTAAAACGGAGTAAACACCCATCCACACACACAACCACATTCTGTTCTAGCTGAAGAACATCAAATAACTCGCAAGAAACTAAAAGAGCAAGAGAAACCCTACCAAACTGCGAAGAACACCACTCGTTAGGGTCTTCACGTCATCTGGCCGCCTCCTCCTAAGCAAATATGGTGCCACAGCAGACCCCAGACGTCAACGAAGCTCAAACCCGCAAGAAGCCGCCACTGGGAGCTCGCCTGGCGGAGCAAAAGGCGAAACCCTCGTTCTGTCGGCGCCCCAACACTTAAAAACCATGGCAAGGAGAACACGCCGCCCTACAAGACCGCGATGCCATCGGGCCCTACAGGGGGACCGCGATACTAACCAGGTGTCCCGTATCTCCAAAAGACACGTACCCCCAGCAAACGCCTAGTGTCGCGCCCAAATGACCAACCGCGACAGAAAACGAGAACACGCCCTCCAGGTAGACCACGATAAGAACGCGGCCACCAACCCCAACGCAACTACAACCAGAGCACTAGGTCGACCCAACTCAAAGCCAAAAACCCTCAGGTCGACACACTCTGGGCCAGAAACCCGAAAACACCTTAAAAACTATTACAAGACCCATTAACTACGATCCGGGAACATCGTACGTTACAGATTCCCATCTAATTCCCACGCGAATCGGCCCAATTCGGGCGAATCATGGCGGATTAGGAAAAACCCGATTCGCCCTTGTTGGAACGCGGAATTATCTCCCTCCGGAATGAAGGCTGTGCTCGGATGCTTTCGCCTCGGAGGCTTTATATATATATAATATATATATATATATATATATATATATATATATATTATTTTTTTTATTTTATTTTATTTTTTCTCGCTGCGGGCGTGCCAGACTGTTTACAAGAAACAGACAAAGATTTATTTTATGAGGTGCATTGGGTGTAAACCCTGAAGCCCTCGAATATTTCATTTCATTTTTTCCGCATGCGCTCGTATTTTCAAGGCGATTGGAGTGGTCGTGTACTGGACCGTTCCCCACCGACCGGAGTCGGTGTTTCATTTACATCGAGTAAAAACTCGAACACCTTCGATGCGATACGTTTGTTAAAAGACCTTATGCCGAAATTTAGAAGAAATAGATGACAAGTAAATTTCCACAAATTGCTCAAGTGTATTTATGACATTTACATTGACGCTTTTAATGGGGTTTTTGTACCTCCATTGGGCGTTTACAAAATATGCCATTTACATGTGCACTCGCGGCGGGGTATTTATTCCTCCGTCGGGCGTCTACATAATACAACATTTTGTCTTCGCTCGCAACGGGGTGTTTGTGCCTCCATTGGGCATTTACAAACCATGACAATTACATTCATGTCGACGACGGGGTGTTTGTACCACCGTCGGACATTTACGTAATGCATCATTTTTCTTACGCTCCCGACGGGGTGTTTATACCTCCGTTGGACGTTTACAGCATATTAATTCACTTACGCACACGGAGGGGTGTTTGTACCTCCCCCAGGCGTTTACACGCCATGGCGTTTGCATTTATGTCGACGACGGGGCGTTTGTACCACCGTCGGACAGCATGCCTCCATATGTGTTTATTTCACAACATCAGAGGACTTGAACATGGAATGCTGAGCACCGGATCTTGCGTAATGACCTGCAGCGTCTTAACACCAGCGGAAATGCTTCCGGCGAGCGGAGGACTGACGGGATGACCCTTCGGGCTTGCGAAGCACGAGCGGGCAGAGGCTCCTCTTTTCTGGACCTTCCCGGGGGGTCTGCGCCTGTTGGGAATGGAGGGCTGCCCCTCTATTTATAGGAGGCGCTGGTGGGTGGCCCAGCGGGGGTGAGCACGCACGGGCGCCGGACCATCATAGGCGCCGGACCAGTGGGGCCCACGTACAGGAGCCCGCCAAACCAGCAGGGGCGCCGGACCGAGGGCCAAGGGGCGCCAGACCAGGGGGGCCTACGCACAGGAGCCCGCCAGACCAGCAGGGGCGCCGGACCAGGGGGCCCACCCCCGCACTGGTCCGGCGTGGGTGGCACCCGCGCCCGGTCCGACGAGGGTGGCCCTCACAGGCCAGTCCGGCGGGGGTTGCCCCCGGGCCGGTTTGGCGGGGGTTGCCCCCCGCGCTGGTCCGGCGGGGGTTGGCCCCCGCGCCGGTTCGGCGGGGGTGGCCCTCGCGGGCCGGTCCGACGGGGGTTGCCCCCGGGCCGGTTTGGCGGGGGTTGGTCCCCCGCGCTAGTCCGGCGCGGGTGGCCCCTCCTGGCCGCCTCACCTCCCTGGCCTGCCTATAAAAGGGTGGGCCTCCCATCCTTTTGAGCATTTCCCACGGTTTCTCCCGGGAGAGCTCTGGGATTTGGGTTGGTTTGTTCACTGCCGTGCAGGGCACGCGCACGCCTATGTGCATACGGCGTGCATCCGACGTGCGTTTTTTGCCGTTCTACGTGCGTTTGTCCTCGTTTTCGGAGGGCACGTGCATTTGGCTTTTCCGGACACATCGGAGTCGTGCGCGATCTCGAACGCAAATTCGGACGCCGAGTTTTGATTGTCCGAGGTACGTATTTTCGCCATCGACGAACCTTTACAACGCCACGCTTCCGGATGCTCCGGGTTGTCGCACGGACTCGAACCCGTTCATCTCAGGTGTTCGAGTGGGGGAGGCCGGGGTTTGTTCCCGGACTTTTGTGACTCTCGGGGCGAATTTGTTGCCTGGGGCTCGTCTAAACCCTGATATTATTATTATTATTATATATATTTTTTTTTTTTTTTCCAGGTTCAACAAATGTCCCCCACGGGATATTCGTCGGAGACGAAGGCGTCGGCGGGTATCCCGTGGCCAATTCCAAATGCGTTTCTTCTTCCGCACTTGTGTTTGTCTGCCTTGTTACAACGTCTTCGTTTCTGACAGTTGGACCTTTTGTGTGGCAGTCTTGACGATGTCGCGCTCCACCAAGCACCGTGGGGAGGGCAGCAGGGCGTCGCACGTGCCGGAGGGTGTCGTTCGGTGCACGGATGATCCGATGCCCTCCTTCGTTTCCCGTCCCATAGGAAGGGAGGGGTCGCCTCATCCCGACGAGGGCCTCAGGGCGCCTACTCGGGGGCCGCTGGAAGAGCCTTCGCCATCCGGAGGCACGGTGGATGTGGGACTAGTGGACCATTCCGGGCTAGTTTATCGCTACCTGAGGGGGAATGATTATCCCAAGCATTTCCCTTTGGACGAGCACTTGTTCCCGTTTATCCAGAGCTTCGTCCCCGCCGGCTGGGAGGGTCCCGCAGGACTTCTGGTGATCGAGCGGGTTTAGCTGGAGCGGGCCATCTTGTCCGGTCGCGACAGCATGATGGGGACCTGTGGTTTTCACTATCCCAGTTTTCCCCGCGGCTATACTGCGCAGGCACATTTCCCAGATGCAGGTCAGCTGGGGTTCTTCGGCTCGGCACCGGCACACCCAGTTGGGAGGCTATTGTCTGCACGAGGTATTTGGGAGATGCACGGACAGCCCAAGACTGGAGTTGTCTTAGATGGCCACACTCTGCTGCCATCAGGAGCCCAGTTTGTACCGGAGGGTTATGACCGGGCTTGTTTCCTTGACTGTATCCTGAGCGGGGAAGCCGCTAGCTGGTACGGCCGATGGTCCGTCGTCTCCTCACACCGCTTTCGCTTCGGTGCGACGGAGTGGTTAATGGGTGTCTTGTACCACTACCGTGAGCTGTTGGACCAAGTTGACATTTTTCGCGTCGTCGCCGCTGCTCTTCATGGTTATCCCTGCCATTCCGGGCTTCTGCAGGCCTTGGTAGAGAGGTTTAACCGGAGGTTCAACACCTTTGGTACGGCTGAGGGGGAAGCCTGCCTTGACTTGTGGGCTCTCCACAGAATCTCCGGTCTTCCCATTTCTGGCGAGTTCTACGAGGAGGTATGCTTGGATGACCACCACCGCGACCAGTCTTCCGGGAGCGGCTCCTATATTCTGCTGTATAGCTTCCGGTACTTGATGAAGGTCTGGCGGGATTTAGCCAGATGCAACAGAGAACAGTGCCCCAGTGCCTCAAAAGGGACAGTGAGGGTGGCTTGTGATGCCTGGATCCGCTTCTTTTATAATGGCTCGTTCTGCTTCCACAACGGGTTTGCTTCAGATATCCTCGATCCGGCTGAGTATATGCAACTGTCCGTGAATTTCAAGGATGACGCCAAGTGTCTTCGTGCTCCCCGGGACGGCGGCTAGAATCCGAGGCAACTCCCAGATAAAACTTACTTGGCGGCGTATCTGGTTTACTGGTTGGGGACGTTTGTTGTCCCATTTGGGGAGGAGGGCTTAATTAGGTCGGAGCTTATCTACTCGGCGTGCCTCCTAGCAGACGGGGTGCGATTGGCTTTGGCCCCGGCATCTTTGGCCAACATTTTCCACGGCTTGGGGGATTTGACTGCTCACTCCTCTCTGCGAGACAGGAGCGTGACGTTGGCCACGCATTATTTGAGTGCCTGGGCCGGCCTCCTGCTGCCCGAGCTATGCCAGAGCGTGAGTGTTGAAAACCCTTTAGCGCCGCTCCTGCTCATGTTCCGAAACCGACCGGACCAGGACTCTTAGCCACAGTTGATGGGTGCTCGTCGACGGCTTTCTTTTGTACCGACGGCAGGGCAGCAGGGGCTGGATTTCGCTTGTTGTTCGCGCGGGTTCCGGTCGTGGACTGAGGATAGCAGAGATGGGCGAGTCTAGCACCTCCCTTACAGCACCGCTTCCTGTGCGTCTCTTCGCAAAGATTGGCTCTGCAGCATACGCCCCAGCGTCTTTTTCCGAAAGGGTAGCAGCTTGTTTCTGGAGCCATACTTCCCCTGCCGGTTCGCCCGAAATTTTGGGTATGACCAGGCTGTACCACCGGATGCGAACTTTACATTGGCTGCCAGGTCATATAAAGGCCTGGACCGACATTTAGTGGCTTCCAGCTGGTGGTGCTATTTTATCAGGCACGACCCCTCGCCAGAGTGTCTTATACCCGAGCAGCGGGGGAAGGATGCACGGACATTCTTTATGCCCGGTGGTGGTCGCGACATAGCCAAGCATTTCGGGAGCGCGTCGACCAAATTAAGGCAGCCGAGAGCGGATACTTGTCCCGGGCAGACGTTTGTATCCCGGTGATCGCGCCGGAATTTCTCCGGCGGGAGTTTCCGGCATTTGTTGGGAGGGTTCCGGCTCTGAGCTGCCGCCAAGCGAGAGTGCAGGTTTCCAGACCGGTCGACCGGAAGGCATATGTGGGGGTCTTGAAACCCTTGGTGCGCCCTGAGAGCAGCTTGACGACCTCCCAGAGTAGCAGGGAGCCGCCGCTTGTCTACTTTTGGTGGCGTCACTTCCTGCTGGGCTGTGGGTATCCACTGGACGCGACACTTTCCAGTCCCGTTCTCTCTGACTTGTTGCGGGATTGGGAGCGGCACATCCGTCATTCCATAGCTCGTGTCGCCCGATCGAGTTCATTAGCTGGATCAAGAGCGCACCACCTTACAGCATTTCTGGGATGCGGTTGCCGAGGCGGGGAAAGCCGTGAAGATCTCCTTCGATCAAGTGGTGCTTCCGCCGACCTTTTCTCAGGCCCCGAGCGGTACGCAATTTCCCTTTTTTATGTATTCGGTTTGCGTTTTGCCTACCTTGATCATGCTAATTGGGCCCTCTCTTCTCTCTTTTTTGTTTGAACAGAGAGCTTTATCCCTCTGACGGAGATGCCAAAGCGAGATGCCTCCCAGGGTCGGAAGAGACGTGCAAGCAGAGAAGCCGGTCCCCTGCAGCCGGTTTCTCGAGGGAGAACTCCTGGACCCTCCTCTTCGACCGTGGCAGGTGGATCTGATTTCTTTGTTTGTCATTCTGGCGTTCTGTTACCCTTTCCCTCTTTTTTTTTTCTTTTAACGAGGGTGCTTCTTCCCCCCTATCTTCTCCGCAGTTTCGCAGACCTGGGGAGCGAGGACATGGCTGAGGCGACTCCGCGCGAGGACGTCATCCCCCCGGCCGATGATGATTATAATCCCACGTTTGATGGGATGCCATCTCTGGCCACGGCGGGAATTCCACAAGCGTCCCCCACTGAGCAAGGTGGGATGAATGTCTGCCCTTTTAGCATCGTTGCCCGACCTTGCCGTCGTTGTTGGGGATTTGATCATTTGATTCCTTCGTCTTCTTTTTCAAGGTATGTGCCGGTGGAGGCTACCACCGACGAGGATGTGGCATATCGGGATGTGTTGACGCCCTCACTCCAGGAGCTCCACACTTTGTTGGTCTCCGAACCGGGGGCCGAACTACCCGGCTTCTCAGATTTCGCCCTCGGTATGATTGAGGGAGGAGCCTGGCCACGTACACTGCACAATGCGAGTAAGCATCTTTCGGCCTTCTCATTTTGTCATTACACTGCCCTTGCATTTTTTCACAATGAATGACCTTGTCTTTCCACTTCAGTGGCGGTCACTTCTTCGGCTGTGCTCCCCACTGTTTCTCCGCCGGAGGAAGGCGAGGTCACCCGAAGGGCAGTTGGAGAGGGCGATGGTAAGGATTTCCGCCATAGAGAGCAAGTCTCCCCCCCCCCCCTTGTTTTGTTTATTTGTCCTGACAACCGTTGGAGTGAAGGGGGTACTGTGCTTAATGCTTGTGTTCATCCCCTTTGCAGACGGCGCCGAACTTGTGGCGGAGATGATGGAGACAGTCCTCCAACGGCCGTTCTTCCCTCCACCGCGGCTGGGGTCGGTGCGGAAGATGCTTCTCGCAGCGTTGTGGCCGCTCCACTCCTTCCGGGGGCTAGCGAGCCTTTGCAGGGTATTTTCAACGGCCGAAGAACTCTACTTGCACTTCCCTTGCCTTTTTGGGCCATTTTATGTCATGACTTTCTTTAACCCGCCTGGTTTCTTTTCGGACAGGTGACCCGTCTGACGTTTTGGCCAGAGAGAGCCCACATCCTCCAGAGATCTCACACTCGGAGGCTGCCGCAATGGGAGCCCGGGGTGAGGAGCATACCGTAGAGGGCGGTGAGGGCGTTCCCGGGCCGTTGGGCGTGCAGGGTCCGTGACATCGCCCCTGAACATTGATAGTCCTTAGGCCCTTCTCCCTACTTCATGTTCTATTTATGCCGACTCCGCCTTGTCCTGACTTTTGCTTGCTTTTGGCAGCTGTCAGTAGCGGTGCACCTCAGCCATCTCCTGACATAGTGCCGCCCGCAGGGCCCAACGCTTTTCCGGATCACGGCGTCCTCTGGCCGAGCGAACCCCAGGGTATCCAGATACCCGACAATGGCGGCATATTAGAATCTTTGATGGGGCGCGCACGGTCCGCTATGGAGGCGAGCAGCCCTCCTTCTCTTGAGACGGTGCGGGGGTTTCTTTACAGGAATACCCTAGCCTATCACTTGATGGGCTATCCGAGGGATCCTTGGATGGCCGCGGTCGACTCTCTTTGGGATGAGGTGAAGCGGCGGTGTCAGGAGGCAGCCCGCCTCCGGATCCAGGAGCTCGCAACAGAGATTGCTTCAACGAAGCAGGAATCCGAGGCCCTCCAGTCGCGGAAGAGGGGCTTGGCCGCCGCGTCGAGACTTTGCGAGCCGGTTATGTCAGCTGCAATGAGGATATCGCCGATATACAACGGACGATCGAAGAGGCCTCAAAGCGCCTTGCTGAGCGTCAGGCGACCTCCACTGCTTTGGCAGAGGGAGTGGCTGAGGCTGAGGCGGAGATGACCGTCCTGGGGCGAGAGTGTTCAGAATCCCAGGCCAGACTCTCTGCCCTTCGGGCCAGCCTAGCAGATCTGTAGAGGGGACCCCGCGCTCCTTTTTGAGGGGGTGGCCTTTTCTAGCTTTTCTTTTTGTTTCTAGTCGATGTTCATATTTCACCAGCTACCCCGAGGGCTAGTCTCGGGCTCCCGTATATTTTGGAGAAATGAAATATTTCAGGTTATCAGCTGCACTTTTCCTTAGCACTCACGCCTCCTTTACCTGTACTTCCCCCTTTTGTTTTTACTCGTAGTTGTCGCCGTCTTTCTCGGCTTGGCTTCTCCCGCCTTCTCCTCGGTTTCTTGGACCGGTGAGTTCAAGCGGTGTCCCTTTCTTTTTGAACTTCGCATTTTTGGCATTTTTTCAGATCCGATGCAACACTTTGGGTGCTAGGGCTGGCCCTTTTTGGGGCTTTGCCTAATAATCTTGACTTTGACATTTAGTCGACAAGCTTTGCCTTTTCTGGCTTTGCCTCTTGACCTAATTTCGTATTTTTCTTTCTAGGATTTGCCTCATTGGCTTTTCCCGAGCTTCTTCTTGGCATCTTCTTCTTGCGTCTCGCGTTTCTCGCATTCTTCAAGATCTGATGCAAGATTCTGCTGTGGAGGCTGGCCTTCTTGGCTTGGCTCGGCAGCTGCTTTATATTCGGGTTGCTCGATGGGTATGACCCGTTTGCTCGAGCGATATTTCCCTCCCCTTAGAGAGGTTGATTTCATTTCTCTTTTTTTTTCATTTTTTTTTTCACATTACAATCCCAAGCGCTCTTTCGGGTTTTCGTCGGGGATGGCCCCCTCTAGCTTTTTCCGGTGCGCCCTTTCGGGTTTTTGCACTGAGGGGTTACCTATTTTTGCCCGAGGCGCCCTTTCGGGTTTTCACCTCAGCCGGGTTTGGGGCCTTTTTGCCCTGGAACATCCCTTTTTGGGGAATGATTAAGTCCGTCGGGACATCTCTATTTTTTAGTCCCTTTTTCTCTTCTTTTTTTTTTATATATGTATTTTAGGGTCCGGGGCTGGACCTTGGGGTTTGCGACTTGGGTTTAGCCTACCATTTTGATTTGCTGGCTAAGGAATTTGACTTTGTCGACCGAGATGTTTTATTGACCAAGAAGGGGTTTTAGCCGACCTTTTTGGGGTTTATTGGCTAAGGAATTTGACTTGGTCAACCAAGATGGTTTGCTGACCAAGAAGGAGTTTTAGCCGACCTTTTGGAGTTTACTGGCTAAAGATTTGACCTGGTCGACCACGAAGGTTTACTGACCAAGAAAAGGGTATAGCCGACCTTTTTAGGGTTTATTGGCTAAGGAATTGACTTGGTCGACCGGGATGGTTTGCTGACCAAGAAGGAGTTTTAGCCGACCTTTTTGGGGTTTATTGGCTAAGGGATTTGACTTGGTCGACCGAGGCGGTTTGCTGACCAAGAAAAACATAGTTCATAAAGGAGAGAATTCCCTTCTTCTTCTTTTTCTTCTCTCTTCTTCTTTTCTCTTCTTTTTTTTTTCTTTTACCAACCCTGGCACTCTTTCGGGTTTTCACCAAGTCTGGCCCCCTTTGGCTTTTTCCAACGTGCCTTTTATGGGCTTCCACGTTGAGGGGTTATCCATTTTTGCTTGGGGTACTCTTGTGAGTTTTCACCCCAACCGAACTTTAGGCTTTTTTGCCCTTGGGCACTCCTTTTGGGGAGTGACCAAGTCAGCCAGGACATCTCTATTTTTAGTCCCCTTTTTTTCCTCCCCTCTTTTTTTTGACATGGGCACATATGCCTAACCTTAGCTGATTCGGCTATAGGGGAATCAGAGGGCGGTTGCCTATGGAATTCATGTTCAGGGGCAAAATACATTTTTAGATGCTTGCCATTTAGTGGTGGAAAAGGGCGGTCGCCAGTATGTGTCGCCAGCATGTATCCTCCGCCTTCATAAACTCCGGTGACAACATACGGTCCGCGCCAATTTGGCTGGAGTTTACCACTTGATTTGCCTGCCATGACCTCTCTTTGCTTGACCATGACGAGGTCGCCTTTCTTGAAGGCGCGGGGCCTGACTAACTTGTCGTAGGCTCGAGTCATGCGGGCTTGATAGGATTGGAGGTGTTTGTACGCTTCCAACCTTTTGCCTTCTAGGCCGGACAGTTCCTCCAACCTTCTTTCAATTTCTTGTTGCTCCTTGGGCTGGAGGCCGGTATGTACGGCCACCCTGTAGGACGACATTTCGATTTCAATGGGGAGCATGGCTTCAGCTCCGTACACCAGAGAGAAGGGGGAACATCCCGTGGGGGTCTTATAGACCGTTCAGTATGCCCAGAGTGCTTCATGCACTTTCTCCCCCCAGTCGCATTTGCGATTGCCGACTATCTTGGTAAGCAGCTTGCAAAGGGTCTTGTTGAAGGCTTCCGCCAGACCGTTGGCTTGAGAGTTGTAGACTGTTGATGTCCTCCAGTCTATATGGAATTTGGCCGCCAATGCATATATCGTTTTGTTTTTGAAGGGCATACCGTTATCTGATACGATCCGATGAGGGGCGCCGAACCTGTAAATCAGGTGTTGCTTGACAAATTTTGCAACGGCTACCCCAGTCACCTCCCGGAGAGGGATTGCCTCTGCCCATCGGAGAAATAGTCAGTGGCTGCCAAGATAAACCTGTGGCCGCCAGAGGATGGTGGGAAGGGTCCCACGACATCCATTCCCCATTCAGCAAAGGGCCATGTGGGGGCAGTCGGATGCAACTCGTTCGGCAGCTTTCTTGGCACCGAACTGAAGACCTGGCATTGATGACACGCGCGGGCGTATTGGACGCAATCCGTGTACATAGTTGGCCAGAAGAAGTATTTCAGCTTGATATTGATTTTCATTTTGTCTCCCGCTTGATGGGCCCCGCACAGTCCAGAGTGGACTTCGTGCATAATAACTTTGGCTTCCTTGGGGGAGAGACATCTTAAGAGGACGGACTTGTCTTTTTCATAGACAAGTCGGTACAACTGGTCCCCGATCATTTGATAAGACATGGCCCGCCGCAGGAGCTGGACCCTTTCAGCCCGATCCGAGGGCAGCCACCCGTTCTTTATTCGGATGATCGGCTGGCACCAGTCTTCTTCTAGGCTGGCTTCTTCTTCAAGGGCTTTGACCTCTGCGATTTCTGGGTCGGAGTCGTCCTCAAGAACGCTGGGCATCAGCCTCCTATGTCGGACGGTTATGCCCAATTCTCCTTCGGGAGGGAGCTTTAGAGCAGACGCCAATTTGGCTAGCGCATCCGCCTGAGAGTTTTGCCCTCTGGGGACATGTCCGATTTCGAACAAGTAGAATCTCTCGCGGAGCTTCATCACTTCGGCATGATAGGGATCGGTTCCTTTTTTCGAACGTCGTAATCCCCCAACACTTGACGGATGACCAGCTGCGAGTCCCCGTAGACTTTTATACATTTGATGCCCATTTCGGCAGCCAATTGAAGTCCCACGATCAGCGCTTCATATTCAGCTTGATTGTTGGTCAACGGCTTCATGAGTGCACATGAGTTGTGCAGAATTCCCCCTTGTGGAGTCACTAGGACAATGCCCGCTCCGGAGGTATAAGTTGTAGTGCCGTCGGCTTGTTTGAGCACTCGGGAAGCGCCATCAAAGTAGAGCTCCCAATGTGGTAACTCTACGGCGAGAGTATTTCCACTTTCTTGAATGGGGACTTCTCCTTGTCGGGTCCCCTTCCCCTGAGGGGACGAGAGTATTTCCTCTTCGGGAAGCTCGAACTCGAGAGGAGAGCCAGCAGGGAGCGGATGCGCTGCCAGGAAGTCCGCCATACCTTGCCCTTTGATTGCTTTTCTTGGGACGAATGTGATATCAAACTCCATGAGGAGAAGGGCCCATTTTCCCATCCTTCCTGACAACACAGGTTGGGTGAGGAGCGCTTGTAGCGGGTCTATCCTCGAGATGAGGCTGACTTGATGGGCCAACAGATAGTGCCGTAACTTTTTGACGGCGAATACCAGTGCCAGACACACTTTCTCCACCGGGGAGTATCGGTGCTCCGGGCCCACCAGCATTCTGCTGAGGTAGTAGAGCGGTTGCTCTTTGCCTTCCTCATTTATTTGTGTCAGGAGCGCTCCCAATGACGTTTCCATGGCCGCGATGTAGAGGATGAGCAGCTTTTCTTTCACTGAGGCTCCCAAGACGGGAGGAGTAAGGAGATACTCTTTGATTTCTTCAAAAGTATCTTGGCACTCTTGGTCCCATACGAATGGGGCTCCTTTCTTCATCAATTTACTGAAGGGGGCGCACCTGCCCGCAAGATTGGAGATGAACCGCCTTATGTAGGCCAGCCTTCCTTGGAGTGACTTCAGCTCCGTCAAGGTTTTTGGCGGCGGCAGCTCTCTGATGGCTTTGATTTTGACGGGATCAATTTCTATCCCGCGATATTTGACGATGAAGCCGAGGAATTTGCCACTCGAAACGCCGAAGGCGCACTTTATTGGGTTCATCTTTAGCTGGTGTTGGCGAAGTCTCTCGAAGACCTGACGTAAATCGCCCAGATGGTCCTCTCGCCTTTTGGTCTTGACGACCAAATCATCAACGTAGCACTCAACCAAGCTGTGGAGCATTTCGCCAAAAATCTTGGTCATGGCCCGTTGGTAGGTGGCCCCAGCATTTTTCAGGCCGAATGGCATTCTTTTGTAGTTGAAGATCCCTTTAGGGGACCTGAATGTAGTATGGTCCTTATCTTTGGGAGCCATATGGATTTGATTGTAGCCCGAGGATCCATCCATAAAGGATAGTGCTTCGTGCCCGGTAGTCATATCGATCATTGTTTTCGTGATCGGGACCGGGAAGTCGTCCTTCGGGCAGGCTTTATTCAAGTCCCTGTAGTCGATACAGATCCGGACTTGGCCATTCTTTTTCTTCACCGGCACTATGTTGACCAGCCAAGTTGGGTAGATGCAGGGCTCGGTGAAGTCGACTTTGAGGAGTTTGTCCACCTCGGCGTTTACTTTCAGCTCCAGCTCGTGGCGCATACGCCTTTGGACTTGCTTGACCGGCTTCGCTGTGGGGAGTATGGACAACTCATGTTCAGCCATAGAGGGGTCTAGGCCTGGCATTTCTTTGTATGTCCACGCAAAACAGTCTTTGAATTCCAACAACAGTTGCCGATATGACTGTTTTTCTTCCTCATTGAGGAGGGCGCTAACGAAGATCGCCGAGGCTCTTTTG
Organism: Colocasia esculenta; assembly: GCA_014218235.1. NCBI lineage: Eukaryota > Viridiplantae > Streptophyta > Magnoliopsida > Alismatales > Araceae > Colocasia > Colocasia esculenta. The sequence continues at coordinate 105,510,837 of CM024754.1, read as the reverse complement.
GCTCTCCGAGGTCGAGTTCCACCAGCTCGTCCATGGTAGCTTGCCCGCCGTCTTCAAGTTCGCGGGGTGCCGGCTACAGGTCGATGAAATCTTTCTCTTCATCGGAGTCGGCAACATGGACATCGTAATATTTAAAGCCTTCCTCGGTGATCGGCCAGAATTATGCTCCTCGTTTTGAGGTATTTCTTGGCGCAATGTCCCATTTGAGAGGACAGGCATGGCTTCTCCTTCCTGCGGCTTCGTCGAGGAGGCAAGAGGTTGTCCACTGGAAGGGCAGTGATCGGATAAGGGGACCAGCCCAACGATATTTACCGCGTAATAGGCCTCGAAGTTCGTCCCCTGACTGTAGCCCAGCCCCCGAGTATCTTTGGCACAATAGGGAGGTTGCCCTCGGAGTTGCTTCGGGTACCACAGCTGATGGAAGTATTCCCGCCGAGAGGGATCTTGCATTTGTGTGATCTTTTGTTTTTGGCACAATTTCTTGATGTGCCCGGGCATGTCGTCCATTTCTTGGACGGGTGTTGACACGGGAAAAATATCATCGATCGTTCATTTGATTTTGGATATGCTCATTTCGTTTTATCTGGTTCATGTATTCATTTCATTTGGGTATTCATTTATTTCACGTGCTTTGATTCGTGTATCATGATTTGCGGGGCGTGCCAGTCTGTCTAACAGACAGAGGAGAATCCGCATAATGCGGAGAGAGTATTTTTGGGTGTCCTTGGAACGGACGGGTATGATGTCCGTGGAACGGACGATTGGATTGTCCATGAAATGGACGGGGATGCCGTGTGACGGGCGACTAGGGTGCGCCGTTTTTTATCTGAACTCCTTGAGTCCCGTATCTATACTCATCAGATGATTGGAGTAGCATGTGCTGGACCTCTGTCTCCATCGACCGAAGTCGATGTTACATTTACATCGAGTTAAGACTCTTGGTGTCATTTAACATCAGTTTTAACCCGAATACCATTCATAGCAAAGGGGATGAGAGAATACACATTCTTTTAGAAAATCCTGGTCATGATGTATCATCTTTCTTTTAGTTATTTTTGAAATGCTTTTGCCTTGAGTGTTTCATTTTGAAAAGACTGCCCTTTGTGGAGTCCGAGATACAACTTTTAAAAAGGGAACGGATATATTTCCATGAACCTATTTGGGGTTTCCCTCCTCTTCTTTTTAGGTTGTTTGAAGGTTTTATTTTGGAAAACCGGAGGATTATTATTGCAGACGGGTGTATATCCGTGCATTTGATTCTGAACTTGGGGGAAGTCATGATTAGAAGTAGCATTTTTGTATTAGAAGAGTTGCTACTTCAACCCCTCCTTTTTTTTTTTAATGAAATCCAAATTGAGGCAGAATTTCCCTTCTCCTCGTTCATCGTTTCATTTATTCATCATTCATTTTTCTTTACTTGTATGAGTATGATTTTCAAAGAAAATGTGCACGTATTTCTATGGACGTTCTTGTCAATTTGAAGTTCCTTTCTGGAAACTGTCCATATGAACGCAGTTCTTGTGAGTATGCATTCGTGCTGCTCTTTGAGTATCTGAGCACAGTTCGGGTCCTGTCCTCTTTTTCTTTGGATGTGTGTATATCAACACAATTTTCATAAATTTATTTTGGCAGAGTTTCTGCCTATGCGGAATACCCTCACGGAGATATATTCATATGAACATGTATTTATATCCATGTGTCCTCAGAGAATCTTTGCCCGGAGGGATTTTGCCCTTAAGAAAGTATGTGTGTATGGTCATAAATTTGCAGTTTACGCATATTTTCTCACCGGTATCTCTATTTGAATGGAGTATCCGGCAAAAGGTACCATCTGCATATGCAGAATCCCTTTGAGAGGCATACGCATATAATTACGAATTTATGATTATATAGACATGTTTGTGGGCGGAGACTCCATTTGGGCAGAGTTTCCTCTTGGGAAGACATATATATGAATACAAAGTTTGTGATTATATTGATATGTTTTTAGAGGGAAAACTCTGACATGGGCAGAGCTTCCTTTCAAGAAACACATGTGTATAGGCACAAATTGGAATTTTATAGATATGTTCTTAGGCGGAATCTCCACTTGGGCAGAGTTTCCTCTAGGAAACATGCATATAAAAATACAAATTTGTGAATATACAAACATATTCTTGGGCAGAATCTCCCCTTGGGCAAAATCTCCTCTATGAAACATATAAATATAAACACATATTTGAAATTTATAGATATGTTCTTAGGTTGAATCTCCACTTGGGCAGAGTTTCCTCTAAGAAACATATATATAAAAATACGAATCTGTGAATATATGAATACGCATGGTTTGTCATGGCGGGGCGAATCGGCCCGATTCCCCCGAATCGGAGCGGATCAGGGCGGGCCGAGTTGTGATCCGCATGGATCCGCCACCCGGCCGCGAATCGAATGGATCCGATGCGATCCGATCCGATTCCCCGATCCGCCACGATGCGATCCCTGATTCGCCCAGAATCGAGGCGAATCGGGTCCGATTCGCATGATTATTATATATATATATATGATATTTATGTATGTGTGTCAGGCAGGGTTGTGAGGAGTCAGGATCCTCTTCAAGCAGGGTTGTCAGGATCCTCTTATTTACCTGAATATCATTTAAGTAAATGTTATAATTTGTTGTTTCATTTACTTAAGATATTACATGTAAATAAGGAAGTACCCCCCATTTGAATCCAATAAAAATATCAAAAAAATCATATCTCTTACCAATAAAAAGTCAACTCTCCCACCGAAGAAGAAAATCGCGATTTTGATGATTTTAGCGAAATGCTAACTTTTTAATCTCTCATAATTTGGTCTATCTAAAAATTTGATAATTCAAATAAACCATATAGAACACTAAAAATCCAAAGTCCGGTAAAAAAAGTCAAATGTGCATGTGACTTCTCCAAGGGAACCGCTCTCCTACTGACAGTACTCAGTCTGTTTGAGACCTCTTAAGATTTGGTCAAACCTAAACTATCATCATTCAAACTCATGAGAATTGTCACTTTCTAGTTTCTCACAATTAGAAAGTGAAAAATCTCATGAGTTTAGGTGATGATAGCTTAAGTTTGACCAAATCCTAAGATGCCTCAAGCAGACTAAGTGCTGTCAGTAGGAGAGTAGCTCCCTTGGAGAAGTCACATGCACGTTTGACTTTTTTACCGGACTTTGATTTTTAGTGTTCCATATGGTTTATTTGAATTATCAAATTTTTAGATAGACCAAATTATGAGAGATTAAAAAGTTAGCATTTCGCTAAAATCATCAAAATCGCGATTTTCTTCTTCAGTGGGAGAGTTGACTTTTTATTGGTAAGAGATATGATTTTTTTGATATTTTTATTGGATTCAAATGGGGGGTACTTCCTTATTTACATGTAATATCTTAAGTAAATGAAACAACAAATTATAACATTTACTTAAATGATATTCAGGTAAATAAGAGGATCCTGACAACCCTGCCTGAAGAGGATCCTGACTCCTCACAACCCTGCCTGACACACATACATAAATATCATATATATATATATATATATAATAATAATCATGCGAATCGGACCCGATTCGCCTCGATTCTGGGCGAATCGGATCGCATCAGGGCGGATCCGATTCGCCCCGAATCGGCGATACGTCAAACCATGTGAATACGTTCTCGAGCAGAATCTCCACTTGGGCAGAGTCTCCTCTAAGAAACATATGCATATAGCACAAACACACCATCCCGGAGAGTTTAAAACTCGATGGGAGGTGGCATGAATTACAAAGGTACTAAAATACCATATGTCCGGAATGGACGGTATTTAGAACCTATAGCCGTGAGGGCCGGTGCCGCTATTGCGGACTTTTAGCCGATGAAGTTTGCCGATGCCGTATACGAACAACTTCTCAATGCTCGGGGGGAGATTTGGTACTTTCACACAAGAGGGGAGCTTGAGGAGGAGATCGGGAAGCTTTGAGAATTTGGGATTTTTCTATTCTTTCGGGATTTCAGAAAATGGGGGACAGCACTTTGAGAAGAGGCTGTAGCTCCTTATGGGGGGTTGGCCTTTCCTAGAATGGGGGGATGGGGGTGCCTTTTATAGGGGAAGGCCCCCCCTTACATGCGTGGGAGTGGGGCTCCCTTTAACCGATGGGAGTCCATCGGTTAGAGGGAAAATTCCCTTTAACCGATGGGGGTACCATCGGTTAGAGGGTTAAAACCCCTCAACCGATGGTAGTCCCATCGGTTAAGGGGAAAAATCCCCTTAACCGATGGTAGTACCATCGGTTTGGGGGTTTTCTTTTTTTTTTAAAGGGAATTCCCCTTTACCGATGGTGGTTCCATCGGTTAGAGGGGAATTTCCCCTTAACCGATGGAACTCCCATCGGTTAAAGGGGAGAATCCCCTTAACCGATGGCAGTCCTATCGGTTAGGGGATTCTAAAGGGGAGATCCCCTTAACCGATGGGACTCCCATCGGTTAGAGGGGAATTCCCTCTAACCGATGGTAGTACCATCGGTTGGAGGGGTTTGTCCCTCCAACCGATGGTGCTTCCATCGGTTGGGGGAGAAAACCCCCTTAACCGATGGTAGCCCCATCGGTTAAGGGGAAAAAACCCCTAACCGATGGTGCTTCCATCGGTTAAGGGAGGGGGAATTTCTGGGAATTGGGAATTAATGTGGGACTGGCACAACATTTTTTGTGTGTCAACAACGGGCTCAAGGGTGACTTGAGTTGTTTGACCCCAACCGAAGTCGTCTTCGAGGGGCCCATACGGGAGTGGGTCCCCCTTGTAGAAGATGATCGGCTTCGGTGTCTCACCTTTCTTGAGACTATCATTTCTGTAATGGGTGACAATGAACGTTTTTAGTCGTTCCACCCATTGCTCCTCCCTATGGAAGGGCAGCTGCATGTATGCCGGCGGCAAGAAGATGCTTCAGTTGATGACCTCGCCGATGGCGTTTGCTTCATAGTTGATTTCACGCCTTTCTGGGCAACTGGGCCCTGATTCTGTAGATTCGACAAGGCCATCGAGTCGATGAGCTTCAAGGAGGTCTTTATTGACCGTGAAGAGCTCCTCCTCGCCCAGATCTTGCTTTGTTTAACCCGCTTCGGCATTTTGCTTTTCCTTGCCTTTTGAAGCGGCCGTTGACTTGCGGGAGGCTCGCCAAAGTATAGCTGGGCATCCGCCAGATTACATTCATTCGGGCGGAAAGGGGCCCGGTCGGCGAAGACCGTATGTTGCTCTCCTTCCCTGACATATTTTATGCATTGGTGGAGAGTCGAGGGGATGACCCGATTTTCATGCATCCAGGGTCTTCCCAGGAGAGCCTTGTAGGACGTGTTCGCATTTATGATGTAGAACACGACCTTGGTGGCAAGGTCCTTCATAGTCAGCTGTACCTCCACCTTTCCCAAGGCATTTTCAGAGTTCTGGTTGAACCCGGCAATTCTGACATCATTTACCCTTTACAGATAGGGCGTGAGGTACAGAGACTTGAAAGTCTTCAAGGGCATGATATTGATCGATGCCCCAGGGTCAACTAAGATTCGGTTGAGCTCGTGCCCATTGACCTTTCCTTGCATATACAACAGGCGATTGTGGTACAACGTGGGTAACAGCATATCCTTGTCGGAGAACGTCACCTCTGCCGCCAACGCTTCTAGGGCTTGAGCTTGGAGTTCGGTCAAATCAGCTTCGTAGACCTCGGGCTCTTGCAATATTTTGATGAGAGTCGCTCTTAACTCTTTGCTCCAGGCGATAGCGTCCCATATGGTGACGTTAGTTGGGAACCGCTTCATGTGCTGTATGATTTTGCGGTTGGCCCGGGCACGGAGTTGCTCCAATGGTGGGACCATGTCCGCCAAAGGTTTTATCAGTTGCCCAAATGGTTAGTCCGCCTTGCCCCTGGTTGTTCGTTCGACTCTTCTTCGAACAAAGGGGTCAGGAGACCCTCTTCCGGGGCGAGACTTTCGTCTTGGCCGCTCTTGGATGGAGCGGATCGGTCGGCTGGCCCGGCGGCCTTTCGGCAAGGGAGTTTGCTTGTGATCTCCTCCTGCTCTTCTTCTTCCTCGTCAGACGGGTCGAAGACGAAGGAATTGACCCGTACCTCCACTTCAGGGACTAGCTGGGGCTCTTCTCCCCGGAAGATGATAGCTTTGCCAATGTTGGGCAAGCTAAGCTTTTCGCCGAGAGATGGGGTGAACTTATTTCCTCGTCTATGGCCTTTCCCTCTGCCTCGGTTGCGGCGCCGATATGTTGCCACAGGGGGCGTGTCAGCCGGCGACTGCAAGCTTGCAGGCGGTGGTATTGACACCATGTTGCACGAGAAGTCCTTCAGCATTTCTTCCAGCTTCTCGACAGTAATTTCATCCTCCTTATAGAAGATGGCCAGTTCTTCGGGCAAAGGTAACTTCTCGCCTTCTCGAGCCCTTTGTAACATTTGGTGGAGCCAGCTTTTAAGCCTTGTTTTACGCTCCATTTCTTCCCACGGGATGTATCTGTCCAGAGGGACTCCCCAAGTAGGCTCGGAGGGGATATATTCCTCCAATTCGTCAATGAGCTTTTGCAGCTTCTGGAGCGGAGTCAGCTCCGCCGGGGCTGCCATGGCCGCTGCTTGCTCGGCTTGCTTCTTCAGGCGTCTTTTCATGTTCTTTTGCCTGTTCTTTTCTTGTTTTAGCGCCCGCGCCATTTCAAGCGGCGTCAGCTCCTTTGCTTGTTCGGCTGCCCAAGAGGCATCCTTCCGGCCGGAGCGGCCGTGCGACCCTCCCCTTTTAGGAAACGCCAGTGGGAGGCGCATTCTGGGGGCCACGGTGGTCCAGCCGGCTTCATCTTGCTGATGCTGGAAGGTAGAACCGATTGCCTGCTCGATTATTTCGGGCGGCAATTCTTGGAATTCAACCCAGTAGGGGCTTGTCTCTTGGGCGGCTGGTCCCATCACTGGCTTCTTGCCCCTGCGGTCTTCATCTTGCCGCTTGAGTATTTGCGGAGGCGAATTTTCGAAGCGCCGCCCCTACTTCTATCTTCGGGAGTTTGTTCACGTGGAGGGGAGACTTGATGTTGTCGAGACCCTTCTTTCGCCGAGGAGGTTGTTGCTGGGCTTCTTCCCTGGCCTCGGACTGGATTATTGGATTGCCTTCCGAGTCGATCTTTCCCTTCTGGATGAGGGATTTGACCCAGTCTCAGACAATCGGGCACATGTCCGTAGGGTGCAGCAACATGGCATGGTATTTGCAATACATGGGGTGGTTTATTTCCCTCTCCGTGTATGTTGGTGGCGGCTTATGTGCCTTTACACAGCCTTGCCGCAGGAGTTTTTCGAAGATCTCTCCGGCCTTCGCAGTCGCGAAAGGATTCTTACGAGAGGTTCGCCACCCGGAATACCACAGGGCAGGGTCCTCGTCAGAGGAGTCGGCTCCAGTCATTTCCAGATCCTCTTGATTGTATCTTGAGGTGGGCTCCTCCTTTAGGGATATGTTCCCGAAGTGCTGCCCCAAGCTCGGGCCTCTAATGTTGGCTGTGGACCGCGTCGACGGTATGAGCCATCCTTGTTCATCAGCTTCGGGGGCTTTGAGGTTCTTGGAGCGCATATAGTCGCTTTCCTCAAATTCCCACTGGGCCGCTTCCCTGGCTCTCATCAGGACCATGGAATTGCCTTCCGGGTCGATCCTCCCCTTCTGAATCAGGGACTCGATCCAGTCCCGGACGTCAGGGCACTCGTCCGTAGGGTGCAGCAACATGGCGTGATATCGACAGTACATAGGGTGATTTAACTCCCTTTCGGTGTATGTCGGCGGTGGTGTGTGGGCCATCACGACACCTTGCTGCAAGAGCTTTTTGAAGATCCCCCCAATATTTCCAGTCGCCAAGCAACTCCGGTGGGAAATTCGCCCTCCAGGGCACCACCAGGTAGGGGCTCCGCCAGAGGAGCCGGCTTCTGTCATATCCGGGCCCGGGAAGGTGAGAGCCACCGGTGTATAGATTTTCGGCGGGTCAATGACGTTGACTGTGTGTATAACAACGTCGGCTGAATGGTCCGTCCATTCGCGAATGTGAGGCTGCGGCGGGTCGACACAGGCGTTGCCCAGGTCGATGATCCCTTGGTTGACCCATACTTCAACCTTGTCTTTAAAGACATAGCAGTCCTCTATAGCATGTCCCGCGTCTTGATGATATATGCAATAGTTGGGCGGGACGCTCGTTGGCGGCTGGCAGCCAAATAGTCCCGCTCGCAGGCAGGTACGGTAGAGAGCTAGCGTCCGATGGCGCGGAAAAGATATAGTCTTCCGGCGATTTCATCATCGGACGGGTTTGAAGACTCCTCCGAGATCCATCCCCCACAGGGGAGGGCGCGTCGGAGTGCAGATGTGTTTGCAGGCACTTGAAGTCCTTGCTGGAGGGCAGCTAGGCTTTCTTGCATGCTCCTTAGGTACGACAACGTTTGGAGTTGACCGTACCGCAGCGATTGAACCTGTCTTTCCAGGTTTTGCACTATCTCCGACCATGTTCTGTGCTCCGAGGCGGAGGGATGATCACTTTTCCGTCCATTTGTGGACTGAGCGTCCCAAGGATTTGCCTCGGGGTCTTCTGGCTCAAGAGCCGGCGTATTGGCATGGATAACATTGACCGATTGATTTGATTGATCCCAAGCATGGGGCTGTGGAGGGTCAACCAAATGATCAGCATCGTAATAAGGCGGCTTTGGATCAGCTTCTGTACTTCATTTTTTGAAGACGTAGCAGTCCTCGATGGGGTGCTCCAGCATACGGTGGTAGAGACAGTAGTTCGGC